>CM059190.1:59576422-60776422 GCA_030323885.1 Branchipolynoe longqiensis | reverse complement strand
ATCAGACATATTCCAACATCTAGCCAATGTGAGACTTCTGATATCAGACATATTCCAACATCTAGCCGATGTGAGACTTCTGATATCAGACATATTCCAACATCTAGCCGATGTGAGACTTCTGATATCAGACATATTCCAACATCTAGCCGATGTGAGACTTCTGATATCAGACATATTCCAACATTGGGGCGACGCTCAATTGTGGACTGGGACCTCTTTGCCAGTCTATCGAAATGAAGGTAGACTGATTCCCTGACTTTCTGTATTGATGGCGAGACAGGGTAATTTAAATACAAACCGAATAGATTCCAGCACTCGCACTGGCAAGGCGCTCTGAGGATAAAGTTTAACCCCTGCACTTTTAGAATGTCACATCCGGTTGTGGAAGCTTGATGTTGTTTTGGCTGTTCAGGGGATTGGTGGTTGTTGGGGTTTTACATCCTGGCAACATCTAAGGCTATATCAGGACAGGTACCGACTTGTGACAGTGGGCACAAATGGCAACTTTATAGTGCTGCTCCACTGGGAACTCAGGTCACCAGTACCATAACCCAATATCCCACTCAGTCACATTATCCTGACACTGAGCTACCCAGTCCTTGTCCTATCCTATGAATACCGAGCGCCAAGCTAGGTAGCAACAAGTGTCAATTTTATAATATAAGTCATCGGCTTGACTCGACTCAGAATCAAACAGTTGTGGCCATATCCTTTGCCATCTAGGCAGGAGGGGGGGGGGGGAGGTGGGGGGGGGGAGGCTTAGTAAGCGTTTCGATGATACATAGAGCACCTACATCACAGCGGAAGCAGAGGCATTCAGGAACTAAAAGCGAGATACACAATACAAGCACAGACAGAAAAGACACATTAAGCAGCTGGCGGCGAGTCTGGCGCCATCTAGTGAGCGCAGACAATACCAGAACAGAGTGGCGTGAGCAGTCAGTGCCAGAGTAGAGAAAGACCCAAATTGACCATCAGCGCCACCTATTGACTACCTTGTTCATTGTGGAACCCTCTCGGCTCCTAACGTATTACACAGGCTTTCCCCCATGACAGGAACTAATGTTGTGAGTCCCGCTTAATGCGCAAGCCCCGCGGAAAAGGTCTATTGTGGGTTACACAATGGATGTGCAACACTTGCACAAAACTCAGCAAAGAAGAGGTAGTGTTCCTAAAAAAAACCAGCATCTTCTGGGCATGCAGCTATTGTGAGCAATCGGCAAAAACACTGCTGCTCAAAGCTAAAGAAAGTCTAGTTGGCCAGAAACAACCCCAACCTGACCTAAGCACAATGGCAAAGAAAATAGAGGACTTGGAATCATCCATCCAAGCCCAAGTATCTAAGTCGATGGTAGAGGTGCTGCCGACTCTAATAAAGCAGTGCTTCGGTGAACTGAAGACGGACGTAAACATGTCCGTCGAGAAAAATATAACAAAACTCTGGTCTGATGTAGCTCGAAGCAGCATGCCAGGGGAACAAAAAGAGACAAAAAAAATCCAGCCCCATAGAGGCAGTTGTGAAAAAAGCCATTGTGGCTCAAAAAGTCGCGGAGGAAGCGACCGAAAAAAATCGCCAAGAGAGGGCCGTGAACGTAATCATTCACAGGGCACCTGAAAAAATCAGTAGTGAATCAACAGCCAGGAAAACCCATGATCTAGGGTAGGTAGACGATTTGCTACAAGCCATCGGCATAGAAGCACGACCAAAAAACGCATTCCGACTCGGCCAATATAAGGAGGGTCAGAAATTAAACAGACCTCTCAAAGTTATATTTGACTCAGTTGAAACACAGGAGTCTGTTATGAGCAACTTGAACAAACTCAAGGATGCTCCCGATAAAGTAAAGAACTTAGGAGTATGATCTCGACAAAGAAGATCGTAAAACTCTTAGCGAACATGTACAAGCTGCTAAAGAAAATACTGATCGGTCAAAAAACTGGATATACAAGGTCCGGGGTCCTCCCTGGAACATGAAAGAATTAAAAATAAGAAAGCCAGGTCAGGCAAAATAGATCATAGAATAGTAAGCAAAATAAAAACCTTAGAAGTTAAGTACACCAACATAGATGTCTTAACTAGCACTAAAAAGTCATTACTGGAAGTTGAAATCAGTTCAGTGAGACCTGACATTATATGCGTCAACGAAGTATGTCCAAAAAATAGATTATACGAGATCAGTAAAATAAGCTTGGAAATAAATGGATATTATCTACTTACCAACTCGTTAGAGAAAAGAGGTACGATAATGTACGTTGCAAATCATTTGATAGCAACTCATTTCACACCAAAAACAGTTTTTGATGAATCAATTTGGTGCGAAATTCTTACTGAAGGAGTCATAACCATTTTAGGATGTATTTACCATAGCCCATCTAGCAATGAGCAAAACAATAATGCTCTTCTAGAATTAGTCAATGAGGTAAGAGAAATGAAACATGATAACCTGGTTATCGTTGGGGATTTTAACTTAAAAGAAATCGACTGGGCCACTGGCATCTTACATTGCCGTGATGACCATTACGCACGGATTATTTTCGACCACCTAAATGACTGTTTCCTGCAACAATTTATTCAGGAACCAACCAGGTTCCGAGGAAATGAGACCCCAAATCCCTTGGACTGGGTCATTTCCAATAAGGATAATCTCATAGATAACATCAGGATAGGTGCCACGATCGAAAGAGTGACCATGCTGTCATATCCTTCAAAATCGATGTTAAAACAGAAAATGAGACCATCCCATAAGATACTCATATTATAGAGGGGATTACATTGCCATGAGTAATGATATCATGTCCCATGACTTGCTAAATAAATTTAAGGAGAAAAATGTGCAAGAGTGTCTGGGACCTGTTTCAAAATGTGCTATCAGGTGCTATCAAAAGGCACGTACCACTAAGAAAATTCACAACCAGGAAACAACCTCCTTGGTACTCCAGGGATATTACCACTGCCAGAAAATTGAAAAACAAAGCATGGAATGTCTACTTCAATAATAAGACATTGGAAAAGTTGGGAAAAAATACACTATCGCTAGGAATGCCGCAAATGACATTGTCAGTGGACACAAAGAGACTTTTGAGGACAAAAATTGTCCAAGACATTAAAAATACCCGAAAAAATTTCTGGAGTTATGCTTCACATAAATCAAAAAATGGCAATGGCATACCAGCTCTAGCCAATAGTGATGACGAACTAATCGTAGACGATGAAGGCAAAGCTGAACTACTCAATGAGTTCTTCGTCCGTGTGTTTACCAATGAAAATACGAATAATATCCCACCCTCTCCAGATTCAGGAGTCACAGAATTCATCAGTGACGTTGACATAACAGACGATAAAGTTGACAAATTAATTGAAAAACTAAATGTCTCCAAGGCACCTGGGCCAGATGGGATCCATGCAAAAATCATCAAAGAGTGTTCTGAGCAAATTGGACCTATTTTGACATCTCTATTCCGTTAAAAGCCTATTTGAACGGAAAATACCCAAACAATGGAAAGATGCTGAGGTAAAACCCCTGCATAAAAAGGGACCAAAACGCCTGGCATCAAATTACAGACCTGTGAGTTTAACCTCCCTATGCTGTAAAATGCTAGAAAGAATAATCCGAGACTGTGTCGTAGAACACTTGGAAAAAACTAGGATTGATATCTCCAGACCAACACGGATTCACTGGAGGAAAATCTTGTCTGTCACAACTACTAGAAGTGATGGAAATTTGGACTGACTGGCTGGATCATGGCCTGGCATGGGACACCGTCTATCTGGACTTCTCCAAAGCCTTTGATAGTGTGCCCCACAAAAGACTATTAAACAAAGTCAAAGCTCTGGGAATATCCGGATCAATTTCTGAATGGATACAGGACTTCCTGTCTGAGAGAAAGCAAAGGGTAGTTGTAGGTAATAAAAAATCTTCCTTTAAGAATGTCACCTCAGGAATACCTCAGGGAAGTGTGCTGGGACCAATATTATTTATAATATTTATAAATGACCTGCCAGGCAGTGTCTCATCAAACCTAAAAATATTTGCGGATGACACAAAGGTCTTTCGAGCAATAAAAGACGTAAGAGATAAAAATCTCTTACAAGAGGATATTCTGAAACTCTCACAATGGTCTGAGAAATGGCAATTGCCCTTCAATGAAAAGAAGTGCAAAATTATTCATTACGGGAAAAATAATCCTCATTACGCCTATATTATGCAGAACACTGTCCTGCAACAAGATAGCTATGAAAAGGACTTGGGTGTAACCTTCGACTCCCAACTCTCCTTTCAGAAACACATGAGGACTATCATCTCAAATGCTAACCAGAGAGTAGGAATAATTAAAAGAACCTTCCATCGCCTCAACAAGAACAATTTTCTCATTCTATTTAAGTCTCTTGTTAGGCCAATTTTGGAATACTGTCCACAAATTTGGAGCCCAATTTTTCGGAAAGATATTCTGGAGATCGAAAAGGTTCAGAGACGTGCAACGAAACTAGTTGCAGTTATAAAGGACTTACCCTATGAACAAAGGCTCAGGAAATTGAAACTTCCTACCCTTTCCTACAGAAGGAAAAGAAGTGACATAATTGAAGTATTTAAAATTATGAAAGGTTTTGATAAAATAGATATGAACCAATTTTTCACCTTGAATAAAAGAGAAGGCAGCCGGGGCCATACTCTCAAACTAGTAAAACCCAGAGCCGTTTCAAAATTAAGGCAACACAGTTTCTCAAACAGGATCATAAATATATGGAATAGTCTCCCACAAAATGTTATAGATGCCGGCTCAATAAATTCATTCAAGAACCGATTAGAAAAAGCATGGGCTGATGATATAGGGAAATTTGACCACTTATTCACCACATGCTACTAATTTATTCCTTGTGTTGCTAATTACTTGCACTCAAGCAAAAATGAGAGACAAATAAGTGTTCACACTTCCTGTCTACCGATCACTATATCACTATATCAAGACATGTGTCGCTTCTTATAAGGACATGCTCTGCTGTCAACTCATGGTCGCGATACATATGAATGGTTGCTCACCTTTCGTTTTATATTGAACCAATTTACTCGGATTTACAAAGATTAAGAATAAGCAGAGATATAATCGATAGTCTCCCGTGTTAAATGATCAACATTAACCCCCGTGTTGTCCATATTGGTTGGAATGAGCGGGAATGCGCTTATTTGTGGTCATTGCTGAGGCACACGGAACAGCGCAGCACTCCCCTCCCCCATCGGCGGAGAGCCAATCACACTGCTGACTTCTGTTGCACCTCGCCTATTGGCTCGCCTCGTCCTCAAGTCGCGTCTGGACCAATCACACCTCACCATTCTCCTTCATCCCCTCCTGCTTCATCGCAACCTCCTTCCTAGTCAGACCGGGCGCTGTGGCCTAATCGGTAGAGTGCGGGCCTCATGCGCGGAAGGTTGGGAAGTTTGGTTCTCGGTCGAGACAAAGTAATGACTTTAAAATTGATACTTGTGGCTTCCTAGCCTGGCACTCGGCATTAATAGGATAAGGCAAGGACTGGTTGGCCCAGTTTCAGGATAACATGTCTGAGTGGGATATCAGGTCATTACTGGCCCAGGCAGGGATGAACGCATAAACATATACAACTGACTGATGTGCAGATGAGCCAGAAATAAAGTGATATTAGTCCCACTCATGTTTTCAAAATCTTTGTAATTCATGCAAAGACTCTGTCTGACTCATACTACTTAGGCATGTGCTTTGTGTGCAAGTGTGCGCAATTTTATTTTCAGAAATGCATTTAATCACCCTAACAACAACTTAAAGCTTGTTATATTTAGTGATGCCTCTAGAGTAAATTGGCTATTGGACGTCAAACATATGATCATTCTGACATATTTCTTTGGAGGAAATTTGGCACCAGCACACAGGCATTTAAAAGTCCCCTTGCTGCTTATCAGAAAGAGAAGCAGCAAGGGGTCTTTTATATGCAATTTCCCACAAACAGGACAACACATACCACAGCCTTTGATGAACCAGTTGCGGATCACTGGTTGGAACGGAAAATAGCCCAAACTGCAAATGGGTCCACTGAGCAGAATCGATCTGATTACCAACACCTTCACAGGTGGCCACGCTACCGCCTGAGCTTCGTCCCGCTCCTTGATCACACTAATAAGTTAGCACCAGTGTGGTCTGTCAGGCAGATAACCCTTTCCCTAACATGACGCAGGCAATTTCTTACTCGCATCAACCATAATGTAACAAAATTAATTGAATGGCTTGAACAGGTAAGGGCCACCACTTGGAATTCAAAACGTTTTGCTTTCTCAAGGCGTATTGAAAAACCAAGACAGTTTACATATAGAAACAAATAGGGGTCAGCTGTCACAGTCTGCTACTACTTTAATATTGAGGATGGAACCTAGCAAAATATATAATTAAAATGGGCATAAGTAGCTCTGCAAGGTTTCTATGAAGAAAATGCTCCTGTGTATAGTATATTCATAATATTCAATTAAAACTACATTCAAATAAAGATATAATCTTATTTTGCCTATAAAATTGTGCTGTTTGTATTCTGGAATTCACCATTTTTACTGGCGAGCCACCATGGTATATTTAAAAAGGGATTTTTCTGAGAATCAAAATCCTGGATATAGTTAATGAGAAATAACCAAAAATAATGAACAAATCATGGTGTATAGCATCATATAAACCATTACTCTAATGTACACACATGCAAGCGATGTGGTTTTAGCAGTTTACACAAGGATGGCCACTGGAGGTGGGTGTGGGTGTGGGTGCAGAGTGGGATTTCTTTCTGTGTGGTATATCCACCATACAGTATATGTGTATATATGCATATACAGACAGTCATATACATGTATGTATATATATGTATATATATATATATATATATACACACACATATATATATGCATATATAGGCATACTTATAAACATATACACGCACATATGTGGATATATGTGAATATATATGCATTTATACATGTAGATATGTAAATATACACATGTATGCGCATATATATGTGTAGATATGTGTAAATATGTGTATATATGCACATATATACACATATATACCTGTATATATGTATATATACACATATATACATATATATATATATGTGTATGTATGCACATCTATATATGCATATATATTCATATATGTATGGATGTATGAATATGCTGGTACTGGTAGTACCCCTATCCTCAAACTTAAAAACAAGGTTTGGCAGCAGTCATGGCTCAATGACCATGACTCACATCCACCCTAAGTTTTTCAGTTGGATAGTTTACAGATGCATCCCCAAGCTAGCTTGATTGTGTTGGTGTAACCCTGCCAGCCATATAGACCTGCCACTGGGCCCGTATGCATGACATGGTGTTAGCTTACACTCGGTGTGTTTGCACTACTTGCGTACTGACTTTTCGCAGCTAACCTAGAAATCCCCGCCAAAACCAGTTTTGGCTTGCTAACACCACGTCATGCATACGGCCCCAGGTTAGAAGTAGTCATGCATGGTTGCCCCACCTGACACCTCCCCCCCCTCCCCCCACTGACACACACAAAATAAGACAATAGCCACACAGCAACACTGGTCTGCAATCCCCACCCCCACCAGCCCACCTCTAGCCACACCATTCTGGTCAATGATGATGTGGTGATAATTAATTTAATTTAATTTATATTTAAATTTATTTATTTATTATCCTTACTATTTAATTTTTTAAAGATTATTTCTATCCATTATTAACATGCTGTCAAGACCACCCACCATTCTGCCACCAATTCGACCCCTCTGGGTTGCAGTTCCTCTGTAGCTCAGATGGCAGAGTGTTGGTCTCTAGATCAGAGGGTAACTGATTCGAATCTTTGAACCGGAATGCTTTAGAAAAAAAAGAATGTCTTAATAATTGTTTAAATGCCAAATTATATTAATATTAATCAATATGCCTTTACCTCACTTGACATTAGTCGACTTTACCCGGCTGGGCTTTACCCTGCTGGGGCCGTATGCACGAATCTGGGTTAGGCTTAGCCGGAGTTAAGTCACTAGCCGCGGTTAGCTACCTCAGGGTAGCTGGGGGTTGGAGAAATGTGTGGATCGGTATTCACCAATGTTTTAGCCGCTGCGGATAGCTAACCGTGAGTTTATTTATAGATTTGGGAATTCCCTCTGCGTTTGTATCCATCTATTAGGCTCAAATATATTAAATGCGATCATATTTAACAGAATTACATACGCAATAAGGGACATTTGATCAATTTAACCCTAAATTCAAAGCGATATTAAGGCTACTGCTGCATTGGCGGCTTTATTAATGGTTATATTTTCGAATCGACGACCGTAACGTAAACAAATCGCCGCCGCCGCCGCATCGAGGTCGCTTTCCAGACTGGCGGCGGCGACGGTTTGTTTACTTTACTTTCGTCGATTCGAAAAATATATGTATTAATATCGCCGCCAATGCGGCTGTAGGCTTAATAACGCTTCCAATTTAGGGTTAAATTGATAAAAATTTCACTTATTGCGTATGTAATTCTGTTAAATATGATCGCATTGAATAGATTGAGAGCCTCCACACGCACACTAACCGCCCCGGCTAGGCGTAAAACCTGATTTGAAACTGGGGTAGCATAGCCGAGGCTACGGTCGGCGGTTAGCCCTAACTCCGATTGGTGCATACCGAATTTTCACTTTTAGCCCTGCGGGGATACCTTAGCCGCGGTTAAGGCCCTAACTCCGATTGGTGCATACGGCCCCTGGGCTTCAGCCGACTGGGCTTCAGCCGGCTGGGCTTCAGCCAGCTGGGCTTCACCCAACTCGACTTCACCCGACTCGACTTCACCCCACTCGACTTCACCCCACTCGACTTCACCCGACTTCACTTTACCCGACTTCACATTACCCGACTTGACTCTGCCGACTTGACTTTACCAGACTTGACTTTGCCAGACTTGACTTTGCCCAACATGAATGTGCCTGACCTGACTTTGCCCGACCTGACTTTGCCCGGCCTGACTTTGCCCGACCTGACTTTGCCCGACCTGTGTTTACCCCACCTGACTTTGCCAGACCTGACTTTGCCGGGTCGGGTGAAGTCGGGTCGGGTGAAGTCGGGTCGATTGATAATCATATTGGCAATCTGGGGCCCCATTCTGGGTTAGAGAGTTGTGGGTGACCTCAATTAGTCAAAGAAAGGCACTGACAATTTATATATACAGTAAAACCACTCTAACCGACCACCTCCACAGATCGACCACTCCCCTATATCGATCGCTTTACTTGGGTCCCAACACCATTGTAACCATATTCTAACTCCCTAAACCGACCACCTCCCTAAATGGACCACTTAAAGTCGGTTCCAAAGTCGGTCGATTTAGAGAGGTTTTACCATATATATATATATATATATATATATATATATATATATATATATATATATGTACTATATAATTTATTATGTGGATATTAATAATGGCAGCCCTTAATGTTTCTCTCTAACCACGTTAACTTCCATGTTATTCACTGCTCCACAGTGAATAACATGGAAGTTCTCTCCTTCCTACCTCCTCTACACCATGAGCCAACTGTCATTCTGCTCACTTTCCAAACTCTGTGGCCAAAAAATAAAATCCTCCGGTGCGACTGAGTGTATGGTGCATTTATTAGGGATGTGGCGGGCCGGTCGCAGCGCCACCGGTCACATGTGTCAGGCGGAGGAAGCATAGTATAGAAATAATTAGTACAATGTTAGAAGTAATTCCCTTACGAGCCTTTATACTCGCATCATACGTTATACATTACATATATTTCATAGTATATTTTATGACCAGTATTTCCATAACACAATAATATCCTCATTATACTCTAGTGAATACCGTATGAGATCTGAATTTTTACAATTTTACAAAATTCCGCATTTCTTTAAATATTACAATTTCCTACGTGATATCCATTAGAAATCAAAAGCGATACCAGTGCAATAAGATACTTGCTGAGTATATATAATATGATATACTATAACTAATATATAATAAATATAATATATATAATCTATATAATCTATATATGAATATATGATATATGATATTTGATATGTGATATATGATATATAATATACAATATGATATATATAATCTATAATATATATAATATAAATATATATAAAATATATATAACATATATAATAGATATAATATATGTAATACAATAGATATAATGGATATATAGATATAATAGATACAATGGATATAATAGATATAATAGATATGCTAGATATAATAGATATAATAGATATAATAGATATAATAGATATAATAGATACAATAGATACAATAGATATAATAGATATAATATATATATAATAGATATAATATATATAATATATATATATAATAGATATAATAGATATAATAGATATACTAGATATAATTGATATAATAGATATAATATATATAATATTATATATAATATGAAATATATATCATATATATATATCATATATCATATATATATCATATAGATCTTATATATAATATATAGTATAATATCTATAATATATATATAATATATATATCATATATATAACATATATATGGATGATGCCAGATGATGCCGGATAGAGCCCGGATTTCTATATTCCCAGGATCACTCCGGATGTTTTAAACATTTTAAGACATCCGGGGCCGACCCTGGATGAGGCCGGAGCAGCCAAGGATCACCAAGGATCATCAAGGTTCACCAAGGATGAGCCACGGATGAGCCACGGATCACGCCGGATCACGGTCCGGGGCTCGTCCGTCCCCTAATCCGGGTAGGTGTGACCTAGGCTTTAGGTGGAATACTGGTTTTTTGCTATTAATAGAACACGCCCCCTCCCCCACAGTCGCCCCCCCCCCCCCACCCACACGCCTGGCAACACCTGATATGAGGCCGAAGGGGAAGCTTAGTACCACGCTAGTTCACCTTTGCCCGGTGGTGGGATTTACTCGTAGCCACCCACAGACCCAGTCGGCGAGAAAACAAATAAAGACGGACACGTGACCTTGGCAGCTGTGGTCGTGACCTTCAATCAATGTTAGGTTCATTGTGTAGATAAGGACAAGAAAGGTAATTATTAAGAAGAGACACACATACTGGCCTGCAATGTTAACATTTTTGCTACAATATGTAGTCTGCACCAGTCCATTGTTAATAACATTAACAATGAACTGATGCAGACAGTTATAAGAAGATAATCTGGTTACTATAGAGGGGACCCAGTAACCGCTTACAACAGATGTTAACCATTTGCCTCCAACCTATTTTTTTATACATGTATTGTTTAAATATTTTTACATTTGTTGATTAAGATGGGGTTATTACAATCTCGAAAAATTGCTCTTCCTCATCGTCCTATCCTGGTAATGCTGAACGCCAGACTAGGTAACGACAAGGATAGATTTTAAAGTCATTTGTTTGACTAGTCCAAGACTTGAACCCCATGGGTTTGATTCCCACGACCTGCAACACAGAAAGCGGATGCTCCACTCATTAAGCCATCCAGTCTTGGTGGGATTTTATTCCCTAGCAACATCTAAGGTCATCTCAAGCTGTTAAAAATGGCATGCGTTATATTTGGGAAACAGTGCAACTAGAGTAGGATTCGAACCCACACTTCCTGACATTCCAGGGCTAGCGTGCCAACAATTATACCATCTAGGCTCCCTGATGCAATCACTTTATCCACACCTATCTGCTTAAGGCAATCCGTGCCTGAGAGGTCAATTCACTACACGAGACACAACACGATATATGTATATTTGGAATCAGATTTATTATCTGAAAACAATTAAAAAGGCTCAAGGAGCAGCCATCTCGGGGTGGCGACAGTGGCCCTCTTTCATGATCAAAGTATGCATCAAGGTCTAGTCAACCATCGTGTATATATATCGTACATAGGCACCGTGGCCTCTTAGTCTTGCGAGACAGTATTACAGTCAGTTTTAGAGTTTCTTGTAGGTTCATCTGGAATACAAACATAGTATCGTAATCTATCATAACAGTAATCAATCATGTCGGATCACCTCGGCAGCGCTCAACCCCCCTTCGATAAGGGTGGGTGGGTGGGAATTTTGCAAACGTCTTAGTCCAGTGGCGGGCAGGCGGGCTATGAGACGCGTGCTAGTGACCGATACGCCGCCCTGGTGTCTCGTGAGCGAATTAGGGATGTTAGCTAGCCAACATCACCAATTCACTACACGAGACACAACACGATATATGTATATTTGGAATCAGATTTATTATCTGAAAACAATGAAAAAGGCTCAAGGAGCAGCCATCTCGGGGTGGCGACAGTGGCCCTCTTTCATGATCAAAGTATGCATCAAGGTCTAGTCAACCATCGTGTATATATATCGTACATAGGCACCGTGGCCTCTTAGTCTTGCGAGACAGTATTACAGTCAGTTTTAGAGTTTCTTGTAGGTTCATCTGGAATACAAACATAGTATCGTAATCTATCATAACAGTAATCAATCATGTCGGATCACCTCGGCAGCGCTCAACCCAACAATCTTCCGAGCGCTGCCGGGGCAACACTCACGTGAAGGGCGCTTAGGTACGCGTTTACCGAGGCGCTTCGCCAGGTACCTGCGGCCATTATCGTGTCCAGTGTTAGCCCTTCACCTTGACATGCCTGGGCGGCACCCCTGCGGAGTCCATGGAGAGTAAAACCTGTGTCTCTACCCAGCGCCATGAATGAGGCCATAGTCAATGCTCGTTTCAGGACCGGGAGGGACAGGGGAAGACCTGATGGCAGCATGAAGGCTGGTGCATTAGGGTAGGCTGGGGTTATCGCGTATCTTTCCCAGGCTTGGACTGGGCAGCATACGGAACGCGGGAGGGCAGGGAGCCGAAACATTATAGGTGGGGCAGAGGACGGCCGCGTTTTTGTGGACCTTAGTACTACTGTTAAGTGATTTCCGTCTACATAAATGTCCTTGTGTCTTAAAACATGTGTCATAGTGTTGGGCTCGACAGAGGAGGGAACTAGATTTCCTTGTCTGACGAAGGTAAAGTATCCTATTATGAGAGCTGCTATGATAACATTAGGGACTGGCCTTAAGCTTTGGAGATATTCTATTATTGCCTTGAGTTCGGATGGAGTAATTGGGGTAGCTCTCGTGACTATGTGGGCGGTTGTTTTAAATATAGCGGATTTATAGAGTTTAATCTCAGGTGCATCAAAGGCGCTGGCAGACCCGAGCCCCGCTGCTACCCAGAGTTTTACTGAACTAAAATAGGTCATGATGGCACCAGGTGATTTAAGGCGGTCTTTGAGGAACATAAGAAATGACAAGAGGACGTATACTGACGGGTTTTGACAATCTATGGAGTGCTGTGTACAAAATTCTATATAGAGTTTGACATGGGCTGCCTTGTTCTTCCAGGTGCGAGGCGCTAACGCGAGCACATAGCTGTCGAGGAGTCTCTGGTGATGCGTTAGCGAGAATCCTGGAAGATAGAACCACAAAATTACTATCTTCCGAAACTGATTATTACAGTTTACATTTCAAGATGTTGAGCGATATCAATAGGGTAATTTCTTGCAGGCCACGTGCTTGACACATATTCAGAGCTGACAATTTATGGGTTTTATCATGCGGGGCTCTACTGAGAGCGTCTGCTAGAATCAGTTCTTTCCCTGGTTTATGTAGAATGACAAGTTCACAATTTTTCATAGCTGCAATTAACCATAGTTGTCTTGCACATGCACAGAGAATTTTATCTTTACCACGTCCTGAGTCTAGAACTTGTTGGGAGGCAATATTATCAGTGTTAACGAGTATAGTAAATTCATGTGGGTTGGGGGGAAGTAGATTAGTTACAGCATGTACCAGGTTGAGGGCTTCAAGTTGTGTAATTAGCAGTTCGTGTGCGCATAATTCGGAGTCGTACTCAACACTAAAGTAGTGCGTAGGAGAGAATGCCCCTCCCGCCTTCAGTGTTGAGTCGCACTCAATAATCCATTTTTCTCTCGGTGCAGAGGGCAGCAGCTGTATGCCATTATGACTATTTGCGAACAGTTTTAAACCATTCAAGATCTCTTAGCAAGTCTTTATCGAATACATGTTGACCTACATATGGTGAAGCTCTGAGTGCGGCTAGGACCCTGTTTGTAAATCTCACTGCCGGCTGGATACATTTTGACAAGTGGTGTAACTTTCCGGCTAAGCTCTGTAACTGTTTTCTCGAAGCTGTAGTTTTCCCTTCCCATAGCAAGCATTCTTCTAATACTTCAGTTACTTTTTCTTGAGGCAAGGTAACAGTCATGGCGACAGAATCGACTAGAAATCCTAACCAAGTTATTGAGTTAACCGGAGGGGTGCATTTTTCTACAGCCAAGTCCAACCCTAAATCAGTCGATAATGTGTTAAAGTAGTTAAATGCATCCCATGCTTTCTGTTCAGTTGCTTCTAGTCCTATGAAGTCATCTAAATAACATAACGAGAAAAAACCTGCTTGTCTTAGTAACCAGACTACTGCCCTAGTAGTGCGGGCGCAAGCAAGTGCTGAGGTTCTACAGCCGAATGGGGGCGCAATATCAATGTAAATACTACCGTTAAGCGCGATTGCTAATAGTGGAACGGACAGGGGACATACTCTCAGTTGGCGGTAGGCTCTCGCTAGATCGCCTCCCCACATCCAGGCGCCGGGACCAATCTTAATTAGTCGGTCCGATAAGGTAGTGACTGAGGGTAGACAAAAATTAAATGGGCGCCCCAAGTAGAATCCTCTCACAATTCCCGCATTTACACTCTTTCCTTTTGGGAAACTGAGATCGATTATTATCCTTTTATCTGTAGAGCCCTTCTTAGGTCTAGTCATCATGGGGCTGATTTGACACCATGGCGAAAATGGAAGTGACTGGAAAGGGCCTAGTAGCGCTCCATGATGGAGCTCGGTCGTGATAAACTTTTTAATATGAAAGTCCGCACTGTCTGATTTTGCGTGATTTCTAAAGGTTGGAACTGGGACCCTTTTTGATGTATAATCCAGGGGCCATCCAAATTCTAGATGTTCGACTAACAGGACATCAGGATAGTCCAACAAGACTGCTCGCCATCGAGGAATGTTCAAACCTGACGGGACTGAAATTTTTGCTCCCATAAAATTGGGTAAGCCAGTGACACATACTTTATCAAATATGTCCCGATATATACCATTACCAAACCATGGTTGATCTACCGACATTGGCCAAAATTCTAACAGTGTGTTTTGATATTGCAGGGGGGAGGGCGGTGGAACAAAGTCTGAGTTATTAATAATTGGCGAGGTCAATTCAACTTCTAATGGGTCGTCAAACCAGTCAAAAGTTGGCATATCTAATTCGGTTATCGCGGTACTTACACCATTTGTGTGAAGTGGCTGTATCTGTACATTGGATGAGGAATCATTATTTTTAACAAGGACTGGCAAATTAGCAACAATTTTAGATATACTATCATTATCATTTCTTTCATGTTTCTTATCAGATACAGAGGCGGCTTTCCAAGTATGCTCACTTGATGAATTCTGGGGATAATTAAGAGTGACATTTTTATCAGCGGCTGATAGAGGCAAGACGGGAACAGGGTCAGGAGTGCTAATTGTGGTTGAAACATGTTTAACAGTTGTAAAGTCAGATACTGTATGAGCTATATCTAGTTCATTGCTCGGCACAGAGAGTAAACTCACATCGTTATTGTCAGCTGCGCTCTCGGTTCTTTTCTTGTCTAAGAAACGTCTCTTTTTAAGGCAATCCTGCTCGCGATGAACTAAAATGCGCTTAAACCTATACGCACACCATGCGCATATATGCGGGGATCGATCTGGAAGGGCACCATGTGTAGCAGTAAATCCACAGTCTTTCCCCCAGTTTCCATAGATAACAAGGCTTTCCCTCTGTCTCTCTAGTGTAGTCGTCCCTCTGATTAACAGGGGATGGGTTTATCCCGGTTGATGAGGCTGCGACCGCAGGTACCTGAACAGGGCGCTGTGTCGTTGCGGGGGCAGGACGCGGGTAATTAACCTGATTAGAGGCAGCTCTAGATTGAAGCGTCCTTACAGCTTCGGTACAAATATCGCGCTGGACATCTTTTATCGCGGAAGGATCCGCCCAGCCGTCCCTAAGTCGACCATCCGCTATCATCGCAAATACGCGTTCCGACCACCGGCGGCATGTTGGCCAATCCCAGGTAATGGCCATTAGAGCAAGGTCTTTTTTGTGTTGTAATACAGCAGGGATAGAAACTACTGGAAAGTCAGCTTGGTCGGTCAGTAGACGAACGGCAAAGAAATATTCCGCCCATGTTGCTTCCACTAGAGCGATCTTCTTACACGCATCCCCCCTCGTAATTAAATGATGGGGAAAGCAGTTTGTACCTGGTGGCCTTTTGTAATGCTTGGACGTTATCCATCATGAAATCGGCGCCGATGGGCAGTCTAGGCTGTTGCATCCGGAAACCAGGTGGAGCGAGTGAAGATTGAGGGACGTAGCCATCAGTAGGTACCTGAGTAGAGTAGTGAAGAGGAGCCCCGTGAGCTGGTCTGGTAGGGGCCCAGCCTCTCCCATACGGAGACTGAGACGGTACTCTATATTTTCCATGAGACGGTTGCGGTTGAGAACCGGCCAGCACGGAGGGATCATTGGGAATCCACACTGATGAACCATCTGTAGCTCTTGGATCAGACGAAGGAAGTCTTCGTGGAGCTCGCCTAGTAGTGGACCGACTCTGTCGGGGAGAGTGAGACACGGAAGGTCTTGCACGCTCAGGTGTAGACGCAGATGATGAAGGCTGTCTAGCAGTCGGGGCAAGTGGAGCGGCCGCCAAACGCTCCAACGCTTCCACTCGCGCTAGAACCGATACGGAGACATTTCCCGCAGAGGCTGGGGTATGAGTAGAATCGCCTTCAGAGGAAGAACCAGGTGCCGAAGGAACCCGAACAGCAGCTCGTCGAGGAAGTACTCGTCGTGGAGGAAGATTATTTGTAGGGGGACGTCCCCTGCGTTTCCGAGTTGGTGGCATTTTCAGGACGAATTTTGCGCACGTCTTAGTCCAGTGGCGGGCAGGCGGGCTATGAGACGCGTGCTAGTGACCGATACGCCGCCCTGGTGTCTCGTGAGCGAATTAGGGATGTTAGCTAGCCAACATCACCAATGCAGACTACTACACTCGTCCCCCTGGAATCGTAAGTCTTTTAAATGGTTCAATGTCCAGTCGTTTAAACAGTGTTAAAGCTTACGACTACACACTTACATACTTACATATTTACATTCACTGATATACATACACAGGGTAGGTTCACCAACCATATAGCATCTCACTTGTACATTATCCTGGTCATGGTGCCAGTGTCATGGTGATGATGCAACTTGTAAACACTGTCCCTAAAGCGTGACTCAGACCCACACTTCTTGTCATTCCAGGGCAAGTGTCCTAACCATTAGTCTATCTAGGCTCCCTGATACGATCATCCTATCCACGTCTACTTGTCTATGTGGCTCCATGCCTGAGAGGTCAGTGCAGCCCACTACAATACCAAAGCCAATCAGTTCAGAACTGTTATAATTTATATTAAGGACTGTTCTATTAGTAGGATAACATTCCAAAGACTTGAATCAAATTAGACTAGTGCTGCCCAGCAGTAAAAACAAGTATTAACACACTTATCCGTTACGGGCCAGGTAAATACATTCAGCACACAAAAGAAGAAAAATGAAGGCATTTTAGCTGCATTCTCTACATTGTTATTACTAGGCTAAGATATTAGTTATATGATAGGAAGTTATACCCCCCCCCCCCAAATAACATAGATACTAACTACCTAAATAAATGTTGGTGGATGTCCCGGATACCAACCCGGAAATGGAACCCAGGCATACAGCATAACATTCCTCACAGCTGTCCAGTATTGAAAACAAGCACCCTCACAGGAGCTTACAGTCTATGGACAACATATATACCGTATCAATAAAAAAAATAAAAAATGTGTTCCATTGCCAACTGAAACTCGTTCTCATGAGCTGTTTACCTTTCTCTGACACAGAAATATAATACAGTTATACCTGTTTTCAACGTCCCCTCTGATGTATGACACTAGTGCTGCGCAAACACTTGTTCACTGTGTGAACTGATTTTGTCTCATTCAACTGTCTTTTCAATGACAGGACACCTGCTATGTCAGCACAACAATGGTCTGGATGCAGAGTTGTCCTGACGGATAGGCCTACTGCTAGATTTCCACTATTTCCACCACCAGCACGCCATCTGATGGCAGCGGGGAGAACTATTGCATTGGATAGGATCTAAAGCCATCTGGAGATCAACAGCAATTGGACTTTGATCAAAGTCGCCCAACTTTTCATGTCATTTAGACTGATTTTTTTTTTCATTTAAAATTGCCAATTCCGATGGTTTTGAGATTCTGTCTCTTTTTCTGAGATAAATATATTAAATTGATTACAACCCGACGGGATGGCCGAATGAGTTAGAACATCCGTCTCCCATATTGGTAGATGAAGGGATTGTGGGTTTGAACCCTCGTCGAGTCAAAGCGATGAATTACAAATTGATATGTGACGCTTCCTAGCCAGGCGCTCAGCATTATTAGGATAGGGCAAGGACTGGTTGGCTCAGTGTTAGGATACTGTGACTGAATGGGATATCAGGTCATGGTGCTGGCGGTCTGGTCTCCCAGTAGGGCAGCACTATAAAGTCGCCATGAGTGCGAAATGTCACAAGTCGGTACCTGCTTGATATGACCTTAGATGTTGCTAGGACGTAAAACAACAACAAACAAACAATTAATTTTCTCAAGCTTGCCAAAACTCTGACACTGTAGACTTCTGCGGTAACAGGTTCTATTAAATTGACTCAGTATTCCGTTCTATGTGGCAACAAATGCTTAATAAGTGCATCAGTATCTAATTTAGATACATGTGTAAGTCGAATCAAATCTACATACTTGTCTTCCTTTTTGAAAATTTGATACTTCATGGTACTGGGCAACTTCAAAATATGAACATTTACAGGATACTGTAAACAAAATTCATGTGACCAACTGACCTCTGGATGACCACTGCACCACCAGTAACACAGACTGAGGTGCATTCCAGTCCGCTCCAGCAGTACCATCTACTACCTCCTAAGACGTTCCCAGAATAATATTTGCATAAGATACCTTATACCACACATATGTTTGTAGAACATACAACTTCCCAGAAACGAAACCGAATCAATCCTTGCAGGCTGGTATATGCCAGTTACTGTTTTACCCAGATGCTGCCACCATCCTTGATTTGAGATCAGGCATGCGCAGATATGCAATGATGCATCAAAGCATATTGGGATAGCGCAACAAATCGGAAGTGAGCTCCCGCCATTAATCACATGCGCGTGCACTCCATACACTTGTCACCGACGTTATGGTAGCGAACCCTAGGCAAGTGGCACTAGAATCTCAGCAGCACAGTGCATTGTGGGATGTGCAAAATCACATGGGGCGTAATCAATTAATCAACTCGGGTCACCCGAGCCACTTTTTAGCGCATTCGCACATCCTACAGACTCGGGTTGAATAAACGAATACGCTCGGGGTGGACAAAATGGTGGCTTAATCTAAAACTTAATGTTTTTTTCAATAACCAACAGAAGTACTTCAAAATAGGATTTAAAGTATTTTCTGATTGTAGAACCTGAAAATCTGGGTTATTAAAAGAAAAAGCATTAAAACAACACCTAGAAGTTGTACTGGTAGCTGTTATCCTACAGGTACCAGCACAGATGTCACGTCATCGCTCCTAGCAAACCCCAGCCAAGAGGTGGGTTACTGGGGTCGGATCGTTTTGCACACAGCATGTGTATTTCTCGACTCCACTCGCGGTGTTCGATTTGAAATTCTAGCAACTCGGATGACCCGAGTGGCCCGGGTCGTGTAAATCGATTACCGCCAGGTACTCAAACCTGCGCTGAGCACAAGTGCTCATGTTAAGTCTATTTCAAGAAAAGAGTGCAGCTATGGAATGCTATAAAATATTTCAGCTAGAATTTGAAAATTAGAATACGACATAAAAATGGCTAACTTCGGAGATATTTCATGTAAAAAAAATGCTCCTTTAATTTTGGCGTGCACAACACAACAATTGAACACAAATAATGCCTTCAGCAGTAACATAGTTCAGGAGCATGAGCTACCAGACCAGTAAAACACGGGAAAAAATAATGTCAAGCTAATATTTTTTATATAAGCTTAGTGAAGTATATTAAACAAAATATCGGAAGTCCCCTAAAGTCCCACCCTTGCTTCATCGCTAAGAAAATTATGTTGCCTAGCAACCATCGATGCAAGCTAATGGCCCAGATAATGACCTTATAAATGGACTTATTGCATTATGAACTTAACATGTGCTTGTAAATAACATTCTAATTAATAAGCAAGTAAGATAATACAAAGGACAACACCATAGATGATTATTATACATTGGTAACCAATGGAAACAGCATACATATCAATGATTGTTCAATGAAATGCTTGAATTTTGTTCATTGCATATCAATATATATATATCAGAAAAGTTATTAGCTATGTAATCCTGATGTATGAGAGTAGTTCTCCAGAATTTGAGACCCGTTGGGATGTGCTTCATTATTAATCACTAAACTCTTCAAAACAATTTCAGAAAAACAATTTGTTCATATACCTATAGGGAATATACTAAGCAAACACTAGTAATCAAAACCAGACACATAAAGAGTCCGCAAGGTGTAAAAATAATTAAATAAAGTGGAA
Source organism: Branchipolynoe longqiensis (assembly GCA_030323885.1). Classification (NCBI taxonomy): domain Eukaryota; kingdom Metazoa; phylum Annelida; class Polychaeta; order Phyllodocida; family Polynoidae; genus Branchipolynoe; species Branchipolynoe longqiensis. The sequence goes on along the minus strand of CM059190.1, from coordinate 60,755,609 downwards.
AATTGACCAACAAATGGCAGCAATGAATTTGCACTGGAGTGCCCACCATCTTTGAAGCTGTAAATAAAGAAAACTATCAAGCACAGTTAATTCAATTTGCTTTTATGTTGGCAAGATTATATCAATAAAGATATTTTTCACTACTTTTAGTTTTTACATTGCATAGGTACATGACAATATCGCTGTAAACATACCTGTCCTGTGCGTACTGTTGGTGTCACACTGACAGCACAGATGGTTCGTTAGTTTGATCAGTTATCAAGCATGGTATGCATAATCAGTAATACTTTTATTTAATCTATGACCTATAATGTTTTCAAATAATAAGAGATAATCTGGAATTATCAGAAATTGGCCGACTTAAAGCAATTTTTATTGATGGTGTCACATTTGTAACGTACGTCCCAACCAATTTACAAATTCGAAATTTGAGAGCTGAAATGTCATAATGAGGGAAGGGAAGACTCCAGACTAAACAAACCATCTTAGGAGACAGATTGGTGATGTTTTAGATGGAAACTCCAACAGGAAGTGACATAAACTGCAATAATTGATGAGGTGTCACGTTTATGTGTACATGTACGTACGTCCCCAAAACGTGTGATTCATGGGTACGATCAAAATCCGATCAAAATTCTACAATACTTTTAAAGTCTAGTCTTGATATTTTGATGTGAATATGTTTTGTTATTTGACCGTAAAAAAATATACCAAAGTTGAAATGGCCATTCTATGTCTTGACCTAGTGGGGTCACATGTAATACTGTCCCACAAACTACTAACTTCGCTATTCTCCGACAAATATGTATGATCTACTTTTAAGGAACTACACATATAATGAGTATATTATATGGAATAATTCTTTTGATAACACAACAAAACATTGTTATATATGAAGAAGATGGAAAACATTTGATTTGTGATGGGACGTGCGTTACAGTGTCACAAATTAAATTAAGTTTTTTTGTGATCAGTATTTAATGTAGATACTGCACTTTGTGCTTTAAAAGTTATCTTTCCTGTTGTACTTCAACATCCCATACCAATAATCTGGTCAATATCTGTGATACTGTACTTAAATGATGGTGGCGTCACATTGTAACACACAGGGCACTCTGTGTATCAACATTCTTTGAAGCCTAATTACATCTAAACCAGAGGTGGTAGTGATTTTTTGTTTTTGGTTGATGATTTCACTCACATGGAAGTTTATAAATAGTATACAATAGATGTTCAGAATACATTTACAATTTTTGCACTAATGCAACAATGGGGTCTCCAATTCTGGAGAATCACTCATGAGCGATCAACTGATCAACCAACACTTGAATTTACTCGTCCTCGCCAGTACCGAGTTCCTCAGCCTGTGGGGCGTTGCTGCATCCAATTCCCATACATTGTGAACACATTGCAGAACAAGCCATTCCTGCCTGCCTGCACCCACAACGACTCATGCATCCTGCCTTACAGTTGCAGCTTATGAGTTTTATTAGTTTCTGAGGTGCCGGTGGCAAGTCAGTAAGGAGGGGAAGCAATACGTTGTTATGAGTTTTCCATCCCCACTCAGTCGGTGAGGGATCCTTTCCCAACCATTGTTGCACTTGTAAGTAGCTCCACAAAGAATGTTGTCGTGCAGCTGTGCTGGTGGGCGGCAGAGTGGCTAGAGTGAACTTGGCACCCACTCACTTGCCAGCAATGTTCCTCTTATAGGCATAGTATCTGTATTCATCCAGTGTATTGAACCTTGTTCCACCCATATAATGCAAGAAGAAACTTTGTTCAACAGATTTTGTTGAAGGAGGGCCATCATATCCATCAAAGACGACTGTTGCATTTGACTGGTAGTGCTTGATAACATACCTGAGGTACATTTGACAGATTTCATCATAAGTTGCTGGAAGTGGCCAAGTCACCGAGTGAAGAAGATGTCCACCATCAACAACAAAAAGAGCCTCGCCTGGCATATTATTGTCACTGGGTACCAAAGATTCTAGCAGAGTAGCTAATGCAGCCTTCGTTGATTTTCTCATTGACACATCATCAAACAATGATGGGGGTCGTGGCGCCAGTTCATACTTCAAGAAGCTGGACAAATCGGAGCTCGAGTTAATAATGCAGGCGATTCGACTGAAAAGTTGCAGTGGATTAACGATGACTTCATTGTTGCGAATTTTTACAGTGTTCGTCATTGCTGCAAGCGGTTTTACTTTTTCATTCCGTCAAAGTTTTATTCCTGCAAACGGTTTACCAACCATTTCCTGCATAGCTTTGAATCCATGACATTCAGCTTCATCACAGTTGATGGTTTTGTGTGCTACAATTCCAGTAGCAAGGGAAACCAAGGTATTATCTGGTTTGTTCACAAAGGGAGGGTGTGCTTTTATCCATTCCAGGAAGGAGTTCAAGTCATGATTGTCTCTGGTTTGTCCTGAGGTAAGAAGCTCCTTATGCTCTTTGTGGTGCTCAGATGTACCTGGGTTGATGCCAGTGAATGTTTCCAGGGCATTACATAGTGGTACACACAGCGGTAGAGCAAGCACCCACTGCGCAAGTGTGCTCTCGCTGATTCCATGGCCACAGGTTAATCCTCCCAAGGTCTTGATAGCTCTCATCAGTACCTGTTTGATGGTCATGTCAGACCAAACTCCACACCAGAACTTGTCACTTCGGCGGATTGTGAAGAAACCCCTGTTTGTGAACATGTTGTATTCTTCCGAAGTCATCCTCTTTAACAATTCTGTCATTTGCTGTACATATAGATGTGTCGATTTTGTGTATGGAAGATGTCCTGCGGAATGCATGTGTGGAAGCATTTTCGTGTCAGTATAGAGGTGAAGCTCCCAGTCACCTGTCCTCCCTGCTCTGACAAATAATCGCATGATTTTAACTTGCTCAAAGTATTGGATCCAGAGTTTAGCCGTTTGAGATATAGCTTTGGTGTGGTCAGAGAGCTGTTTGAGAAGTTCCATCAGTTGACTAATAACAATAGTCCCCAATGCATCTTCAACAGATGTTTCCTCTTTCAGAAGATCCTGATAAAGCTTTGTCAATGTGCCTTTGTCATCTTCACTAAGGCAGTCTGGTGTTTGCAGAATGATAGTGGCCAGAGTTTCTTGAGTAAGATAGTGAGCGCGCAGAGCACGGGAATATGCGTGTCCAGTTGTCATGTGTGCAACAGCGGCTTTGGCATATATTGTGCTCCACAGTTCTTCTAATCCACTGCCCGACATTATGTTGCCAACAGGTCCCATATAAGACATCAATAGGTGGAAGCCACCTAATCTAACAACAACATTGTCCAGTTCATCTGAGGCAGCCATGATCTCAGATGCTTTGAGGAACAAAGGCTGATCAAATGTCACAAACGTGTGTTCACTCCTTGTTTCTTGCACTCTCCTTGTGCGAAGCGAAGGGCTGTGTTTCTTGTGTTAAGATTGGTAGGATCCATATTGATAAATGGCAGTGGTTCCAGGTGGCTAACTTCATATTTGCCAGTATGCTACATAATTACTCACATGAATCCATTCCATGATGGGCGTGGTGATATGTCAAGCGCACAACCTGCTATCCACAGTGAATCCAACATGCCTGCTGTCAATAGCGAGTTCAGTTCCGGACGAACATCATGCATGATATCCTTAACCAGAATCCACTGGAGATCTGGCACTGTGGGGTTTATGTATGTCTTGATTTGAACTTTCCCGAAGGAACCTATCACAGTAGCCTTTTGTGGATTCATCTGTCGGGCAACTGGTGAGCTGCGATTGGACACAAGAGCTGGAGTATGACATTTAATACCACCCATACTGTGAAATGTATTGTGGCCATCATATTACACACCTAATAATATAACCATACTATGGCGCTAAACAATGGACATGCATTTCAATTACGCTGGTTGCTATGCATATGTTCGGACATAGGTTGTCATTGATCAGCATCATTCACAGATATGAAACAGTTTCAAACAAGATATTGACCATTTGTACTGTTTATATTTTGCACTAATAATGACATGATCTACTACACTTTCATCATGACATAGTTTGGACATGGTTGCTAATATTCATGCTAGCGCTACCATACTTTGGCTGCAATGTACGCTGTTGCCATTGGTTACCATGTATAATAAATATGTATGGTGTTGTTGTATGTATTGTTGTACTTGCTTATTAATCAGAATGATAAATACAAGCAAATGTTAGATTAATAATGGAATTAGTTAATCCATAAGGGCATTTTCTGGGCCATTTAGCATTCAGCTATGGTTGCTAGGTAACACAATTTTTTCAGGAATGAAGCAAGGGTGGGATTTTAGGGGACTTTTGATGTTACTCAGCAAGATGAACTGAGCTTGTAAAAAAAAATTCAGCTTGACATAATTTTTTTCCGGGCTAAAACCTAATGTTCCTGTACTAACATTCTTGTAAAGTGCGACGGCCGGCAGCTGTGGTTGTGTAGGCAGGTTAAATAGGAAATCACTACAGGCAAGTATAGAGAAGGAAGGCAAGATATAGAGTGTGCAGAAGGAACCAGAAGGAGCTTGCTTAGTTTATTATATATATAGCTTTTAGAATCCAAGATGGTGGTGATCACATGATCCAATCTTCCAATCCCTAACAAGCATTCCTCTAACCGCCAATGAGGGTTCAATATCCCTGTTGCCAAGGCATGGTTAGGTCTGTCTCTGGGGCAGGGATCCATAAATAACTCTTGAGGGGAGGGGGTATGTGAGGCAACTTCTCAAAGACTGTCCCACCTAAGAAGTGACCCTCTCTCTCTATACTATTTTACTATACAATTTCTATCCTTTATGAGTAATAGCATACCAATTCCACATATCCCTCATATGCCTTTGATTTTATATCCTATTTACCATTTTATAGACAAGTTGCAATTTATTATAGTAGAGTTCATATATCCCATATCTCATAATATCGGAAAATTTTACATTCTGTTAAATTGACTTCAAACATCCTCTATGCAGCATCAAATGCGCAGTACATGCAACATTATCTAAGTTGGGCGTGTAGGATCAAATCTAGGTTAGTCTTTTGATTTTGAAAATGTGATGATTTCATCGGACTATGCAGCTTTATCAGGACGAGTTCCGACTTGTGCTCATCGTGACTTTATAGTTCTGATTCACTGAAATACCTACGTCAACAGCATCATGACCCACTCAGTCACATTATCCTGATCCTGTGTAAACCAGCTCTTGCGATATCCTAGTGTATCCTAGCAATGTATTAAAGTTACAGGCAAGGTGGCGACGATCATCAAATTTAATGTCGTTGGTTTGATTCAGCTCGGGATCGATCGCACGACCTCTCGGACGCCATACCCACTCGACCATGCCGTCTGTTCTCATTATTTATAGATGTGCATGGTCATTTCTTATGACGTATACATAGAAACGCACGCCTTAGATGGTTGGTTGGTTGTTGGAGTTTTATGTCTTAGCAACATCTTAGGTCATATCAGGATGGGTACCGACTTGTGACAGTGCGCACTGATGGCAACTTTATAGTGCTACCCCCCTGGGAAATCAGGCCGCCAGAACCAGAATCCGATATCCCGCTCAGTCCTTGCTCTACCCTATTAATGCTGAACACCAGGCTAGGAAGCGACAAGTATCAATTTGATAAGTCATTGGTTTGACTCGACCGGGAATCGAACTCCCGATCTCCCGCACTCGAGGCCCTAGTAGTACCGATTTGCCCTCCGCATCCGGTACTCGCGCTTTAAAAGGTTTATTATAATTAGACATGCGAACAAATGCAACACGATGGTGTTGTTGTTGTTGTTGTTGTTGAGCGGGTGAAACCGACACGTGAAAGCACACAGGATTCCCCGACATTGAGCGATGTCCATTAGTTTTAGGCAATAAGGTCGGTTCACACACGGCACCCAATCCACGGTGCAGGCAACGGCGTAGCTACAGGGGGAAATGGGAGGCTATCAGTCCTCCCCAGCACATTCATCAAAACTGGCCTATTTGCAAACAAAATTTAAAAAACTCTTTTACTTCGTTTTGGTTCCCTTGTGCAATAAAAGTTTAATCGCTCTTGTGTTTTGATATTAAATACTAACCAACAATTATTTTCTTCCTTTAAAATTGTATTTTACTTGGGTGTTGATGATAAATACAAACCAAAAGTGCATAATGGATTGAAAAATCATTTGGTATGTGTCAGGGCGCCTTTATTCTGTGCTCGTCACACTTAATTTTAAAACCTGGCTATGCCCCTGTGTAAAGCTGAGTGGACACTATTGGAAGCAAACCTAACATTAGAACCTGGCTACGTCCCTGTGTAATGCTGAGTGGACACTATTGGAAGCAAACCCTAACATTAGAACCTGGCTACGCCCCTGTGTAAAGCTGAGTGGAACTATTGGGAGCAACCCCTAGATTAGGTTACCTTCTTGTTATCTGTCTTTTTTATATAAATCAGTTTATAATATATATAGTAGACTTTAAAACTCAAACTGAGTACTTTCTGTGTCCCCCATCTTGGTTGTTTTGCATTCTCTCCCATTTCACCAGGTCTACTTCAATATAGATAAACACTGGATGATGAAACCAGGAGCTCATCTTCTCTAATTGGTTGATTGATACCAAATCAGCCTTCACCACTTGTTCTAGTGGGTTCTTCTTCACTCCTACTCAGTGTAGGGGTGAATCTGTTATCTAAAGCCCCACTCACACCTACCCGGACGAGCCCCGCATTTTGAGCCGGACCAGTCACCCGGACCACCCCAGACCACCCCTGGATAAAATCGCTGTTTCCGTCGTTTTTTGCCTCGCAGTCACACCTTCCCGGACGAGCCCCCGGACCAGAGGCCGGATCGCCCCGGGCCATCCGGGGACCACCACCGGACTCCCCGGTGTAGCCACGGACTAGTCCTGGACGAGTGATCCGTGGCTGATCCATGGTGATCCAGGCTGATCCGGGGCATCCGGGTCTTATCCGGGCAGTCCAGGAGTGATCCGTGGCTACGCCGGGGGTGGTCCGGGTGAAACCGTGGCTGAAACATGGCTCATCCAGGGTGAAACAGCCCTGGACCACCCCGGACCACATGGACCGGCCCCGGTTCACCCCCGGTCCACCCCCGGACTACCCGGACCACCCCCAGATCATGCCGGATCGAGCCGGGATCGCAAAATGCCCCAGACCGCCTCGGATGTTTTAAACATTTTAAAACATCCGGGGCGGACCCCGGACCAGCACCGGACCACGGCGGACCACCACGGATGAGCCACGGATCACCCCAAATCGCCACGGACCACCCCGGATGACAGTTCGGGGCTCGTCCGGCCTCTGATCCGGGTAGGTGTGACTGAGGCTTTAGGTTCTGTAGCTATATGGGCACAGACCGTGAACAATTCGGTTAGCCACCTACCACTAGGTTGATGAAAATACTTTTTTTTTAATATATAATTTTTACCTATATGACATCACTCTCAAATTTCTGCATGGTGACACCATTTTCCAGAGGCGATGTGAGCTGGGGTGGAGCGATACTGAACCTGTCTATATGCGGCATGCCCATGTTATAAAATGCTGGTCACTCTATGCACATATTGATGACTGCTTAAAGCGTTTAACCCTTCCCAACACACTGTACTGAAGTGCACCCATCTCCCGATAGGAAACACCACATACACAGGTAGGTGCTGGCAGGGTGATTATCGCAGGGAGCATAGATAATCTAATGGTACAGGATGGTCGTCATGGAATGGCATAAATGTGGGTTCAAATCCCGCCCGAGGAATGATGTTCCAATTTTTAGCAACACTCCCGATGACTTTGGTGCTGTGACCAGAATGTTCTGCATGGTGGCGACTGTACATTGCTGAATCTCCCATGTGGTTGTATTAGAAGTGCGATACCTGGCTATTTGTAATTATAAGTATGAGACTTACGATTCCAGGGGGACGGTTGAAATATGTGGAGCGTTGAACTCTCCTCCCCAGGTGAAATACCCCAGGCACAGTTCGATATGAGTAGGATGATTGTATGAGGGAACGTCGATAGCCTAACGTTTAGGATGCTTGCAACAGAATGGCAGAGCTGTGAGTTCGAGTGCCGCTCTAGATACGATGGTTCCATTGGTGTTCTCTGTGGTGGAGTGGTTAGAGTGTCTGACTTTTTTCTAGGTCTGACTCCTAATCTGAAGGTCAGTGGTTCGATTCCCTGTACCCCCACCTCTGCCAATTTGGATTTCCACCGCTGTGTATAACTTACAGCGTCATCAAAGGCCAGTTGCTCTCATACCATGTCTATGTGGTGTGGGAGGTTAAAAATCCCTTGGGTCGGTAAAAGTGTAGGCTCAGGCTTTCTATCGACAAACTGTCTAATGGTGAAAACAAGCCTATTGAGGCTTATCCATGATAGGCAGTATAAATCTTCAAGAGAGTTTGCAGTCATATTGATGGCAATACGGTGGAATTTGACCGTGGCGTTCAGTCTCCGTGCTCCGAGGATATATTCATCCTATTTAGAATGTGTGATAACAGGTCACGGTCGGGTAATGATCTTCATACATGAAGAACGACACCGTCACATAAGGGACAGCACATGATGGGCTAATCGGTAAGAACTGGATGGATGGTGTCCCATATGGAAGGTCGTGGGTTCAAACCCCGACCGAGTGAAAAGAATGACTTAAAATATTAATACTTTTTGCTATAGGTTTCTCGATTAGTGCCCCCTGCCATAAGTCAGTACCTGAGCTGATATGGACATTAGATGTTGCTAGGATGCAAAACATAAACAAGCGAGCAGAAACGGTGATGTCATGAACTAATATCAGACGGTTATTGGGGTTATGAAATTAGCATCCCTAACGGACCACATATCCATAGTGAAGCATGACATGGTATGGAATAGTTATTGGCAGGGCACTTATTGGCAGGGCACTTACTAAGCTACATAAGTAACACCGCTACCATAGCAGATTATCTACCAACACTTGAACATACAGGGGTGTAGCTGGGTGTATGTGCGTATGCCAAAACGTCCACATCGTTTTGTCAAAAAAAGTTTAAGTTAAAAAATAATAAAGAGAGAGAGAGAGAGAGAGAGAGTAGGCATGTAGTAGTCCGGCGTGTCGAAAACTCAAGTCTAAAATGTATAAAATCCACCAGCTTAAGCTTAAGTGGCCCCCTAAATGCCCTGCTGAAATTAGGAGTACACATCGTTAAAGGTCTAGGCTACGCCCCTGACATACATACATACTATTTCTGCCAAACGGTTTCCCTGAAATAGTTTTAACTCTAACAGAATGTAGCCACACCAAACACCATGTTATACTTTAAAACAAATTTAATCTGCACCAAAGTATATGATTTAATCCGCATCAAATTCAATTAACAGAATAACTTCGTATTCACCATGTATATTAGAACAAAGTTACTCTAACCTTGACACGGAAGATATCAAAGATACACCCTGTTATCTGTCAATGCTGTTTGGTAACAATGCTATTTTTTTTTTGTTGTTGTTGCAAACATTTGTTCATTTTAGACTATATTATATATATATATATGTGAATGAATGTAACAATATGGCCGGAAGACCAGTGCTTCGGTGCTAAAAAAATACCTTTATTTGCTGAATACAATTATCACCCCCCCCCCCCAAATCCATTACATAATTCGTAAAATAGGTCACGTCTGAATCCCGTCTTAAATAAACTCTACTTTCACCTAAGGAACGGATCGCAGACTTATATTGGGCGGGCATTCCCTGACGTGGATCCTTGTATTGGGTGGGGATTCCGTGACATCATTCGTACGTACATCACGTGCAGCTTGAGTCTTAATTAAACTCTCCAGTATGTAAGGCAGCTTTTGTTTTGTGTGTTGTTGTTTTACGTCGTAGCAACATCTAAGGTCATATCAGGACGGTGTAAGGCAGCTCCTTCAGCCGATCCTGAATGCGTTCCTTATCCGGTGTTGCAGTTTCCGCGGCACACCAGTTTGTGAGGGACACATAGCTTCTGCACATGCATCAAAATCGAACAGCATCGTCACTAACCTTATAAATTTAATATAATGTTTTTGGTAAAGATGTTTTCTATATGTGTACCAAGCGATTTGTTTCTAGGTGGTGTGGTTTTAGAGATATTTCACTTTTGCTGTATTTTCTGTATGCAGATTGCTCACGACCATTGACAATGCCTTGAGTTTGACGGTACGTGCAGTGCAAAAACATTAGTTTTTATTCAAAATTAATAGAAATCAAAAACACTAACCTTATAAATTTAATATAATCTTTTTGGTAAAGATGTTTTCTATATGTGTACCAAGCGGTTTGTTTCTAGGTGGTGTAATTTGAGAGGTATTTGACTTTTTCTGTATGAAGATCACTCACGGCCATTGACAATGCATTTGAATGGATGTGTCCCTCGCAAACTGGTGTGCGGCGAAAACTGCAACACCGGGGCTGGAGGATTAAAGCCACTCACCAAAACACAACCTTTAGACTGGGTAGTACTAGTAGGGGTAAACGCATCCAGCCACCTCGTATGTTCTAATGGATGACTCCTCCATGTCAGCTCTAAAAAGGGAAAGGGCTTTCCTGTTGAGGCCTGATGGAAGGCAGGGAGTCAGGTCCCCACATTGGTTGTTGTGAGTATGGGGGTGAGCGTCGCAGCAGGTTGGAGAGCTGGCCTCGTTGGATTCAGGACGGTCACAGGTTATGCATGATTAGAGGACAATTTCACCTTTAACAGGAATTACAATTTTTACAAGAAAGGTGTGCGTTTGAGGTGGTAGGGATGGGAAAGGGTCGGGGTTAGGAGGGGTGGGGTAGGATGGTGGGGGTTATGAGGGTGGGGGTTATGAGGTGGGGTTATGAGGGTGGGGTTATGAGGGTGGTTGGGGGTTATGAGGGGGTTATGAGGGGTGGGGGTTATGGAGGGGTGGGGGTTATGAGGGGGTGGGGCTGGAGGGTTATGAGGGGTGGGGTTATGAGGGTTGGGGGTTATGAGGGGGGGTTATGAGGGGTGGTGTTTGAGGGGTTTGGGTTAAGAGAGGTGGTTGTTAGGAGGTATGAGGGGTGGGAGTTATGAGGGTTGGGGTTAGGAGCTGGTGGGTGTTAGGATGGGTGGGGGTTAAGATGGGTGGTGGTTATGAGGGGTTGGGGTTAAGAGGGGTCGGGGTTATGGACGATTGGGGTTAAGGGGGGTAGTGGTTAGGGGGGTTATGAGGGGTGGGAGTTATGAGGGTGGGGGTTATGAGCTGGTGAGGGTTAGGAAGGATGGGGGTTATGAGGGGTGGGGGTTAGGAAGAGTGGGGGTTAGGAGCTGGTGGAGGTTAGGAGGGGGTGGATCTGGTATGTAGAAACTGCCACGTCAGCAGGCAAAGAGGTTGTGTCGAGAAGAGTTGGATGGTGACAAACTATTTCTAGCTTGCCTTGCCCAACCAGCGGCAAGCACACTACACACAAACATTAATATATTTGCTACAGCGCCATCGCGTTTATCTCAACTATTTCATTATTATTTATTATTATCCTCTTCTTTGATGCAGGCTTGTGGTAGCCTATACAAAGCTCGTAGCTCTCAGCTCTAATGGTATGCAGCCTCAAAATCATACAGGAATGTTTCTCTGGGCCAGGCCCTGTCCAGCGCATTCTTGAATTGATTCATGGTAGCTGCTTCCACCGCTTCTTCCGGTAGCTCATTCCACATGTTTATCACTCGCTGTGAAAAGAAGGCCCCTCTGAGTGAGCTGTTGTACCTTGGCTTGAAAAGCTTCTTGGAGTGACCTCTGGTATTGCTTCCCTTTATGCGTCTGAATAGCAAGGCCTCATCCACATTATACTCAGCATTCAGGAACTTCCATGTGTTGATCATGTCCCCACAAAATCTTCTGTATGTGAGGCTTGGTAACTTGAGTCTCCTGAGTCTGTCTGGATAACTAAGGTCCTTCAGATGTGGCACTAGCTTAGTTAACCTTCTCTGAACAGCTTCAATGGATTTAATATCCTTCTTCAACGTTGGGTGCCATATAGTGACTCCATACTCTAGTATTGGCCATACTTGGCTCTTGTACAATGTAATCAGCATCTTTTCGTCCAAGTATTTGAAGGTTCTGCAAATCATTCCCACAATCTTATTAGCTTTGGATACGGTTTGTTGTATGTGCTGGGAGAAACTTAGCCTATTGTCTACAAATACTCCTAAATCTTTCTCTACCTCACTCTCTTCGAGATTTAGTGGCTGGCCAGTAGAACTTTCATGCATAACATATGTATAGTCTGGGTGGTGTCTCCCTATTCGCATGACCTGGCATTTATTCGGATGGAACTTCATCTGCCACTGCTTGGCCCAATTCTCCATTTCCAGCAGGTCCTTTTGCAGATCAGCACAGTCTTCCGTGGAATTCACAGTTCTGTAGATCTTTGCGTCATCTGCAAATAATTTCATCCCACATGATACAATCTCTGGCAGGTCATTGATGAAAATGACGAACAGAATAGGACCCAGGACGCTCCCTTGAGCTATCCCACTGAGAACCTCTTTGAAGGAAGATTTACTGCCATTTACTACGACTTGCTGTTTCCTTCCAGTCAAAAGACTTTGGATCCATCTCAGAGTATTTCCTTCAATGCCATAGTTTTGTAACTTGGTAGCTAGCCTCTGGTAGGGGACAGTATCAAATGCCTTCATGAAATCTAAGTATATAGTATCTAGTGATTCCCCCCTATCCATTGCGTCGGTCCATATTTCCAAAGTTTCTAGTAGCTGCGTAACTGTTGATTTCTTTGGTAGAAACCCATGTTGGTGGTCCGACATCAATTTGTTCTCTAGCATATGGCTGAGCATGTGCTCTCTGATGATACTTTCCATTACTTTGCATACTATAGATGTGAGGCTTACTGGCCTATAATTTGCTGGAGAATGCCGGTTTCCTTTTTTGAAAATTGGGATAACATTTGCTATTTTCCATTCTTTGGGTAGGCAACCAGATTCAAATGACTTATTGAAATTTATAGCAAGTGGTTTTTGCAAGCACCACACTCAATTCCTTCAGCACTTTTGGATGTACTCCATCAGGTCCAGGTGATTTGCCTGTTTTGAGTTTGTCCAGCTTTTTTTAAACAATGTCTGGTGTGAATAGCACCTCAGGGAAGTCCTTCACCAATTTGCATTTCTGTACCAGGGGTACTGTGTTAACATCCTCTCTAGTGAAAACTCCTGAGAACAAATTATTTAATACCTCTGCTTTATCAATATCCTTTGAAGCTAGGCTCCCATCTGGTTGTTCCAGTTCATCTATTCCACTCTTGGTTTTCATCTTAGAGTTTATATATGCCCAAAATGATTTTGGATTTTCCTTGGCTTCTTGGGCAATGAGTTTCTCAAAGTTTCTTATAGCCTTACGTGACTTCCATCGTACCTGGTTTCTGAGTTTGGCATATATTTTGTGTCCATCAGAGCTTCTTGTAGCAGAGTATTTCCTCCAAGCTCGTTGTTTGAGTATAACTTTGGTAGACACTTCTTTGTTCATCCACAGTGGCCTGGTTCTTCCATCCGGATGGATTGTCTTTGTCGGTATGTGTTTCCACACTGCTTCTTCCAGCTGTTGTGATAACTCACCCCAGCATTCATATATACTATTATCTTGGAAATGGCTGTTCCAATCGATGTCCATGAGTTCCCTCATCTCACCATAATTTCCACGCGAGTAGAATGTTTTTAAGTATGACTTCTCAGTTTCTTCTGTATGGCACTGATAGGTGAAAGATAATATGAGGTGATCACTCTTACCTAGGGGGGCTTGGGCTGAGATATCTGTGACCATGTTCTCTTCATTTGTGAATATCAGGTCTAATATTGTTGTCCTTCTCGATACCTGGTAGGATTTTCGACATGTTGGAACAGAAAGGCATCATGGGTGCTTTCAAAGAATTTGCTGGCCCGATGGGTTTCCCCTACTGTTGTTGTGTTTCCCCTCCAATCGATCTCAGGCATGTTGAAGTCTCCCATGATCAGTACATGGGATGCTTCTGTGTCATTTGCTGCCCTGATTAGGTCGCCTAATTTTCAACGGTTGCATCACTGCTCTTTGGGCTTCTGTATATACACCCAACTAGGATAGTATCTTCCTTGTTTGGTTTTACTTGGATCCAGACACATTCTGAAAAACCTATACCTATACTATTGCCTGCACCCTGTGATATAGAGTAGACCATAACATCGTTGAATAACTTATAATATTGTGATGAACTGGTTTCTGCTCCATCTGGTAAATAGGGATACGATGTGGCAGTTAGTTCAACCGTTGGTTATATCTGTCAAGGTCAGAATAGAAGTGGCCTGCCCCCGCCCGGCCAGGTCACCTGTCACCTTCCACGGCGGGTGGCTGCTAGCTATGGGTTGAACGATCCATCACAGGGACTGCCCCAGCTAACCTGCTGCCACCTGCTAATACTTCTTACTGGCAAATTCAGCACACGTTGGTTGATTGTTGGAGTTTTATGTCCTGGCAACATCTAAGGTCATATCACGACGGGTAGCGACCTGTGACAGTGCGCACTCATGGCGACTTTATAGTGCTGCCGCACTGGGAGACCAGACTGCACTATAACTTCATATCCCACTCAGTCACATTATCCTGACACTGAGCCACCCTCTCCTTGCCATATCCCAATTATGCTGAGTGCTCGCCTAGGAAGCAACAAGTATACATTTTTAAGTCACTCGTTTTCCTCGACCAAGGTTCAAACACGATCTAGCAAAACTGGAGATGGACGCTCAAGTCATTCGGCCATGGTTCAATGCCATTGATTCCGCCACCATTGATGTTTTTGCATTCTTTAACATTTTTAATCCGGCTGTAAGTATGTCATTCTGTAGTTTAGAATACAATGCCTCATGGTAGCACCTGCTTGTCAGGGCCTTCTATAAATTCTAAATTATCCAAAATATTAAACATTGTTTTTCCCTAGCTAACATTTGTAATTACCAAAGGAAACATCTTTGTTAAAGCTGCATAGTCCGATGAAGCATCACATTTTCAAAACAAAGATTTTCAGCAAAATTTGATTCTACATATCAAACTTAGATACTGATGCACTTATTAAGCATTTGTTGCCACATACTGAGTCAATTTAATAGAGCCTGTTATTGATTAAGCCTATGGTGTCAGAGTTGACTCAACTCTCCTCATTTCTCTTTCCTCTATTCTACCCTTTCTTTTTTTTTCTCCCGGGCTTACTCCTCCCCCTGATCAAGGGAGTTGTTTGCTTGGTTGGGCCCTTTTCCTTTTTCGCTGTCTTGCTTTGTCTTCACTACTGAACCCGCCTTTACCCATCCCTTCCTCTGAACCCCTTGCTGCTGGATACAAGTGCACTATCTACCACTGGGCAGGAGTGATCCAGAACGGCCTAAACAACTGTTTGTTAATTGTTGTATAGAGATCCCCACTTCTACAACCATCCCACCTGAAGTTTAATCTTCAATCCAAAGATTGGACCAATTTATCGGTGCCTTTCTATATTGCTGCAGCCGATAACCGTCGAAATGTTATGAACCCCCCGAAAGTCAAGCCATCGGCACTTCTTGGTGAGCAGGCCCTCTCATTTACCCTGCACCACCGTTTCTGTCCACCCAAATGTGGAAATAAATCTTGTTTCATACCAACACTGCCTTGTCAAGGCGTTCCTTATCGAATCAGCAGGTTCTGCAGTTTCTTGCCTTTGATCCTGACCAGTGAGTATTCTGGCCGGAGACTTTATAAAGTTGAGTTTCTGTCATTTTCCGAGCTAAATACACCAGGTTGATCGTCATAAACTACCTTACTTTAGGTTGAGGTAATTTTCATTTTAAATGACTAACCTTTGAGATCTTTGATGTGCAAGCATACACAATTAATTTTGGCAAGGACACCAACACTCAGACACCGAGGCCGTAATCGATTAACACGACCCGAGCGACTCGGGTCACCCGAGTCGTCAGAATTTCAAATCGAACACTGCGAGTAGAGTCGACAAATACACGTGCCGTGTGCAAAACGATCCGACCCAAGTAACCCACCTCCTAGCTGGGGTTGGCTATGAGCGATGACGTCACATTTGCGCTGGTACCGTCCTGCAGGATAACAGCCAGCAGTACCAGTCATACATGTTTTTTTTAAAGAATAACTTAGATTAATGAAATGGAAATATAGATAAACTAGGCCATCATAAAATACTTTAAATCCTATGTTGCTGTAGTTTTATCGATTATTAAAAAAAAAAAGAAAAAATATCCACCCGAGCGCGGAGAAGCGTATTCGATTATTCGACCCGAGTCTGTAGGATGTGCGCATGCGCCAAAAAGTGGCTCTGGTGACCAGAGTCGATTAATCGATTACGCCCCATAGGCTTCTGCAGAAACAGGTATTATATTGCCTCAGTATTCCCTTCTATGTTGTGATAAATGTTCAATAAGCACCAATACACCAGTTTCTAAGGTAGACAAGTAGAATCACATTTAGATAATTGTTTTGGTTCTGACAATTTGATTCTTTCATCGGACTATGCAATTTTAAAAGCTACGAATATGTGCAAACTTCTGATTCATGAAGCAGATTGTTCTACATTCTGCTACTCTCTGATAGAGGCGCCTTGGTTAATCGGTTACAGTGTTGGTAGTTAAGGTCGGGACCTAGATGGTGGTAACACTGTTGTCCATCCCTACAGCATCGCTTGTGTTTATGGTGTTGATGCATTCTGTGTGCTGAGACCCAGGTGCTCATAGCACAGCAGCAATATAAGAGGTGAAGCCGACAGGGAATGCCATCAGTGTCAGGTGGAAGAAAAGGCACATGCTCTCCCTTCTCATGGTATCCCTTTGTTCCATAAATGCCCTTGTAAAAAAAGAAAAAAAGATGAATCCTACCAGGTCTGCAGAAGAAGTTACAAGCCAGAGAATTGAGATGCTACCAGCAGGTTTTATGCATAGCAAGAACATGTTACTAACAAGGATATTCACAACAAGATCAAACAAACCATTCTACCACCAACATGCCTCCGCAGGGCTCTAGAACGGGCAATAATCCCAATAGTGGTAGCTAACTGCTTAATGTCATTAACTTTATTATCATTCTGTCATTATTATTATTGTTGTTATTTTGCCTATGAACAATTCATTTCTCTGTAGAGAACCACCGGATCGGTAGAGCGTGCGGAAGGTCGGGAGTTCAATTCCCGGTTGAGACAAACCAATAACTTACAAAATTGATGTTTGTCACTTCCTAGCCAGATGCTCAGCATTATTAGGTCGGGCAAGGACTGGTTTGCTCAATGTTAGGATAATGTAAATGAATGGGATACTAGGTAATGTTGCTGACGGCCTGATCTCCCAGTGGGGCAGCACTATAAAGTCACCATGAGTGTGCACTGTCACAAGTCGGTACCGATGATGATTGGGGGTGTTTGTAACCTTATGACGGTTACCGGTTGCAGAACTACAACATAGGGTAGAGAGGCTCCGATAAATCGGCCCAATCTGTGGTTGAAGACTTAACTTCGTAGGGAGTGTTGTAGAAGCTGGGGACATCTTCACAACGTTGTAACGGTGAGGCGTTGGGGCGGCAGCGAATCTCTTCAGTCCGGCGTGTAGTTGAGCTGTAGGTGTAGTGTAGTGTAGCACTTTAATCCGGTCAGCAGCAGGGGTTTGAGGAAGGCGGGCAAAGGTGGGAGCAGCAGTCGTTCCAGCAACAAGAACAAGACAGAGAAATCGTAAAGGTGAAGGGCCCCACCCAAGAACACAACTACCCTGGTCAGGGGAAGAAGTGTGCCTGGGAGAAATCAAAATGGGCAGAATCTAGGAAAGAGAAATGAGGAGAGTTGAGTCAAAGGACCGTGCCTATTTGCTCTATGGTGACCGTCCAGCGAGCCATAGACACGGACAGAGTAAGAGTAGAAAGTGAAATGCCAGCGGGCTCCCCCTCCTGGAACTCTTTTCAGACATATCGAGGAGGAGCATGGCCGGCAGAGAGGTGATAGAGAGAGGTGTGGACAGAGTGCGGTCCGGATAGCAAATGCAAGTCGGTACCCATCCTGATATGACCTTAGATTTTGCCAGGACTTAAAACTCCAACAACTAACCAACCTGTAGAGAACCAGCAGCGGTAATGGAGGAAATTTTGTGTGGTGCATTTACATGTGCTTAGGAGGACTCGGCGTGTTAAGGGGCTGTCACATTATGATGCATCGCACCAACATACGCCAACATATGTGATTTTTGGCGGCTATGTCAGGATATGTTGCTATGCGTTATGTGTGCATTAGGCACTCATTGGTATAGGTCAATATATGTCAACGTTCATCGAGATATGGCATGGCGCATCAGGGGGTCGGCAAAGTTTTGTGCATGCACAAAACTTTTGACGTACGACAACTTTCGACAATATGTGGATGGATTTTACATCGGCCGTATGCTATGTCTACGTTAGGCATTGGCTATACGCTATGTATACGGTATGTATACATTCAACTTTCCCCCACGCCAACAAGTTTTACGCTTCTCGATGTAAAAATGTGATTTTACACGTTGGCCGCACTCTTGCAAGATGCGTCGTAACGTGACCAGAACCATGGACAAGGGTCTGGCAATGCTGACAGCAGCGAGTAACTTCATTAAGTACACACGCTTTGAAAATGTGTTCAAAGCTGTCTGTACAGATGTGGTAAGGAAGTAGCTAGGTCCAAAAAGATCGTGGACAATCATGGAAAAGAGTATACTCTTTTCCTTCCTCCAAAACCAGTCAAGGGCAAGCCGCTGGACAAAACCAAAATGTTTGGTGGTCAGCTTCAGTATCTCTTCAAAGAGGTGGAACCTGGGGCTAACTGTGGGTAGCACATGGATTCCAAAAAGAAACCCATGGAGGCTAACACTCGTTATAGGAAACCGCGTGTGGATTTTCGCAGCCGGCGGCCCACCAGAGGAGGAAGGTCAGGACCGACCTATGGTTTCCAGCCCAGAGGTCGGGTACAACGCCAGTCATTCGGCTGGAACGATAGAAACCAGCCGTTCAAGAGGGAGTACACTCCAAGCAAGCCGTTCCCCCGACCAGGGAACAAGTAGAAGTTGCTATGCAAACTTTAACGGCCGCGATAACACCTGTAAGCAATTTTAAAGCAGGAAATGTTTAAAATTGTATTCAAGAATGGAACTTAATTACTGATAACTTGACAGTATTAAGTATTGTCGATGGGATTCACATTCCATTTACCTGTTTGCGGGTGCAGGAAACAATTCCTTTTCCATATCGGTTTGATGAGAATGAAAGAGAGGCACTCGATAAACAAGTGGGGCTTTCTTATGAGAAAGCCATAATAAAAAAGGTGAACCATGAAACTGGAGAATTTATTTCAAATATTTTTGTTCGACCTAAACCCAATGGAGAGGTTCGAATGATTTTGGACTTAACAACACTCAACAAATTGGTTGAATATAAACATTTTAAAATGTTTTCGCTAGAAACAGCACAAGATTTAATTACAAACGGGGCTTGGTTGACGAGTGTAGATCTGAGAGATGCATATTACAGAATTCCAATTTATGAAGCAGATCGAAAGTTTCTAAGATTTATTTGGAATGAACAACTGTATGCATTCACTTGTTTGCCCAATGGTTTAGCTTGTGCCCCTCACTTATTTACTAAGGTGCTAAAACCAATTTTCTCATTGATGGCACGCAAAGGACATATTATGTTCACATATATTGACGATTCTTTTATTGTGGCGCAGTCAAAGGTAGCTTGTCAAAAAGCAGTAAATGGGTTATGCGCAACATTTACAAGATTAGGATTCTACATTCATGATCAGAAGTCAGTCTTTAATCCAACTAAAGAATTAAAATGCCTAGGATTTCTGTTAAACACAGAACAAATGACTGTGGTGCTAACACAACAGAAAATAGACAAGCTTAAAGATACTGCGCTAAACTTGCTACGATTAATGAGGACAAAGATTAGGCCGGTCGCGGTGTTGATAGGCATTATGATAGCCTATGCCCCTGCCATTTTATATGGCAAAGGTCACATTAAGTTGCTAGAGATAGCCAAGAACTTAGCATTAGCCTGGACTGGAGGGAATTTTGAGAGAAAAATGTCTATTTCTCCAGAAGGCCTAACCAATATTGAATGGTGGCTTCAACACGTTAATTCCTCTCCGAACCCTATTCGTATGGGAGAATCCAACACTGTAGTTACAACAGATGCTTCTCTAGAAGGATGGGGTGCCCACCATGACAATATCGCAACAGGGGGGCCAATGGCTAGAGGAAGAAATTTCGGATCATATTAATGTTCTAGAGCTTAGAGCAGTTTATTTAGGTCTATGCAGTTTAATCCGCATACCAACATTTCATGTCAGAATTCTGACAGACAATACGACTGCAATGGCATATATTCGGAACATGGCGATATTTTTCAACAAATTTGTCAGAAATGGGGAATGCCACAAGTTGATTTGTTTGCATCAAGAAAGAATAACAAATTACATAAATATGTTTCATGGCATCCAGAGTCTAATGCTTGGCAAGTGGATGCCTTCTCTTTAATTTGGGAAAATAATTTTTATTACATTTTCCCACCATTCAGCATTATCAGCAGAGTGACCCGGAAGGTCAGAATGGATCAAACATGCAATTCTGGTGGTGCCCGACTGGGATACACAGCCATTGCAGGCAGCAGTAGCATTAGAAGCGAAAGACTCTATCAGATTCCCAAGAACACGGGGGAATCTACAACATCAAGGCCCGCTTAGAGTTCACGGAGACGTGTCAACAACCCCTCTTCTGGCATTCATTTTCTGAAAATCTATTTACAACAGTTTGGATTAGATAAAGTGACTCAACAGAGATTAATGTCAAATGCTTGGAGAAAAGGAACGGTTAAATTATATTCGAGTTACCTGAAGAAATGGGGGTTACACTGTTTAATTATGAAAGTGAAACCCTTAAAACCCACTATTGGACAAGTAGTTAGATTTTTAAGGATGCTAGAGGATGAGGGGTTAGGTTTTGGAGCAATTAACGCTGCAAGATGTGCTTTGTCGATTATACTCCCAAGAGTGGATGGAGAGACAGTTGGCAAACACCAAGTTATTCACTGGTTTATGAAATCAGTGTATGAAAGGAACCCGCCAAAACCAAAATATGATAGATTTTGGGATGTTTCTATAGTTTTTAAATTACTAAAGAAGTGGCCTAGTAATTATCATTTAGATATAAAACAATTAGGTTTTAAAGTAGCAGTGCTTTTGCTATTAGTCACTGGACACAGGGGACAAACGATTGTAGCATTCTCACTAGACGGTTTAGAAATAGATCGTAAAGAGGCAACCTTTGATTTACAACAATTATTGAAATCAAACCACACAGGGGACCCATTGTCCACTGTACATTTAAACAGTTTCCCAGAAGACCAACAACTTTGTGTAGTGTCAGCCATTCAGGCTTATATATCCAAGACAAAAGGAATTAGAGATTCAAGACAACTTTTGGTGAGTTTTATTAAACCACACAAGGCCATTTCGAGAGACACACTCGCAAGATGGACTATTACAGTGCTGAAGGCTGCCGGCGTCAATACGGAATGTTACGTATCCCATTCAACAAGAGGGGCCATGGTCTCTAAGGCACGCCAGTTGGGAATCTCAGTTAAGAGAATCCTGGCACAGGCAGGCTGGAAGACAGCTAGATCGTTTGCTAAACATTACAACAAACGCCTAGAAAAGTCAAGCGGCCTAGCGACACGCTTACTCACCAGTTAACTAGACAGGTGAAAACATTACAATTATACATGCATAACTATGTATAAAAATGATAAATTTAGAAGGATAAAAAATGAGTTACGTAAAAGTCTCCCTAGGCTACGACTAGCCTGAGGCATAGTACCGAGGTAAAATAGTATAGCTATACGAATCTTATCTGGGTATAGATGATGGATAACTGTTGTTTTCCCGAGGTATGAGCCTCGGATAGTCGTGGGCTAGGGCCCGCCCACCCAACCCTGCCACAACTATCATGTTTACCTGTACCAAGAAGAAAACATTTAAGTATCCATTTTGAGTTTCAGATAATATTTTATCCTGAATAAGTAGGTAAAGATTGCTGGACCCGGATGTGCTTCCTTCTCCCTGGCCCACGACTATCCGAGGGTAGTACCTCGGGAAAACAACAGTTATCCATCATCTATACCCAGGTAAGATTTGTATAACTATACTATATATATATATATGTATTGGTTGGGTTATAACTGAGTTCATGTGGATGACATAGTGAATGCTCACAGGTTGAGTGCAGTGGCATTCAGAACCTGGTCCTTTTGCCTGAGTAGGGGTCAACACAATCTAGTAGGGGTCAACACAATCAGCCTGTGAGGTCAGCCAAATCAATGTTGGTGGTGGCCAGGCAGCCACTGGTGGTGGGCAGACTATGGTTGCCATGGGGACTGGAAATGCTGTTCTCCTATTGGGTGACAGGGGTAGTGTGACACCCTACCAGGGAACCTATGTACTATAAAAATAAAGATAGAAGGCTTGTTCTTCCCTTACTCTCTTCACTCTTACTTTCTCTTTCTTCTTGTCTGTATGTATTTCCCTACAGCCTACTAGCACAGCCACATATCCGGGTACCAACTCTACATTACATTATCCTTCTAATACCGAATGCCGGGCTGGGTAATGACCAATTTGGTAAGTCTTTTGGCTTTACCCGGCCGGGAATTGAACCCACAACTTCACCCACAGAAATCGAGGGTCGAATAGACGAGATCACCGTTCCGACTGCGCATGCGCTGAATACGGCATTGGCAGCAAGGCAAATTCATCTGGCCATTGAGTTTGCTGATACGCATAGGGTAAAACTTCGATTTTATTCAAAATGAATAGAAATACATAACAATTTGGCATAAACATGTATGCACACATGCAATGTAATGATCTGATGAATATAGCTAAGACAAAACTGGCCATAGATAAACAGTTTGAGCTAAGAAACATACAATTCCACACAAAACAATCAGTCACTTTAAGGCTGATACCCACATCGCTGTGATTAATTCTTGT
This sequence comes from Branchipolynoe longqiensis, assembly GCA_030323885.1. Taxonomy (NCBI): domain Eukaryota; kingdom Metazoa; phylum Annelida; class Polychaeta; order Phyllodocida; family Polynoidae; genus Branchipolynoe; species Branchipolynoe longqiensis. The sequence continues at coordinate 60,732,534 of CM059190.1, read as the reverse complement.
TCTAAATATTAAAATGCCAAATGTGTCAACATAAACTTCTTTCAGAGAAATATATAACCAATATCTGATTAACCCTACTCATTTTCTAGTCCTACATATGTCATTAACCATAGGATATAAATAAAAACATTAATAAAATAAGTAAAACTGGCTATGGCTCTAACACTAGTCTGAGTGCCCCGATTTGTCTAAATCTAAATGCACATGGCATAAGATGTGCTGATTATATTGATGTAAATGCAATGCTAGATAAAAGATTAATATCTTAAATTATTATATATAATTTTTTAGTTGGTACTCTATGTTTCAAACAAGACCTGACATGAGCTGAAAGTAGCACATTTCATAGCTGCACCCAGTGTATTAGCATGTGCCATGTGCTTCTCACGGGTTTGTTTTTCTTCTACGCATCCCACAATTCACCGCGCGGCTGGAATGGTGATGTCATCTATTCATTCGGCCATCCCCTCCAGTTAAACGTGTGTCATTTTACCCCCCCCCCCCACCCACTAATTTTGTTAACCCCCCTGCATCCTGTTTCACGGACAGGCCTTTAGGCGGATGGAGTCTTCAATTGTCCCTTATTGCATTGTCATCCTATTAATATTCGGTTACCAAGCACACGCACTCCAAACTCTGTTAATCTAAGCATCTCTTATGAACTATAGTGAAATACTCCTCCTCTGAGATAGTGATGACTGGTATCTAATGAACGACTGGAGCTGCACTCTGGCGTAGTTCCACACCGGAAGTAGGGTGATTTCTCCTTACCAGCATCCCCTTCACTATAGTAGACACTTTACATCAAGCTCTCTTTTACCCTATCAACGCATCGTTTTTTATGACTAAACTTGGTTGGCTTCTTACCCTATTACTTAATGCTAGTGTGGATTACAGTGAAGCTATGCAATTAAATATTCTACATTAAAAAATAATAATACTTTCTAATATATGGATGTAGCAGTAATTTAGTGTGCTTCACCCCAACCCCTGCGGCTTGACTTGACCTAGGCGGCCACTAGCTTCGGTAGCTCATGAGTGCGGTATTGTCACCCCGTCTTTTGTGTGTGTGTAGTTTCATTGATTGTGAATTTCTTTAGCTACACATTTTGTGTGTGTATTTTTTTATTGTAGATGTTCTAGTTATCTATTGAATTATCGAAGAATTTGTGTTCACTGAATATGTAATAGCACTGAATTAGTGGGTGGTGCTCATTCTCTGAAGTGTTAGTAACAGGGGACCACCTGCAAACACAGCTCCGCCATTGGCCTAGCTACGTCATCCAATCAGGCTGATCCAATCACGTGTTGGCCCTGTCCACTCACACCTCACCCTGGCCATTGATAACCCTCTGAATGGGAAGTCTGCCCTTAGCCACAGTCCCGCTAACACCTCCGCCTTCTCCAACCTACCCACTATCACCGTAAATACGGTACTGTATATTGATGTACAAAGTAATTTGTTATTAAGTAAAAATGTATACTTACTTCGTCAATTCTTCAACACGTATGTATATCCAGGTTATTTATGTTGTGAGAAACAATTCCCAACTGAATCAAATTAAAGATGTTGTTTTTGTTGCTCTCATACCCCGAAAGCGGTCGTTAGAGTCAAATAAATATTTGTCATTTGTCATATTTTGTACCCTGCAACACACACGACCACTTAAGTATAATTCCATTGCTATTTAAACCTAGTATAATTAAAACCCACGTTTAATGACATTTTGTGATTAACATGGGTCTGTATGGAAACTCATATGAAAAATAATTAAGTCTATTTAATCAGATTAATACAGGTAAACAGCTAACACCTTCCCATTGTATGGTAAAAGCCCATACCCAACATCTAATTTATTTCAAAACTTCATCATCAATAATCCCTTAATTCCAGACCTTTCCATTCCCCGATGTTGTCTTCCCACCTCTTCCTTTGTCCGCCTTGTCTTCTTCCCCCTCTCAATGTGCCTTGCAAGATGGTTTTGGCCAGACCTGATGAATGGGAAGTATGGCTCGACCACTGCAGATTGCATCTCTTTGCGATTGTCAGATCTTAGTGTGGTCCAATTGCCTGAAGGATATTGGCACAGACTTGCTTCTTGGTTATGTTGTCGTTGGATGAGATGTCTATTAAGGGTACATAATCCGATGGTTTTAAGTCTCTGCCGTAGCTTATTATTTTTTATAAAGGACACACATGTTGTCATCTATTGTATTTTAATTTGAAGTATACCAAATGGCTAATATTGAATATATTTATAGTTACATAGTCCGATGCAATAACTAACTTGTAGATATTTGAAGTGAAAAAATGCCTAATTAATATTGGCAAGCATGTCAACGTTCTGGCACCATAGGCTTAACTTGCAACAGGTTCTATTAAATTGACTTAGTATCTCCTCATATACAGCAACAATTGCTTAATAAGTGCGACAGTATATAAGTTGGATATGGAGGATCAAATCTGGGTAAATATTTTGGTTTTGAAAACTTGATGCTTTTATCGGAATAAAGTATGCAGCTGTAAATAAAACAAGCAAAAGGAGGTTGGCATGCACTGCAGAATGCTGGATATGGTGGACTTATATGAAGTACAGCAGTGACAGATTCTATTAAATTGACCTATCATTCCATGTATGCAACGATACATATTCACAAAGTGCACCAAGAGCTCAGTTGGATATGGAGGATCAAATATGAGCAAGTGTTTTGGTTGCGAAAATGTGTTGGTTTCATTGGATAGGCCTACTGCAATTTTAAAGCTGCATAGTCCGATGAAGACATCAAATTTTCAAAACCAAAAGAATTATCTGGATTTGATTCTACATATCTAACTTAGATACTGGTGTATTTATTAAACATTTGTCGCTACATAGAAGGGAAGATCGAGTCAATTTAATAGAACTTCTTACTTTAGAAGCCTATGGTATCAGAGTTTTGGTGTGCTTACCAACATTAATTGTGTGTGCTTACACTTAAAATATTGTCATGGGGGTGATGAAAATGGGAAATACTGTGCCTAGAGCGGGACTCGAACCCACATCTCTTTGCATTCCGGGCCAGTGTGCTAACCATTAAACCACCTAGGCTCCCTGATATCAACACACTCCCCACGCCTACCTGTCTATGTGGTTACTTGCCTGAGAGGTCAGTGCAGACCACTACAATATCTAAAAAGTTAGCTATTTAAACTAAACGTTACTTAAAATTAAAGTAAGGTTGATTATAGCGATCAACCTAATATATTTATCTCAGAAAATATCAGAAATTCAAAACCATCGGACTATGCAACTTTAAGCTAACTACAGATATGAATTATTATAACTAATATCGCCACACACAGATTGTGGCACTGTTTATATCACACTTCCTAGTAGTAGTAGTACTGCCAACCAGTAAATCCTTAAACTACACCACCTGGGGCCGTATGCATGAAGAATTATTCATCGGCTCCGGTGTTAAGGACCTTATTCGGGTTAGCTAACACCGGTGTTGGCAAATGGGTCACGGGGTATGTACGGAGCCAAAGTGTTAGCTAACCTAGCAGTTATTTATAGATTTGGGAAATCCCTCTGAGCCTGTTGCCGGCGACTACCGCTATTTGATAATATTGCCGCCGATGCGGCGGCGGCGATTTGTTTTGTTTAGATTTGACAGTATGAATATCGCTGCCGATGTAGCTGCGGCGTTAATATCACTTCGATTTTGCGGTTACTTTGAGCAAAATAATGTTATTTGTGAGAATAGTTTACTCCTTTGCTTTGCCGTCGATGCGGCGGCGGTGATTTGTTTTGTTTACATTTGATTCAACCTTCGGGGGCGGGCGGGGGCGGGTGGGGGCGGGTGGGGGCGGGCGGCGATTTGTTTTCATTCCACAATATGAATATCGCCGCCGATGTAACAGCGGCATTAATATCGCTTCAATTTGTGGGTTAATTTGACCAAATTTCACTTTTAGATTATGTTATTCTGTTAAATATGATAGCATTGAATAGATTTGGTCCTAATCGATACCTAACACCGCCCTTAAACCTACTATGGAGTGGTGTTAGCGTACCCAGTCTTAAACTTGCAGTGTTTGCGTAACACCGCTCCATACATACTGACTTTTCGCCGCTAAACTGGAAATCCTGCCCAAAACGCGTTTTGGCTCGCTAACACGCGTCATGCATACGCCCCCAGGCCTGTGTGCCCAACATTATCCATTCATCGGAATGCATATCGGGCAAGTCTCCCCAACTACTCCTCAATTACCCTTTTGTGTTCCTCTGTGTCTATGCATCCGGAAGCTCTTGTTTCCGCTGCAACCGGAATCACGTTCTAAGAGTGATGGAATGAAATGCAAGCAGACACCAGGTATAATTATATGACTTCAGGGCCCGTATGCAGGAGTCAGTGTTAGCGGGGTTTGGTGTTAGAGCCTGTTACCGTTTAGCTATCACCGAAATCGGGACCTGTGTCAAATCGTATGCAGGAGCGCGTAACACTTTCATTATAGCTAAACGTGAATTTATTTATAGATTTGGGAAATCCCTCTGCGTCTGTACCCATATATTAGGCTTAAATATATTAAATGCTATCATATTTAACAGAATTAGATACGCAATAAGTGAAATTTTATCAATTTAACCCTAAATTTGAAGCGTTATTAAGGCTACTGCCGCATTGGCGGTGATATTAATAGTTATATTGAATCGACGAACGTAAAGTAAACAAATCGCTAATACACTGACGCCAATGCGTAGATGTCGGCCAGTATGGATGTCGACGTCAACGCAGCGGTCGCGACGGCGGCGATTTGTTTACTTTACGTTCGTCGATTCGAAAATATAAGTATTAATATCGCCGCCAATGCGGCAGTAGCCTTAATAATGCTTCGAATTTAGGGTTAAATTGATAGAATTTCACTTATTGCGTATGTAATTCTGTTAAATATGACAGCATTGAATAGATTTGGGCCTAATAAACTCGCTAAACCTGATATTTTTTAGGGGTAAGGTAACACCGGTTAAGCCTTTGGTGTTAGGCCTAACACTGACTCGTGCATACCATTTTTTCGCTGCTAAACCGGAATTCCCGCCAAACACCGTTTTGCTTCGCTAACACTGACTCCTGCATACGGCCCCAGGTCTCAGTCGACCTCCATATATATGTGTGCATCAATAGAATTCTGCAAAAATATAGGAACATTTGATATTTAAACACTGAACAAACTCAAACCATCGAAGCATTTATTAAGTAACTAAACCAGTTGTAAACCATTTTGACCAATGGAAGCTGAACTAAGCATTAATCCAGTTAGTGCCCAGAATGGGGTTTGAGGCTCGATGGACCCTGGATGACTACCGCCTGAGGTGTAGCTGATGTAAATATGCATTGCCAAGGACTAAGCAACCGAGGTGATAATATAGGGGGTTGTTGTTGTTTTAGTTCCTAGCAACGTCTAAGGTCATATCAGGACAAGTACCGACTTGTGACAGTGGGCACTAATGGTGACTTTATAGTGCTGCTCCACCAGTAGACTAGGCCGCCGACACCATGACCTGGTATCACACAGTCACATTATCCTGATACTGTGCTAACCAATCCTTGCCCTCTCCTATGAATGTGAACGCCCCGGTAGGTATTCAAAGTATCAATTTTAGAAATCATTGGCCACACGGGATGACCGAATGAGTCGAGCGTCCGTCTACTGTATTGGTAGGTGGTGGGATTCGAACCCACGGATTCGATCCCTGGTCGAGTCAAACCGATGACTTAAAAATTAATACTTGTCGCTTCCTGGCCAGCCACTCAGCATTATTAGGATAGGGCACGGACTGGTTGGCTCAGTGTCAGGATCATGTGGGATATCAGGTCATGGTGCTGGCAGGCTGGTCTCTCAGTGGGGCAGCACTATAAAGTCATCATGAGTATGCACTGTCGCAAGTCGGTACCGATCCTGATATGATCTTAGATGTTACCAGGACGTAAAACAACCAACCAGTAACAGTTGTAGAGAATCACCCCACCCTATTCCCCCAATGGGAAACAAGCATTCTTAGCTCTACAAATAGGGATCCAGCATTCCTCGTCCCCATGGTTACCAGTGATCTGCCCACCACCACCAAGCTGTGTGGCTCCCCTGGCCACCACCTGCCTTGAGCCTGAGTGCGGTGACCCTGACTAGCAGAGGGGGGAGGGGGTAGGCTCTGAGTGCCCCTTACACACAGCCCTGCCAGCACCATGGGCCGTAATCGATTAACACAACCCGGGCGACTCGGGTCATCCGAGTCGTCAGAATTTCAAATAGAACACCGCGAGTGGAGTCAACAAATACACGTGCCGTGTGCAAAACAACCCGATCCCAGGAACCCACCTCTTCGCTGGGGTGGCTAGGAGCGATAACGTCACATTTGCGCTGGTACCGTCCTGCAGGGTAACAGCCACCGGTATGAGTCATACATATTTTTTGTTGGTAATAACATAGATTAATGAAATGGAAATATCACTAAACTATGCCATCATAAAACAATTTAAATCCTATTGTGCTCTAATTATATCGGCTATTAAAAAACAAAAAAAAACGGCCACCGTTTTTTTTCACCCCGAGCATGGAGAAGCGTATTCGACTATTCGACTCGAGTCTGCAGGATGTGCACAATCACCAAAAAGTGGCTCTTGTGACCCGAGTCGATTAATCGATTACGCCCACTATGTCTATTTACATCTCACTCAGTCACGACCAGCACCTACATATACACATACATGCACCTGGTCACGTATACCGATCAGTAATAGAAAATTTGCATTCCCCCACCAATGCAAAAAAAATGGAATATTTTACACCGGGTCCAGCTAAATAACTGAGTCTTGGGTCACGTGGTTAAATAGCCTAATGGCCGGGATCACGTGTGGTGGTACTCATTACCTGTGGCGGTTTCAGCCGTGTCCCGTGCTCAGCCGTGTCCCGTTGCTTCTGCGCATGCGCTGATTTTGCATAAACTTGGGTCACCCGAGCCACTTATTGGCGCATGCGCACATCCTACAAACTCGGGTCGAATAATCGAATACGCTTCTCCGCGCTCGGGTGGACAATTTTTTCTTTTTTTTTTAATAACCGATAAAACTACAGCAAAATAGGATTTAAAGTATTCTATGATGGCCTAGTTTAGCTATAGTTCCATTTCATTAATCTAAGTTATTCTTTTTTTGCACACGGCACGTGTATTTGTCGACTCCACTCGCAGTGTTCTATTTGAAATTCTGACAACTCGGATGACCAGAGTCGCCCGGGTAGTGTTAATCGATTACGGCCATGCTTATTAGATTCTGACGCATGCGCAGAAGCAATGGACACGGCTGAGCACGGGACACGGCTGAAGCCGCCACACCGGCAAGCCTGTAGTAGTCAGGTCAGGTCTGCGGCCATTATGACGTCAGTCCTGGACCAGTATAGGCCAACACTATTGGAGACTGTAATGGTTTATTTACCTAGCAACATTTAACGTCATATCAGGACGGGCATCGATTTTTGTTGATGTCATCAATGGATTGGTTGGTTGTTGGAGTTTTACGTCCTAGCAACACCTAATGTCATATCAGGAGAGGTACCGACTTGCGACAGTGCACACTCATGGTGACTTTATAGTGCTGCCTCACAGGGAAATCAGGCTGCCATCGCCATGACCAGATATCCCACTCAGTCACATTATCATGACACTGAGCCAACCAGTCCTTGCTGTATCCAATTAATGCCGAGCACCAGGCTAGGAAGCGACACTTATCAATTTTAAAGTCATTGTTTTGACTCAACTGGGAACCGAACACCCGACCTTCCGCAAACGAGGCCTGGGCTCTACAGATTAGGCCACCGCGCCCGGTTATATATATAGGTATCTACACAATAAATATACATATATATATATGAGTCAGCCTCACGATAACGGGCCAATCGGTGGTAAAGTGAAGATGTCGGCGTCGCAATTCTTAAAAGTGTAGTGCATTTCTTTGTTTTATATTAAATTATCCTAGAAACAAATAAGGTTGTTGCATTTTCTCTACCTTTACATTCAGGATAAATTTAAGGACTTTGCAACACCTCTGTCAATGGTAAACTATAAGTATGCCGATCAACGACAACATCCAATGATCGACGCTGACAACTTTAGCAGATGTCGGCGTCGCAATTCTTAAAGTGTAGTGCATTTCTTTGTTTCATATTAAATTATCCTAGAAACAAATATGGTTGTGGCATTTTCTCTACCTTTACATTCAGGATAAATTTAAGGACTTTGCAACACCCCTGTCAATGCTAAACTATAAGTATGCCGATCGATGCCGACATCCAATGATCGACGCCGACAACTTCCACCAATTGGCCTCTTTTCGTGATCCTGACTCATATATATATATCACCATCCAACTCTGAAAGTAGGATCGGCTGGCGATATACGTATATGTAGATTTCTATTATAGATACATATTTACACAACCAAATATATATAAATATTTTTATATTTCGCCATCCAACTCTGAGTAGGATCGGATGATGCGGTGCAGGTTGTCCCGCAGCATAATTAAATATATATTTATCACCATCCAATTCCAAATCGGTGAGTTGAATATTCCTATATTTCATTTATTTCCACAATGTTTTTGTTTTGGAAAACACACTCAGTATGATCTTGATAACCTATACTGCCCATTCGGGCATTACCAAATCAATCAGCCAAATGTAGGCAGCCAGCTCAACTAAGAGCTACCACATTCAAGGGGATTTATTGCGAAAACTTGTGACGTGAATAAATAGAAACCAAATTTCCGACATTTGAAAGTGGGGCACTCTGCACTGATCTCTCAGGCCAGCAGCCACATACACAGGTAGGTGTGGGTAGGATGGTGACATCAGGGAGCCTAGGTAGTGTGATGATTAGTACACTGGCCTGGAATTCAAGAGATCGGGGTTCGATTTCCGCTCTTGGCGCAATATTTCCGATTTTCATCCACACACCCCCCCCCGACGACAACAATATTTTATTGTCCTCTCCTTCTGGTTCTGTTTTGTTGTTGTTGGTTGCCACATTGTCCAATTTAGTAATATGCAAACTGTGCATATTTGTGTATGGTAATCACATTTGTGAACTTTTAAAATGGCTTCGGTCACGTTAGTTGGTAATCACATTTGTGAACATTTAAAATGGCTTCGGTCACGTTAGTTGGTAATCACATTTGTGAACATTTAAAATGGCTTCGGTCACGTTAGTTGATGTTTAAGGAGTCGGAGCGGCCAGGGTGGTCTATTTAACGAGGCCGAGGGAACCAAAGGCCACAGACACTTGCTATCCGGACCGCACTTCGTCCACAATGCTCTCTATCTCCTCTCTGCTGGCCATGTTCCTCCTTGATTATGTCTGAAAAGAGTTCCAGGAGGGGGAGCCCGCCAGCATTTCACTTTCTACTCTGTCTGTGTCTTTGGCTCGCCGGCTGGTAACAATAGATCAAATAGACATGGTCCTTTGACTCAACTCTCCTCATTTCTCTTTCCTATACTCTACCCTTTTTTTCTCTCCCAGGCTTACTTCTTCCCTGGATCAAGGGAGTTGTTTGCTTGGGTGGGGTCCTTTACCTTATCGTTTCTCTCGCTTTGTTCTTGTTGCTGGAACCGCTGGACCCACCTTTACCCATCCCTTCCTCCTAAACCCTTGCTGCTGTCGACTGGATGCGAGTGCTCTGCTACCGCCGGACCGGAGAGATTTGGGGTTGCCCCAATCCTTTGCAGTTTTGAATGTTCTAAAGACATCCCCAGCTTCTACAACCGTCCCTACTGAAGATTAACCTTCAACCAAAGATTGGATCGATTTATCAGGGCCTTTCTATATTGCTGCAGTTCTGCAGACGCTAACCGTTGTAAGGTTACGAATCACCCCAAAAGCAAAAGCAACCAAAGGCCACACACGACACGGATCGGAAAATATTCATCACCTTACCTGAAAAACAGGACGCGGTGGCCGAATCGGTAGAGCCCAGGCCTCCCGTGTGTAAGGTCAGCAGTTCAATTCCTTGTCGAATCATCAAACCCGTGTCTCACAAAATGATTGATACTTGTCGCTTCCTTGGTAGGCGTTCAGCATTATTATGATAGTACAAGGACTGGTTGCCTCAGTGTCAGGATGATGTGACAGTGGGATATCAGGTCATAGTGCTCCAATAATCGGGTAGTATAGTACAAGGACTGGTTGCCTCAGTGTCAGGATGATGTGACAGTGGGATATCAGGTCATAGTGCTCCAATAATCGGGTAGTATAGTACAAGGACTGGTTGCCTCAGTGTCAGGATGATGTGACATTGGGATATCAGGTCATAGTGCTCCAATAATCGGGTAGTATAGTACAAGGACTGGTTGCCTCAGTGTCAGGATGATGTGACAGTGGGATATCAGGTCATAGTGCTCCAATAATCGGGTAGTATAGTACAAGGACTGGTTGCCTCAGTGTCAGGATGATGTGACATTGGGATATCAGGTCATAGTGCTCCAATAATCGGTAGTAGTACAAGGACTGGTCCTCAGTGTCAGGATGATGTGACAGTGGGATATCAGGTCATAGTGCTCCAATAATCGGGTAGTATAGTACAAGGATTGGTTGCCTCAGTGTCAGGATGATGTGACAGTGGGATATCAGGTCATAGTGCTCCAATAATAGGGTAGTATAGTACAAGGACTGGTTGCCTCAGTGTCAGGATGATGTGACAGTGGGATATCAGGTCATAGTGCTCCAATAATCGGGTAGTATAGTACAAGGACTGGTTGCCTCAGTGTCAGATGATGTGACAGTGGGATATCAGGTCATAGTGCTCCAATAATCGGGTAGTATAGTACAAGGACTGGTTGCCTCAGTGTCAGGATGATGTGACAGTGGGATATCAGGTCATGGTGCTCAAATAATCGGGTAGCTTAAACTTCTGAGATGAGTCATCCAGATATGGCATTGGGATTGCAACCCTGGTGCCATGGCAACCATTCCAGGATGGTTAATTTTCAATTCTCGATTACCAATCTACTAACAGGTATAACCTACAATAGCAACGTTAGCTCTAAGTCTATATTTATCTAGAGATAATTCTGAAGTTATCCACATCTATAACTAGCCCTATATTTAGACGAAAATGCACAAACCGCCAAATGTTTTGAATTAAGCTAGATCTACACCAAAACTTGCATATACAAAGACTGCTGGAACGGATATTAATAATGAAATCACGAGTAAACTAAGACAAATATTGACTATCAATCTGTCATGTTCGGTGAGTGCTTCCCGACCTTGCATCCATTGCATATAAATACTCTACAATAATACTCCCGTCCTGATATGACCTTAGATGTTGCTGGGACGTAAAACAACAACAAACAACAAACAAAACAACAATAATACTCTAAATAAGTGGACTGGTTCTAGGCAGGGCACTATCCAGTATAATTACCTATCAACTTAAAGCTGTATGAAGCATCACATTTTCAAAACCAAAACATTCATCTAGATTTGATTCGACAGATCAAACTTAAGGCCCTGTCACATTACGGCGTATGGCGGGGGCGTATTGAAAACCTACGTAAGTCCTGCGAATGCCGGCCTATGATGACCTTTGGTGACCTATCGGGTGTTTTTTAGCGTATGTGTAACGTATGAGGAGCGTACGTGGAGCGTACGAGTAGCGTATGAGAGCGTATGAGAGCGTACTGTGACATTTTTTGACAGTTTTGATTGGCATATGGAACCTATGCGTAGCGTATGCGTAGCGTATGCATAGCGTATGCATAGCGTATGGCGGCGTATGAGTCAATATCGATGTCGAGACCTATGGCATACGCTTTGAATACGCTGTGCATACGCTGTACATACGCTGTGCATACGCTAGGAGTACGCTCCCATACGTAACTCGTAGGCTATGCGTACGCTACATACGCTAGAGATACGCCGGTGAAGCAAGTTGAGCGTATGCGTAACCTACGCCGGCGCACCCCTAGCGTACGAGGAGCGTACACCGGCGTACGAGGAGCGTACACCGGCGTACGAGGAGCGTACACCGGCGTATGAGTAGCGTATGAACCATACGCTCCCATAGGTCGAGATTTTTTGAGCATGCACAACAAAATTTGGACGGACGGACGGGAGAAAGCGTATGGCGGCGTACAACGGCATACGCCGGCATAGGCCGGCACATGACGGCCTATGAGTAGCGTATGAGTAGCGTATGAGTAGCGTATGAGTAGCGTATACGGCGTATGCCGACGTATATGACGTAACGCCGCTACGCCGCCATACGCTCCCGCCATACGCCGTAATGTGACAGGGCCTTTAGATACTGATAAACTTAATAAGCATGTGTTGCTTAGTCAATTTAATCCAAACCTGTTACTGCATAAACCTATGGTGTCAGAGTTTTGGTGTGCTTGCCAAAATTAATTTCATATGTTTGCACTTCAAATATCTCAAAAGTTAGCCATTCAAGATAAACTTTTACTTCAACCTAAATCAGGGTAGAATATAATAATCAACTTAATATATTTATCTCAGAAAAATGACAGTAACTCCAAACCATCGGACCATGCAATTTTAAGCAAAATGTTGGGAATCCCCGAGGTGATCACAAAATCTACAAACTCCAGCCGCCATCATTCAATCACGATACAGGAGAATGGGGTAAGACATCTTAATCACATTTCTGTACCTTTAACAACCATCTTTCACGTAGCTGATTTGTTGGCAGAATGTTGCATTAGAAGACAACTTTTCGATATTGTATTGTAGTGGGGGAAAAGGGGAATAGTTAACTGTGCCAATAGTATTTTTATTTTTATTTTTTATTTTTTGGTCCATAAAGGCCCTGTCACATTACGGCGTATGGCGGGAGCGTATTGAAAACCTACGTAGGTCCTGCGCGTGCCGGCCTATGATGACATTTGGTGACCTTTCGGGTTGTTTTGAGCGTATGTGGAACCTACGAGGAGCGTACGAGGAGCGTATGAGGAGCGTATGGGAGCGTATGGGAGCGTGCTGTGACATTTTTTGACAGTATGGGCCATACGCCCTCATAGGTGGGTTTTTTTTGAGCATGCACACAAAAATTTGGACGGACGGATTCATGAAAGCGTATGGCGGCGTATGCCTCATACGCTTCACATACGCCGGCATCTGGCGGCATCTGGGGGCGTATGAGTAGCGTATGAGTAGCGTATGCGTAGCGTATGAGTAGCGTATACGGCGTATGCCGACGTATATGACGTAACGCGCTTACGCCGCCATACGCTCCCGCAAAAAACCCTAATGTGACAGCCCCTTTAGTTGTTTAAGCATGGGACATTTCAGTCATAGACGACTGGTCTTCCTCATTCCACTGCTGGTCGATAGAAAGCCCGAGCCTACGCTTTTACCAACCCAAGGGATTTTTAACCTCCCACACTACATAGACATGGTATGAGAGCAACCGGCCTTTGATGACGCTGTAAGTTATACACAGTGGTGGAAATCCAAATTGGCAGAGGTGGGGGCACAGGGAAAGTACTGTAAATTGCATTATAATTTTATAATAAATGTAAATATTTAAAAGTGCATTGTGGATAGTATATCGCCAACAAAAAGTGTCGTCTGTCCCACAGTCTATTATCAGAATAAAACAGAACAATAAATTGATATCATTATTGTGCTGTCAAGCGTGATCTACCATAATTAGATAAGTTGATTAATGATAAGATTGCAAACACACACACTCAGTAAATAATTCCTTAATATATTGCTGAAGCGACACAAAAGAATATTTATCATATAGTATTAGCTTAGTTTTTTTTTTTATAGATCTGCATACATTTCAAGATAATTACTGTGATTAATTGCTAATACTTTTTCACTGCATTGCCAACATAAGTGTTAACCACACAAAATAAGCCAAGCAGATGCGAGGAAGATGGTCCTTAAAGCTGCATAGTCCGATCAAAATATCAAATTTTCAAACCAAAACAATTATCTAAATTTGATTCTACATATCTAACTTAGATACTGGTGCACTTATTAAACATTTGTCACCACACAGAAGGGAATACTGAGGCAATTGAATCAAACCTGTTACTGCAGAAGCCTATGTGGTCAGAGTTTTGACAAGCTTGCCAAAATTAATTTAGCATGTTTCCACTTCAAATATCTCAAAAGTTAGCCACGTAAAATAAAAGTTACTTGAAGCTAAGGTAAGGTACATTATAATGATTAACCTAATGTATTTATCTCAGAAAATTTCAGAAACTCAAAAAAATCGGACTATGCAACTTTAAGCACCGCTGGTTGCCGTGCCCTCTTCTCATATAGTTCCTGCTTTATATGGTTGGTTGTTGGAGTTTTACATCCTGGCAACATCTCAGGTCATATCAGGACAGGTACCGACTTGTGACAGTGTGCACTCATGGTGACTTTACAGTGCTGCTCCACTCAGAAATCAGGCCGCCGGTACCATGACCCGATATCCGACACAGTCGCATTATCCAGACACTGAGCTAACCAGTCCTTGCCCTATCCTATTAATGCTGAGTGCCAGGCTAGGAAGCGAGAAGTGTCAATTTTATAAGTCATTGGTTTGACTCGACCAGGAATCGAACTCCCGATTTCCCATAGGCGAGGCCTACGCTCAACCAATTCGGCCACTGCGTCCGGTGCTTCTTTATATTCTTACAGTAAGCCTCTAATGGTTCTCCAACTCCTCACTCAATATCCAGATGCCTGGTAATCATGCGTTTCCGGTTCAGGTCCTGGTGGTCATTTCAAACCTGTTATTTTACCGTCGACCTGCTAGGTTTAATTTGGAATCACTATTTACATGTTTGTGGCAACTGCAAAGAAATGAACAGAACATTGACTTAGGGTAAGAAATAGTTATTGGCAATAGTATTGTCGGGGAGTGATGAAAATGGGAAATATTGCGCCTTGAGCGGGACTCGAACCCACATCTCTTTGCATTCCGGGCCAGTGTGCTAACCATTAGACCACCTAGGCTCCCTGATATCTGCCTATGTGGTTACTTACCTGAGAGGTCAGTGCACACTACTACAGTATCTTCTTTTTTTTTTTAGTCTTTGGCCTATGTATTTAGAAAAATTGAGAGGACAATTCTTGTGGCCGGGATTAGGGTATAGTCAGGGGAGTCCCCTCTCGGTTCTTTGAACATTGGTTATGTTGACCCAGCTAACATGATTAATTCGCTAACGAGACACCGAGGTTGGTGGTAGCTGCAGTCGCCAGGTCGCCTCATGCTCACTATTAGTCGGATCTCAAGCCATCCAGGGGTTAGGGTATAGTCAGGGGAGTCCCCTCTCAGATCTTTGAACATTAGGGGGCCCTGCTCACGATGAGTAATGGGGCTGTCACACTACGACGCTTCTCGCCGGCGACCCGTCAACGTGTGGTGTTTTTGGGCGATATTTGGTGAAATATGGAGAAGCGCTGGTGGCGCGTTATCGGCGCGTCGGTACACGTCGGTACACGTCGGTACACTATCTTGGACGTTGACGGTCGGCGGACAACGTCGGCGCGCGTTATTGGTCGCTGATTGTTTTGAACATGTCAAAAACCACCAGCGACCGGCAACGCGCGGGAGTAAATGGGTAAGAACGCTAGGAGGACGTTAGGCGCGCGTCGCGCTGCGTTGGACGCGCCGGAATAACGTTATGGGAACGCTAGGAAGACGGCGCGCGCGGGAGGGTCGTTGCTCACACGTTGCTGTGTGTGTGTCTCTGTGTGTGTCTCTGGGTGTCTCTGTATGTGTCTCTGTGTGTGTCTCTGTCTGTGTCTCTGTATGTGTCTCTGTCTGTGTCTCTGTCTGTGTCTCTGTGTCTGTCTGTGTCTCTGTGTATGTCTCTGTATGTGTCTCTGTCTGTGTCTCTGTCTGTGTCTCTGTCTGTGTCTCTGTGTCTGTCTCTGTATGTGTCTCTGTCTGTGTCTGTCTCTGTATGTGTCTCTGTGTCTCTGTGTATGTCTCTGTATGTGTCTCTGTCTGTGTCTCTGTATGTGTCTCTGTCTGTGTCTATGTATGTGTCTCTGTGTGTGTCTCTGTGTCTGTGTGTGTGTCTCTGTGTCTCTGTGTGTCTGAGTCTGTGTGTGTGTCTCTGTGTCTGTGTGTGTGTCTCTGTGTCTGTGTGTGTCTCTGTGTGTCTGAGTCTCTGTGTGTGTCTCTGTGTCTCGGTGTGTGTCTCTGTGTCTCTGTGTATCTGTGTGTGTCTATGTGTGTCTATGTCTCTGTGTCTCAGAGAGAGAGAGAAACAGAGACAGAGACACAGACAGAGACACATACAGAGACACATACAGAGACACAGACAGAGACACACACAGAAACCCAGACATAGACCCAGACACAGAGACACAGACACAGACACATACACATAGACACAGACAGAGACACATACAGAGACACAGACAGAGACACAGACAGAGAGACATACAGAAACCCAGACAGAGACACAGACAGAGAAACATACAGAAACCCAGACAGAGACCCAGACACAGACACACAGACACAGACACATACACATAGACACAGACAGAGACACATACAGAGACACAGAGACACAGACAGAGACACATACAGAGACACAGACAGAGACACATACACAGAGACACATACAGAGACACATACAGAGACACACACAGAGACACACACATAGACACAGACAGAGAGACATACAGAGACCCAGACAGAGACACAGACACAGAGACACAGACAGAGACAGACAGAGACAGAGACAGAGACAGACACAGAGAGAGACACAGACAGAGACACATACACAGAGACACATACAGAGACACACACAGAGACACACACAGAGACACATACAGAGACAGACAGAGACAGAGACAGACACAGAGACACAGACAGAGACAGAGACACAGACAGAGACACAGACAGAGACACAGACACAGCGCGCCGATATACGTTACCACAACGTTGGCCGCGCGCTACTAACACGCTGCGTCAACGTCCAATTTCCCCATATTTCCCCTAAATCTTTAACGTTTCTCGACGCGCAAGATAGTACTTTCAACGCTGACGGGTCGCCGAGAGAAGCGTCGTAGTGTGACAGGGCCATAAGAATGTGAATGTTTCAGACTAGACTACATATGTACGAATATATGCATATATATGTATATATATATATATATGCATATATATATGCGTTGATATATGAGTGAATATATATATGCGGATGTATATATATATATATATTTATAATATATATACTTATATATATATATATCTATATATATATATATATATATAAGTATTTCATGGGCGAGTGTTTTTGCAAATGAATGGAACATCGCGTCTGAAGCACGACTCGAACCCATACTTCTGCCATTCTAAGGATGGCTTTCTAAAGATTAAACTACCTAGACTCCCCAATGCAAGCAACACACCTATGCATACCTGTGTATGTGGCATTTTAGCTGATGCGGTCAGTGCACCTCGCTAACTATGCAGATCAATCTGGCGTTGTATGTCTTTCACTTACAATCACAAAAATCCAGGTAGTGCATTTACAAAACATGCACAAGGGTGGTTCAACACTATTACTGTGACTGTACGGCATGCTGCATGTAGAGAGTCCTGGTCATGGCACCAATGTTGTGGGCAATTTGTTTATGTTTTATTTTCAAATGAAGGGAACGTCGCTTTTAGAGACATAACTTCTGCATTTCAACAGCCCTGTGTCCTAACCATTAGTCTATCTAGGCTCCCTCTAGATAAAAGATTCACCCGGTACTTGTAGTACACGGGTGAAGACCACATCCTTATATAATTACGGCCGAAAATAGCGTTAGTATGGAACAAGAAGTAGAATGCCTGGCACCAGTGTAAAATGGTTACTTATATCAGAACAGATTTGGTGAATGAGAGAGAATGCAAAAAGACAAGATGGCGGCCAGAGAACGCCGTCGATTTCACTTTTAAATCTGATTAAACTAGATATTATATTATATTTTTCAACTCAAAGGTAGCGGGCTATCAATAAGACGTATGTAAAGAATAAAAAATTGCTTCTTAGATTGTGAAATTAGGCTCTCTTTTCCTTAACACGCTTTTTCGACCATTTTTATATAGGGTTGGTATTCACCCGTGTACTGCGAGTACCGGGTGAATCCTTTATCTAGGTTCCCTCGTGCAATCAACCCACCATCGCCTACCTGTGTATGTGGCATTTCACCTGGGGAGGTCAGAGCACTTCAATATATATATAATCTGGACGGTGACAAGCCCTCTTATTAACAGATTATATAATTAGAGAGTGACTAGTGGCTCTTCCCTCTCCCTCCCGCCATCATAGCGGCAGGGAACGGCGGGTTGGCTCTTCCATATAGCGATTACACTCCCCCCTCCACACACACACACACCTTCTCTGATACACGTGGGAATCTACAAACTTTCCTTACTTGCCATCTTTCCTCACTTGCCATCTTTCAGGTTCAGACACTTGCTGTCCGGACCGCACTTCGTCCACACCTCTCTCTATCTGTCTTTGGCTCACCGGCTGGTCACCATAGAGCAAATAGACACCGTCCTTTGACTCAACTCTCCTCATTTCTCTTTCCTATACTCTACCCTTTTTTCCCCCCCAAGGGAGTTGTTTGCTTGGATGGGGCCCTTTACCTTATCGTTTCTCTCACTGTGTTCTTGTTGCTGGAACTGTTGGACCCACCTTTACCCGTCCCTTCCTCCTAAACCCTTGCAGCTGTCGACTGGATATGAGTGCTGTGCTACCGCCAGACCGGAGTGATTCGGGGCCGCCCCAACAATTTGGCGTTTAATTGTTGTAAAGACATCCCCAGCTTCTACAACTGTCCTACTAGAAGATTAATCTTCAACCAAAGATTGGACCGATTTATCTCAATATTGCTGCAGTTCAGCAGCCGGTCACCGTCGTAAGGATACGAACCCCCCAGAAGTCAAGAAGTCATCTTTCAGGTGTATATTCATATTGATATATAGATATATATTTAGAGAGAGAGAAAGAGAGAGAGAGAGTTCAACAGTGCTGCCGCTAAGTGTTTTTATGTCCAACTAAAGTACTTGGTCTGTTTTTTAAAACAAAATCTTACAGAAATATATCGAAGTGTTATTTAAAAATCACCAGTATGCAACGGATTGGTCGTAATGCGAAGCATTACGTTTGATGCGAGGAAAGGAAGAGACCCTCCCCCGCCCCGCGTGTCGCGCTGCCTCCACACCTCGGCCGACCGCGCGACCCGCCGCCTCCTCCCCCCGCCCCCTCTTTTGTCACGCGGCGCTCACACCTCACGCGACTCCCGCTGCTCGCCACCTCTCGCCCTCCCCCCGGCCTGCCAGCATTCGCACCTCCCCTGCTGCCGCCGCCTCCTTCCCCCTTATAAGGCCGCCCGCCGGCTCTCCTCAGTCACTCACCTCCCTGCCGTCTTCCTGCCCGCATCATTTCTCCACCCACCCACCCAACTCTTCCATTTCTCCCTCTCCTTACTGGTGGAGGGCTCCTCGGCACCCCCTCACTCCACTGACAATTGATACCACATGAACTTTTGACTTATCTACTCATATTACTTATGTACTTGACATTGCCTCTATCTTACATTGTTTACTTGTCTTTGCTCCTTACGAGTTCTCTATTGTTGCTCTGTTGTATACCCTGTATGTTCCTCTGAGGCGTCAATAAAGCGCCTCTTTTTCCACATCCGCCTTTGCCTTGTTCCTTTTCGTGCATCATATCTTTGTGCAAGTGCAAAGGAGAAAACAAAAGCACCACATTATAACTTATACAGCTCACCTGTGAGTTAGCTACTCCGATTGTTTATTTTTGTCGACAGAGTATTTGGTCTTTATTATAAATGGAAATGCTACAGAAATGTAGGGAAATGTTTATATGCAATTCACTAGTATTATTATTTCACAACGGTTTTGCTTTTTCTGTGTTCGTGCAACTGTAGTAGTCGACACTGACCTCGCAGACAAGGATCCACGTGGACAGGTAAGCGTGGATAGGCTAATTGCAACAGTGCATCTAGGTAATGTAATGGCTAGCATGCTAGCTCCAGAATGGCAGGAGATGTGAGTTTGAATCCTGCTCTCGACACAACATTTGCAGGAACAATAAATAGTCTATTGAGTGCTAGTATCTAAGTTTGATACGTAGAATCAAATCTAGGTAATTGCTTTGCTTTCGAAAGGTTTATGCTTACATCGAACTATGCGGTTGTAAGTGTCAAACACCTAGATGGATGGCCGAGTGGGTAGAGTGCTTGCTTCCCATGCGGAAGGTCATGTGGTTAATTCGTGGTTCAGTCAAACCAAAACACTACCTTGCCTAACGGCCTACATCACTCTGATGTAGCAAGGGCTGGCCGGTTCAGTGTCAAGATAATGTGACTGAGTGTGGTATCGAGTCATGTATGGTACCAGCAGTAGGGTAGCCCAATAGAGCAGCACTCAAACTCCGTCTCCATGGGGTCGCACGGTCCCAAGTCAGTACGCATCGTGATATGACCGCAAATGTCACTAGGACCTAAAACCTTCCACGAACCAATTAAGTGGCCAACTGATGTGTGCAGTTGGAGGTATTCACCCACTCAACCGCAACGTCAGCTTCACGAGTCGGGCCAGACAGAAATGGCGAAGTAATGAAATAAAGCCCGACTGTTGAGTCTAATATGGGTGTATATGTGTGCACGGTCTACACCAGCCATTGCTTGAAGAAGTCTGTGCGAGTTGGGCTGATTACTAACCTTATTGTGACGCATTCTTTTTAGTCTTATCATCTAGTCGCACCCTCACATCTAACATTAATAATTAAACACGGAATAGAGTTACCCCTGGACACCCTGCCATCAGCATTCATGCTCATCACAATATTGCAGAAGTCATATACATGATTATATACATATAGATATATATATATATGGGTCAGGATCACGAAAAGAGGCCAATTGGGGAAAGTTGTAGGTGTCCAGCATGGATGTCGGCGTTGATCGGTATAATTATAATTTAGCATTGACAGAGGTGTTGGAAAGTCTTTAAATTTATCCTGAATCTAAAGGTCGAGAAAATACAACAACGTTATTTGTTTCTAGGATAATTTTATATAAAACAAAGAAATGCACAAGACTTCAAGAATTGTGACGCCAAAATCTGTTAAAGTTGTCGGCGTCAATCATTGGATGTCGTCGTCGATCAGTATAATTATAGTTCAGCATTGACAGAGGTGTTGGAAAGTCCTTAAATTTATCCTGAATGTAAAGGTTGAGAAAATACAACCATATTTGTTTCTAGGATAATTTAATATGAAACAAAGAAATGCACTACACTTTTAAGAATTGCGATGCCGACGTCTTCAATTGACCACTGATTGGCCTGTTTTCGTGAGGCTGACTCATATATATATATATATATATATATATATATATATATGTCCAGCTCCTCTACGACGCATGAGAGAAGCCGGGTGTTCGTCGTTGCTTCACAGCAGACAAAAATGGGAAGAGGAGGTAAATGGATTGAAATGATCGCAGCAGTGAATGGTTGGGGGCTTTACATCCTACCATAAAGTCATAGTAGGACTGCTACCAACTTGTGACAGTTTGGTTGGTTAATTGTTGGAGTTTTATGTCCTGGCAACATCTAAAGTCATATCAGGACGGGCCCAGCTATGATGGAATATACCACCATTAAGTCATTGCTAAGGCTGGGGTTGAAGCACACTGCAGCGCATCACACTGCTACACACGCAAACCGGAAGTGGTGGTTTATCCAAAGTAGGTATCTGTGAGCGCAATGGAGGACCTCCGACTTTTTAGTTCAAATTCCTGCCGTTCGCGTCGCCACTGAACGAGTGGGCCTATTCGGCACACTGTCACACTGCAAACCCAATGGCTATGAGCAATCTTCATACAGAAGAAGTCAAATATCTCTAAAACCACACCACCTAGAGACAAACCGCTTGATACACATATAGAAAACATATTAAACGAATAGATTATATTAAATTTATAAGGTTTGGGTTCTGCATTTCTATTAATTTTGAATAAAATCGACGTTTTGCACTGCGCGTACCGGCAAACTCAGTGCATTGTCAAAGGCCGTGAGAAATCTTCATACAGAAGAAGTCAAATATCTCTAAAACCACACCACCTAGAGACAAACCGCTTGGTACACATATAGAAAACATATTCACCGAATAGATTCTATTAAATCTATAAGGTTAGGCTCCTGCATTTCTATTAATTTTGAATAAAATATACGTGTTGCACCGCATACCGGCAAACTCAAGGCATTGTCAATGACTGTGTAGGCCCACTAGTACCGAAGTGCCACCAAGTGTCAGAAAATGAACTACGCAACATGTCCCCCATTCTTTTGCAATCCACATCAGAAAGAATGCACGGTAAGAACCATACCAAGATGCATTATTTGAAAAGAGACCCATATGTTTGTGGATTCAAAGTGAAGCTTAGGATATATAGCCCATAGTGAAGGATTGGACTGGGAGGATTGGTTGGTTGATTGTTAGAGTTTTATGTCCTGGCAACATATAAGGTCATATCAGGACGGGATGGGAGGAACACTCACCCTACTGCAAGTCTGAATATATCATAACCAGGTCACCACTAGATGGCGTGCACTGCTGAGAAAAACCCTTTTTGATGGTGGTTTCGGTACTGGGTCACTAACAATCTATTGCTCCTGCGGGTTGCTCCGTCTCTAGTGTGAGCAATTCCATAGCAGCTCTGACCCTTGATTCATTTCAGATGTCGACAGGGACCTGCTCACTCATGTGTGATTGACATCTGGCTAAGACAATAATAGTCCGCAGTCCCTGACTGATGGTTTAGGGTGGGTGGTGGGTGGGGGGGGGGAGTGTGGGGGTAGGGTGGGGGTGGAGGTGTGGTTGGGGTGGTTTCTCAAACACAGTGTTGTTGGAGTTTTACGTCCTGGCAACATCTAAGGTCATATCAGGCCGGATACCGACTTGTGACAGTGCACACTCATGGTAACCTTTTAGTGCTGCCTGAGTGGGAGACCAGACTGCCAGAACCATGACCTGATATCCAACTCAGTCACATTATCCTGACACTGAGCCAAGCAGTCCTTGCCATATCCTAATAATGCCAAGCGCCTGGCTAGGAAGTGACAAGTATCTATTTTTATGTCATTGGTTTGACTCGACCAAGGTTCGAAGAGACGAACGCTCAACTGATTCGCCCATTCCGTCTGGTCACATGGTGTCGAGGTTGTGGGGCAGTGCCCCCTATCCATTATGGCGACACTTTCCACTGACAGCGATGCTTTGCACGTGAGGTACATCGCATAATGCGTTACAAGGCATACATGATCAACACAAATCTACCTAGACCAGACGGGATGGCCGAATGAGTTGAGTGTCCGTCTTCCGTTTTGAGAGATCGGGGGATCCGAATGCATGTGTTTGTGGGTTCTAACCCAGGTCGAGTCAAACCAAGGATTAAATATTGATACTTGTCACTTCCTGGTGAGGTGCTGGGCATTATTAGGATAGGGTAAGGACTGGTTGGCTCAATGACAGGGTAATGTGACTGAGTGGGATATCAGGTCATGGTGCCAGTGGCCTGGTCTCCCAGTGGGGCAGCACTATAAAACGTCGCCATGAATGCGCACTGTCACAAGTCTGTACCCGTCCTGATGTGACATTATATGTTGCTAGGCCGTAAAACAACAACAAACAAACAAATCTACATATTCACGAGGATCATATTCAAGGTGTTTGTCCATTGGAACTGACTATTGCTCGTGGGTTATCTATAGCCTAAACTAATAGCGCTCTGGCAATTTAATAGAACCTGTCATCGCCGAGCCTATGGTGTCCAGCCTCTTGACATACACGCCAAACTAAATTTACAATCTTTTCACTTCAAGTAACTCATATAAAATCAAAGCTACTTCATATAAAATCAAATCTACTTCATATGAAACTGAGGGAGATGTTGGTAAAGGTCATCCTAAGACATATGTTACAAGCACTAATGAATATTTAAATATTTAAATGGTCAGCATATTGAGACAATTCTTAAATCTGTAGATAAAGAGTTTAGCATAGGCATTTAAATTATGTCTAGATTTTAGAATTGAATATGTCAGTCTTAATTTCTTTATCCATTTACAATCTAAATCCTTCCAGATAGGATACAGTACAGGTCCTTGACAGAACCGAAGGCTAAAGGAGCAAACCCTAAACAGAAAACCATGTCACTGTGGCAGCATTAAGGGCGGTTGATGTATGGAACTCCCAACATCTCCTGACCAGCCACTGCAGGGACAAATAGTTTTGCGCCTGTCTTGACATGTTCTTGCCGGTGTGAAACCTCTATTTGCTCCCCGAGAGAGTGCAGCTGGTAACTTGCAAAAGCCAGCAGCACTTCAACACACTTTTGCAGGCAGCTTTCATGAAATGTACAACTGCACAAGGAGAGCGGCAGTCAAGTAATGAAAGCAGTCTTTGTCGCATCGCGACCGACAGCATGATGATGATGATGTCTAAGTTGATGCAGTATGCTCTTCTATACAACAACACATGCTTAATAAGTGCACCAGTGTCTAAGTTGATGCAGTATGCTCTTCTCTGAAGCATCACATGCTTAATAAGTGCACCAGTGTCTACGTTGATGCAGTATGCTCTTCTATACAACAACACATGCTTAATAAGTGCACCAGTGTCTAAGTTGATGCACCATGCTCTTCTATGCAGCAACACATGCTTAATAAGTGCACCAGTGTCTAAGTTGATGCAGTATGCTCTTCTATACAACAACACATGCTTAATAAGTGCACCAGTGTCTAAGTTGATGCAGTATGCTCTTCTCTGAAGCATCACATGCTTAATAAGTGCACCAGTGTCTACGTTGATGCAGTATACTCTTCTATGAAGCAACACATGCTTAATAAGTGCACCATTGTCTAAGTTGATGCAGTATGTTCTTCTATACAACAACACATGCTTAATAAGTGCACCAGTGTCTAAGTTGATGCACTATGCTCTTATATGCAGCAACACATGCTTAATAAGTGCACCAGTGTCTAAGTTGATGCAGTATGCTCTTCTATACAACAACACATGCTTAATAAGTGCACCAGTGTCTAAGTTGATGCAGTATGCTCTTCTCTGAAGCATCACATGCTTAATAAGTGCACCAGTGTCTACGTTGATGCAGTATACTCTTCTATGAAGCAACACATGCTTAATAAGTGCACCAGTGTCTAAGTTGATGCAGTATGCTCTTCTATACAGCAACCCATGCTTAATAAGTGCACCAGTGTCTACGTTGATGCAGTATACTCTTCTATGAAGCAACACATGCATAATAAGTGCACCAGTGTCTAAGTTGATGCAGTATGCCCTTCTATGAAGCAACACATGCTTAATAAGTGCACCAGTGTCTAAGTTGATGCAGTATACTCTTCTATGAAGCAACACATGCTTAATAAGTGCACCAGTGTCTAAGTTGATGCAGTATGCTCTTCTATGAAGCAACACATGCTTAATAAGTGCACCAGTGTCTAAGTTGGATATGTAGAATAACAATCTAGATAAGTGTTTTGGTTTTGAAAATATATTTTCATCGGACGATGGCACTTTAAACAAACATGGGTTACTTCATGCTACCTTGCGCTTTATATTACTAGGATAGTGAACAAATCAGTTGGCATGATAATGTGACTGGTGTGCAATGTGGTGTACTAGTGCCGGTAGCATGGTACTTCAGCTGAGCTGGACTATAAAGCCTCCACGAGCGTGCACTGCAATAAGTCGCTACTCGCCCTCATAATACACCATATGTTGCTATGACTTAAAGGGGCTGTCACATTAGGGTTTTTTGCGGGAGTGTATGGCGGCGTAAGCACATTACGTCATATACGTTGGTATACGCCGCCATACGCTACGCATACACTGCACATACGCTACGCATACGCCGTCATACGCCGTCATATGCCGATCCTCCAACAAGCCTGTTTCCTTGCTCAAAATTGTCAGCGTATGGCAGCATATGGATCATACGCTGCTCATACGCTAGGTGTACACTATGCATACGCCGGCATAGATTATGCATAGGTTAGGGGTATGTCGGCATAGGTTGGGCGTATGCTGGATTGACACCCGCCGGGTGTCTCTTGCGTACCCCCAATGTTCTGTAAAAGTGGTGTCACACTACGGCGTATGGCATTAGCGTATGGATTTTCGACCCATATGCCGTCATACGCTTTGCATATGCTTCGCATATGCTTCGCATACGCTATGCATATGCCGGCATATGCCATCATACGCCATCATACGCCATCATACGCCATCATACGCCCTCATATGCGCATCCGTCCTAATTTTTTTTAGCATGCTCAAGAATTTGCGGGCGTATGGTAGGGTATGGCTCATACGCTGCTCATACGCTCGACGTACGCTATGCGTATGCCGACATAGGTTACGCATAGGTTGGGCGTACGCTGAACTTGTCAATCACAACTGTCAAACCTCATCACAGTACACCACGCATAGGTCGGCATAAGCTTTGAATACGCTGCCATAGGCTAGGGGTAGGTTAGGGATAGGTTAGGCATAGGTTAGGCATAGGTTAGGCATAGGCTGGGCGTATGCTTCTGATGCCGCTGGGACCTCGTGCGTAGCGTATGACGGCATATGACGGTGTATGACAGTGTATGGGTCGAAAACCGCATACGCTGGCATACGCTAACGCCATACGCCGTAATGTGACAGGGCCTTAATACCCCAAAACATTCACTTATCCCTATCATTGCTTGTGATTTAACAGAATCGTCATACAACTTGCATTTGCCAAAGAAAATGAAAAGAAAAGTCCACGGCAATATTGTGATTTAAAATATGCTGATAACATTACTGGAGGTTGGAAACAGGATTCACGATTCCCGATGAAAACGATTCACGCTAAAATATCGCGCAGTAAATTTCCGCTGTTTATCAGCAGCTGCGGGTGATTTGAACAGGTTGATTGATTGATTGGTGGTTCCTTTACGCCGTGTCGGCAGCATAGGCCATATTCATGGCGAGAAATGTTAGTTTTTTTATTCAAACCATCGCTTTTACATGTAAAAGCAGACAATCAATTATGTGTCAATAGACACTCATTACATTAGAAAGTTCACAATCATATATTTGTGGTCAAGGGAAACAAATTCCCATAGAAAAAGAAAAGTTTTATTAATAATTGATAGAATTTATTTAGTAAACTATATGAGGTGGTACAGTCCAGCTGCCCTCAAAAAGGCTAAAATATTTTCTTGTTTTACTTTAGTCAAAAGGTCATGCATACTGTCTGCAGTGTAGAATTGTTGGCGCAGGTCCAAAAAATCAATGCAACTTAGTAAAATGTGTTTGAGTGTCAGCGGGGACTGACATGCAATACATTCAGGGGGAGGTTCCCCCTTCAGCAGAAATGCATGTGTAAGCCACGGGTGGCCAATATGGCAGCGGCTAAGGACCACTTGGTCCCACTGACCTCCCGCATGAGTCTGTGGTGGTTTTTCCACAGATGGTTTAATTTCTTTAAGTTTATCAATGTTTTCATCCCACTCATGTTGCCATTTGGATTTTATGTGGATGGCTATTAGTGGTTTCAGATCAGAGTGAGGGATCAGACACGGTTCAAGATCACAGTTCAGGGCCTTCTTTGCAGCACGATCAGCTCGTTCGTTTCCTTGTATGCCGGTGTGGCGGTTTCAGCTCACTGTCAGTTTCAGCCATGCGCATAGACTCAAACTCAAGGCATTGTCAATGGTCGTGAGTCACTAACCTTATAAATTTAATATAATGTTTTTGGTAAACATGTTTTCTATATGTGTACCAAGCGATTTGTTTCTAGGTGGTGTGGTTTTAGAGATATTTCACTTTTCCTGGATTTTCTCTATGAAGATTGCTGACCACCATTGACAATGCCTTGAGTTTGATGGTACGCGCAGTGCAAAACATTAGTTTTATTCAAAATTAATAGAAATCAAGAACGCTAACCTTATAAATGTAAGAGAATCTTTTTGGTAAAGATGTTTTCTATATGTGTACCAAGTGATTTGTTAATAGGTGGTGTTGTTTTCGAGATATTTCACTTTTTCTGTATTTTCTGTATGAAGATTGCTCACGACCATTGACAATGCCTTGAGTTTGAGTCAATGCGCATGGCTGAAACTGGCGCACGTCTGAAACCGCCACACCTGCATGGCCAGGCACCCAGCACAGATGTTCAGTCTAATAATAACGCCTTGTTGGCTGAATGATACGGACGTCAAAATATATTTTGTTTAAAGGAATTAATGGAAAGTACAGGACCCAGCTGATATGACGCAGCTCTTGGCGACATTAGACTAAGACAGGAGTGGTTATTGTTGCGCACACACGCTATAATTATTTGTGAAAAGGCACTCCTCCAAAACATCGCACCCTGTCATTCTCGAGAGGCAGGAAAGGCGGTAATTTGATTTGAAGATGCCGGGTCTTCACTTGTACGCCATATTGCCAGCGCACCTCGTACCGCCAGCTTCACCGCCAAGATTTCACTCCCACAATGCATCGCTTCAGCATTCCTGCCAACCAGACGGGATGGCCGAATGAGTTGAGTGTCCGGCTCCTGTTTTGAGAGATCGGGGGATCCAAACCCATGGGTTTGTGGGTTTCGAACCATGGTCGAGTCAAACCAATGACTTAAAAATGTATACTTGTTGCTTCATAGCCAGCCTCTCGGCATTATTAGGATAGGACAAGGACTGGTTTGCCCAGTGTCAGGATTTTTCTTGAAAATTTCTACTGCCTATCATGGATAAGTCTGAATAGACTTGTTTTCACCATTAGACAGTTTGTCAATAGAAAGCCTGGGCCTATACTTTTACCGACCCAAGGGATTTTTAACCTCCCACACCACATAGACATGGTATGAGAGCAACCAGCCTTTGATTATGCTGTAAGTTATGCACATCGGTCGAAATCCAAATGGACAGAGGTGGGGGGGGGGACAGGGAATCGAACAACCAACCTTCAGAGTCCGACCTACAAAAAAGTCAGACACTCTAACCACTCTGCCACAGAGAACACCACAGGATAATGTGAGTGAGTGGGATATCAGGTCATGGTGCTGGCGGCCTGATTTCCCAGTGGGGCAGCACTATAAACTCGCCATGAGTGTGCACTCTCACAAGTCGGTAACTGTCCTGATATGACCTTAGATGTTGCTAGGACGTACAACAACAAACAAACAAAGCGTTCCTGCCTGCTGGTTCCCGAGGAAGGACTGAAGCGGCACCCCCGAGACTAGGCCTATTGGGTAAGGTTTCCCTTTGAGGAGAATGACCTTCATAAAAGGTCCTGCCCTTTAAAAGGCCGGACTGCCCGTGACAGGGTCCAAGCAGCTAGGTTCCATTGCACCTCTTCTAAATCTATTTGGGGAGGTTCCTCATTTTGAGGTCGCCACGTGGTGCTGCCTGCATGTGTTGATGTTTCTCGCCGCCCTCTTGACAAACTTACTGAACGTAGTTTCTGACTAGGTGGTGGCTATTTACAAATGCTGAATAGATAGTTGCTATGGTGACTGACCTGTCAATCATTAGCGCTACAGGAATTGGATATTTGGATTGAAATTGCTACAGGGACACAAGCAGGGAGGGAGTTTTACGGCTTTATTCAAATGTATTAATCCAAAGTCATTAAGAATATGTGAACATCTAAGATAACTGGTGCAGTGTACATGCTAGACACGTAAATCGTTGGATTCGAACCCACGGGTTCGAACCCTGGTCGAGTCAAACCAATGACGTAATAACTGATACTTGTCGCTACTTAGCCAGGCGCTCTGCATTATTAGGACAGGGCAAGGACTGGTTGGCTCAGCGTCAGGGTAATGTGACTGAGTGGGACATCAGGTCATGGATGGACGGCCTGGTCTTCCAGTGGGGCAGCACTATAAAGTCACCATGAGAGGGAAGTGGCACAAGCCAGTACCCTTTCTGATATGACATTAGATGTTGCCAGGATGTAAAACACCAACAAGAAAAACCAAACCATCTAATTCTATTTCCAAGACTTATGATTCTACCCTATAGATAAAACAAGCCTGACATTGTGACAGAAGTGACGTCACTTAAATTACCATGCACATGGTCTAGGACATCTTTTGTTATAGCCCTCAGTGTAGCATGTTCTTAATTAGAAGAAACATTAACAAAAAACCTTGCAGTCTGCGCCTGATATTAGTCAGCACTGCTCCTAATGACGTCAGCCTGGGCGATAATAGACAATGGGGCCCGTTGATAAACTGAATAAAAGCGTTTCTTTTCGCACACGTTCAAAATTGTCAGCGTTGTGTTTTGACTTCGGGGGAATATTTGTTTTGTCAGCAACTGCTGCAGAGATGTATGACAACAACACACATTAAGAGGTGTTGTCATGGAAACACGCCGGGTGGACATACAGAGAACTGGTATGACGTGTAAGGACGTATGCATGTAAGGTAGCTTAAAATATATGTGCTATTCCTTCCTGATTAGTCACCAAACTAAACCGGTGGCGCCACCAACGATGCGCCCACCACACTAACCTATACCAACCCGCACAGTCGCTGCGAATAATTATAAATGTATATGTATGGTATTTAACTCATTGTGTGAATATAAATAGGAAATATTATCCTTCTAAATTGTATTTCAAGTGTACTAGTTTATGTGCTGTATAAGCATTATACAAGTACAGTAGTCCGGAAACTGATTACCCATAAACTGTGTCTCTGCTTGGCAACTAAAGGACACCTCACAACTAATGACACTCAACAACTCAAGCGATTGGTCAGGCCCTCTGCCTCACCTGGTGCTGCCACCTGGCCTATTCAGCTGTCCTGACTCTGCCTCATGCCTGTACCTGTGTACCACGCGCTCAATAATTATATATATATATATCTTTTTATTTTTTATTATTCCTCTGAATAACATGTTGTCAGTGCTGATGCCCAGGCATTCCAGCCCTAATGAAAAATGCAACTACGCATTAAACAATGCTATAACAATATAGATGGACAATGACAAGAAGATAACCAAAGACTTCGCCGTTCACACGAGTTGCTGAATATAGGACCTACTATAGTTCTAAATTTTACAGCGTTTGTGATACCTTATTGATATTCTTTTGCTTAGATATATATTTTTTTTAAATAAATAATTTGATATTTTTGTCAGGGTTTTATAATACTAATTCATAGTTCATTATTTCACCGCATCTGTGTCAGAATCTCATTCGACCAGAGTAACATAAATCCACACACATAATGCAGATAGCCAAATGTGAGTTTTTGTGATTTACCCCCTCGCAACATATTAGGGCATATCAGGACCGGCAGTCATTTTGTGACAGTAGACACTCAAGATATTTGGGAAGTACTGCCTCAGTAGGACACCATTGCCGTAAGCACCATGACACGATATCCCACTCAGTCACAGTATGCTGAGAGTTAACTAGCCAGCCCTTGTCCTGGTAATTCCAAGGGTAGCCACGCGTGTAGGCCTACACTTTGAGTGATTCAGATATTATCTCACACTGGCAGAGGGGGGACGTGGGCGGGGGGCCCAGTCACTTTAGTATGTATAATAAAGCGACTCACACTACCATATTGTGACTGTAGGTGAGTGGATCTGTATGGTGGCTTATGGGATATGGTGACTCTTTATTATTTCAGAAGACACGGCATGGATAGCAATTCATGTCCATGCATGTTACTGTGTGTGTATGTATTATTATATATGTGTGTATGTATATTATATATGTGTATCTATATTATATGTGTATGTACATTATATGTGTGTATGTATATTTTGTGTGTATGTATATTATATGTGTGTATCTATATTATATGTGTGTATGTATATTATAAAAGATGGTTTGTTTTGAAATTATAAAAAAATGATATGCCTTTGTGATTCTTTTAGCCAACAGAAACAATCAATTCCTATTAGAAATTAATTAAACATTAACAACAAAGAAATTTGGTGAGGAATCATATAATATCATTGGGGGAGTCACTTTATTATGGGAGTCAGAATATCATCTCACACCGGCAGAGGGGGTGGTGGCGCCCTCTGGATGTGGAGCCAGTGGTGTGGCGCCCTCTGGATGTGGAATCAGCTGTGTGGTGCCCTCTGGATGTGGAATCAGCTGTGTGGTGCCCTCTGGATGTGGAGCCAGTGGTGTGGCGCCCTCTGGATGTGGAACCAGCTGTATGACACCCTCTGGATATGGAACCAGCTGTGTGGCGCCCTCTGGATGTGGAACCAGCTCTGTGGTGCTCTCTGGATATGGAACCAGCTGTATGGCGCCCTCTGGATGTGGAACCAGCTGTATGGCACCCTCTGGGTATGGAACCAGCTGTGTGGTGCCCTCTGGATGTGGAACCAGCTGTGTGGCACCCTCTGGATATGGAACCAGTTGTATGGCGCCCTCTGGATGTGGAACCAGCTGTGTGGCGCCCTCTGGATGTGGAACCAGCTCTGTGGTGCCCTCTGGATGGGGAACCAGCTGTGTGGCGCCCTCTGGGTGAGGAACTAGCTGTGTGGTGCCCTCTGGATGTGGAACCAGCTCTGTGGTGCCCTCTGGATGTGGAACCAGCTGTGTGGCGCCCTCTGGGTGAGGAACTAGCTGTGTGGTGCCCTCTGGATGTGGAACCAGCTGTGTGGTGCCCTCTGGATGTGGAACCAGCTGTGTGGCGCCCTATGGGTGAGGAACTGGCTGTGTGGCGCCCTCTGGATGTGGAACCAGCTGTGTGGCACCCTCTGGATGTGGCGTCTGACTTCGGATCTTGGAGCAGGATTCCTGCTTCCTGATTCTAGAAAATTCTTATTTCCCCGCTTGTTATTTTGCTTACTTCAATTTGAAGAATTTTATTTGTTGTGATAGAATGCCAGGATGTAAAGTAGCTAGATCTGACCGAACCGGTGGCCGAATCGGTAGAGCGCAGGCTTCCCGAGTTAAAGGTGAGGACGCGCGCCTTGGCCGCAGAGTATTATGCACCGAATTCAAGGGCCACACATTCGATGCAGCTGAGACACTATTTTTCATTTATCGAGATGTTTGCTGGTTTGCTTGCTCCTGTCCCTTGCCCCCCTACCCAGGTTGCTTTATGTATAACTTGGTTATCTCGTTCTCTCAAATACTCATCTAATATCAACTATTTGAGTGCTTTAAATTTCTTTCTTAAATCGGAGGGCATGGAGCCTATCAACTATGGTGCTCACCAGGTGAAGCCTATACTTGAGGGGGCATTGTTGATGGGGTTCCGTGGCTTGCTGAGGAAGAGTCAGTTGACAAACTCAGATGCGGTGTTACTGAGGTCTAGTTTTGTATTCTATAGTTGGGGTATGATATTATCTATTAAAATATCTAAGACAATTTGCACAGAGAGAACTGCTTATCTCTATCACCGCACTGAAAAACTTGAGTCTATGTGGCGTATATTGGGTCCACAGACATTTCTCTGAGACGCACGTCGGAACTGATGACCCAGCTTGGGGGTGGATTCTCCCCGCTTGAATATGGCATGATGCAAGCGATCATTAAGTATCTGGTGACATGGTCTAATTTGGACCCTGAAAACCTGTCCTGCCATTCACTCAGAAGGGGGGGGCCACATTCCTGGCTATGCAAGGGGGCCAGTATTGAGGAAATTAAGCAGCGAGGTGACTGGGCATCGGATACCATCTTTCGATATATAAATAAGCCCTTATCAGACTGTATATTAAATGACATGCGGGTAGCTACATCTCTTGAGGGTTATCTCTAAGGGTTGGCTGGGTGGGACGTCGGACGTTCATGGCGGCGAAGCCCAGCCATTGGTAATTGACTCTAATTGACCCTAGTTGGACCTAAATTGTTTGGTGACATATTCTACTGTTTGATACAAATGGACAGTGATTGTTGGTGGATCATGAGGATTGAGAATAATCAATTATACCGGCCAGTCTACCATTGTTGCGTCTCTTACACTTTGTATATATGTCCATACATATATACTGGTGTAAGTAGACCTAGTTGGCGCCCGTGTGTCTGGGCGCCAGGTAGACGCCTGCTGATCTGCCAGCGCACCCAACATGTGAGGTCAGTACTACTAGCCAGTGCAACTATTACAGTAACCCGGCGGGTTCGGTTTCGATCCGCTGGTGGGCGCCGAGCCCCGAATCGCCACCACGTTTGTGGGTGATGACTGGGGTCACTGCCTGCCTGACCCGCACCTTGAGCGCATCGGTGTATGCGGGACTTGTGTCATTTTGTTGTTGTTGTTTGATTGATTGTTATTGATTGATATGTTGTTCGGTAGGGCTGGGTAGCCCAGCCATTGGTAATTTACTCTAATTGACTCTAATTGCACCTAAATTGTTTGGTGACATATTCTACTGTTTGATGCAAACAGACATTGATTGTTGGTGGATCATGAGGATTGAGAATAACGCGTGTAAGGAATGCACCCTTAATAAATTATACCGGCCAGTCTACTGGTGTTGTGTCTCTTATATATATAATAGAAATATTTAGATGAAGGAATCTTTTGATGTTCTCCAATAGTGATAATTATTATTATTATTTTAGGAAAGCTGCACGCACTGCCCATTTTGAAAGAAATATATCTATGAATTTCATTAATATCTATTGTTTACAAGCGGGCTATAAGGAAATGAGGCTTAAGAACCGAGTTTTGACAGATGAATGGAACACAGATATATGTGCAGTGTAACTCTCGTGGTCACATTTGGATTGACTGATACAACAATAACCAATCTGTCTCTGTGTATAACAGGTTATACAGGATGCCATAGAATATGATTTTCTTATTATTATTTGATTCTATAAGAAAGGACACGACATGATGAGTATGATTTACCAGCAGCCAACGCGCCACCTGGAGGGAATGAGAGGAACCGGAGTGCTCAGGAACAGACCTGCAGCCCTCCATACCGTACTGCAACCTCCAGTAACCCAAACAACAAGGAGCATATCACCAGTAGGTTACTGGAGTAATAAATGAGGACAATAACAACAGATGCAGGATAATTCCATTAATAACAAGATTCACATAAGTACTTGAGAAAGCATATGTTCCTGGTTATTTTATTTTGCGAAACATAATTAGTAAAACAGATATTAGTGATTCTTCCAATTAAAGTCATGAATTCCCCAATGTAATATGCAAGATTAGTTTGTATCTCTTTATTTCAATGTAGTTTTAATTGAATATCGCAGAAATGCTATGCATTGACACAATGGTTGTTTTATTTCAATCTGAACAGTAGAGATCTGTTTATCCACATTATAATGATATACTGCGTCAGAACCCCAATTCAATAACTGCAAGTTGTAGACTGCGACACCTCCTTCATATTTAATTATCGTGAGTGTTAGACTGCAAGGAAGAAGGGAGGGGGTGGTGGTATCAAAGTCCCATCAGTATTTTTCCCAAAACCAGGTGGCAATACCTTAGTCTGCCACGAACCAGTACCGCCTATACATATATATATATGCTCCATACAGTGCTGATATATATCGTAAGGAGACCCGCTTTTATTTTGAACCCACAACCTCCAGCGTTCAGTGAACTAGTTCAGCCCCCAACCTGATGGAGAAAGAAATTGTGTGCTTGAGGGTTTAACGTCCTACCATCATCAAAGGTATGACCTTAGATGTTGCTCGGACGTTAAACAACAACGAACAAACAAACTCATCAAAGGTCAATTCAGGACTGGCACAGACTTGTGACACCCCACAGTTATGGCGACTTTATAGTGCCTCCCCGCTGGGAGACCGGTTTGCTGTGCAAGCTCACCTCTCCTTATAACAGACAAGAGACAGCCGTGCAGCCACACAACATCCCCACAGCAAACCCTCCCAGTAACGCGCAGCTGTGAGTGACAGGATCCGGGGCATCTATCATCCCACCTCATTGAACTCCAGCCCTCCCACCCACCCACCCACCTACCCACTCCCACCCACAGCCCAAAGCGGCAGATGGCCCCGGTACAAGCACAAGTGCGACTTCATTGCACATCGCCTGCCTCTAGGAGGAGAGCGGGACGTAGCTCAGGCGGTAGAGTGTCCGTCCACCTGTGAAGGTGTCGGTCACCCGATCGATCCTGCTCAGTGGAACCATTTGCAGTTTGGGTTATTTTCCGTTCCAACTAGTGGTCCACAACTGATTCATCAAAGGCTGTGGTATGTGCTGCCCTGTCTGTGGGAAGGTGCATATAAAATACCCCTTGCTGTTTATCGGAAAGAGTAGCCTATGTGGCGGCAGCAGGTTTCCTCCAAAGAAATATATCAGAATGACCATATGTTTGACATCCAATAGCTGATGATAAAAATCAATGTGCTCTAGTCGTGTCATTAAATAAAACAAGCTTTACTTGTTGTTGCCTCTAGAAACGATGGACACCAGCGGATTCTATGGTGAGACCACCTGCCCGGAACTCCTGCAGCTGTACCCGGCATGCCCCTCACCCCACCGCCTCCTTCCCCCTCACACTCATTCACATGCCACGGGTTCACCATGCAATAAGAGAGCACAGCAAAGGTGAACTGGTGAAGGCATCGTCCAAACACCTGCCATCGCCAGTGTGTCTGGCATCCTTCTATCTATAACCAGCTGCACTCTCTTGTCGTCGCTTCGCCCCAATCTGTCTCCGATCTTCCAGCCTCCTGCAACCAGCCAGCCACGGGCTCCCCCCCCCCCCCACACACACTCCTCGCATCCCTCACCTCACCCCCACCCCACCTCCACACACATACACCCGACTACACGGGGCCAACACCCAATTAAGAACTTCTAGCTGCGAAGTGTCTAAAACAGCAGCGATTTTAACGGCTTTTAAAGCGCAATGTCCAAGCCGGGTGTGATGCTTGTTTGTCTGATGCATGGTTTCCTTATGGGGCTGTCACACTACGACGTAACGACGTCAACGTAGGGAGAACGTGAAGAACGTTGAACTTCTCGGCGTAGTATGCAAATTTGGGCAGAAGTTGAACGTGGATGCAGCGTAGTGGACGAGAGAGTAACGTCGGTAAAGCGTAGTGATACCGTCGTTCGACGAGAGAGGTGAACGTAATGACGCTGACGGAACGTTATGAACGTTATTCCATCGTCAGAAGAATGTTACGTGACGTTAGCTACGTCATGAGACGTTGAACGTACGTTGAATGCACGTTCTCCTGACGTTCTCCTGACGTTCTCCTGACGTTGTCCTGACGTTCCCATTATGCCCCGTGGGCATTTGCACTTGGTTTAATGGGGGTCAACGTAGTGAAACGTAGTTGAACGTAGTGAGGAGCGTTGGAATAACGTCCGTTTAACGTCATTGACGTTCGCTGAACGTGAACAGAACGTACGGCGAACGTAAACCCTTACGTTCGACCTACGTCGAAACTTTTGAACATGTCCAAAACCTCGACGTATCTCGACGTAACACGACGTAATGTGACGTAGCTCGACGTCACTCTAACGTCATTATGACGTCATCATAACGTAATCCAACGTACATCAACGTCATCATCATCATGCTGTCGGTCGCGATGCGACAAAGACTGCTTTCATTACTTGACTGCCGCTCTCCATTTAGCTCTCTGCTGTGAGAGTTGTGTCCATGAGTCGGTCTTAATGTCTCTCAGCTTCAGGTTTCTCTTGATGGTATCTTTGAACCGGAGACGGGGGCGCCCTCTCTTTCTGTAGCCAGAAGACAGTTGAGAATAGAGGATCTGCTTTGGTAGCCTGTCTGATGACATCCTCATGAGGTGTCCAGTCCACCGGAGATTCTTTTTGATCAGAAGATCTTCCATAGAGGGCAGCCCCATCCGTTCGAGTATTTCCTTATTCGTCACTTTGTCCTTCCAGGTTAGCCTCATGATTGAACGCAGATGTCGCATCATGAAGGCATGCAGCTTTTTCACCTGCTGTCTGTACGCTGTCCAGGCCTCGGCTCCGTATAGTAGGGTGGATAGCACGATTGCGCGGTAGATCTTACCTTTGACCCGAATGGACACATGGTGGTTGTTCCAGAGTCTCTGGCGTAGTCGGCCGAAAGATGCGCTAGCCTTGGCCATCCTCCTCTGTATCTCAGCATCAATGCGTCCATCACTTGATATAGTGCTTCCGAGATAGGTGAATTCCGGAACAGAGTTCAGCTTGTTTCCGTCAACCATGATCTCCTCCTCTCGGGTTCTTGTAGAGTTGGGTTGGTACAGCACCTCCGTCTTCTTGATGTTAATTTTCAGGCCAAACTTCTTTGATGCATCGGAGAAAGCGTCCACTATTTTCTGGGTCTCTTCAGCAGAGTGGGCAACCAGTGCACTGTCATCTGCGAATAGTAGCTCTCTCACCAGTATCTGAGTAGTCTTGGTCTTCGCTCTGAAGTGTGCGACATTGAATAGGTCAGCGCTCTGTCTGGACTGTATATAGATGCCATCCCCCATGTCTCGGAAAGCCTCGTCTAGCATTGCTGATAGGAAGATGGAGAAGAGCGTGGGGGCCAGCACACAACCTTGCTTGACCCCATTGGTAACCCCAAACAATTCCGAGACTTCCCCTCCAGCACTAACGTTCGCCATCATTCCTGTATGTAGAGCCTCGATCATAGTTGTGAACTTCTCTGGGCATCCGTACTTCCTCAGTAGCTGCCATAGCCCGATCCTCCCGACTGTATCAAATGCCTTAGTGAAATCGACAAATACCATGTACAGTGGTCGGTCCTGCTCAATGCACTTTTCTTGTAGCTGTCGGAGACAAAATATCATATCCACAGTGCTCCGGTTACCTCTGAAGCCACACTGTGACTCTGGAACCACACCAGGTGTTATGTGAATAGATAGTCTGTTGAGTAGGATCCTGGCGAAGATCTTCCCTGCTATGGAAAGAAGAGAGATTCCTCTATAGTTCCCACAGTCTGTTCGATCACCTTTCTTGTAGATGGTTACAATGCTGGCATCCTTCCATGCTTGGGGTACAGAACCCTCCTCCCAGGCATTGGTGATTAGTTGGTGCAGTCTGTTGAGCAGATTGTCTCCTCCATGCTTCCATACCTCGGCAGGAATTCCATCACCCCCAGGTGCTTTGCCATCTTTCAGGCTGGCGATTGCTCTAGCCATCTCATCCATGGTTGGAATCTCATCGAGGCATGTTTTGGTAATGCGCTGCTGGATGTTGTTCAGAGCTTCGTGATCTATGTCGCCAGGGACGTTGAGTAGCTTCTGGAAGTGTTCGCTCCATCTTGCCACAACTCTCTTGCTGTCGGAAAAGGTCTCCGTTCCATCTGTTGATTTCAGGTGAACAGCTCCCTTCTTCACGGGTCCCCACACTTCCTTCAGTCCGCTGTAGAAGCCCTTCATGTTGTTTCTGTCTGCAGCTCTCTGCAGCTCCTCTGCCTTCATTTCCCACCAGTCTGACTTCAATGCACGGGTGCATTTTTGTAGCAATCTGCAGGCATCTTTGTATGCTGCAGTGGTGGATCTAGTGTTCCTGGTCTGCAACACTCTCTGGTGGGCTTGGTCTCTTCTGCTCATAAGATTCTGTAGCTCCTGATTGTTGGGGTCGAACCAGTCCTGATGTTTTCTGTCTGGCTTGCCGAGATAAGTTTTAGCTGTGTTGTATACAACCTGCTGCAACGCTGCCCATTCCTCATCTGGTGTTGGGCTTTCCTTCTCCTCCCATTGTGCGAGAGCGCTGTCCATCTCCCGCTTGAAGCTCTCCCTGTGACTGATGGTACTTAATTTTGCTGTGTTGAGCTTTGTCGGTTTATTTGTCCCTTGCCTGTTGTGTTTTTCTCGTATTCTGAATGCCACTTTTGACCTTAGCATCTGGTGATCGGTCCAGCAGTTAGCTCCACGCATGGCTCGGGTACTGTGGATGTCCATCTTATCCCGGCACCTTGTGATGATGAAGTCGATCATATGCCAGTGCCTGGAACGAGGATGCATCCAAGTGGTCTTGCGTTCATCCTTCTGCTTGAACATGGTGTTTGTTACTATCAGTTCGAACTCAGAGCACAAAGCCAGTAGGAGCTCACCATTGGAGTTGCATTTCCCGATTCCATGCTTGCCCATGACCAAGGGCCACTTGTCATTGTCTCTTCCTATCCTTGCATTGAAGTCTCCTATCAGCAGTAGCTTATCCGTGTGAGGGATGTCACTGAGCGTACTTGCCAGCTGGTTGTAGAAGGCCTCCTTGTTATCATCTGGGTTTGTCATTGTTGGAGCGTACACACTGATAATTGTAGCAAAGTTGTCCTTGCTCAAAGGTAGTCTCATCGTCATGATTCTGTCACTTACTGGCCGTGGCATTTCTGTCAGCTTTGTGACGATGTCCTTTTTGATAGCAAAGCCCACTCCTGCCTCCCTTCTCTCTCCTTCGGGTTTGCCACTCCAGAAGAAAGAGTATTCCAGGTCATTGAGACTACCAGACTCTGAGAACCTTGTTTCGCATAGGGCGGCAATGTCGATGTTGTATTTTGCCAGTTCCATTGCTACTAGTGCCGTACGTCTTTCTGGTCGGTCAGCTGCTTCTCGGTCGAGAAGAGTCCTGACGTTCCATTGGGCAATTGTCAGTAGTTGTGTTGTGTTGCGTTGTGTTCCTCCTAGCTGATTTTCCGCTGTCGACGGAAGATGAGCTCGAGCAGCGCGGTCCTTGATAACCCGGGCGACGACCGAGCCGGTATGGTGTTTTGTGCGGTTGTACATTTCATGAAAGCTGCCTGCAAAAGTGTTGAAGTGCTGCTGGCTTTTGCAAGTTACCAGCGGCACTCTCTCGGGGAGCAAATAGAGGTTTCACACCGGCAAGAACATGTCAAGACAGGCGCAAAACTATTTGTCCCTGCAGTGGCTGGTCGGGAGATGTAATGACGAAATATCACCACGTAATGACGAAATATCACCACGTTAGGCTCACGTTGGCTCATTACGTCGTAGTGTGACAGGGGTATTAGACAGTACACGCGACCCCAAGATGGAATCTGTGCTAGACTAGACCAGCAATCAATTTCTGTTCGTAGGGGTTTACGACCTGGCAACATCTAAGGTCAAATTAGAACGAGGACCAACTTGTGACTGCACGCAATCAATCAGTGTTTACAACGCTACCCTATTGTGATAGAACACAATGACCCGATACCCCACTCAGTCCTATTATTCTGATGCTGAACAAACCAGTCCTTTCCCTATCCAAGAAATGGCAAATGCCAGGCGGAATAGCGACAACATTGTAGTATCAATTGTGTAGATGAGTGGTTTGACTCGGTCGGGGTTTGAAACCGCAACCTCCTGAAGGGACCCCAGCCAGCACTGTTAGCAATTCGGCCATCAGGTTCGGTGGGCAATGGTGCAATATCTGCTTTGCTGTATGAAACTAGATTAGCAACCAATAGTGAGATTCTCAGAAAAATTAAAAATAAGAAAAGCTTCTTTGCCACTATACAGACAAAGAAACTTATTTATTTTGGCCACATCATTCGTCAGAGTTCAATATACCGTACATTGTTGGAAGGGAAGGTGAATGGCAGCAGAGGGAGAGGGAGACCAAGAACATCATGGTTTACAAATATTTCACAGTGGACAGGCTTGAATTATTCACAGTCTATCAGAACAGCACACCATCGGGACAAGTGGAGAACCATTGCATCCAACCCTCGACTAGAGGACGGAACTATTGATTGATTGAGTGAGATTTCTAGAATGCATCACTTCAGGGATACACAAGTTGAACCCACCAGCTCTTTGTTCACACCGCTGGCATGCCGGGCGCGGTGACCGAATCGGTAAAGGGGGCTGTCACATTACGACGCATCACGCCAATGTACGCCGAGGTATGTGACTTTTGCCAGCTACATCAGGATATGTTGTTATGCGTTATGCGTGCATTAGGCACTCATTGGTATACGTCAATGTACGTTGACGTTCCTCCAGATATGGCATCGCGCATCAGGGGGTCGGCAAAGTTTTGTGCATGCACAAAACTTTCGGTGTACGACAACGTTCGACAATGTGTGGATTTTATGGCAGCCATACATTATGTATATGTTAGGCGTACATCGATGTATGTTAGACATACATTAGACAAAAGTTGTTCACTACGTTGCACTATGTTGACCTACATTAAAGGCAATGGGAATGTACAGTCTGCCTACTGACAACTTATGGATAACATACGTCTAACATACGTTTGACGTACATCTAACATATGTATAACGTTTCTCCAGCATGTCCTGACGTATGTAACGTATGAGGCATAGTTCCGGCGATCGAATAACGTATATAACATTCACTGGCATTCTGCGAATGTACCGTGAGCGTAATTCAATCATTTTTCGCCTGGAAGCACCTTAGCCATACATTGGCCATACGTTGGCCATACGGTATGAATACGGTATGAATATGTTCAACCTGGCCCCCTGCACTGAAAAGTTTGATGCTTCTTGACGTAAAAAAGTTATTTTATGCGTTGATTGCGTGCTTGTGAAATGCGTCATAATGTGACAGGGCCTTTAGAACAGCTTACTATCTTCTCGTACTGAAGTTCGGAACGTCGAATGCTGGCCAAACCAATGACTTAGAAAATTAATACTTGTCACTACCTAGCCTGGCGCTCTGCATGATAAGGAGAGGGCAAGGACTGGTTAGCTCAGTGTCGGGATAATGTGACTGAGTCGGCTAAGGGGGTCATGGTACCAGTGCCCTGGTCTCCCAGTTCGACACAACCGGGCACGGTGGCTTAATCGGTAGAGCGCGGACCTCGCATGTAGAAAGAAGGTCGGGAGTTCGGTTCCTGGTCGAGTCAAACCAATGACTTTAAAATTGATACTTGTTGCTTCCTAGCCTTGCGCTTGGCATTAATAGGATAGGACAAGGATTGATTAGCTCAGTGTCAGGATAATGTAACTGAGTGGGGCCATCAGGTCATGGTTCCAGTGGGCTGATTTCCCAGTGGGGCAACACTATTAAGTCACCATGAGTGCGCACTGTCACAAGTCGGCACCCATCATGATATGACCTTAGATGTTGCTAGGACAGAAAACAACAATCAACAACAACCACAACAACCCCAGTGGGACACTATGCAATCACCATGAATGTGCACTGTCACAAGTTCGAAACTGTCTCGATATGACTGTTGATGTTGTTAGGACGTAAAGCACCCACCAAACCAACCATACCGGTGGCCGGGCGAGCAGGGGTAGAGCCATAAAATTGGTGCAGTGTGCCAGAAGGGAAAGGTGACAGGCACATCCTTACAGGAAGCACTCATAATGCCTTTAGCATGCTTCCTTGGGAAATGATATCCCACTCATTCACATTGTGACACACCAGACGGGATGGCCGAATGAGTTAGAGCGTCCGTCTCCCGTGCTGGTAGATCGTGGGGTCGTGGGTTCGAGTCCCGGTCGAGTCAAACCAATGACTTTAAAATTGATACTTGTTGCTTCCTCGCCAGGCGCTCGGCATTATTAGGATAGGGCAAGGACTGGTGTGCTCAGTGTCAGGATAATGTGACTGAGTGGGATACCAGGTCATGGTGCCGGTGGCCTGGTTTCCCAGTGGGACAGCACTATAAAGTCGCCATGAGTGCGCACTGTCACAAGTCGGTACCCGTCCTGATATGACCTTAGATGTTGCTAGGACAGAAAACAACAACAAACAAACAAACAAATACATTGTGACACTGACCAAACCAGTCCGTACGCTATAACAATAAAGCTATCACAGGTAGCGACGTGTATTACTGTTAGCTTTGTCAGTCTTCGATTTCTCACGCCTGGTGATTGATGGTTGGTTGTTGGAGTTTTACGTCCCGGCAACATGGAAGGTCACCTGGTGATTGATCACACTGTCACAAGTTGGCATCCTTTGTGACATGAGCTTACATCATGGTCTTATTACATACCCTTCCAATAACCTAACCCAAACTAATCCATATATATATATATATATATATATCTGTATATATATATATATATGGATTATATATGTTCGTATATATATTCGTATATATATATGCACCTCCATAGACTACGTGACCCGATATACCACTCAGTCATATAAGCATGAGACGAAGCCAATCATCCCACCATAAAACCTATCTAACCTACCACCACCACAGATCGATCACTCCCCTATAAGGATCGCTTTAATTGGGTTCCAAGCGATCGCCCATACAATACCATTGTAATGATGAAAAAAATATCCCT
This sequence comes from Branchipolynoe longqiensis, assembly GCA_030323885.1. Taxonomy (NCBI): domain Eukaryota; kingdom Metazoa; phylum Annelida; class Polychaeta; order Phyllodocida; family Polynoidae; genus Branchipolynoe; species Branchipolynoe longqiensis. The sequence continues at coordinate 60,688,263 of CM059190.1, read as the reverse complement.
AAACCGACCACCTCCTTAAATGGTTCATTCAAAGTCGGCCCCATGGTCGGTCGACTTAGAGAGGATGTACTGTGTATAACTGTATATATATTATATTATATATTATTATATATATAATATATATATATATTCGTAATGGGTGAAATGCGTAGTAGACTGCACCGACCTCTCAGTCAAGAGCCACACAGACAGGTAGGCGTGGATGCGGTGATGACATCAGGGAGCCTAGGTGGCGTAATGGCTAGCACACTAGCCTAGAATGCAAGGGATGTGGGTTCGAAACCTGCTCTAGACGCAATATTTCCCATTTTCATCACCCACCCCACCGCCATAAATGCATGACAAGGGCAGGGGGTTATGAACATCACATGAATCGCGAAAACCTACAGGTGCATGCGATCTGATTTAGATTGATATCCTTTCGATCCCCGACCAAGGACAATTGTCGCGTAATATACGGCAGTCTATGTACGTGGCATCTGTTATGGGGCTGTCACACTACGGCGTATGGCGTTAGCGTATGGGTTTTCGACCCATATGCTGTCATACGCCATCATACGCTATGCATAGGTTAGGCATAGGTTGGGCATATGCCGTATATGCTCGTCATACACTGTCTTACGCCCGTCCGTCCAACAATTTTTGTGCATGCTAAAAATGGGCAGCGTATGGCAGCGTGTGGCTCATATGCTGCTCATACACTAGATGTATGCTATGCATATGCCGGCATAGGTTATGCATAGGTTAGGGGTACGTCGGCATAGGTTAGGCGTACGTAGCACCGACACCCTCCGGGTGTCTCTGGCATACTCACAACGTTCTGTAATGGGGCTGTCACACTACGGCGTATGGCATTAGCATATGGGTTTTCGACCCATACGCCATCATACACCATCATACGCTACGCATAGGTTAGGCATAGGTTGGGCATACACCATATACGCGTCATACACCGTCATACACCGTCTTTTAGGCCCGTCCGTCCAGAAAATGTTGCGCATGCTCAAAATGTTCAGTGTATGGCAGCGTATGGCAGCGTATGGCTCATACGACATACGTTGCTCATACGCTAGACGTACGCTATGCATATGCCGTCATCGCCTATGAATGTGTCCACAGTTACCTCAGTTTGTTTGCATGGTTACTATTTGATTTACTCTGAAATTGTTATAATTATTGCCGGTGACTTGTATGTCTATCAATTCACCAGACGGGATTGTCAACCATGTGGAGCGCTCACTTCTTATGCGGAAGGTTGTAGGATCAATCCCAGGCTCAGGTACGTGTCGCTACCTTGCCCGAAATTCGACTTACAAAATTGATACTTGTCGCTTCCTATCCTGGCGTTCGGCTTTATTAGGATATGGCAAGGATTGGTTAGCTTAGTGTCACGATAATGTCACTGAGGGGGAAATCAGGTCATGGTGCTGGCGGTCTGGTATTCCAGTAGAGCATCACTATTAAGTCGCCATGAATGCGCACTGTCACAAATCGGAGCTTGTTCTGAGATGACCCTAGATTTTGCCAGGACGTAAACTCCCAACAACACAACAAATCTAAACTCACTTTCCATACGCACGATTTCGTACATGAGGCACGATGCATCATTTCCTTTTCGTACGAATGGAATGCCACCTTTAGTGACGAGAGTAAGGTTTGCTATCGATCATTCTGGTGTGGGTGGTGGGTAGGGATCGATTACACGCCATTAGCTGGTCCAACACATCCCACTTCCCACTGGAATCCACCTACAGCCCAGGATGTGGAGAATACAGCCGTTAGAGCTTATATCAAAGCTGAAAGCATCAACATATCTTACCAACATGTTATATACCCCAGTCACACGAGAGCCAGCGTTCGCCGCCAACCTCCTTACACCCAAAAGGACGCCAACCTCCCCGCGTCCCACTCGATACATTGATTCAAATACGTGGTCGACGCCAGGGCCATGCCAGGGCGGCGCCAGGGCCATGGCAAGGCGTGCCAGGGCTGTGCCAGGGCCGTGCCAGGGCTATGCCAGGGCTGCACCAGGTCCATGCCAGGGCCATGCCAGGGCTGTGCTGGGTCAGTGCCAGGGCTGCGCTGGGTCAGTGCCCGGGCAGCAGTTGGTCAGCACCGGGCTGGCGCCAGATTGGGGAAAGGGTGGCGCCGACCACACCATGAGTGCGGCATCGCATGTGTTGGCGCTGCCAGGTCGGCACCAGGTTACCGGCAACTCGCCAACCAAGAGGTCAATGCAAGGTCGGTGCCAGGGCGGTGCCAAGTCGGCACCAGGGCGGCGCCAGGGCGCCAACCAGTTTTGAATTGCGCCGCCAGTACAGGACACAAGGAGGTTGCAGGTGCAGCAGCTGCAACCTCTTTGCGTCCAAAATTTCCGAAATGGATGCCAGGAGGTTGGTGTCCTCACAGCGCCAGCACTTAAGGCGGGCGTAAGGAGGGCGCAATGAGGACATTTTGACGTCGCGAATCGATGGTAAGCGAATGCAGGCCTCGTGTGACTGGGGTATAAGGTTGGTTGGTTGTTGGAGTTGTATGTCCTGGCAACATCTAAGGTGATATCAGGATGGGTACTGACTTGTGACAGTGTGCGCTCATGGCAGCTTTATAGTGCTGCCCCACTGGCCACTGGTACCATGACCTGATATCCCACTCAGGCCCTATCCTATTAATGCTGAATGCTAGGCTAGGAAGCGTCAAGTATCAATTTTATAAGTCACTGGTTTGACTCGATCGGGAACTGAACTACAGAATTAGATTTGTCTATAATGCATTTTAGCTAAATATTATTAGGTTGATCATTACAGTCCACTTTATACTTGAAATACCTTTAATTTAAAGGGTTAACTTTGGAGATATTTGAATTAAAATTATACCAAAGTAAGTTTGGTGTGCCCACCGAAATACTAGAACCAATCCTTTGTTTATGCGTTTCTACACCTACCACAAGAGCAGCAAACTGCAATAACTGTTCACTAGGTTCACCAGTAATTAAAGCTGCATAGTCCAATGAAATATCAAATTTTCAAAACCAAACCAATTATCTAGATTTGATTTTACATATCTAACTTAGATACTGATGCACTTATTAAGAATTTGTTTCTGCATATAAGGCAATACTGAGTCAATTTAACAGAACCTGTTACTGCAGAAGTCTATGGTGTCAAAGTTTTGGCAAGCTTGCCAAAACTAATTTTCCATGTTTGCACTGAAAATATCTCAAAAGTTTACCATTTAAAATAAAAGTAACTTTGAACTAATGTAAAGTATACACTAGTGATCGATCTAATATATTTATCTCAGAAAAAGTACAGAAATTCAAAACCATCGGACTATACAACTTTAAGTTGGGTATATAAGACCAAATCTGGCTAAGCGCTTTCGTTTTGAAAAGAATTATGCTTCCATCGAATTATGCGGCTTTAAAACTGCACAGCCCGATTAAAGTGTCAAATTGTCAACACCAAGATACTGACCTAGATTTGATAATACGAATGTAACCTAGATACTGATGCACTTATTAAACATTTGTCACCAGATAGAACTTAGAAGGGCATACTGGGTACATTTAAAAGAACATGTTAGTGCAGAAGCCTATGGTAGGAGATTTTTGGTGAGCAGGCCAAAATTAATTCTGCATGTTTGCACTTCAAATATCTCGAAAGTCAGCCATTTAAAATAAAAGTTACTTCAAACAAAGGTAAGGTCAGTTATAAAGACCAACCTAATGTATTTATCTCAGAAAATGACAAAAACTTAAAACCATCAAAACCGTAAAGCTAAGATTCCATATACGCGGTATGTGGTATGCGGTATGGGAATGCGGCAAAAAATGGAAAAGCATGTAAATGCACACTAGTGCTTACATATTCCCGAATGGAATAGGAATGCGAATGAAGCAAGTGGATGGCTAGGACTACGAGCACCGATCGGTGCGAATGCGAATGCGAATGCGAGTGGCGTTCTCTGTGGTGGAGTGGTTAGAGTGTCTGCCTTTTTTCTAGGTCAGACTTCTAATCTGAGGGTCGGCGGTTCGATTCCCCATGCCCCCAGCTCTGCCAATTTGGATTTCCACCGCTGTGTATAACTTACAGCGTCATCAATGGCCGGTTGCTCTCATACCATGTCTATGTGGTGTGGGAGGTTAAAAATCCCTTGGGTCGGTAAAAGTGTATGCTTGGGCTTTCTATCGACCAGCAGTGGAGTGGGGAAGACCAGTCGTCTGTGACTGGGATTTCCCCTGCTTGGGACAACTAATGTACAAAAAAAAAATGAGAGACAAATAAGTGTTCACACTTCCTGTCTACCATTCGCTATATCGCTATATCGAATGCGAATGCAAATGCAAATGCAAACGCAAATGCGGATGCTGCCTCATTTGCCTTAAACTTTGACTTTCCTTCACAAATTTGTGGCAAGAAAGACAGGAAATCACGTGGGTATTTCATACCGCATACCGCATTCACATTCGCTGCCGTATGCTGCATACCGCGTATATATGGAATCTTAGCTTTATCCGATGCTTTTGAGTTGTTGTCATTTTCTGAGATAAATACATTTAGGTTGGTTTTTATAACCTATCTTACTTTAGTTTGAAGTGACTTTTATTTGAAATGGCTACTGAGTATATGGAGTGTTAGCTATATACAGCTTTAAGTAAGTGGGAAAAGCATCCACATATCTCTTCTGAGACAGTTCTGCACAGTAACCCGACCCGGTACTCAGCTGATTGCTGGCGCGCTTTCACAGCAAATGGAGACGCAGCTTTCCAGTCACGTGACATCTGGTGGAAGCAAAACAGGATGTGCATTGCAGTCATTATAATGGACAGATGCACACTTACAAGTAGCAACTACCACTTTTCCGCCATCAATTGCCAAGCTGAATGCCGGAAAAGATAACTTTTTGGAAATTTGAAAGTGGTCAAATATAGTATTTCCACGTATGTAAATAGTTGGAAATTGAAATATACGTGTGAGTGTGTGAGGCAGAACATATAACTACAGTAAAATCTGGGGGCCTGGTTTCCCAGTGGGGCAGCACTATAAAGTCGCCATGAGTGCGCACTGTCACAAGTCGGTACCCGTCCTGATATGACCTTTGATGTTGCTAGGACATAAAACAACAACAAACAAACAAACACCAAGCTTTAAAGTCAGAGCAGAGTGCGTTTTTTAAACTTATATATCATATTTGGAAATTGAAATATAATTGTGGGTGTGTGATGCCTTCTTCAACTGTGTCTCCACATATATAAAAAGGATACTTCATCAGTGTCAGAGCCCAATCGATGGAAAAGCGTGAGAGGCATGGAGAGAGAGGTCGGTGACTGCTGGGTTGTAAATAATTAAATGGATTTGTTGGCAACATAGAGCTAATAAAGTGGTAGTCAGGATCCCTTACGCAACTTTATGTGAATACATAGAGAATTAAAGAAATACAACCAAGCATCACAGACATCCATGAACGTCAATGGCTTGATTTGGTCCTACAGATCCAATTTCGACACTGGTGCACTTAGTAAGCATGTATTGCTAGTTAGAAGGGGAAACTAAGTCAATGTGATTGAACTATTACTTCTGAAGTCTATGGGGTCAGAATTTTGGCATGCATTCCAAAATTAAATTAGTATATTTTTTCAGTTCAAATATCTAATAGTTTTCCCATTCATAATCAAAATTACTTCAAGCTAGCATAAGGTAGATAAAAAAAATATATATATAAGCCTCCCCTACGAATTGACAGGGGACAGCAGATTGGGTTGGTTTGTTTATTCGACGCCGGGCTGAGCGATAAATGCTCTACCTAATGCAAAAGCAAAAAACTGGAGGCAAGTGACGATTCAAACCAACTCGAGCAGCGTCGAAACCGCCAGGACCGCAGCATCGCTTTCTTCACTGCTTCCTCCTTGTCGTCATACGACAAGTCCGCAACCGAAGTTGTCCCTTGGCCCGAATCGTCTTTCGTCTTAGCGGCGGCCATCTTGGTTGTACTCCGTGTACGCACTGTAACACGTTCCCTCCGGTCTTCACACGCCTCCTTGTCGTCTTTTTTGTGGTTGAAGCCGCAGTCGCTACAGTATGGTAGCGGCATACCAGTAGGTCGTCCGTTGGCCAAGGTTTATCATGAAAAGGCTATCATAGTTACTCCCGGTCGTCAAGCAGTATCAGATTGATCGATTGTTATTGTAGAAAGCAAATATCAAACGTTTTCAGTAACGATCCGTAGAGAGTATGTTGAAAATCGACCCACATGAAATTATTTGCCTCGGTCGTCCGCTGGCCCGGTGAGAAGCTAGCCCTGAAGTCGACCAAAATAGTCGTCACTTGGCCAAGTTTAATGGTTAAGCAGTGTCCGAGTCAACATCGAGCAGCCAACATTAATTCAAAATGAAGTCGTCCATTGGCCCGATCAGTCAGTCAATGCTGATCGACCGTTAAAGTTCGGACTAGTTTGAATCGTTAAATTAATCGCCAAAAGAAAAATTGGAGGCAAGTGACGATTCAAACCAACTCGAGCAGCGTCGAAACCACCAGGACCGCAGCAGGGGCCAGCGGACGACGGCGATTGGACAATATTAAGTCGAGTAGAATCGACACTAATAAATAATAAATAATTCTCCGAGAGTTTATATGCATATAATAGATTATATATAATATATTTATCCTTTAAAAATGGCAGAAACTCAAAAGCAGGAGACTACGCAACTTTGACCACCCCGAGGGCATGGTGTCGGGACTGACGTGCTTATTGTAACCAGAGAGCGTGTATATAGATGAGAGGGACAACTACCATACTAGCCCGTGTAACAGCTGTCGACTGTGGCGCTCCAAGTGGTGGTTGTTGAACAGCTTATGACACAGCTGTACGTGTACCGGGAAAACGTCAGTTTTATTCCAAATTAATAGAAATCCAGAACCCTAACCATATCAATTTAATGTAATCTTGTTGGTAAACATGTTTTCTATGTGTATTCCAATCAGTTTGTTTTCTAGGTGTTCCTCACTGCCATTGACAATGCATTGAGTTTGCCTCAAGGCATTGTCAATGGTCGTGTACAATCTTCATACAGAGAAAGTGAAATATCTCTAAAGCCACACCACCTAGAAACAAATCGCTTGGTACACATATAGAAAACATCTTTACCAAAAACATTATATTAAATTTATGAGGTTAGGGTTCTGGATTTCTATTAATTTTGAATAAAACTAATGTTTTGCACTGCGCATACCGGCAAACTCAAGGCTTGCTCAACAATAACCGCGAGAGGCGCCACTGTAGCCTGTGTTACCGATTTTCGCGGGGGTTGTCCCTCTCATCTATATACACGCTCTCTGTTGTTACCTAAGGTTGGAAGAGGCTTGGTCTGCAACTTTCCTCCTTAACTGGTATTGACAAGAACAGTCGCTGCGAGAGGGTGTGTGGGTGGAGTGGGTGGAGTGGGTGGAGTAGGTGGAGTGGGCGGTGTGGATGGCGTGGGTGGCGTGGGTGTCTATGTGGGTGGCTAGGGGGTAGAGGTTGTTCATGCCGTATTTAGTACATAGGTGTCTATATGTGTCGGATTTATATGGACAAATATGACATTTAATCATCAGCATCACATGCACCTCTTCATTTTCATTATCGCCCTTTTCAGCACCATTCATACCCCTCGTAATCTTGATAAGCTATATATATATATATGTATTATATAATTTATTATGTGGATATAAATAATGGCTGCCCCTTAATGTTTCTCTCTAACCACCTTAACTTCCGTGTTATTCACTGTGGAGCGGGCATTCTCTCCCCCCGGCCTTCTCTACACTGTGAACCGACTATCACTCTGCTCACTCCGCACGAACTATTTATATATATATATATATATATATATATATATATACATAAATACATTGTCCCCCTGGAATTGCAAGTCTTTTAAATGGTTTACATCCATAAACCGTTTAATTCTTACAATTACATACATATAGGCATTGCACTTACATATGCATAGACAGGGTCGGTTTAACACCCATACAGCATGTAGCTTGTACAGGATTCAGATCATGGCAACCAGTGTCAGGGGGGGGGTGCGATGATAAAAATTGGAAATATTGTCCCTAGAGCAGGTTTCGAAACCACATTTCTTGCCATTCTGAGACTAGCGGGCTAACCATTAGACTACCTACACTCCCTGATGCAATAACCATATCCACACCTCCCTCTCTATGTGGCCTGAGAGGTCAGTCTAGACTACTATATATAACTTGTTTTAATCTAGTTTTACAATTGGAATAGCTTATCTAAACCTGCCTAGTCCGACGAAGCATCCAATTTTCAAAGACCAAAACAATTATCTAAACTTGATTCTACAGATCTAACTTAGATCATGATGCACTTATAAAACATGTGATGCCACATAGAAGGAAGTATGGGGTAAATTTAATAGAACATGTTACTGTTGAAGCCCATGGTGTCAGAGTTTTGGCAAACTTGCCAAAACTAATCTTACATTTTTGCACTTAGATTAAAAACTTAGCCATTATAAAAAGGTTACTTAAAATTAAAGTAAGATAGGCTAAAACAATCAATTTAATATATTTATCTGAGAAAAATTACACAAACTCAAAACCATCGGACTATGCAACTTTATTTAATACAACAACTCGTGACCTTACTATAAAAAGGTTCTATCTGACAAAGTGAATTGGTGTTAAGGACGTAAAAATGTTTTATCTACAAAAGGCTATCCTGCAGTATACAACTTTTTCTCAACGGGTATTTTTCACTGAGATATGTTAAAAATAATATTGTTCTATCTGCTTTGCTATCAAGTATCATGCAGTTACACAGCTTCAGTCCTCATTATCTCGAAAGCAGCATTTTGTCAGATGGAACCTTTTGATAGTAAGGTCGCGATTTACTACCACTTATTAACTAAAGAAGATCAAATTCTGTCAATTATGAACATGAGTTAATAAAGAATGTGCTCAAAGTGAAGAAAAAGGGCCGGTGATCGGCAGTCTCTGTTACTGAGGTAAGCACACATGAGCAAAGGCTAATAAAACAGGAGCCTGATGAAATTGTTGCTGCTTGCTTCAGGCTAATTTCTGTTGATGCGCGAAAAGGAAGAGAGGAGGCGGGGGTGGAAATAAAAGGTTTTTATTTTCGCCTCAGACAAGCATACAGGGCATACAGGGTAAACGAGGAGTAGATGTAAAAATGAAGAAGGGATAAAATATAAGGAAGCTCATGAGGAGCGGAGTAAAAGTAGAGAAACAGAGATCAAATGCCGAGGTGAGAAAGCAGCGCGACAGCGCGGGGCGGGGGGAGGGTCTCTTCCTCTCCTCGCATCAAACGTAATGCTTCGCATTACGACCAATTAGGAGCATGACTCTTCGCTGATAACATCCAGTTCTGTTAATTATGAATATGAGTTAAGGACAGAATGCTCAAAATGAAGAAAATGAGGTGGCGAGCAGCAGTCACTGTAGTATTATCAGACTAATGCGTAGCCCTGTCACCTGGTGTTAACTGTTGGAACTAATGAGGTTCACTACAAACCAGGCGTCATGACGAGTCAGTAGAACAGTCACTGTTACTGTGGTAAAGACACATGAACAAGCATAATAAAACAAAAGCAAAATGAAGTTTCATTGATTCAGGTTAATTCTGTTATTTAGGATTATTCACTGCTAAATCAATTTCTGTAATTTGTGAAGGTGACATAATAATGAGAATGCTACAATGATGAAAATGTGCTGTTGAGCAGTAGTTATCACCTCAGTAAACACACTTGTGATGCAATCAAATATTCCACAAAACATAATTTTCCACTGCTTCAGGTCAAATTCTGTTATTAGGGTGACTATTCATTGCTACAATTACATTCTGTTAATTATGGGCTTGACTTAATAGTGAATGAGTGCTATACTGAAAGCAGTGAGTGGCGATCAGCAGTCTATAGTATTATAGCATGCTGAGCCTAGTGCTGCTACCTGGTGTTAACTGTTAGAACTAAATATGGTTGGCTACCAAACTTGGTGTCATGACAAGTCAATACAACAGACACTGTCACCATGATACAGGCACGCAACCAAGCGTAAATAACAACGCATAATGAATTTCAGTACTTTGGATCAAAACTTTTAATAATTAGCATATTTATTCACTGCTAAAATCAAATTCTGTTACTTGTGAATGTGAGGAAATAATGACAGAGTGCTAACATTGATGAACATAAGCGACGAGCGGCAGTCACTATCACCACGAGACATGAACGTGAGGAAATGTGAATGAACCGTTGAACTTTTCACTGCCTCAGGACAGATTCTGATAATTAGGACTATTCACTGGTAAGAACAAATTCTGTAACATGTGAGCATGATTTAATAACAGGAGAGTTCTAAAGTTGAAGAAAATGAGCCGGTGAGAGCAAAGTTTACTGTCACCACGGTAAACAGGGAGGAAGGGATGCGTGCAGTAAGGAGAGCAGAGGTGGAAGCGAAGTTGCCAGCATGGTGCCATGACAGCGAGTAGAGACCGGGCAGCATGGAGACAGCCCACCGGCAGAGACCAGGGTGGAGGCCAGCACAGTCGGGTGAAGGCAGCTAGCAGAGACCGGGCAGTGGGGAGACAGCCCACCGGCAGAGACTGGCACTGTCACCTCGGTAAACAAACACGAAAAACATGAAACAACAACAAAAAACGGCCTAATGAACATTCAACTGCTTCAATTCTGTTATTTAAAACTATGCACTACTAATATTACATATAGTAACTTTTAGCGTGACTCAGTTCTGTTAAGTATGAGAGTGCTAAGTGAAGAAAAAGAGCCGGTGCACAGCGGATGCTGTCACCTCACCCTCGATATAAACACACGCAAAAAATCGGAATAACACAAACCTTCAACTGCCTCACTTCTGTTAGTTATGACTATTCAGCGCTAATAACAAGTTCTGCAATGTGTGAGCCAACTTACAAGTAAAGAGAGTACTAAATTAAAGAAAAATGAGCTTAGGAGCAGCAAAGTTACTATCACCTCAGTGTGAAGCAAGGAGAGCTGAAGCGACTGGCATGGAAGGCTGCAAGCGGGAAAGTGAGGTGAGGGAGGTAGTCATGTCAGGAAAGTAGTGCATGGTGGGAAAAGTAGTGCGCATGGCCACGTTGATAAATTATCTATGTTCACACGCCAACATACGTAATGAGGACATACCCATGTGCTAATGTGAGCAGAAAGAGTCCGGGTGGTAATGAAGGGGGGGGGGGGGGGTCTGTGTGGGTTGCGGGCGGGGCGAAATGAGGGGGATTTCCACTTATTAGGAAGCGTTCCCACAGTAGGAACAGAGTATACAGGTACAGTGATTCCCGGGAAAGCAGTTGTATGAATGATTAGTGCTGATTAACTGTGCGTGTTGCGGAGAACCTACTCCGGCATGTCCCCGCCCGCCGGAGCTTACCCACTTCCGGTTGATGGCCGCTCACCACACCCACGTCACGCTCAGTGGGAATATGCTTCTACAGTAAAACCTCACTCAATCGACCGACCCTGGGACCGACTTTAAGCAGTTCATTTAGGGAGGTGATCGGTTTACCCAGGTCACGCTCCGTGGGAATATGCTTCTACAGTAAAACCTCACTCAATCGACCGACCCTGGGACCGACTTTAAGCGGTTCATTTAGGGAGGTGATCGGTTTACCCACGTCACGCTCCGTGGGAATATGCTTCTACAGTAAAACCTCACTCAATCGAGCGACCCTGGGACCGACTTTAAGCAGTTCATTTAGGGAGGTGGTCGGTTTAGGGAGATTGCTATCATTACAATGGTATTGTATGGGCGATCGTTTGGGACTCAAATAAAGCGATCGATATAGGGGCATGGTTGATCTATGGAGGTGGTCAATTAGAGAGGTGTTACTGTACTTGGATAATGTTGCATGGTCCGATGGTTTTGAGTTTCGGTCATTTTCTGAGCTAAATACATTAGAACGATTGTGATAATTACCTTTAGCTTGAAGTAACTTTTATTATAATGGCTAACTTTTGAGATATTTGAAGCGGAAACATGGAAAATTAGTTCCGGAAAGCATGCCAGAACACTGACACCATACACTTCTGCAGTAACAGGTCCTATTAAATTAATTTAGCACTCCCTTCTGTGTGGCAACAAATACTTAACAACTGCATCAGTATCTAAGTTAGATATGTAGAATCAAATCTAGATAATTGTTTTGGTTTGAAAATTCAATGCTTCATCTGACTATGCAGCTTTCATGTTGGACGGTCCGATCCTTTTGAGGTTCTGTCATTTTCTGAGCTAAATACATTAGAATGATTGTTATAATCTACTTTAGCTTGAAGTCACTTTTATTTCCCCCGTCCTGATATGACCTTAGATGTTGCTAGGACGTAAAACAACAACAAACAAACAAACACTTTTATTTTAAATGACTAACTTTGGAGATATTTGAAGTGAAAACATCCCAGATTATGGCACCGACTTGTGACAGTGCGCACTCATGGCAACTTTATAGCACTGCCCCACTGGGAATGACCTGATATCCCACTCAATCACATTATCCTGACACTGAACCAACCAGTCCTAGCCCTATCCAAATTATGCTGAGTGCCTGGCTAGAAAGCGACAAGTATACATTTTTAAGTCAATGGTTTGACTCGACCAGGGTTCAAACCCATGGGTTTGAATCTACCAAAATGGGAGACGGACGCTCAACTCATTTGGCCATCACGTTTACTCAACTACTCAAGAAGCTAACTGTCTGAAGCACTATAGTGACAGCCCACGGAAATAAAGTGGTGGGAGGAGTCTAACTGCTAGGGGGTTTGGTGGAAAGAGGCCCGCAATTGTAAAGAAGGCCAGTCGATGTCATTCCATTACTTACAAGCACCACAGGGAGTTTGGCTGAGTTTGGTTTATTGGGGTTTTACATCCCACCACCATCTAATGTCCTATCAAGACGGGGTATCACCTATTTATGATAGACGCACTGATGGCGACTTAATAGTATTGTCCTACTAGAATACTGGAACCAATACCCAATGTTTTGCATTATCCTGATACTCAACCAATCACTCCTTGCCATATCATACTAATACACAATGCCCCACTGCTTCTGCATTATCCTGATACTGGACCAACCACGTCTTACCCTATCCTAGTAGGACCCAATACCCTACTGTTTCTGCATTATCCTGATGCACTCCTTACCCTATCCTAGCAATGCCGAACTCCAGGCAGGATAAGCACAAATATCATTTTTATGTAAGTGTTTGCATTGACTCGGCCGGGAATTGGACGCCATCGATTTCACTTTTAATCTTATTAAGTTAGATATTTTATTATATTTTTCAACTCAAAGGTAGCGGGGAAATAATAAGACATATGTAAAGAATAATTGTTGCTTTTTAGATTGTGAAATTAGGCTCTCATTTCATTTCGCCGCCTTTTCGACCGTTTTTATATAGGGTTGGTATTCACCCGTGTACCGGGTGAATCCTTTATCTACCCTCCACTGTGAGTACGGGGTGAATCTTTATCTAGGATATGGCAAACTGAATCGATGATGTTGTTTAACATGTCGTAAGTTAGCTCAACCTAGTGAGAGCCAATGGTTGTGGAGTTCGGCAGTCAACTGGTCAACCCTGGCGTCGTGTTGAGCAGATGATATATGGGCAAACATAAGAATTAGGCTGCTTGCCTTTAGCCGTGTTCACACGGGCAATGTAAATCGATTCCTAGAAATCGACTTGCCTAGTTCGGGTTACATTTCGCGTGTGAACACGCGGCTGAGTCGGATTAGGGCTGAATCGATTCCTGTGATTTGGATACTGTAAACCACTTGTCGAGGTAGTTTACGTGAGTCGATTTCTGTGAACCAATTTATTTTGCCCGTGTGAACGCAACCGACTTACTTGAGGCGGATTAAGGACGTGACAGTCGAGACCTGAGTTTGTTGACTTTCCAGTAAATTTGCTTTATGAAACCGCGAGCTGTGCACAGATATTTTTTTCATCATTTATTTTTAGGGTTTCAATGCCCAGCAGAAGTTTTGACCGTTCCAAAACACTACGATTCAGTCGAAACAGATCTGGGTCGAACCCACACTTTCTCGTGCCGACGTTGACTAACCGAAACTGGCGCTGGTTAGTCTGGACTTGCTCATGCGCAGATATCCACTTCCGCCTTAACCCGACTCAAAGCACTGCCCGTGTGAACGCGAAACACTTTCAAACTAAATCGATTCACATGATTCGCCTTGTCTAAATCGCTTTACATTTTGCCCGTGTGAACACGGCTTTTGAGTCTGTGGCAGTGGGGTAGTGCAGGAGTAACACTATGCCCCGTCTGTGACTGTGCAACGGAAGGAGGCCAGTGTACAATATTGGCAATAATGCAGTGGGTTTGCCCATACCATGACCCCTGGGAGTGTGCAATAATGGCAACTTCAATAAACGCACAGGGTTCATGGTGGTACTTTGTTACTAACGGACAGTCTTAAAGCAATTACGATATTTAATCTGAAGGACAATCGTGGACAACGTCTTATTGTCATTACGTCTAAAACGGTGTCGCGGTTTGAGATTGTACCCTGTTTCAAACTATTCTTTTCGCAATGCGTTTCAAATTATCCTTTTTGCAATGCGCATGCACATTGCGAAAAGGACAATTTGAAACCAGGTACAATCTCAAAACGTGACACTGGCTTGGAGGTATTATTATGATTATTACATGGTTGATTTGATCTATTCAAATCAAATCAAATCTGCCGCTAGAGGGGAGGGGCGTTTGTACCACAGTGACAGGAGGTGGGGGAAGCTATTACTAGTATTAGAAAACATGGACTTACCGTTGCATCCTGAACAACTCAGTGCCCATTGACATTCCTCCCACCAGTGTGGCAGAGTAGGTAAGCCTCAATGAAAAGGAATACTGTCTCCACCCCCCCCCCACCAACCCCCCACCCACTTCCCACCCACTTCCCACCCACTTCCCACCCCCCTGGCACTATTTAATTAGTGAGGCCATATAGTGCCAATATTATGTAGACTTGCATGCAGTATTGGTGTGTGGTGATGTGGGTGGGTGCGTGTGGTGGTGATGTAATATTTACCCCCCCCCCCCACACACACACACCTCACACATGGGCCTGTTCCTATTTGTGTAGACTGAGAGATGTGCTGAATCGTGGTTCGCTTGTTGACGAGTATGGCAGTGGTGTCTATCTACAAGAGAGACCGGGTACAAATAGAGTGATATTGACTTGGTGGCAGACTGGAAAGTTAGCAAGTAGTATATGCTTGTCTTGGTCAATGTTTGCACGCCATATTATTAGCAAAAGAGTAGAAAGCCAAGAGCTCTGACAGGGAGTCGTTATAGATATGTATTGCAGGGATTGGGTTGCTTTCTTTGTTGGGGTTTTACATCCTGGCAAAATCTAAGGTCATATCTGGAACAGTTTCAACTTCAGTCAGTATGCACACATGGCGACTTTATAGTGCTGCACCACTGGGAGGCCAGGCCAGGCCATCGGCACTCTGATTCGATTTCCCACTCAGTCACATTATCCTGATACTGAGCTAACCAGTCCTTGCCCGATCCTAGTATATATAGTATATTTAGTGTATATAGTATATATAGTATATATACACTATATAGTATATATATTATATATAGTATATATAGTATATATATATTACATATAGTATTACGATTTGATTATTATTTCTTGTGCATGTTATATATTTGCTGCGGGCCAGTACGCTGCTTTGCTGCTGCCCCTCCCCCCACCTTCTACTGAGCGCACTGTAGCCGCTTACCTCGCCCACTACACATTTATTTTTTCTTTTAAGCTTTGTATAGGTAGGGCGTTTATTGCTCGGCTAAGAGCCTTATCAAATAAATTAGGCTGTTCACCAACCCCCCATCTCGCCCTCTTCTTTTCACTTAGCCTGACTTTATATAGTATATATAGTATATAGCATATAACATATATAGTATATATAGTATATATCATATATAGTATATATAGTATATATAGTATATATCGTATATAGTATATGTGATATATATATAGTATATATAGTATAAATAGTATTATATAGTATGTATGTACAGTATAAATAGTAGTAATAGTATACATAGTATATATCATTCATATATAATATAAATAGTATATATAGTATATATAGTATGTACATCATAATATACAGAATATACAGTATATTGTATGCATAGTGTATATATCGTATGCATAGTATATATATATATAGTATTTATAATCATTGTATACATATATGATTGTCCAGTCAAAATATTGGTCGTGGGACATTGAAATAATGCTTTTCACGATTGCAGGATTGCCACACTGTGGTGCCTGTTCCCATGATGAGTCACATATGCTTATTGCATCGGGGTGCCTAGGCGGTCCTGTGCCAAGACACTCTTCTTGGAATGGCAGAAACGAGGGTTCTAATCCCATCGTGGGAATGTTTCCCCGTCTGCTCGTGAAGCCATGGACGACTTACGGCTGGCTGTGCTCTATAAATGGGTGTTTATTTGATTCTGCCCTGGCCTATCACGGACTGCGCCTACAGGGGGTGCTCAGACAGAGAGGGATATGCGGACTGGGGCTATGTGGCAGACCGGGTGAATTGGCGGATAACGGGTAGGGCCTGCTCAGCGCTACATGGTCTCCCAGTCCTGTCACAATATGGTGAGGCACTCGGCGCTAGTCATGGCCCGCACAGCCACAATAGTACTATTAGTAGCCCTTCCATGGTGAATGCGCATGCGCAGAGGCAGAAACTGCGCATGTAGTGTGTGTGGTGTCAGTCAGTTGAAGCACTACTGACCTATTACCGGACGCGGTCACCGAATCGGTAGAGCGCCGACCTCCCGTGCGGAAGGTCGGGAGTTCAATTCCTGGTCGAGTCAAACCAATGACTTACAAAATTGATACGTGTCGATTCCTAGCTCGGCATTCATCATTATTAGGAAAGGGCAAGGACTGGTTGGCTTGGTGGAAGGATAATGTGAGTCAGTTGGATATCAGATCATGGTACTGGTGGCCTGGTCTGCCAGTGGGGAAGCACTATCAAGTTGCCATAAGTGCGCACTCTCAAAGGTCAGTACCCATCATGTTGTGACCTTGCTAGGATGTAAAACAACAAACAAATCATGGTACAATGAGTGATTAATCAGACACTGTCACGAATCAGATATGTTGTTAGATGTTGCCAGGACGTAAAACTCCAGGAGCCAACCAAACAACCAACTTACCTATTAGCTGATTAGGCATTGTTGAGAACACAGTCGAAGTTTACTTCCCGCTCACAAATACACCCCAGTCACATTAGGCTTGCAACCATTTGTGACAAAAAAAAACATTCAATTAAATGATTAAGACATTGGCTATCCGTACGGGGCCATATCAATAGCCAGACCGCTTATTAGTACGGCGGTAGTCACGTGACTAGCTTTGATCCAATCATAAGATGAAACAACCCTAACCCTAACCCTAACCTCCAGGGACGACGGTATATGCACTAAACTTCCTGTCTCTAATAAGTTCAACATAACTATTGGTAACCAAACAACAAAGAAGCTATTGGTAACCAAACAACTATCCAATTGTAGAACTAACAAACCCGCAGAGAGTTTGGGGATGTCGGAGAATGCTTACAAACAGAGAAAGAATGCATGCAGTAGATAGCTACACAACAACTGAAAGTGATGAAACAAGGGGAAGCACAAGACTATTACTGTCTAGTGGCGAAAACAAGTCATTAGATTTAACTGTTATGGGCAACACCCATCACAAATACAACAAATGAAAAATGAAAAAAATATATGGATGGGATGGTTCCTTGTCCAACTACAGAGGAGCCAATTTTCAGAAGATCTCTCGAGGGGAGGTGGGGGAATAATGTGCTTAAAAGGCTCAGAAAACTGGAAGACAGTTTGGACCTTGATCTGTTCTTGATCAATCTAATAACAGCGGCAGTGTCATCTTAGATTACAACTTGTACACAGTATGGTTAATTGATTAGATACCTTATGACCATTGAATAAGTTACTTATGACCACTAGATTAATTATCTAATCACCACACCATTATCTACATATAACCACTTGGCTCGGTAGCTTGCTACCAATTGATTAGTTAGTTATGACCCCATTATTAGTCACTTTATAACCAGTTCCTTAGTTACCCTATGCTGACTTGATTCGGTACCTTTTGACTATTTGATTAGTTACTTTAGTACCATTTGCTTAGGTATATTTTGCTCACTTCCTTTGTTAAGGCCCTGTCACATTACGGGGCATGGCGGGAGCGTATTGAAAACCTATGTAGGTCCTGCGTGTGCCGGCCTATGATGACATTTGGTGACCTTTCGGGTGGTTTTGAGCGTATGTGGAACCTACGAGGAGCGTACGAGGAGCGTATGAGGAGCGTATGGGAGCGTGCTGTGACATTCTTTGACAGTATGGGCCATACGCCCTCATAGGTCGAGTTTTTTTTAGCATGCACAAACAAATTTGGACGGACGGATTTATAAAAGCGTATGGCGGTGTATGCCTCATACGCTTCACATAAGCCGGCATCTGGCAGCGTATGAGTAGCGTATGAGTAGCGTATACGTAGCGTATGAGTAGCGTATACGGCGTATGCCGACGTATATGACGTAATGCGCTTACGCCGCCATACGCTCCCGCAAAAAACCCTAATGTGACAGGGCCTTTACCTAATAATGACTTGATGAGTTACCTTATGACCATTTATTTAGTTTCCGTATGACCTCTTGATTAATTACATCATGACCACTTAGTTAGTTACTTATGACCACTAGACTCATTACTTTATGATCACTTGATTGGTTATCTTATGACTACTTGATTAGCTATCTTATGACCACTTCCTTTGTGACCATATTACCAGTTTTACTTGTAGAACCAATATCAAGCTGAGGCTTTATTGCACACGCCTTTCGTTGACACAAGGGTGCTTTTGTTTTTGCTCAGCTGAATGGCGCTAGTGCCGTATGAAGTCAGTAGATTATAGTTGTATAGTGAATAGCAAAATATAAAAGTGATAGATGTGATTTTACCTACTTGTCCGCATCATAATAACCTTGGTGGGTGAGTTCGTTGATTTGAAAAAATGCAGTTTCCATCGTACTTTAACCTGGTGGAAATCACTCATCTGCCCTCTTGGACTATCTGAAACCATAACTAACAAAGTTGAGCTGAAAGTAGGCTGCCATCATGCCAGAAATCAATCGTCTCTTTCGATTATGTTATTTCATGGTGCTTTCGGTCGGTTATTTATTCAAGCAAATCCCCATCATTTTGAGTTGGAAAATATAATAAAACATATACTTTAATGCAATTTAAAAGTGAAATCGACGGCATTCTGTGGCCGCCATCTTGTCTTTTTGCATTCTCTCCCATTTCACCAACTCTGTGCTGATATAAGTAATCATTTGACACTGGTGCCAGGCATTCTACTTCTTGTTCCATACTAAAGCTATTTTCGCCTGTATTTAGACTAGGTTGTCGTTCACCCCTGTACTGGAAGTACGGGGTGAATCTTTTATCTAGGGGATTCCCCATGTTGTACAATTGTGCACCTTGTATCCATTTATAAAATGAACCAGCATTTACCATCCTTCAATAGTCGATAATGATTCTCTGGGTAAATCGGCAGGAAGGTGTCAACCTATATACCCAACTAACTAAACACGTTTTCAAGAATTCACGCCTAGCTTCGTGAAATATCCAGATAACATGCCCCTTGACCTCTTAAGTTTCATAATTACAGGTTAATCGATAGATGGCGTTGGCACTCAGCTCTGCTGTCTCGTCTGCTCCTTTCCTACTAGTGTCTGTCGCACTCACCAGGTGGTGCCACCTTTGGGGCCAGTAAGTTTAAGTTGTATAGTCCGATGATTTTGAGGCCTGTTATTTTTCTGAGTTAAATATAAATATAATAAATTGATTGAGTAATCCACCTTACTTTAGCTTGAAGTAACTTATATTTGAAGGGCAAATGTGTCAAATTAGTTTTGGCAAGCACACAAAAACTCTGACACCATAAGCGTCTTCAGTAATAGATAGGTTCTATTAAACTGACCCAGTATTCCCTTCTGTGTGGCAACAACATGCTTAATAATTGCATCAGTATCGAAGTGATATATATAGAATCAATTCTAGATAATTGTTTGGGTTTAGAAAATGTGATGCTTCATTGGACTATGCAGCTTCGAGCTTATTTTGGGAGGGCCGGGTGGGGGATAATGATTTTCCTTCGGCAAATAAAGTTATATTTTCAGTGCCTACTAAGATAGTAGGTGAAAAGGAATATTGCTGAGACTCCACATACACTTTTAGAATAGTCCAGTGTGCAAATTGTATCTTCACTGACAATGCGTCATTGGTTTGGGAGAGCATTGCGATGGTTGGAATGTTACCTATTAGTTTAACGACTGAGGTGCTGCCCGAATGGGAGATCATGCCATTGGCATCATGGCCCGATATCCGGCTCAGTCACATTCCTGATTCTGTGATAACCAGTCCTTGTCCTATTCTAATAATGCCAAGTACCAGGCTAGGTAGCGACAAGTATCAATTTTATAAGTCATTGGTTTGACTCAGTCGGGATTCAAACTCCCGACCTTTCGCAAGGGAAGCCGATTGAGCCACCCTTTCTGGTAAGGTAGTGAATATTTGGCCGGTCATTCCTTCTCGATGTGAGCTCTAATTGAGGGTGTTTCTCCGTTCCTTTGTTGTTTGTGGGTAAGCTGAGCTCTAATTAAGGGTTTTTATCCATCCCTTTGTTGTTTGTGGGTAAGCTTAACTCTAATTGAGGGTTTTTCTCTGTCCCTTTGTTGTTTGCGGGTAAGCTTAACTCTATTTAAGAGTTCTTCTCCATCCCTTTGTTGTTTGTAGGTAACCTTAGCTCTGATTGAGGCATTTTCTCTGTCCCTTTGTTGTTTGTAGGTAACCTTAGCTCTGATTGAGGGTTTTTCTCTGTCCCTTTGTTGTTTGTAGGTAAACTGAGCTCTGATTGAGGGTTTTTCTCTGTTCCTTTGTTGTTTGTAGGTAACCTTAGCTCTGATTGAGGGTTTTTCTCTGTTCCTTTGTTGTTTGTAGGTAACCTTAGCTGTGACTGATGGTTTTTCTCCGTCCCTTTGTTGTTTGTAGGTAACCTTAGCTGTGACTAATGGTTTTTCTCTGTCCCTTTGTTGTCTGTGGGTAAGATGAGCTCTGATTGAGGGTTTTTCTCCGTCCCTTTGTTGTTTGTAGGTAACCTTAGCTCTGATTGACGGGTTTTCTCTGTTCCTTTGTTGTTTGTAGGTGAGCTTAGCTCTGATTGAGGGTTTTTCTCTGTCCCTTTGTTGTTTGTAGGTAACCTTAGCTGTGATTGAGGGGTTTTCTCTGTCCCTTTGTAGTTTGTAGGTAACCTTAGCTCTGATTGAGGGTTTTTCTCTGTCCCTTTGTTGTTTGTAGGTAGCCTTAGCTGTGACTGAGGGTTTTTCTCTGTCCCTTTGTTGTTTGTAGGTAACCTTAGCTCTGATTGAGGGTTTTTCTCTGTCCCTTTGTTGTTTGTAGGTAACCTTAGCTGTGACTGAGGGTTTTTCTCTGTCCCTTTGTTGTTTGTAGGTAACCTTAGCTCTGATTGAGGGGTTTTCTCTGTCCCTTTGTTGTTTGCAGGTAACCTTAGCTCTGATTGAGGGTTTTTCTCTGTCCCTTTGTTGTTTGCAGGTAACCTTAGCTCTGATTGAGGGTTTTTCTCTGTCCCTTTGTTTTTTGTAGGTAACCTTAGCTCTGATTGAGGGTTTTTCTCTGTCCCGTTGTTGTTTGCAGGTAACCTTAGCTCTGATTGAGGGTTTTTCTCTGTCCCTTTGTTTTTTGTAGGTAACCGTAGCTCTGATTGAGGGTTTTTCTCTGTCCCGTTGTTGTTTGCAGGTAACCTTAGCTCTGATTGAGGGGTTTTCTCTGTCCCTTTGTTTTTTGTAGGTAACCGTAGCTCTGATTGTGGGTTTTTCTCTGTCCCTTTGTTGTTTGCCGGTAAGCTGAGCTCTGATTGAGGGTTTTTCTCTGTCCCTTTGTTGTTTGCCGGTAAGCTGAGCTCTGATTGAGGGTTTTTCTCCGTCCCTTTTTTGTTGCCGGGTAAGCTGAGCTCTAATTAAAGGTCCTTTCGTTGTTTGCAGGTAAGCTGGTGCCATACCTGGAGTACACCGTGGCTCATTCCTCGGTGCTGACAATACTAGCCATCAGCTTCGAGCGCTACTACGCCATGTGCTATCCACTAAAGGTGAGCTGACATTTCACCAAATTAATTCCACTTGTGTAAGTGGCCGCCGAAAGCTGTCAACATTTCCTCGGTAGTACAAAGAGTACTACTTTTCCAGACCCCCCCCCCTCCCCCAAAGTGGTACACATCAACATTTTACTACAGACCCGGATGGGGTGGCCAAATGAGTTGAATGCTCATCTACTATTTTGGTAGGTCATGGTATTCGATCCGATGTGTTCGAAGCCTGGGCAAGTCAAACCAGTGAGTTAAAAGTGTATGCTTATTTCTACATCACCTGACCTTGGGCCTTGCTAGGATAGGGCAATGAGCAGTGGAATAAAGAAGACCAAGTGTCCGCAATTGACAATTCCCCAGTTTAATCAACAATGACTGGATGTGGCACCCTAATGTACAAAAATATAAAATGGCCACCGAAAAAAATCTACATTTTTATTAAACTATAAAAGTTGTACTTTACTGTCAGCCCCCTACCTCCTGTCGTATGCTTTATACGACCATGAACATGTTGACAGCCTCGGACGGCCCCTAAAAGACCCGTAAATTATGCCACCGGAGCTGTATCCCTTACTTCACAGTGATGGTGAGTGACAAGCGTTGTTTTGATATCGTGACAAAAACTTTGCAAAAATGGAGTTCCTGAGGCAATATTGCGATAAAGATATTTGGCTTAGCTGCCTGAGGTAGCATTGCATCTATTCGATAGAATTCATTCATAAAAGACTACTGAACCATGCTCAGCCTCACAAGCTAGATTGTTACAATTTTCAGATATATCTAGATAATGCTTAATTCTTGGCGAGTTTATATAGATTCACTTGGGTATATAACCAGGATGTTGGCTTGTTGAAGTTGTACATCCTAGCAACACCTAAGGTCATATTAGTACCTACTTGTGACAGTGTGTACTCATGATGACTTTACAGTGTTGTCCCACTGGAAAACTATGTCACCGACACCATGACCTGATATGCATCTCAGTCGCATTATTCTGATACTGAGCCAACCAATCCTTGCCCTATTATAGTGATTCAGCTAAAGAACGCCATAATCCGGAAGTACATGTAAACAGAGGTTTTATTAAGACATCAGGTAATGGGAGCATCCCGACTAAACCGTAGCTAAGTACATGTGGTAGTTGGATGAGTATGCGGGGAGAAGTTCGTGCATCACCTGCCAGGCAAACATTGACGATGATGCAGCAGGCTAGTGATGATGGAAGAGGTGTGAAAGACGACTAGCCAATCAGGTAGCTGGGAAGATGGACTCACTCATCCACCTGAAGACGAGTCAAGCGCGCAGCGCACAGGGGAGATGGGTGAGCTGTTGTTCCTGCTGAATCATCCGCAATTAAACATTGTGAACCAAGCCAAGCGCCAGGCTAGATATCCATAGGCATCAATTGTGTAAGTCATTGATTGGGCTCCACGACCGACCCCCACATGGGAAGCCACTGCTCTTATCACTTCTCCCAACCATGTTCAGTATGCAATAGTCAAGAAGCTCATCCCGAGACCGCCATGTTCAGTCTGCAATAGTTAGGAAGCTCATCCCGAAATCACCATGTTCAGTGTGCAATAGTCAGGAAGCTCATCCCGAAAACACCATGTTCAGTGTGCAATATTCAGGAAGCTTATCCCGAGACCACCATGTTCAGTGTGCAATAGCCAGGAACCTCATCCCGAGACCACCATGTTCAGTGTGCAATAGTCAGGAAGCTCATCCCGGGACCACCATGTTCAGTGTGCAATAGCCAGGAATCTCATACCGAGACCACCATGTTCAGTGTGCAATAGTCAGGAAGCTCATTCCGATTGATTGATTGATTGGTGGTTGCTTTACGCCGTGTCGGCAGCATAGGCCATATTCACGGCGAGAAATGTTTGTTTTTTGTACAAATCATCGCTTTTACATGTAAAAGCAGACAATCAATTATGTGCCAATAGACACTCATTAAATTAGAAAGCTCACAATCATATATTTGTGGTCAAGGGAAACAAATTCCCATAGAAAAAGAAAAGTTTGATTAATAATTAATAGAATCTATTTAGTAAACTATATGAGGTGGTACAGTCCAGGTGCCCTCAAAAAGGCTAAAATGTTTTCCTGTTTTACCTTAGTAAAAAGGTCACGCATACTGTCTGCAGTGTAGAACTGTTGGTGCAGGGCCAAAAAATCAACGCAACTTAGTAAAATGTGTTTGAGTGTCAGTGGGGACTGACGCCCAATACATTCAGGGGGAGATTCCCCCTTGAGCAGAAAAGCATGTGTAAGCCACGAGTGGCCAATACGGCAGCGGCTAAGGACCACTTGGTACCGCCGACCTCCCGCATGAGTTTGTGGTGGTTTTCCCACAGATGATTCAATTTCTTTAAGTTTATTAATGTTTTCATCCCACTCATGTTGCCATTTGGATTTTATGTGAGTGGCTATTAGTGGTTTCAGATCAGAGTGAGGGATCAGACACGGTTCAAGATCACAGTTCAGGGCCTTCTTCGCAGCCCGATCAGCTCATTCATATCCTTGTATGCCGGCATGGCCAGGCACCATACCCATCCGTTGTCAGTTGGTTCATTTTATAAATGACCATTGCTAGAATAGGGTGATTCGTTTTCAGTCCAGCAACAGCCAGGAGGCAAAAGAACAAATCACTGTATATAACATAGTTAGTGTGGTTGGATACCTAGATACACGCCAACGCGAGAAGGAATGCTCGGGCTTCTGCAGTGAAAATCAAGCTCTGATCGGGCTTTGGTCTTTCGAACCATCAGTGTATATGGAGAGGTGGTCTGCAAACTGGCCTTGAATCTCTGCATGCAGTCCTTGGTACTCGAGTGGATGTGTCCCAGACTTCCTCAGTTCCGTGAGTCGGAGGATAAACGATGGCTTTCTCAATGACCATGGGGGATGTTCTGGGACTTTGGCATCCTCCAACATGTCCAAATCCGTGCCCAAGGCTCCAAATGAGGTTTCATTCGGAGCCTCAGTGGCCAGATGTAATTCGGCCTTGCTTCATACCTGGATTCGTCATGTTGCTCGAATAGACAAGTGTGTCCAGGATTCAATGCATTAGGTTTTATCTTGACTACATATTGCATGGCCAGTTTGATTCTCCTGTTGTTAAGTGATGGTTCATTGGCTTCGACGTAAAGACTCTGAACCGGTGAGGGCCAGGCGCAGTCCCTGGTGGTGGATCGTGTCTAGCAGTCCAATATATGATTTCCTTGCGGAACCGTATACTATGCTACCGTAATCCACTCGTGACCGAACCAAGGTTCTGTACACAGAGAGCAGAACATCTCTGTCCGCTCCCCACTCATTCCGAGATCACCATGTTCAGTGTGCAATAGTCAGGAAGCTCATCCCGAGACCACCATGTTCAAGGTGCAATAGTCAGAAAGCTCATACTGAAATCACCATGTTCAGTGTGCAATAGTCAGGAAGCTCATCCCGATACCACCATGTTCAGTGTCCAATAGTCAGGAAGCTCATCCCGAGACCACCATGTTCAGTGTGCAATAGTCAGGAAGATCATCACGAACCCACCATTTTCTGTGTGCAATAGTCAGGAAGTCCTCTCCGAAATCAGGTTTAGTGTGCAATACCCAGAAAGCCCATCCTAAGACCATGTTCAGTAGTCAATACTCAGGAAGCTCATCCCAAGCCACCATGTTCAGTGTGCATCACTTAAGAATCTCATCCCGAAACCACCATCCCCTATTCGCTGCGTCAAATAAAAACGTCCATTCCATATTGGGCTGTTTTTGTATTATAGTGTTTTTATTTTATATAAAAGGTCCCTGGTTTCCCCGTCTCCCGCAGGTGCTCTACACATGCACAATGCGTCGCGCCATCAAGATCAACGCGGCCGTGTGGGTGATCGCACTGATCTACGCCGTGCCGTTCCTCTTCATCGCGCAGACGGAGACGCAGATGCACGCCGTGCTGCGCCACGCGGTCGTCGTCTGCACCATCCCGCTCAACACGCCCATGCGCAGAGCCTACTTGGTCGCCACCATGCTGCTCTTCTTCGCGCTGCCTTGCTTCCTCCTGCTGTTGCTGTACGGCTTCATCGGGCATCAGCTGGCGCGCGAGTCGACCTTCACGTGCACGCCAACCCCGCTCAGCCGCGACCGCCTCTCATCATCGCAGACTTGGCGCACACGCAGACAGGTGATCATCATGCTGGCCGTCATCATCGCGCTCTTCTTCCTCTGCTTGCTGCCCATGCGCGTCTTCTCCCTGTGGAGCATGTTTGCGAGCGCAGAGACGCAGCGTCAGCTCGGGTTTGAGGGCTACCTGCACTTCCTGTCCTTTGCGCGCGTCATGATGTACCTGAACAGCGCTGTGAATCCGGTCATCTACAACGTCGTCTCTACCAAGTTCCGCTCTGCCTTCCTGCGTGTCATCTGCCGCAAGTACTACATGCTCAGGCGCACGTCGGGCAATTCAATGATGATGACACACCAGAGCTTCATCACCAAGGCGAGCGTTGTCATAGACACTGACCACAACTGCCACCGCGCCGCCGCGATGGAGTAGTTCACGTTAGGGGGGCATTCAAATATTACGGAACCCTAAAGCTAAGATTCTTTATATGCGGTATGCGGTATGCGGTATGCGAATGAGAGGATTCCTTCTATGCGGTAAGCGGCATGCTCCCCACCACCACCACTACCATATGTTTCCCCTCCGCACCCCTGTGTGTGACCGTTCTGTAATAATCAGTCGCCTCTCCTAGTCTAAAACTAATGGACACGTGCGACTGAGGTTTCTATTCGCATACCGCATACTGCATACTGCATGACGCACCGATCGCTACAGGGACCGATCAAGTTGCCGCATTCGCATTCGCATTCGCATACTGCATGGAAGGAATGTAGCCCATTGACTTCAAGGCATTTCAATGTTTTGCCGCATTCGCATTTGCATACCGCATGCCGCATGCCGCGTGTAAGGAATCTTAGCTTTAGGCCATGTATCCATAGACTGTTCCCTTGTGGTCTGTTCCCTTTTTTGTGTGTTTGCTTGTGATCTTGTGACGCGCCACACAGACAATGAATATGATCATTCTCTAGATTCCTGGTCAGTACATCACATATGCCATGCACAAGGCTATACAGCCTATGGGAACATCCAATAAGCAAATAACAGGTTCATTGTCTATATGGCATGTCACAAGGTCACAAGAAAAAAATGGAACAAGGGAACATGCCAGAAAGGAACAGTGTATGGATATACGACTTTAGGCGGTGTGGGTCCGAACGTTATGTGGAATGTAGCGTGTATTTAGCGTTATGCAGTGTTACAAGGAGGGGGTCGAACTTTGACAAAAATTACGAAATAACAATTACATAATATTTGAACAGCCAGATTTAATCACACTTTAGCTATTATGGATTCAACTGTTAAACCAATTATGGTACTGTAATGTATGTAATGTATGCATGCATAACTAATTAGCCCACGGACGCCGGTATGACGCCCGTCCCGATAGGGGGACTGGGCGGATATCGAAACCTAATAAACACTCGTTAACCAGACTCCAACGTGTCCACATCATTACACTTTACAGGGACATGTGTGGATGAAGGATTTCCCTCCCTTAAACCCTCTTCAGTGGTTGGTCAAATTATTGTCAGAAATGTAGTATTAAGATACCGTAGTTCTTCTAATGCTAGTCTAGGTGCTTATTAACACTGGACCAGAGACGGAGGCCAAAATGCCTATTGGTTGAATGTATATTTGAAGAAGACATTTATTGTCGTGTTTTTCTCTTATACGAAACTATCCTTATTTTCTTTTTACATTCTTTGATTAAACGTGCATAGACCGATGAAAGTACCACCTTTTCTAAACCGTAATAATCATCTCGATTTGATTATGCATATATAACTTAGATACTGGTCCACTTATTAAGCATTTGTTGCTCTATAGAAGGGAATACTGAGTGATTTTAATAGAACCTATTCCTACTGAAGCCTATCTACTAGAGTTTTGACCTGCTTGCCAAAATTAATGTTTGCCCCTAGAATATCTCCAATGTTAGCCATTTCAAATATAGGTTATTATAAAATAAATTAAGGTAGAACATTCCTATCAACCAAATATATTTATCTAAAAAATGACAAATTCAAAACCATCGGACTATGCCACTTTAAGCATGGGAACTTTCCATCTTTGAAATTTGGTCTTAACCATTCTACTGCTCCTTCTCCTAAAGCAGGCATTCCTTACACGCGTAATGCGTAATGCGGTATGCGAATGCTATCATTCCTTACACGCATGCAGTGAAGTATATAAAAAGTACATGTGGCTATCTATCATTCATTCTGTCAATGTCTTAAAATACCCCCTAAATGGACCATTTATAGAGGTTTTACTGTACACATATACATATACATAAATGTACATATATATATATATATATATATATATATACGTATACACATGTATTATATATATATACATATATACATATATGTACATATATATACGTATAGACATGTATTATATATACATATATATACATATATACATATATATATACATATATACATATACATATATACATATATATGCATGTCTTATACATATATATGCATGTATTATACATATATACTGCATATACATTATAACAATTCTTAAAATACCCCCTAAATGGACCATTTATAGAGGTTTTACTGTACACATATACATATACATATAAAAATGTACATATATATATATGTATACACATGTATTATATATACATATATATACATATATACATATATGTACATATATATATATACGTATATACATGTATTATATATACATATATAATATATACATATATATATGTATATGTATATATACATATACATGTATATATATATGTATATATATGTATATATACATATGCATGTTTTATACATATATATGCATGTATTATACATATATACTGCATATATATACATCCCCAGATAGGATTGCTTGGATTTAAGAGAGAGTGTAGATACAGGGCTAAAGACTGGGGGCTACCCTTTGCTGGTGTAGTTACAGGGTTTAAAAGACTCTTTGCTGCCAATCTTCTACAACCGTCCTTCTCCCGGCTGTCCGTAATTATCAGTCGCCTCCTCCAGCCTTATATCAATGGACAAATGCGACTGATGCTTTTCTATTTGCACCACCTTGTCGCATAATGCATACCGCGCCGATCGCTACATGGACCGATTGGAAAAACGCATTCGCATTCGCATTCGCATTCGCATATCGCGTGTAAGGAATGTAGCTCATAGGTTTCAAGGCGTTTCGATTTTTTGTCGCATTCGCATTCGCATTACACATAACGCGTGTAAGGAATGCGCCATTAATAGTCCTATCATAGTAGTGTAGGGTGAGGCTAAATAGAGACATGTATGATTTGTTAATGTCTTGGTTTAGTTCGGCTGTTGCACTTTACTTACTACCCACGCAGAACAAGATGGAGATGTATAGGAACACCAACCAACACATGAGAATGAGAAGATATTTCATGCTGTGTAGTATATGCGAGTGTAGTTGCCACGTAGGTAGAGATAAGAAATGGTGTGTCAGTGATAAGTCCAGAAAATAGTTCAGTGATGAAATGCGAAGGTATGATTTGAAGTAGGTCAGTATTGAGAAAAGAACGTAAGTCAGTACTGAGATGTGAGAGCAGGTCAGTGCAGTGACACAAAAGTAGGTCAGTATTGAGAAAAGAAAGTAGGTCAGTACTGAGATGTGAAAGCAGGTCAGTGCAGTAATATAAAAGTAGGTCAGTATTAAGACAAGAAAGTGGGTCAGTACTGAGATGTGAAAACAGGTCAGTGCATTGATACAAACGTAGGTAAGGATTGAGACAAGAAAGTAGGTCAGTACTGAGATGTGAAAACAGGTCAGTGCAGTGATACAAACGTAGGTCAGGATTGAGATGCGACAGTATGGTAGTGGTGTGGTAGAAAGGTAGGTCGGTACTAAGACAAGAGAGTAAGTCAGTGATGAGATATGAAAGTAGGTCAGCACTAAGATATGAAAGTAGGTCAATGAAGAGATACGAAAGTAGGTCAGGGTTGAGATACGAAAGTAGGTCTGTATTCAGAGTTTTCTTTAATGTAGGTTAGTACTGAAATATGAAACTAGGCCTGACAAGGCCCATTCGTCAGAGAAAAATTGTCAGGACTCTGGTCACAGATGGGGGGGGGGGGGGACTGTCCATGCATCCTGACCCATTCCTATAAGAATGGGAAACATTTCCTCTTGTTGCCATCGTGACAGAAGTAAATTTCTCCCACTTTTAATTATTCAGCAGAGCGCAGGTATTGGGTATATGTGAGAGATTTGCACATGTACTATTATGAATGTGTCACCATATGTTTATCTCTAAATATGTGTGATATTATGGATTAGTTGTCATCATCAAGGTCTGTCACTATCTGTGCCCGAATGTCACTTCCTGTGTATGCCTGTTGTTTCAAGCTGACCTTCTGCTTGACTTGGTCATTCATCCATCCTGGCCATGGTCTGCCATTATTCATTTTGTCAGAAGACATGGGTATGTGCTGTTTGCATTTTTCCATGAAGGTTCTTTCAAATGCATTCCAATTGTCCTCAACAATGTCTGTATCTGAAGCTGCACTTAGTAGAACTTGGTCGAGATCCTGTCTCAGGCTCTCATACATGCCTTTATCCAATATGATTTTGTGTTTTCCACTTGAGTTTATGTGGTAATAGCAACTGAAATTAAAGGAAAGGCAATCATGGTGACTATTTCCAAGTCCCGCAACCTGTTTAAGGTTTCCAATCATTTCCTCCTCATTTGTGATGATGAGATCTAATATATTTGCAGACTGATCACCACACTTATGTGTTGGTTCTGTAACATGCTGGAAAAGGAAAAAGTCTCTAAGATGTTCTACAAAGAGTGTTGCTGGATGTTGTTCGCTATTTGGTGTTTGCATACGTTGCCAACTGATTTCTGGATAATTGAAGTCTCCCATGATTAGGAAGTAGCTGTGATTTAGGGCTGAGGCCTTTTGTATCAAATGTCGAGTTTCCTCATGGACACTGTTGTCGCTGTTGGGTGACCTATAGATGCATCCAACAAGCAGACTGTCTCAGTCCTCTAGCTTAATCTCGCACCATATCGCTTCTGTTGAGTTACATGAGAAATGTAGAGGGACTGCATTAAGGTTGCATTTAGTATATATGCACACACCCTTCTCTCCTCATCGATATTGCTGAAAATATCAAATCCATTTATGTCAATCTCACATAGCAGGACTGGCTCTTTTGGATTTGTTGGTATGACTTCACCAATTGCAATGATATCTGGGTTGTAAATTGTAATATTTGCTTCCAGTTCAGCTTGCTTGTTCATAATTGAATCTGCGTTGGTATACATGCACCTCAGGCCATTGATAATTTTATGAGATGTGCTGATATGGATTCTGTTCTTGTTTGAGTTTGAGTTACGATTGTGGCCCCAATGATACTTTTGTGTTATACATGGTTTAGGTTTAGTTGTTTCTTGCATACTTTTGAAGTTACAGTTGATGTTACTTCGGCTGACATCTGAACCTGGGT
The DNA here is from genome assembly GCA_030323885.1 of Branchipolynoe longqiensis. Classification (NCBI taxonomy): domain Eukaryota; kingdom Metazoa; phylum Annelida; class Polychaeta; order Phyllodocida; family Polynoidae; genus Branchipolynoe; species Branchipolynoe longqiensis. The sequence goes on along the minus strand of CM059190.1, from coordinate 60,656,364 downwards.
GCATGGTCTCACTTTCACTATTTTTTTGTTCCCATGGCGGTCCTCTGACATGAAATACACAGTTCTTTGCCTCTTCTCCCAGTTCAGTGTCCAATGCCATGTCTGCTGTTTTCTTTTTGGCTTCCTCTACCAGGAGTTTTGTTTGTTTTCTTTCTTCTTAATTCATATCATGCTGATATTCTTGTACTGGTCAATACCTGGTAGTCTAAAAACCTCACTGAACAGTTTGCGTTTATTTTTTTCAGAGTTTACAGTGATGAGCAGAGGTCTAGCAGAGCCATCGTCATGGATCCTACCCAGGCGATGTGCCTGGATGACTTCCTTTTCACACTCTTGGTCACACACCATCTTGAAAATGCAGATTGACATCATTTGCTGTTGTCTCTTCTCAGGATTCACCTTCTTGCTCATCTGCATTGAAAATGATAATGTTTTTCTTCCAGTCTTCAAGTGCTTTTTCTTCCTTTTTTGTTTCATTTAGTGTTTCCTTCATAACAGCTTTGAGATTTGGTGTGGCATTTGTTGAGGTTTTATTTGCATCACTTTTCAGTGCATCTGCAAAGGTCTTTCAGTCTTTATTGATTTGGTCAGGGACCTTTGTTAAAGTTTCTAAGGACTTTTCGAGATCATCTGAATACTTCTTAAATTTATCATCAAATTTAGCTCCCATTTGAGCAATTTTGTCATTGACATCTGTGACTATTATCTTGCAGTGTTGTTCAACCACACTTTCAGTTCGAATAAGGGTGAGTACTTTTTGAGTGCATGGGAAGCAAAATCAGAAAAGGTAATCTTGTTGCGCTGCTGAGTACTGCTCATTTGACATCTCGAGACATTCTGCACACCAGTGATTTCCACAATAATCACATGCAATGATAAGATCTGTGTCGGTTTTGCAGCTCACACTGCAGTCCTGGCAGGTCTGTTGGTCATCATTGACTAGTATTGGTGCACCTGAACTGGCTGAGGTTTTGGATTTAGCTGCCTTGCCTCTGGGTTTTTTCTTTGTGGAGGTTTCCTTGGTTGTCAACCCCCCTCTGTTCGATAGCCTTAGTTGTTTATATTTATCCAGCTATCCTTGCAGCTGAGGCCTGATAATCAGCTAGATGTTAAGTCACTATATTCAATGCACAATTGTGATGTTGACAGTGCCAGTGACAAAATTTACAATTTGACAGCATATATTTAAATATCCAAGTCTATGGAGGTCTAGATCATAGATGCATACACACAAGTTCAGTATTTACCAACTGGCCATTCACCAACGATAAAGAGCTGCTTATACTCGGGACGATTTGGCTGCTCAGCAGCTACATCACAGTTTGCCATGAGTGATAATGGGAGCATTTGGTGAATTATGTGTTTTTTTGTGGCTAATTTGTCTTTTATTATATAATGTGGTACTCCCACATATATTTCCAGGTGTTCTTATTGTTGTATGCCATACTGACCAATGCCTTGGTTCCCATGTGATGTTGTAAAGCACAATAATCGTCGCCGTTTCGTCGGCGCTAGATAGATAGATAGACACAGTCCAGCCCTATGCATTGACTGATTTAGTTATGGTGGCATCATCTATTGGACAGATGCACTCGATAATTCACTAGATGCATACGGATACTACATGTATAGGTTAATTGTTATTCTTACCAATTGCCTGTACTGTATTTATGTAGCTACAACAATAATATGCATATATACACACATATATAGCCATAGTATATATATATATATAAATATATATATATATATAAGAATACAAGCTTGGTAGTTTTCCTGAACAAATATATGGAACAGATGTGTAATCTATTTTACCTCTTTATTCTCAGTTTTGTATTCTAAATTCAGAATTCTCCATATCCATATCAAAGTTACTATTTTCCTACCAAACTCAACTTCGGTATGTACGAAATCCGCCCAAATTGAAGTTGGTGCTTCTATTTTAATTACCCAACAGTGAATCATAGTCTTTAAATCCAAAGAATTATATAAGCATAGAGAGCTATTCACAGTTCATTAGTCACGTGACATCCCAAGTGCCATGTTAAGTCCGCTTTACTTAAAGGATCAGTAACAGTGCCAACACAACATTACTTATTCATAATTATCTCGATCAAATATGAGACTATTCATGGTTTGTATATCTTGGAAAAACATCGTCTATGGGAGCTATTTGCCCTGTGGGTCTCTGTAGTTAAGTGATGACTATTAGTGTCATTCAATCCTAATAAACCTTCCCAGTTGTTTGAGTAATGTTGGTCAGGGAATGCTTACATAATTGGATAGGCTTTCTCTAAGAAATAGATCTGAAACAGATTTAAGATGTATAGATCACTAATTACAGAAAAAGGCTATGAAACAGTTTACTGTAACAAAGTTCCGCAAGGAAAATATCACAAAGCCTACTTTGACTAAGATTGTAAAAGTGAAATTGAAGCCCTTTGACTATGCCTTATGACCTTATATACTTCACCTTTACTTTCCCTGCATGACATCACAAAATGGACTCTCAAACTCTACCCCAGTAGGTACAGATTACCCTGAGTATCCCATGTAATATATGCATAACAGACATCCAGGCATGTGTGGAGAACAAAGGAATATGTAAATGAGATGACATCAGAGTGGAAAGGGTGCCGGCGATTCAGGGCCCTGGACGTGAATAAAGCATTCAGTATCCAGAAGTCAAAGTGTTCAGACGTCATACTTTCACATGGTGTCAGATAAGGACTATGCCACCTGCTAACACGCTGCCAGGCCTCAGGCTGCCAGGTCAGCTCATCCTCTGCAACAATGCGCGATCAAACTGGAAAACATGGATCAGAGCATATAACGTATATGCCATGGCTGCAGGAGTCGTAATGAAGACAGAATGAGTGCAATGCTGTATCTTTCTTCACGTCGTGGGCGAAGAAGCCCAAAAGGTTTTCGCCAACATGTCCATCACGCTTGCTGAGCAAGACAAGATCGGACCGCTTACGGAGGCGTTTCAAGCATATTGTACCGGTAAATGTAATTTGATAATAACACGCTACCGTTTCAATTCTCATAATCAAGCCACAGAAAACATGTCCACATATATAACAGCTCTCAGAGACAGAGTGAAAGATTGTGAATATGGCTGGTGGAAGAATCCCTTTTGCGCGATCGGTTGGTGGCTGGAGGCAAGAACATTACCTTAAGAAACAAAATGCGTCAGACAACTGATCTTACTCTGGAAAAATGTATAAACATGTGCGAGCTCCCAGTTGGAGGAAAAGAAATCGGACGTGGAAGTTAAGGAAATCGATTTTCTGAATAGGTATACAACTGCACATACCGGTGCACTGGTGGTTCGTCCGTCGGGGCTGGCATCTTGGAAATCACCATCTTGGAAGGTCGGCAACAGCACCAATGCAGGCGAATTCAAGGTTCAAGGTTCAATGTCCGGCCGGGGGCAAGACATGTGTTGCCTGCAAGAAGGTTGGGCACTTTGGGAAAGTTTGCCAGGCCAAACTTGGCAGAGTCAATGAGTTGACTGTGGAAAAACCCGACACTCACAATGCTGAACAAGACCCAGATCCGGTGGAAGTCAATGTGTTGATGACGGATCAGTTTGTCAGTGCCGTCGACCGCAACGCCGGACAAGATGCCAAACTCTGGTATGCGACCGTCCGAGTGAACGGTCATCCAGTCAAGTTCAAGCTCAACACAGGATCGGAGGCGAACGTTCTTCTGAGGAACATCTTTGACAAGGTCGCACCAGAGTGGCTGGCGAACACCCGGTGTTCACTCATGACATTTTCGGGGAATCGGATTACTCTCGACGGTGAGGCGTCGATCGGGATCGACGGCAGAAACTTTACATTCCAAGTAGTGCGGGACTGCCAGCACATCTTGGGTAAACAGGCTTGTGTTGTGTTGAACCTGTTGGTGCATGTGGACAAGGTGCATTCTGGCGTGCTGACGAACATTTCCACCCCGAACAACATCCACAGCTCACAAGCCGAAGATCTGGTAAACAAATATAAAGACGTTTTTCAAGGTTTAGGTTTGATCAAATGGAATGCTGTCATTCATATTGACAAATCTGTAAAACCTATTGTCGACCCGCCTAGGAGGATCCCATATGCGATTCAAAACAAGGTCCATGACGATTTGATCGTATGCTAAAAATGGGTGTAATTGTTGAACAAGATGAACCTACTGAGTGGGTTAATTCCATAACAATCGTAAAAAAAACTAATAAGATAAGGATTTGTCTGGATCCGACTAAGTTAAACAAAGCAATCAAGAGAGGGCCATTCCCTACAAAAACTATTGACGAAATTATTGACAAGACGGCGAACGCACATTATTTCTCAGTTTTGGACGCTATGACAGGGTGTTGGCAGATAGAACTAGACTATGAAAGTTCACTATTGTGCACATTTAACACTCCATGGGGCCGGTACAGGTACACCCGTCTGCCTTTTGGCATCAAAACAGCCGGTGACATTTTTATTCAGGAAATGCACCATGTCATAGGTGATCTACCCGGGATAGGTATAGTAACGGATGATATCTTGGTATATGGGTCAACCATAGAGGAACATAATGACAGACTGAAAGCAGTGCTGGACCGAGCTAGGTCAGTAAATCTTAAGTTAAACGATTCAAAATCTTTGATATGCAAAACTCCAGGAAAGTATGTAGGTCATCAACTTACCCAACAGGCGTGAAGCCAGATCCAGACAGAATACAAGCGTTTGTAGACATGCCAGAGCCATGTGACAAACAAGGTGTGCAGAGGTTCCTGGACATGGTTGACTATGTGCACAAGTTCATACCAAACATGTCTGAGATCACTAAGCCACTGCACACGCTCCTTGCTAAGGATGTCGTATGGCACTGGCAACGCGAACAACAAGTGGCCTATGACCAACTTGAAGAGAAGTTGAGAACTGCTCCTGTATTGGCATATTACGATGTAGACAAACCCATTGTCATTCAGGTAGATGCTCGTCAGTCAGGTCTCGGTGCTGTAATAATGCAGGATAACAAACCAATCGCACTCGCATCTTGTGTGCTCGACTCAGCGCAGTGTGGCTATGCCACTATTGAAAAAGAAATGCTCGCAATATGTTTCGGCTGTCAGAGGGTTAATGACTAAATCTTCAGCAAAGAAGTTCAAATTCAAACTGACCACAAAACGTTGGTGACGATAATGCAGAAGCCAATACATAAGCTTTCAGCCCGGATGCAAAGAATGCAAATGCGATTACAGAATTACAACATACAGCTGTGTCATGTTAAGGGTTCAAGTCATAAGGGCTACAGAAGTGGTACAGCCCGAGCCAGTCGGGCAGGCACAAAGTGTGCCGACAATGCAGTCATATGTAAACAACACAGCTAATCTAACTAGGTCAGGTCACATGATTAGGCCGGCAGACAGGCTAGACCCCTAAGTTAGTCAGCTGCAAACTGTAATCACACATGAACATATGTGCGTGTTAGTTTACGTTTTGTTTGCTTTCAGAGTTGTTATATATCATATGTCAAAGTAGACACTGTGTCATATGAGAGGCTAAGCAGCCGGACATTAACTGAAAGGACATGAGTGACTTGGTACATTTGGACAGTGGCTAACCTGTGGTTGAAAGCAAAGTACTTGTGACATTACCTCAATACTTACTGTATTATTGTATTTTAACATGTAAACTTGGTGTGACGGTGATGATTTTTAAGATATTGCATATCTCAAAAATACTTGTGAAGGGGGATGTAATATATGCATAAAAAACATCCAGGCACATGTGGAGAACAAAGGAATATGTAAATCAGATGACCTCAAAGTGGAAAGGTTGCCAGTGGTCTAGGGCCCTGGACGTGAATAAAGCATTCAGTATCCAGAAGTCAAAGTTTTCAATCGTTGTACTTTCACATCCCATATCTATTCTCACTATTACTAAGTAAAATGCTCTTAATATTTCTAGGATTTGATATTTTGTTAAGGCACACTGAATATTCATATAAGAAATACTTGCTAAAAGCATGTGACGAGCTCCCTGAGGTAAGTTCTAATAACTTACAGTCAAAATAGATGGTTGTTGGAGATTTAAGTCCTGGCAACATCTAAGGTCATATCAGGATGGGGTCAAAATAGGCAGTACTGTTGGCAGTGCTGGCAAAACAGTGCTTTGAGTTTGGAGATTTACGTCCTGGCAACATCTAAGGTCATATCAGAACGGCGTCAAAATAGGCAGTACTGTCGGCTGTGCTGGCAAATCAGTGCTTTGAGTTTGCCAGTTCAGAGCTGGTTCCCAGGCCATAACCACTGGTTCCCGGCCTCTGGTTACAGGATGGTGGGTTATCATAATGAATACACAGTATTATACTAGATCTTTAAGTAGCATTACGATTCCCCATATTCGGAGAACAAGGGATCGCTACAACAAAGGAAACTTAGCTATGTGTTAAGTAACCCTACGTAATGTTGTGCCTCCCGCTCGACCAAAACATAACATCGATATACACTAAAACGGCGGAAAGAACTCATACACAAAGTTGACCTGATGGGTCTATACCATGAATATAAACTTCAAATGAACCAACCTTTCATGACAACAAAGGACAATATTCGATACATTTTTATGTCCATGAACTTCAAATGAACCAACTTTTCATGACAATAAATGACAATATTCAACACATTTTTATGTCCATGAATTTCAAATGAACCAACATTTCATGACATCCAATGGCAATATTCGACACATTTTTATGTCCATGAATTTCAAATGAACCAACATTTCATGATAATTAATAGCGATATTCGACACATTTTTATGTATATGTATTTCAAATGAAAATGTTGTTTTATACTACAACATCCCCACAGTTCATAGCATTTTATATTATTTCTTGACAGAATCCCAGTTATTCAGTTGTCAATCTACTGTATATTACTTTCGGTCAACAGTTTTGTAGTTTAATATAGTTTTGTAGTTGTGGGAGTTTAATACTTTGTAGATGAATTGTTCTGTAAATGTGTAAGTAATTTTAAAAGGACAAGAATTTCATCACCTTTTAGCTGAGCTGTCATCACACACTCGCTTTCGGAAAATGATCATGAAAATCAAGAAAAAATGTCATCACCTTTAAGCTGAGCTGTCACCACACACTCGCTTTTGGAAAGTGATCATGAAAATCAAGAAAAAATGTCATCACCTCTTAGCTGAGCTGTCACCACACACTCTCTTTTGGAAAGTGATTAAGGATATCGAGAAAAATTTCATCACTTTTTAGCTGAGTTGTCACCACACACTCACTTTTGGAAAAGTGATCATGAAAATCAAGAAAAAATTTCATCACTTTTTAACTGAGCTGTCACCACACACTCGCTTTTGTAAAGTGATCATAAAAATCAATAAAAAATGTCATCACCTTTTAGCTGAGCTGTCACCATACACTCGCTTTTGGAAAGTGATCATAAAAAAACTAAGAAATCCTTCTAATCATTTGAGCTGAGCTACCAACATACACTCGCTTTTGGAAAAATGATTAGAGTTCATTCAATGCCCTAGGCATTACTTATGCCGACCCAGGCATGATGTCTGCTAAATAGCAGTGGAAAGAACCTCATGCAATCCCCTAGTGAACAATAGAGAAAGAAAAAGGAAGAAATCTTTCAGATCATTTGAGCTGAGCTCCCAACAGACACTCACCTTTGAAAAATGATTAGACATCTTCAATGCCCTAGCCATTACCTATGCCTCCCCAGGCATTATCTATTGCCATCGCCATGCGCAAACAGAGAAGAGTATTTCTGAAAAATATTATCATTATTTTTGTATTTATTTTTATTAAATAAATAATTGTTTTAAATATATTTATTATATTATTATTATATTTATTAAGTAGTATCAATATATAGAATAATTCTTTATAGAAATGGAAAGTGATTTAAGAAAGTTAACTTAATTAGTATTATATATATATATATATTTTGTTTTTTAATGTTTTGTAATACATATAGTAATATAGAATAGATTCTCTAGATATTGCAGTTATTTTTGTTCATGTTTCTAAGAGTCATAGGTATTTAATTATGCATTTCAAACAATATAAACATAGGTATGGAACTCTATCATCGTTCCGACTGATGACGTTGTGCCCATGCTGATCTTTTGTCATCCACAACAAAAAGATCCTTATGTGTGACAAAAGTCCCATGTACATCATGTTTTGTCTAATTTTGCTTCAAGCTTGACGAAAACGGTAGTTGCTTCGTGTGTGTGGCCATCGACACCTGATAAGAATAGACTCCCATGCCAAGCGTCTGATTATTTATAAACCGGTTACCATATATCCGCGAATAGTTACCCCTTTTCGAATAGAAGAACTGTATCTGCTATTCGCATTCACTTTTCCCCAAATGAGTACGATGAGCATCAAAAGAGTACATAGATTAACAGTCAGAAATAAATTTTCAGGATTGAGAAATTACCATGATTATTACGTAATTCATGAATCAAGGTGCTGTGCCATGCGATCTTGGTCCTCCATACACCTGCAGAGTAAGATTTTTGGAACTAGAAAAGTTAATACATACTCAATGCTGTCTCTCAAGCGCAAGCATGCAACATCTTTCATTTCTTGCATTCGTCTCTGCATCCAGCGTTTCACTTCTCCACGTGCTTAGTCTACCCCGAAAACGAATCCAGAGCACCTAAGTTTTAACAGAGCTATATGGTGTTCAGTTTTAATGAACCCGCAGCATTTCCGTCATTACTGTGACAGTTCAGAGGTTTTCCAGTAGATAAACAAGGTTCAGCTCGATCAGCTGATCACAACCTCGCATCTGCCACGTTATATAATACGCCAAGTGCACACCCGCACTAGACCTGGCTACAAACAATTACCCTAGATAAATAGAAAGTCAAGGGGAAAAGATATCATCTATTAATTGTTAGCATGACGTCAAACTCACCCTCAGTGTACATTTTACCATCTATGTCATGATAGAATAACAAGATTTATTTGGTACATGGATGTACACGACAATGTCTATACAACTCCGTCCATGTTTATACCATTTCTCCATCCTGAAATGTAAGTAGAACCATCAGTAAGCAAAAGTGTCAATAATCTTACTATAGCAATGCTACTGTGGAGTCTATCACATCTCCAACATGACTGTAACTCCATTGAATTAGTAATGTTTATTAATGGCACAACTTACACTACTATGTGCAAACTATGGTGCAAGTTTGGTTAGGAACATAAACATTTCTTATGACTAAACCTTGTAAACCATGTCGATCAGTTCGAAAGCTGTCAACTTGCACTATTTTTAGTTCATGCTTCCGATTAGCGCAATGGTTAGGCATGGTGCAATCATTCCCAATTAGTGGCGCCAAACAAAGAATTTTACTGTCCGGCAGAGCCAAAGCACTCTGCTGTCTGTGCTGCCGTCGATCACTCTGTGGCGTTCTTTGCTGTGATTGGTCAATTCTGTGGATTACAGTACAACTAGCAACAAGCGGTTCTGTTCTACGTGCCTGCTGGCGCGTAAACGCTCCAGTACCAATATCACAAGAATGTATTATTTTAGGTTTTTGTTTTGTTTTATCAACCAAAAATACAGTAGTTTGTTTGTCCTGGCCAGAAACAATTGGATTGAATGGCAAAGGTTTCCTACTACCTTTTAGCTTCTCTTCATGAGTTAAGCTATGAGCCAAAACATCCCAATTAATTTTAGAATCGACTATTCAAACCTTTTCTCGATTAACAATTTTTCAATCATTCTTCGGCCCTACCATGGTCACTACTGAACCCCATGCTCTAACTACAATGTATCCTGGATCATATTTATGCTCCAGAGGTCCAGATTCATTCACTAATAAAACAACTTTATCACCTGGTTTTAATTGAATTGCATTCACCTTTTTCTCCTCACGAGCAATATTGTATTTTAGACTCTCCCATCAAGTGTCAACTGCTTTCTTTAAAGCAATAGACAAGTCATCTATCCGATACGCTAAGTTTGAATCTTCCGTAACTGTAGAATGATATAGTAAAGAACTATGTTTCGTACCTGGATGTCTACCATAAGTTAGAAAGAAAGGAGAAAAACCTGTACTGTCTGAAGATACAGTGCGATACCCGTATATGACATCAGCTAAAGAACTTTCCCATAGATTAGCCCGAGAATTTACCAATTTTTTCAAGATGCTTTTTAGTATTCTATGATAACGTTCCACCATCCCATTAGACTGTGGATGATACGGTGTAGTATGCCTTACCTCCACTCCAAGTTCTCTAAAATGATCTATAATCATTTCATTCTTAAATTCCAACCCATTATCAGAAATAAACACACATGGAGTTGAATGGTGAAGAATATAATTATTGAATATGTAATCACAAACACCTTTTGCTGATTTATCAGGTAATGATTTATATTCTACCCAACCACTACAATGGTCAATTATAGACAGTAAATATCTATTTCCATTGGTACTTACTGGATAAGGACCAGAAAGATCTGCAGCAATTATGATACCAGGTGCTACCAGTAATGGCATTGACTGTGGATACGCACATGTGCATCTGCTACAGTTCACTACACAATTAGGACAATCGGTAATTACTTTGTGGACGTCTCTAGCTATACCAGACGAAAGTGTTCCTGTAGTCGTCTCAGGGTTTTCGACATAGCCATATGGCCTACTTCAGTATGAGCTATTTTAATTACAGAAACCCTGTATCTCTCCGGCAAAACTAGCCGAGGATGCATATCTTTACATGTAGGAGCAATCATTGAATAAAGAAAATTATCCATTCGCAAATAATTATTTTCTTCATTCCTCCCTAGCGTATATTCAGGCATTTTTTTCTGCTCATTCATGACTTCATCGAATGGCAGTTTATAGTGCTCAAATGGAATTGCCTATTCTGCCAAAATAGAATCGAGTGCAAACATGTCTACCGGCTCCTTCGCCTCTGTATTAGGACTCAATCTGGACAGCATGTCAGCCCATACATTATCTACTCCTTTCATATAGACAATTGGTGCTGAAAATTCTGCTAATAATACTGCCCAATGTTGAATACATGTATTACGGATTTCCTTAGTGAAAAAAACATTTTAGTGGAGCATGGTCTGTGTAAATAGAAAATTCAGCAGCATATAAGTAAGGTCTTAATTTAATTAATGAATAAACTATATCAAATGCTTCATTTTCTATCGTAGGATAATTACGCTGAGCAGAAGAAAATCTAGTACTTATTAAATGTACAGGCCTATCTATCCCTTTTTCGTCTTTCTGCACCAGGTCAGAACCCAAACTGCATTCAGAAGCATCTATATACAATTTATAAGACTTAAGCTATGGACAGACAGGACGTGTGCATCGCACGGGCGGCATGCAGTTCTCACGCGGAAATAGCAAACACACTGGACGCAGACGGCACACGGCAAAAAAGCTATACATATATATTACCCGACTTGACTTTACCTGACCTCACTTTACCCGACCTCACACTACCCGACCTCACTCTACCCGACCTCACTTTATCCGACTTCACTTTACACAACTTGACTTTACACGACTTGACTTTACACGACCTGACTTTACATCACTTGACTGTACACAATTTGACTTTACACGACTTGACTTTACACGACTTGACTTTACATGACTTGACTTTACACAACCTGACTTTACATGACTTGACTTTATCCGACTTGACTTTACCCGACTTGACTTTACACCACTTGACTTTACACGACTTGACTTTACACGACTTGACTTTACACGACTTGACTTTACACGACTTGACTTTACATGACATGACTTTACAGGACCTGACTTTACATGATTTGACTTTATATGACCTGACTTTACACAACCTCACTTTACATGACTTGACTTGACATGACTTGACTTTACATGACCTCACTGTACCCAACCTCACTTTACATGACCTCACTTTACACGACCTCACTTTACACGTCCTCACTTTACACGACCTCAATTTACATGACCTCACTTTACACGACCAGACTTTACATGACCTCACTTTACCCAACAACACCATACAGTTGTTGTGCATAGTCAAATCTTGTAATGTCAAGTTTTGTCAGGTCAATTTGTGTAAAGTCAATTCGTGTAAAGTCAATTCATGTAAAGTCAAGTCATGTAAAGTCAGGTTGTGTAAAGTCAAGTCATGTAAAGTCAAGTAGTGTAAAGTCAAGTCATGCAAAGTCAAGTCGGGTAAAGTCAAGTTGGGTAAAGTCAAGTCGGGTAAAGTCAAGCCTGGTAAAGTCAAGTCATGTAAAGTCAAGTCAGGTAAAGTCAAGTTGTGTAAAGTCAGGTTGTGTAAAGTCAGGTCATGTAAAGTCAAGTTGTGTAAAGTCAAGTCATGTAAAGTCAAGTCATGTAAAGTCAACTTGTGTAAAGTCAAGGTTTGTAATCAAGTCGTGCAAAGTCAAGTCATGTAAAGTCAAGGTTTGTATAGTCAAGTCATGTAAAGTCAAGTCATGTAAAGTCAGGTCATGTAAAGTCAAGTTGTGTAAAGTCAAGTTGTGTAAAGTCAAGTTGTGTAAAGTCAAGTCATATAAAGTCAAGTCGTGTAAAGTCAAGTCAAGGTTTGTAAAGTCAAGTTCTGTAGTGAAGTCGGGTAAAGTGAGGTCGGGTAAAGTGAGGTCAGCTACAGTGAGGTCGGGTAGAGTGAGGTCGGGTAAAGTGAGGTCGAGTAAAGTCTGGTTGGGTAAAGTCTGATCGGGTAAAGTCGGGGAAAGTTGGGAAAAATCCAAGTCAAGTCATGCAAAGTCAAGTCGTGCAAAGTCAAGTCATGTAAAGTCAAGTCAGGTAAAGTCAAGTTGGGTAAAGTCAAGTTGGGTAAAGTCAAGTCGGGTAAAGTCATGTCGGGTAAAGTCGGAAAAAATTCGGGAAAATTCGGCTAAAGTCGGGAAAAGTCTGGCAAAGTCGGGAAAAGTTTGGCAAAGACGGGCAAAGTCGGGAAAAGTTGGGCAAAGCCGGGTAAGGTCAGTGAAAAGCCAAGCGGCACCACACGTCAAGCAGCAAAAATCGCTCAAAAAGCGATGCTATCCGTCCGCGCAACGCCCGCACGAGAACCGCCTATGCCAGTGTGTTCAGCTTCTCTTTGTTACATACATTTAGATTTTTCCCATGTGACTCCCATGCGAGAACAGCATCACTTCCACGTCCAATGTGTTCGCAGCTTTAGAAGGATCAGGAAATTCTAGAAGGACACATTCTAATAATAGACTTTTTAACTAATTCCAAGCGTTTTCCCATTGTACTGTTCAAACAAAGCTACATTTATTACTAGTTAAATAAGTAATAGGTGTTACGACATCAGCATAAGTAGGAATTAATTGTCGATAATATCCTGCAGATCCTAGTAAACGTCTTACTTACTTTTTACTAGTCGGAGAAGCCATGTCTCTAATTGCAGTAGTTTTTTCAGGATCCGGTTTCAAACCTGCTTCACATACAACGTAACCCAAGAGTTTTACTTCAGCCACTCTCATGCCTGCTCTCTCCCTGCGTGTCCGCGCCCCCAACCCATGAACCCCTCCCCTCCATCCACATTTGACAAAACAACTATTATAACTCAATGACTCGAGAATCACTACCCCTACTTTAGACCCATTACCACCACTACATAACTACATCTTCAACCAGCAATGCACACAATATAAACCACTATACATGCACAACATGGCACTATTTAAAGACTAACGTTATTAAAACCAAATCTAACTGATATACACACACAGCATATGATTTAACCACTAGTGTACATTACTGCACACTCTATCTTGATGCATATATATACCTTGCACTATGTTCAGTACATATGCTGTACACTATGCAGCATAGGCTGCTCCCCCACTTTCTTTTATGTTCAGAATGGGTTGTGATGCACACAATGCAACACATTCCACTTCCACTATGTACAGATGAAATGCGACCACTCCGACAGCCGGAAGACCAGTGCCCCGGCGCTGACAAAATATGTATTCAGATGAATAAAAATATTTACCAAAAAAATATTTTTTTTTTAATAATTCACATTTAGATTCTTTAATAGTCATACAATTATCCTGCAAGATGGCCAAAATGTTAGCTACATCTTGCTGATGACTTTCCTCGACAGGTGACTAAATTATGATAAATGGGAAATATTGCGCCTAGAGCGGGACTCGAACCCACATCTCTTTACATTCCAAGCCAGTGTGCTAACCATTACACCACCTAGGCTTCCCACACCTACCTGTCTATGTGGCTCCTTGCATGAGAGGTCAGTGCAGACTACTACACTCGTCCCCCTGGAATTGTGAGTCTTTCAATACTTACACTTATATACATACAGGCGATGTAACACACTTACATACACAGGGTAGGTTCAGCAACTATACAGCACATAGCTTGTACAGGATCATGGTCACACTACCCACACCTACCTGTCCATGTGGTTACTTGCCTGAAAGCTCAGTGCAGACTACTACACTATCATCTAAATAAATCAAACAACATTTTCCCAAAAACTCTGAGAAAATAACATTCATCATTCTTTGTAAGACAGCTGGTGCATTAGTTAATCCAAATTACATGCATTTAAATTGAAATAGTCCAATATGCGTGTTAATAGGTGTTGTAGGTATACTTTCCTCCTCTACCATTACCTGCCAATAACCAGATTTTAGGTCTATGGTGGTAAACATGTTAGCTCCATGAAGTTGATCAAAAATATCCTGTATCTTGGCCAGAAGATAAGCATCTTTAGTTGTCACTGCATTTAGCTTACAATAGTCCCCACAAAGACAAATGGTACCATCCTTTTTTGGCACTATAGTGACTGGTAAAGCCTAAGGACTACTATTTGTCTCTATAACGTCATCTTCAAGTATTCTATTTAACTCTTTTTCCACACGATGTCGTTTACTCAAAGGATCTATAAGGTCTCTGATTAACAGGATATGCATTACCCGTATCGATATGCATTTCTACAACCTTAGTAGCTCTGAGTTTAACATCAGACTCAGGAAATAAAGAAGGAAATTGTATCTTCCAATAGTCTCCTAGAACTATCCCTGCACTTCCTCTATTTATAGTCTCTAAACCTATCCACGGATGTAGAATATCACACAAGGAAACAAATTTATCTTTACAACTAATTTTAGCTGCACAAATTTCCACCACATCTGGACCCATGAGCATATCAAAGCTCAGTGAATCTGCTACAAAGAAAGGACACAACGTATCGTAAAGAGAAATATACGCTATACCTGCAGTAGGAATTAGATGTCCTGACAGAGATCTCAATCTACTACCCAGATGCAATTGCCCATCGGTTTCACCTATGTCAATCAGAGATTAGAAAACAGACAAATGTATCAAACTCTTAGCCGCACCTGAGTCTGCAAGACCAGATAAATTAAACCCGTCAAATTCAATTTTAATCGAAGGACGTGCATCAAATGCGCTTTCTAGTTTCCCGACAGTGTAGTACTGCTCATGTTAACGTTACCCGAAAGTAATTTTATATGGACAATCGTGCATCATGTGTGCCCCATTACACAAGTAACAAGATATTGTACACTTTGGCACTGAACTATGCTTTCTTTGCCTAAAAGCATTGCTTTTCCACGACTGCGGATACACGTGAGATGTACCAACAGGTAATGTCTGCATCTGCACAACTGGTGGACAATTTCCATTGCTCCCCTGCTGTTACATTGACAGCACATGCCCGGCCGTGTGCTGTGCGACTAGAGTGTGTCTAATTACACCGGCATTTTCCACCCCAACCGACTGCCCTAGGTTTAGGTTCGGCAATCCGCCATGTATGCCTTGGTTGTAAGAATTGACATGAGAAGATGTGGCAGCGTTCATAGCGTCAATCGCCGAATGGTCAGAAACTCCATTGCCTAACAACAAGTTACTTATGCACTTCCTAAGATACTTTATTTCACCTTGTAATTACTTCATGACCTGAATACATGGGTAGAATAAATTGTAGACAAGTGTAGTGGTTTCCAAAAATGTTATGCTTTTATCGGATTATTCAACTCAACCAGGTGTGGAACGACGCTGTTGTTGGCATTCATAGATGAATTGAAAATGGTTCATGACATCGGATCAGTGGTCATTACAAATCCTTCAAAGTGACACCTCAGATATGTTAATTAGGCGGTGAACACTCCACGAGAAGAAAACATTAGAGAAATCACGGCGGGACAAACAGGCAGAAATCGTGGCGAATTTGCCGATGTGCGGAAATGTTGTAAAAGAGCCGAGATGTCGTAAAAGAGCATGCGTGATGGTTACTGCGACACATGTTGCAGTGATTCATTGGTCAATTCCTGTAACTCCCCAGTGAGACATGATTAATGTTACTCGATATGTATGCCTGTCTATAGTGCTATTATTGTCGGTGTGAAATGAGGTAGGGGCTTAGGGCCTATCAACTCCTCCTTACATTGATGCAGTTGGGGATACATTAATGCAGGTGGCGTCCTACTGTGGAGATGTATTAATGCAGGTGGTGTCCTATTGTGAGGATTCTTTAATGCAGGCAGTGTCCTACTGTGCAGATACATTAATGTAGGTGGCACCCTACTGTGGGGATGTATTAATGCAGGTTGTGTCCTATTGTGGGGATTCTTTAATGCGGGCAGTGTCCTAGAGTGCGGATACATTAATGTAGGTGGCGTCCTACTGTGGGGATGTATTAATGCAGGTTGTGTCCTACTGTGAGGATACTTTAATGCAGGTGGTATTCTACTGTAGGAATGTATTAATGCAGGTCGTGTCCTACTGTGGGGATACTTTAATGCAAGTGCTGTCCTACTGTGGGGATACTTTAATGCAGGTGGTGTCCTACTGCATCGATGCATTGATGTATGTATTATGTTCAGTCTAAGCGTTCAGGTTTGAATTTGTATTTCAATTATATATGTTATATTTTAAAAAGATATGTATCAGTCTGATGCGATGTTGTTTCAACACATATCCAAAACCTTAAATGTTATTAGACAGGATAATTATTATCATTATATAAAAAGGCAGATCGGTTCCGTTATAATTATTGTTCTGATTATTACTGTGCAGTAACGGGTCTGTTATTTAATTTAATTAATATGTATATTGGCCTATCACGACCCGACTTGAGCGATCCCTCTGTGCGCTACTGCAGCGCCACCGCGTGTTGGTGCCCTGCGAACCTCTGCTTGTCCATTTCGCACCGGGCTTTCAAACTTATAACCGGCTAGGCATTATGCTAGCCAAGATCTCGCATTAAAAGTGATCAACCCATACTTATGTATGACTCGAGTTATTTAAAGAGTAGCCTAACTTTATATGTTATTATGTATTATCAACACAATTAAAATAAAATCGCAAAATGATTTGTGTCTGCGTTACAACAGTTTCGTTGAACTGCCGTTAATTCAAACGTCCCTACTAGGTCGTGTTGATGGTCAGGTGTCACATAAAATTTAATTTATCACCTCTGTAGCGGTCAGTTTTCATCTGGATTTCGTGATTACTTACTCGACATTTGTAACTGCATAACCACATGTAGCGTGACATACATCTTAAAGTAACGGCCACCGTGTGATAAAATCGACACTCTGTCATGAGGGAGACATTAATTCTTTTGGTTTTTCAGTTCTTTACTTTTTATTTGATATATTACATGTTTTGTGGAGGCTCTAATTTTCGCTATGTTGATGTAGAGACGCGTCCAGTTTGGGACAGCCATACGTTGGTCCCCTCGATCATAGCCTCACATTCACACAACCACCACATTCACATCCCCCACCCCAACCACCACCCGACACGTCCACTCCCTCCCTCTCAATCCTCCACCTGACCTCATCAGACCGCCCACCCTCTCCCTTGCCTCCCGTCCCCCTCCGCCCCCCCCCCCTCCCCTTCCCCCCCCGCCCCTCTACTCCCCCATCCACTCCCCCTGCTCCTCCCCTCCTCCTCTCATCCCCCTCCCGCCCCCGTCCCCGCCTCCCTCCCAGTCCTCCTCCCACTCCCCCTTCCGTCCCCATCCCCGCCCCTCCCCACCGCTCCCGTCCCTGTTGCCCTTCTCCCTCCACTCTCGCCATCCCCTTCCATCTGCTCCTCCTTCCCCCTCCCGTGTTCCCCCCCCCCCCCCCTCCTCTCCTCTCCCCTCTCGTCCTCTCCGCTTATCTGCCCTCGCCATCCCGTCCCCTTCCCTCCTCCTGTTCCCCCTCCCCTCCCTGCCCATACACCTCCCTCCACCACCCATCTCCCTCCCCTCCCCCTCCCATTGGTCGCTCTCCTCCCTCCCCTTTGGCCCACCCCCGTTCCTGCAGGCCCTAGAAACCTTCAGCGTGTGCTCTCCCCTCCCTAACCAGGCCCCACCCCCGCAGCGTGGGCCCCATCGCACCAGGTGTCCGTCCCTTCCCCGCCCTCCCCCACACCATCAGCCATGACCCCCCCCCCGCCCTGGGACCACCTCGGCCTTAACCCAGGAGGAGGCCGCCCATCGCCCGGCCACTGGACAGTAGCGGGCCCGTGGAGGAGAGGATCAGTGCGTTGCTAAGCAAGAGGCTGACCCAAACTGGATCTCTATCTGTAGTACTCACAGGTGACAAGAGGATGGATGGTGTGGCTGGACGTACTGTGCACCTGGTGTACCTGGCTCTGTGCGTATTGCTGTACCGACATGGGATCGTGGAAGGCAAGGTAATACTAATACAGTTATAACCAATGTTGTTGTGTATGCTTACTGGTGAATCACCCTCAGTTAATTAAAGTAAGTTAAGCATGCCTTAGTTAGTGTTTTCTATGACGATGTCAGAGTGAGTGCACAACGAATTTATTTCATCACTGGCGTTTCCTTCTTCCATTAAAGGGCTAATATTAATGTCAGAAACACTGCTTCTCGCTCGATCACTGAATTTAAGGAATGTTGATCCTTGGCAGTGATGGGTGATTAAAGTTGCATAGTCCGATGAAAGTATCAAGTTGTCAAAAACCAAAACAATTATCTTGATTTGATTCTACATATCTAACTTAGATACTGATGTGCTTATTAAGCATGGAGTTCCAACCCTGGCCGAGTCCAACCAATGACTTAATTTGCTTTACTTGTCACTACCCTGCCTGGCGCTCAGCATTACTGTGATATGGTAAAAAAACAGTGGAATAAGGAAGACCAATTGTCCACGAATAAAAAGTCCCTGCTTAATCAACGAACAAATCTCAAAATACTGCAACAACAAATATTTTTTTTAAGTCTAACAAGATTTAATTTATATACAGATATTTACATAAATATACTCGCGTGTACCTCAGTTCTTTTTAACATCGGATTGGGCGGAATGGCAGAGTAGATGGAGCGCCACTTCCCGTTTCAGAGGTCGTGGGTTCTATCCCAGTGCGAATCAGAGAAGCCTTGCACAAATCCTTATTTTTCGCCATCTTGTCTGGTCCTCGGTGTTAGAAAGATCGGGCAAAAACTGGTTGGTTCAGTGTGAGGGGGGTAACTGAATGGAATATCAGAGCATGGTGCCAGTCGCACTGTACCTAAATGACGCAGCACTGAGTCGCCACGAGCGTGCACTGCTAGAAGTCAGTAACCGTCGTGATGTGACCTCAAATGTTGCTAGGAAGCAAAGCCCCAGTCATTTTGAATCTATGCATGGTTTCTTTCCCAGTATAGTACTTATACAGTATAGTACTTATAGTACTTATACAGTATAGTACTTATAGTACTTATACAGTATAGTACTTATACATATAGTATAATACTTATACATATTACATCACATAATTATACAACACCAGATAAGTATGAGCGTTGTTGTATCAGGAACGTTTATAACATATATGTATATGTGGTTATATATATTATATATATATATATATTATAAACCACTAGGCAATAAGGTTAGACAAAGCAGAGTTGGAATAATCGTACAATGAATATGATATCAATATTGGAATTGCTCCGTTCCTTTATATTATTATAATACATTATAATACACACACACATATATATATATATTTATATATATATATATATATATATATATATATTATGTTGCAGAGTAGTATCCAGGTGGTTTTTCGCTTACTCTATCGCGAAGACATGGGATCCTGTTTCAAAATCCCAACATGTCACTGAAAGTGAGGTAATGAGGTGCCTGTTTTTGTGTTTCTCATAAGCTCACTTCATGACATTAGAAAGAGTCTTGTTTCCTGTTAGAAAATCACGGTAATATGCACATGCCTTATAATGGGAATTTTGGGTAATTTTATATAGATATTTTCAAATAATCTCATTGAATTATCATCGGCTTTTGCTTTCTCAGAAGTATTTAGTGAGGGTGGTGTTTCCCTGATGTGCATATATATACATATATATTCTATATACTTGTATATACACATAATAGTATAACCGCGTTAAACCAAGCTCGGTTAAACCAAACGATCGGTTAATCCAATCTTTTTTTCGGCGGCCCGGCAAAATACTACCATTTATAATATAAAAAACTTGGCTAAACCAAAGTCGGTTAATCCAAATTATCGGTTAATCCAAACAAAATTGTCAGACTTCAGGCCACTTCGGGTACGGTTAAACCAAATGTTCATCTCATTATAAGGTCATCTGAGACCCCACCGACTTTTTGATGTGATAAATGGTAGTATTTTTAAGGGACCCTAGACATTTGTTTGGATTAACCGATCGTTTTGGTTTAACTGAGCTTAGTTTAACGGGGTTAGACTGTATGTACAGGAAAAACAATAATCAAAGTGTCCACATACATTGTATATGACATGTGCAATACACCCTTACTCAAACTCAAAGTCGATGCCAAAGCTCGGTTAAACCAATGATCGGTTAATCCAAACACATTTCTAGGGTCCGTTCAAGTTTGGTTTAACGGGGTTAAAATGTATGTACATCGGGTGACAACCAGCTCTTGTTTGAATAATTGAATGTCTAGCCTGTTATTCAATTGTGTAATGTGTGGATACTTTCTGATTCAACAGGTCCTGATGAATTGTAGTGCTTATGTATACACATATACTGTGCCTACAATATGTACATAAAATATGTTATATGTATTATATAATATGTAATATATAATATGTAATATGTCATATGTAATATATAATCTGCAGTATATAATATGAAATATGTAATATATAATATGTAATATGCAATATATAATATGTAATATGCAATATGTAATATATAATATGTAATATATAATACACAATATGTGATACATAATATGTAATATGTTATTCATAGTATTAATAGAGCATATGTCATACTTTATATATTATAGGTTGTACGTCATAAGTCAGGTCATGTGATATATGCCCTACATCATAGGCCATACGCCATACAACATAATTCATACATCAGATACTATGCCTCACATGGCATAGGTGATATATAATATATGATACATATTGTATCAAATATAATATATAGTATGTAATATTCCTATATTTGATTTATGATATTATTATATAGACAGTATATAAAATAGGCTCCGTACTAGAGGGGACGGATCCTCTGAGACTATTTTTTCTTATCTAAATACTCCATTAACTCAACATATTGTTAACGATATGAGGGTCGCCTCAGCATTGGCTTATTCAGAAGACTTTGCTGAGTTGGGGGATGCGCCAACTGGCGATCTTGGCAAGTTTATTCCGAGTCAAGAGAAATAACAATACTCTCAACCCATAAGAGTCTCCCTTTTTTCCAGCTCCCGAGGGAACCTCGATTTATAGTTAAGCCCCAGTCACACATACCCGGATCAGGGGCCGGACGAGCCCCGGACCGCCATCCAGGGTGGTCCGGGGCGATCCAGGGTGATCCGTGGCTCGTCCGTGGCTCATCCGTGCCGACACCCCCTGATCCGGCCTCATCCGTGCCTCATCCGGCGCCGTCCGGGCTCAGCCCCGGATGTTTTAAAATGTTTAAAACATCCGGGGTGGTCCGGGGGATTTTGCAGGCCGGGCTCAATCCGGCCTGATCCGACCTGATCCGGGGGTGGTCCGGGGGTGGTCCGGGTATTTCGGGGGTGGTCCGGGGTGGACCGGGCCTGTCTGGGGGTGGTGCGGGGTAATTTTGAGCCAGGGTTTGACCCGGACAATCCCCGGACTATCCAGGAGTACCCCCGGCCTAGCCATGGACCACTCCCGGACTGCCCCCGTAAGACTGGGGGTGTTCCGGGATAGTCCAGGGGTGATCCGGGATAGTCCGGGGGTGGTCCGGGGCAGTCCGGGGGTGGTCCGGCCTCGTCTGCGGCCGGTCCGGCCCAGTCCGGGGGTGGTACGGTGCGGTCCGGGGCTCGTCTGCCACTCATCCGGGAAAGTGTGACTGCGAGGCAAAAATTGACGAAAACAGTGATTTTATCCGTGGCGGTCCGGGACAGTCCGGGCCGTTGGTCCGTGGGTGGTCCGGCTCAAAATCCGGGGCTCGTCCGGCTATGTGTGACTGGGACTTTAGCATCATAGTATGCGGGTATAAAATCGAATGTATGTTATAAAATATACTATACATCGTACAGGGGCCTATATATGGTTAGGATATCCGATCCCCATGCAGCAAATCGTGCATGACTATCCCCTGTTCTTGGATTCAATCCCCGACTGAGTCAATCAAATTGATTTACGAGATCAATATTTTCCCTACCTTGCTTGAGGCTAGTTATTACCAAGGTAGGGCAAGGACTGGTTGGCTGTGTATCAGAATAGTGTGACTGAGTGAGATATTTGCTCAATGTGCTGAAGGCATAGGGGCCTAGTGGGTTAAAGTTACAGGAACCACCATGAGTGCGCATGTCAGTATAACACTTCAAAGATTGTTAGGGTATAAAGCCCCAATCAACCAATCTATACTATATGTATCTGCTAATTGATTGCCTCTAGTTCCTCTTGTTTATGACTGGTCATGTGACGCGTCAGTTGCTGCGTCAGTTTTACCTGTTTTCGTGTATGCCAATGACGTCACAGTTCCTGACCTACCTGTCAGTCGAGGCTCTGGAATTAGGGCCGGACATTAACGAGCTTTTATTTATTTATTTTCATTTGACTGTGATTTATCGTAAACTCTATAACTTATAAGTAGATCTATGGCTAATATGTTTTGTGTGTTTGGGTTTCATGTCCTAGCATCATCTATGGTCATATCAGAACGAGTACCGATTTGTGACAGTGCACACTCATGGTGACTTTATAGTGGGGCCCCCACTGGGAGATCAGGCCGCCAGTACTGCGACTGATATCCCACTCAGTCACATTATCCCTATCCTAGTAATGCTGAGCGTCATGCTAGGAAGTCACAAGTATCAATTGTATAAGTCATCGATTTGAATGGACAGGGATTCGAACTCCACACTTTCCACACAGGAAGCCTGCGCTCTACCAATTCGGCTAATTCGGGGGGAGGGGGGAGGGTAAACACACAAACAAAGGGTGTAATGGCTGGTGCCTGGTATTTATTATTCATCAGGACTATGCCTAACTTTATAAGGTGTTCGTTCTGCAGGTTGCCATGGCAACATGAGCTACATGACGCACTTAGATGCTTCCTGTTTCCGGCGTCTGTCAGTGATAACTGCACCATGAGTAGAATACAGACAAAAACTAAAAATTAAAATTAAAATTAAACTTGCGACAGAGTTTATCATGACTTAGGCCAGCTTTTGATGCTTTATGATAGGCTATAGTGTGAGGTTTTGGGAGGAACGTTGGCTTATGGCTGATGATAAAACTCTGTTCCTCCCGGTGCCGATTACATGTGTGGTAAAACAAAAGCTTGTTTAATTTAATGACACCTCTTGAGCGCATTGATTTTCGTATCAATGGCTATTAGACGTCAAACAAATGGTCATTCTGACATATTTCTTAAGAGGAAACCTGCTGCCGCCATATAGGATACACTTTCCGATAAACATCAAGGGGTCTTTTATATGCACTTTCCCACAGACAAGACCGCAGATACCACATCCTTTGATGTGCACCACTGGTTGGAACGGAAAATAACCCAAACTGCAAATGGGTCAACTGAGCAGGATCGATAGGATGACCGACATCTTCACAGGTTCACCTGTGTTGTGTGAACAATACTATTCTCTGGTAACAAAGCAAATCCGGTATTTATACAAACTCACATGCATGTATTCTGTCATCGTTAAACCGCTGTGCTCGTCCGAAGTCAATCGCTGCCTGAATAAATCACATAAAACAACCCTCCAGGCGTGATTAGTCATTTAGCACTGAAATGGCGGGAGATATTTCAACTTCAAATTGCTACTTGTTAATTACTGGACACGGCGGGATAAAAACGCTTAAATCTATGATTTATGGAGAATTTTACTGATCTGCTATATATATATATATTGTGTAAAAAACCAGCAGCACTTCAACACTTTCGCAGGCAGCTTTCATGAAATGTACAACCACACAAAACACCATACAGGCTCAGCTAAATGGAGAGCGGCAGTCAAGTAATGAAAGCAGTCTTTGTCGCATCGCGACCGACAGCATGATGATGATGATGATATATATGAATATTGTTCAAATCTTTATTCAGCAGTACCCGTCCTGATGTGACCGTAGTTGTTGCCAGGACAGTAAAATTGCCCTATCCTATTAATGCCAAGCGCGAGGCTACAAAGCAACAAGTACCAATTTTGTAAGTCCTTGGGTTGACTCGACCGTGAATCGAACTCCGGACATTCCGCACGGGAAGCCTGAGCTCTATCAATTCGGCTACCGCGACCGGTAAACCCTTGGAGGATGCTGTATTCAGTGGTATTGTGTCTGTGGCGTCCATGCTGCCAGGAGTATTGCTTGTGACGGCTATTTCTCAACAGTGACGACTTTTATGCGGGCAGAGATTTACTGTAGAGACCCGCAGATTGCGGCAGCAGTTGACAGCACAAATCTACTGTAGAGACCCGCAGACTGCTGCCCCAGTTGACAGCACACATCTACTGTAGAGACCCACAGACTGCTGCCGCAGTTGACAGCACATATTTACTGTAGAGACCCGCAGACTGCAGCAGCAGTTGACAGCACAAATCTACTGTAGAGACTGCAGCAGCAGTTGGCAGCGCAAAGGAAGGTCCAAAAAGCCAGCCTGGGTGATGAACTGAAAGGTCGGCTGTTTTCCAGTTGCAGTTAACATTGTTTGAATGAAAGGTTAAGGCCCTGTCACACTATGACGTTTCTCACCGGCGCGCCGGCAACGTGCAAAATATTTGCAACCCGTCGACAAACGTCCAACTCTTCGGCGTTTTGGGAGAAAGTTTGACAGGTTGTAGCGTGTTAGTGGCATGTTTTTGGCTCGCGGCCAACACGTTTTGACGTGCAGCGGAACAAGATGTCAACGTCCCGCCAGCGGGTTCGCAGCGTGCCATCGGCGTGTTGTCGGCGCGCTGTCGGTGCGCTGTCGGCGCGTTGACGGCACGTTGGTGTCGTGTTAGTACCGTGTCAACGCGTACCTACCCGCCAGCAACACGTTAGGACGCGCCCGCAGCGCATCCACACCGCGTGGCCAACGCGTCCAGGCGCACCGGCAACACGTCCAACGCGCCGAGAAACACTGGAACAATGCCAATATTGCGCCGACTACCCGTCGATCGGACGTGATGGACGCGCCGATGGAACGGTCGCATTTTGGGGGAAAAAAAGCCAACGTTAACCGACGTTGATCAACGTCCTGCCAGCATTCTGCCGGCGCGCCGCCAATGGGTGTCGACGTGTTGCTAACGCGTCCGTAATGCGCCCACCAACACGCTGGCGCGCGTTGCGGCCCGTCAAAAGTTTTGTGCAAGCACACAACCTCGACGCGGCCCGACGCACGCCGACGGCGGCCGACGTGTCCATTCACACGTTGCTATCCCTCAACGTGTACCGACGCGCCGGTAACGCGCCGGTACCATGCCGGTAACGCACCGGTAACGCGCCGGTAATGTACCGGACGTGTACCGACGGTTCGCACAAAAATGCAACATGTCGCCACGCGTTCCTGAGAAATGTTGTAGTGTGACAGGGCCTTAAACTGTGCATCACAGTAGCAAGTACCGGGCGCGGTGGCCGAATCGGTAGAGCGCCGGCTTCCAGTGCGGGAGATTGGGAGTTCGGTTTCTGATCGAGTCAAACCGATGACTTATATAATTGATACTTGCTGCTTCCTAGCCTGGTTCTTGGCATTACTAGGATATGGCAAAAACTAGTTAGCTTAGTGTCAGGAATGTGATTGAGTGGGATATCGGGTCATGGTGCCAGCGACCTGATTTTGCAGTGGGGTAGCACTATAAAGTCACCATGAGTGCACACTATCACAAGTCAGTACTCATCCTGATATGATTTTAGATGTTGCCAGGACGTAAAACAACAAACAACAACAATTTAATTAGGAGTGCGGTGGTCAGACAAATAGTTCAGTTATATATCGGCAGATAAGGCGAACATTATGAACTGACAGATAAGGGTTAGTATTAGTGCAATATGCGAGATTCAATATATATGAACACAATACACTCTCCGCCAATTGTGTTTATAGTAATATATAACTAGTCGGAGTTAATCGCCCGCAATCTGACACAGAAATGACGATTCCTTTCATTAATAAGTCAAGACGGGATGGCTGAATGAGTTAGAGTGTCCGTCTCCCGTGTTGGTAGATCGTGGGATCGTCGGTTCGAATCCTGGTCGAGTCAAACCAATGACTTAAAAATTGATACTTGTCGCTTCCTAGCCCGACGCTTGGCATTACTAGGATAGGGCAAGGAGCAGTGGAATGAGGAAGACCAGTCATATGCGACTGAAATTTCCCCTGCTTAAGCAACTAATGTACCAAAAAACAAAAAGAAATGTTGGGTGATTTTACGTGGGATTTAAATATTCAATATAAAAAAAATTTTACTCTATGAAGTGAATTTTCAGTTGAAAGATTCTAATCAACACAACCAATGTAATTAGAATACAATTATAACAATTTTGATTATTTACCTTTATGTAACACTTGTGTAGCCATGATTGAAGCCATACACAGGCACAGAGATGGGATGTTCATATTCACGTAACTCATTATGTAGCAAAAACTAAAAACTTGCGGCCAACAAACCTACACTTAGCCCAGATGCAGGCAGTCTCCAGGCACTATCACACCTAAGCATTCTTTCATGCAGACCACCTGCTCGCCAAGCTGCTCAAACTGCACTTTCACAACTCTCATCACATAGACCCCACAACCAACACCAATTATATTCCATTATTAGTATTAACTGCATAAACACATTTGTGCCACATATACATATATATATGTGTGTATAACTAAATACTTTGTCCTGATAACACAGAGAAAGCTATACACATATGCTAAAACGGTGCCAGACACTACACGACAATTAGTATTTAATGGAGAATCAGGGACTTATTCATCTAATCCTTAAATCTATTCATTAATTTTGTCTAGGTTCCAGAATATCCATAGTTTGAATGTGGTGTCAAATAACTCATTGGTAACACCTACCCCATCCACCGATAACTTGGCTGTGAGTTGGAAATCAGCTCTCAGTGAGTTGAATACAAATTACCTCTAAACACATGGCGGCTTTTAGTCCACTTGTTACTTTACTAGTGAGATCATCCACAAATCCATGAACATTTAGGTAAGAATTCTCATAACAACGTGAAGGAACCCAACCCAGCAGCAGAAACACCAGGCTAGGCCACACAACATCTGGCAAAATGGATGAGTGGGTTGGGTGCCCGCAGATCGTGGGTTCGATCCCTCGTGTGCAGTGTTGGCACCGAGTAGAGGGCGTGGCAATAGGAGGCCACGTGGGTAGTGACGTAATATAGCTCGGCTCCTTCCGGTTCCCGTCTGATTATGCTTCTCCCCGCCCCCCCCCCCCCTCCCATCCCAACGCCGCCTACACCCGCAAGTTACTACCACCATTTGTGGACAACCAGCGGCCATCCGCAACGGATGTTGGGTCTGACTAGACAAGTTTACCATGCATATTTACTGATCATCTAGCGCTTGAGCCAGACCGGATGGCTGAATGAGTTGAGCATCCGTCTCTTGTCTTGGTAGATCATGGAATTCGAACCGACGGGTTCGAACCCCGGTCGAGTAAAATCAATTACTTTAAAATGTATGAGTATCGCTTCCTAGCCAGGCGCTTGGCATTATTAGGCTATAGCAAGGATTGCTTGGCTCAGTGTCAGGCTAATTTGACTGAGTGGGATATCAAATCATGGTGCTGGTAGCCTGGTCTGCCATGAGTGCACACTGTCAGAAGTCGGTACCCGTCATGATGTGACCTTAGATGTTATCAGGATGTAAAACTCCAACAACCAACCAACCATATATTGTTTGATTTTGATTCATTTGTTGGGGTGCTGTATTTACGAAAGCTGTACATAGCGGCTTGACAAGGGCGGGATATAATGCGAAGAATAATGGGGATATTATGTGAACAGAGCTATTGCTATGATGGGCTACATGTGGTTCTAGGACGATGTGATGGTGCTGTTGGAGCTGCCTGGTGGGCAGGTGGCCTGCAATAAGGTAGGTGTAGTCTATGTTGGTCCGCAGGTTGTCGCCTGTCTACCACCGGCTGGAACCAGACGGGATGGCCGAATGAGTTAGAGCGTCCGTCTCCCGTGCTGGTAGATCATGGGGTCGTGGGTTCGAGTCCCGGTCGAGTCAAACCAATGACTTTATAATTGATACTTGTCGCTTCCTAGCCAGGCGCTCGGCATTATTAGGATAGGGCAAGGACTGGTGTACTCAGTGTCAGGATAATGTGACTGAGTGGGATACCAGGTCATGGTGCCGGCGGCCTGGTTTCCCAGTGGGACAGCACTATAAAGTCGCCATGAGTGTGCACTGTCACAAGTCGGTACCCGTCCTGATATGACCTTAGATGTTGCTAGGACGTAAAACAACAACAAACAAACAAACCACCGGCTGGTCACTTAGCCTGGAATTTTACTTTTATTTCTAAAGTTGTTAATAAAGAAGCAGGGCATAGGAGCCAGCCAGTGCTGAAACTCCCTATCTCCATAATATGTACTATATATATGGTGTTGTGCCTTTGTGAATAGTGCAAATAGTATGTATGTATTTATACATATTTACATATATATATATACCAGACGTGGTGGCCGAATCGGTAGAACGCAGTCTTCTCGTGCAGAAGGTCGGGAGTTCAAATACTAGCTGAGTCAAACCAATGACTTATCAAATTGATAAATGCCACTACCTAGCCTGCCGCTAAGCATTAATAGGATAGGACAAGGAGTGGTTAGCATAGTCTCAGTATATTGTGACTATGTGGGATATAGGGTCACGGTGGTAGCGGCCTGGTCTCCCAGTGGGGCAGCACTATAAAGTTTCCATGAGTGCGCACTGTTACAAGTTGGTAGCCCTCCTGATATGACATTAGATGTTAAGATGTAAACCAACACCAAACAAACTGCATATATATCAATCAATCAATAGTTCCATCCTCTAGTCGAGGGTTGGATGCAATGGTTCTCCACTTTTCCCGATGGTGTGCTGTTCTGATAGACTGTGAATAATTCAAGCCTGTCCACTGTGAAATATTTGTAAACCATGATGTTCTTGGTCTCCCTCTCCCTCTGCTGCCATTCACCTTCCCTTCCAACAATGTACGGTATTGAACTCTGATGAATGATGTGGCCAAAATAAATAAGTTTCTTTGTCTGTATAGTGGCAAACAAGCTTTTCTTATTTTTAAGTTTTCTGAGAACTTCTTTGTTGGTGATCTTCTTTGTCCATATATATGTGTATCTATATAACGATGCGAATGCATTTGTCAACACAACTACATATTGACCCCTAGAATGTCAAGGTCAATGAGTCCCATTGTGCTGGTAGACACAATGGGTGAGGAAGAATGGTTGATGAATTGGAAGTAAGACAGTGTGGTGTTGCACTAACAGTTAGCCACCTACTTTCTCGGAAGGTCATCAACACAAACGAAGTTGTCTTCAAGACTTTCCTAATTGTCCATATTTGCTTGTTTTTTCAATGCAGTCTATGGCATTGGGAGATTTTCTAAACGATATTGGATTTAAATGTCAGTCGCCAGGTTCACACAACGTATGAGAAGTGAGAGACCAATTTGGGTTTAGCATCCAGGTAGCATCTAAGATCATACGATGGAAGGTAATGACTTGGGACAATGCACACTCCTGATGGCTTTATGGTGGTTTCCGCCTCTAGCATTAGCAGCATGACGCGATATCCTACTCAGTCACATTATCATGACACTGAGCTAATCAATCGTTGCCCTAAGGCATGATGCCCTCAACCATTAAGTTCCTGCATATGACCTTAGATGTTACCAGGACGTAAAGCTCCAATGACTAACCAACCTTAAATTCCTTCAGGGCAGTGATATTTAGCAGTTGACGCAATATCCTACTCAGTCACATTATCATGACACTGAGCTAATCAATCGTTGCCCTAAGGCATTGATGCCCTCAACCATTAAGTTCCTGCATATGACCTTAGATGTTACCAGGATGTAAAGCTCCAATGACTAACCAACCTTAAATTCCTGCAGGGCAGTGATATTTAGCAGTTGACGCGATATCCTACTCAGTCACATTATCATGACACTGAGCTAATCAATCGTTGCCCTAAGGCATTGATGCCCTCAACCATTAAGTTCCTGCATATGACCTTAGATGTTACCAGGATGTAAAGCTCCAACGACTAACCAACCTGAAATTCCTGCAGGGCAGTGATATTTAGCAGTTGTGTAGGTCTTTAGTTTGAGACGGTTGGGAATAGAACCCATGACCTCCATGGTGGGAAGAGGATGATGTTACCATTAGACAACCCCGTCCAGTGTTGCTATACTATGTAGGTTAGGACATTTCTTTATTTAGATCTACATCAAAGAATCGCCGATTATATAACTTAAGGTTGCAAAGTTCGATGCTTTTGAGTTTGTGTCATTTTCTGAGCTAAATATACTAATTTGATCGTTATAATCTACCTTTCTGTAGTTTGAGGAAACTGATTTTAAAAAGGCTAAATATGGAGATATTTGAAGTGAAAACGCACAAAATTAATTCTGGCAAGCATGCCAAAATTCTGACACCATAGGCTTCTGCAGTAATAGCTTCTATTAAATTGTCTCAACACTCCCTTCTATATATGGCAACAAATGTTTGATAAGTGCACCAGTATCTAAGTAAGATATGTAGAATCAAATCTAGAAAATTGTTGTTTTTATTTAATTTGATGTTTTCATCGGACTATGCAGCTTCAACAAAGATGTGTGTATGAATATGACGCATGCAAGGAGCCTGCTGTGCATATTGTATGACTAGAGGTTGGAGTAGGATGGCTCACAAAGACTTCGGATTTATACAGAGAGACAATGGTGAGTTAGCCAGGTGCCAGTCTTCTGCACGGTGGTGGCGCGGCGAGCTGTCCGATTGAGTCCTGCAACAAGATTCTTTTTTTAAACTGTTCAAATAAATAGTCCAACACCATGACGCCATAGACCGACGGGACAGCCGAGTGTAAGGTGTCCACTTCATGTTTGAGAGATAGTGGGATCAATCCCCGGCAGAGTCACACCAAAGATTCACAATACAGGTATGTCTATTTGTCGCTACATTAACTCCCGCTGAATATTATTAAGAGAGGGCAAAAACCAATAAACCAAACAATATTTTCCGTAATTCTGAT
This sequence comes from Branchipolynoe longqiensis, assembly GCA_030323885.1. Taxonomy (NCBI): domain Eukaryota; kingdom Metazoa; phylum Annelida; class Polychaeta; order Phyllodocida; family Polynoidae; genus Branchipolynoe; species Branchipolynoe longqiensis. The sequence continues at coordinate 60,624,609 of CM059190.1, read as the reverse complement.
ATTTAAAAAATGTAAGAAATGAATGAACAAGATAGCCCTTATAATGCATATATCACAATTATTTGAGATAGACGGAAACATGCGAAAGTTAAGAGGTTCAAATTGAATGCGCTCAAATTTGGTAACTTCCAAATAAAACACAGTGTTAATTCATGGAAGAGGAATTTAAATATTTAGTATATTTAATTCAAATGAACTTTTCGATAATTTATTAATTATTAATTTCTTGACTTTATCCCACGCTCAACGGGATATAGACATCGATATTTGAGGATGGATACAGACTACTACGTCTCACAAATAATGTTGCATAATGTATTAAACGCAGCTGAAGGGACATTTCTTCTATCACACATTCACCTGGGTATAGTCTACACATAGATATTTATGGATGGAGATAGACTACTAAGTCTCACAAATAATGTTGCATATGTTCAAAGACCACCTGATGAATACTAGAGTGGGAGAACTTTCTTCTAGAAGATTGAAAAAGTCCAGTTTTATGACTGAAACAAGAGCCCTGCAGACAAAACACCAAGCAAAGCTCCCAGTGCAAGTAGAGGCCTTAACCATCACTGATTCTCCTCCCTGGGAAAGAAAGCTGGAGAACTTCAGTATTAGTATCACAGTGCCTTACCTCTCCACTAAAGATGCACACGGCGAAATGAGCAGGAAAATCCTGACACTGGTAATGCTTGATGAAAAGTACCCCCAGGAGGCATGGATCCATGCCTACACTGAGGGGTCAGCTACAGATGCAGTCCGGAGAGGTGGTGCTGGGGTATACATCAGGTACCCTAATGGACAAAGGCAGACAGAGGCAACACCAACAGGCCTTCACTGCACAAACTATAGAGCTGAGGTTGAAGCCCTGGTCCAAGCTTCTAAGATATTGAAAAGCACCACAGCCACAGACTCTCAGATAGTTTTCCTGACTGATGCCAGGTCTGTCCTTGAGGCAGTCACAGAGAACAAACTGCCACGACTCCAGGAAGCACTTAAAAATATCCACTGCTTCAGAATTGTGCTGCAGTTGATTCCCTCACACTGCGGCATTCAGGGTAACGAAGAAGCTGACAAAATGGCAAAGATGGGTGCAGAGGCAGAACAGCACGAAAACAGTGTTGACTTTAAGGAGATGAAGACCATCATTAAGTCTCTGCATAGATCACCAGAATCACGAGACAGCTACCATCAACTGTCAAGACAACATCAAGTGATCATCTTTCACCTTAGGACTGGGCATAACAGGCTTAACAATCACCTGCACAGATACTTCCGTGTAGTACCATCTGCCCTCTGCCCCTGTGGAGAGGAAGATCAGACTGCTGAGCATATCCTACAGAGCTGCTTGAACCATCACTCACTGAGGGAAGAGATATGGCCAGCTCCCACTGACTTGCAGGAGAAGCTGTACGGGGCTGCAGATGTGCTACAGAGGACTGTCAATTTTATTATGAGAACTGGGCTCGAAGTGTAATTGAAGGCGAATGAAAAGAAGAAGAAGAATGTTGCATAATGTATTAATTAAACACAGCTTAAGGAATATAATTAAATAATAAATATTGAGCAACTGAATACCAAGTCTAACAAATAAAGGTCCCACCTTGCGTTGTGAACACAGCTCAGTGGGATATAGTATTCAGCGATCAGAATTAGACAGATGAAGTTACTAAAGAGCTGTTGACAAAGGCTCTCGGTTAGTTAGTGAAAGGCTGACAATGAACCTCGGCGAGGTCTCTGCTGGGTGGGTGCGTGTGAGCGATAATGGGGAAGCTTCTTCGAATAAGTGACACTGTTCCTGCTCCCGGTGTCGCGGTTTCAGTTCTCAACCAGTTTCAGTTCTCAACTGTCGCTTCTGCGCATGCGTGGATTCGAGTGATGACTTCAAACTGCAGAGTGTCGCGATTTCCAATGTGTAAATCACTCTAAAACCGCTGTTGAGTTTAGTGAACTGATAGAATACCCTATCCAAATATGTCAGGCCACGATTTGAAACTGGTTCATTTTTTACGCATGCGCAGACGGCGCTGTTGGATTTAGACGCATGCGCAGAAGCGATGTTGAGAACTGAAACTGGTTGAGAACTGAAACCGCGACACCGGCATGTACCATACACGTGTTCTACTAATGGTTCGCCATCCATTTCTGTTAAATACATGGTCGCATTGTGCCCAGTATTAATATGTAAATATCTAATATATATGTACATTATATTTGTGCACATGTATATATATATTATTTTATTTCATTTTTCAAGATCCTAGCTGTAAATATATATGTATATATGTATATCTAGGCTAATATAAAATGAGGATCTTGAAAAAAATGCATAAAATAATAATGCATGCTTGGCAAATGCTAAAATTACATCACTATTTCTTACACTTACAGCCTTGTTCGAAAATAGTCACCAGCAGCTTAAATGCAATTTAAGAGGCCTACGTCCTGATGGCAGCTTAGATGTTGCTAGGACGTAAAACCCCCAAGAAACAAATTTGGTTTTACAATGTCGTTTCAATACACTGATCAGAGACAAGATGTATTCAATGGGGAGCTTTCATGACTCAGTTTTCTCGCTATAAACTTGGTGGCAGCACCCGTTCGCGGTCCAAGTCGGCCATCATGGTTGGATAGAAGGGTGTAGGTGTGTGTGTGTGTTGGTGGTGTAGGTGTGTGGTGGGGGTGCTGGTGTGTGGTGGGGTTTAGAGATGTGGTAGGGGTGTAGGTGTGTGGTGTGTGTGTGTGGTTGGGGTGTATGTGTGTGGTGAGGTTTTAGGGGTGTGGTGGGGGTGTAGGTGTGTGGTGGGGGTGTAGGTGTGTGGTGAGGGTGTAGTGTGTGGTGTGTGTGGGTGGGTGTAGGTGTGTGGTGATGGCTTAGGGGTGTGGTGGGTGTAGGTGTGTGGTGGGGTGTAGGTGAGTGGTGGGCTTTAGGGATGTGGTGGGGGGTGTAGTGTGGTGGGTGTGTGTGGTGGGATGTATGTTTGTGAGGTGTAGTGTGGTTGTGGTGGGGGTGTATGTGTGTGTGTGGTGGTGTAGGTGTGTGTGTGTGTGGTGAGGGTGTAGATGTGTGGTGGGGGTGTAAGTATGTGGTGGGGGTTTAGGTGTGTGGTTGGGGTGTAAGGGGTACTGGGGGTATAAGTGTGTGTCGTGGGGTGTAGGGGGTTTAGGTGTGTGTCATGGGGTGCGTCCTGGGGGTTTAGGGCTGTGGTGGGGGTGTAGCTTTATGATGGGGGTTTAGAGATGCTAAAGATTGTGAGGTGCCGCTCTACAAGACACCCATACACCTCCATGACAAACCACCTACACCCCCACCACACACACCGTCAACCCCCACCACACACACCTACACCCCCACCACATACCTAATCCCCCACCACATCCCTAAGCCCCCACCAAACTGAAAGGTTCCCATTGTGGCTGTTATGCAGTGGGTATTCTTATAACTAACGATAAGTTGTGCGAGCGGTGCAGTGTCCCAATCTGCAATGCACTTTCACATATCTTTTTGTTCAGCAATGGACTGGGTTCAACTCCCGCTCAACCAGTCCACCTACATTGTGGGGATTGTTCTCCCGATTACTACTTAGACAACTCCCGGCAGCGTGTCTCCTTGACAATACACTCAGGTGTGCGTGTGTCTGTGCATGTGTGAGGTGGACAAATATAGATTTCCGTTTCAAATTAGCTGACATTATATGTTACTTTATTCGTCAGGCCAAAACTGCACTGAGCACATGTCACCAGGATGTAAGCTTGCTGTATCAAAGCACTCGGTTAGGTTTGCTATTGGATTGGATTGTGGTAATACAATGATTTTTGATTAAACCTTAGTTCCTAATCATTGTTCCGCCTACATTGAATTATATATATATATATATATATGTTGAATATGGCATATGGCATACAGAATGGATGTTATATGTGGAAGGGAATTGAGGTGAAATCCTTATGCATATATATATATATATATATATATATATATATATATATATATATATATATGCGTCAAATGGAATCCATATATGTACACATTCATGGCGTGCTCTCCGTGTTATTTGAAGAGGTCGCCCATGTCACGTGGTGATGAGGTGGGTCACGTGATCAGGCCAGGTGAAATGGTAGCGTTGCCTCGCCCCTGCAGTCACGTGCAAGGTCAGATCGCCTGGCGACCTGACGACGGACGCTCATTGGTGGATATGTGCGGAGCGTTGCTATGGCAATAATGATATTTGCATCGTGAATATTTTTCGAACTCAACTCGAATTAAGCCATCTTTCAGTTAGAATGAAGGTTTTATATATTTAATCATATAATTTGACCAAAAAGATTGTGACTAAAAGATTGTGACTAACCTGCCACCGTATAAAATATTCCAATATTCGGCAAGGGGGAATGCAATTTTTCTATTACTGGGTTGGTGGTGCCTGAATGGGATGGAAATAGACATAGTGGTGTTGTCAGGTCTGGGTGTGATTGCACTCAGGGCCTAGTCTTTCTGGTCCTTCTAGTACACTCAAAAGGTCAAGGTTGGTGGTGGCCAAGGGGCCATACAGCTACTGGTGGTGGGCAGACCACTGGTGTCCATAGAGACCAGGAATGCTGGATTCCTATTCGTGAGACCAGGAATGCTTGATTGCCATTGGTGGAAGGAGGTGGTATGATACTCTACCGAGAACCCATGTAACTATATAAACAATAAACCATAGGGCTGGAATCTCTCTCTTACACTTTACTCTCTTTCTTTCTCTTTGTCTGTATTGTTTTCCTTATAGGCTACATACAAAGCCACAGATCCGAGCATTAGATTCTACAAACTGGTGACCATGACGCGTGGGTATTTTCTACAAACTGGTGACCAGGACGAGTGGGTAGTTTCTACAATCGGTCATCATCACCATCATCATGCTGTCGGTCGCGATGCGACAAAGACTGCTTTCGTTACTTGACTACCGCTCTCCATTTAGTTCTCTGCTGTGAGAGTGATGTCCATGAGTCGGTCATAATGTCTGTCAGCTTCAGGTTTCTCTTGATGGTATCCTTGAACTGGAGAGGAGGGCGCCCGATCTTTCTGCAACCAGAAGACACTTAAGAGTAGAGGATCTGCTTTGGTAGCCTGTCTGATGACATCCTCATGAGGTGTCCAGTCCACCGGTGATTCATTTTGAACAGAAGATCTTCCATACAGGGCAGCACTGTCCGTTTGAGTATTTCCTTATTTGTCACTTTGTCCTTCCAGGTTAGCCTCATGATCGAACGCAGATGTCACATCATGAAGGCATGCAGCTTTTTCACCTGTCATCTGTACACTGTCCAGGCCTTGGCTTCGTATAGTAGGGAGGATAGCACGATTGCACAGTAGATCTTGCCTTTGACCCGCATGAACACATGGTGGTTCTTCCAGAGACTCTGGCGTAGTCGGCCAAAAGATGCGCTAGCCTTGGCCATCCTCCTCTGTATTTCAGCATCAATGCGGCCATCACTTGATATAGTGCTTCCGAGGTATAGGTGAATTCTGGAACAGAGTTCAGCTTCTTTCCATCAACTATGACATCCTCCTCTCGGGTTCTTGTAGAGTTGGGTTGGTACAGCACCTCCGTCTTCTTGATGTTAATCTTCAGGCCAAACTTCTTTGATGCATCGGAGAAAGCATCCACTATTTTCTGGATCTCATCAGCAGAGTGGGCAACCAGTGCACTGTCATCTGCGAATAGCAGCTCTCTCACCAGTATCCAAGTAGTCTTGGTCTTCGCTCTGAAGTGTGTGACATTGAATAGGTCAGTTCTCTGTCTGGACTGTATATAGACGCCATCCCCCATGCCTTGGAAAGCCTCATCGAGCCTTGCTGATAGGAAGATGGAGAAGAGCGTGGGGGGCCTGTACAAAACCTTGCTTGACTCCATTGGTAACCCCAAACGATTCCGAGACTTCCCCTCCAACACTAACATTCGCCATCATTCCCGTATGTAGAGCCTCGATCATAGTTGTGAACTTCTCTGGGCATCCATACTTCCGACTGTATCAAACGCCTTAGTTAAATCGATAAATACCATGTACAGTGATCGGTCCTCCTCAATGCACTTTTCTTGTAGCTGTCGGAGACAAAATATCATATCCACAGTGCTCCAGTTACAACCGGTCATATACTACCCAAATTCACCGATGCAGCCTAGATGCATTTCAGGCAGCTCCACCAGCATCCACCTTTTTTAACGTTCTTCGAATAATATTCGCATAAGATACCTTATATGACATATATTTATTTAATCATATAATTTAAGTTAGACTTTTAGGATTTATTTATTTATTTCCGGTTTACATCATAACATCCCCTGATGTCATAATAGGACATGTACGAGCTCGTGGCGGCGCACACTCATAACGACTTTATAGTGTTTCCCCACTGGCATACCGTGCGACTAGCGCAATGACATGATATCCCACTCAGTCACATTATTTTGAAACTGAGTCAATCAGTCTTTGCCCAATCATAGTAATGCTGAGCAGCGGGAAAGATAGCGACACCGCCTGGACGGTTCCATAATAGGGTAGAACTATAAAGTCGCCTTCGGTTCGCATTATCACAAGTCAATAGCAGTCCTGATTTAACCTTGGATGTTGCTAGAACGTAAAATCCCAACAAGAAAGCATACAACCAGAACAGCGAACAGCGAACAGCGAAACAGAGATGGCAACAGAAACAGTGTCGGTGCATTATTTGATGTCACATATATCGATGTTCTTGGGGTGGGTTTTTGTTCTTGTTTTTTTGTGTCGCTGTTGGATTTGGTTTAACCTCAATGCACTTAAGCCATGACAGACACGTAATCAGAAATCGCAGCTTTATACCATTTCATTACATCTTCAGAAAGTCGTTTGGACTTAATTGTGCACAATCGTCTGCTTCTTCTGGACCATACGGGATAGCCAAATGAGTTGAGCGTCTTCTCCCTGGTCGAGTCAAACCAATGACTTAATAATTTATATGTGTCGCTTCCTAGCCAGGCGCTCGGCATTATTAGTATAGGGCAAGGACTGGTTTCTCAGTGTCAGGATAATTTGACTGAGTGGGATATCAGGTCAAAGTGCTGGCCTGTCTGGCAGCGGGGCACAAGTCGGTACCTGTCCTGATATGACCTTAGATGTTGCCAGGACGTAAAACTCCAACAATCAATAACTAAATCTGCTTCTTCGTGAAACATCTCACACCTATGAGTAGACCGATGATATTTGATTTGAGATTAATGGCGACTCTGCATTATGGCGAGGGGTAGTTAAACTGGTCCTCGGTGTGTGCATGCTATATCAAACGGTGTCTACATCGCGTGCGCGCAGTCATGCACACCCATCGGCACATAGCACGAGGTGTGAGGGGACCAGTCTATTTCACCGGATGTAGGCATTGGCATTTGATCGATGAACAGGCTATTTGCTCTTAGCACTTTCGGAATTCATGCCATATATTGAGAATTCGGCAGCGCACTTTGCAGCACTGCCAGTGTGAACGCAACCACAGCTATCGGCGAACTCATTTGCTTTATTTCTCCAAGAGAATCAAACTAATAGTTTTGTCAAAAGAATATAAACGACAGTTTGCAAGACCTATGTATATAATGCCATTATTGGTTTGTCATTGGGGATATATATATATATGATATATATATATATATATATATATTCGAAATGTAGCAACTTGTGACAGTTCAACCTCATGACCATACCGCTTGAACCATGCCGCAATATCCTACTCAGTCACATTATCATGAGACTGAGCAAGCCTGTCGTTGTCCCATCCTATTAATGCTGATTGCAAGGCTAGGTAGTGACAAGTTTCAATGTTGTAAGTGTTTGGTTTGATTCGGCCGGGAATCAAACCCCCGACCTCCCGCACAGGAACCCAGTACTCGACTTATTCGGCAGTCCGGTCCGGGTTGACACTATTGAGGATTTGCGTAAAATGATTAGCACTACGTGGTCAGTGCCTCGTCGGCCATCATGGTTGGATAGGAAGTCCAGCTATAACACTGCCAATGTGGCGGTGGGTATTAATATCCCTTCGATTTTGGGTTTAATTTGACCAAATTTCACTTTTTTGAGTAAGCTATTCTCATAAATAACATTATTTCAACCCCGAGTGAATATTCATGATTCTGAACAACATAATTAGATTGTAGCCCTGAATAGATTTGTGCTTTTTGTTTTATTTACATACACTTGATAGTAGAGTGAACTGCTTCTATCCAACCATGATGCAGGAGTAGTGTGATGCCTACGTCACATGCAAATCCTCAATTAGATGCCATTGTATGAGCCGGTTGAGAAAATATATTTGTTTATCAGTTAAATTTCAGTTGCATAGTCGGATGATTTTGAGTTTCTGTAACTTTTCTGAGATAAATATATTAAACTGATTGTTATGATCTCCCTTACTTTAACTTGAAGTAACTTTTATGTTAAATAGCATAACATTTGAGATATTTGAATTATTAACATGTCAAATTAGTTTCGGGAAGCACCTCAAAACTCTGACACCATAGGCTTCTGCAGTAACATGTTTGACTAAATTGACTCAGTATTCCCTTCTATGTGACAATACATGCTCAATAAGTGAGTTAGTATCTAAGTTACATATGTAGAATCAAATATCAATAATTGTTTTGGTTTCGAAAAGTTTATGCTTCATCGGACTATGCAGCCTTACTTTAAATGGTATGTATTGTGCTGTAGTCGCTTGGCATCATATTTCAAATCAAAGGAGTACTCGTCCCAATATTCCCATATGGAAACAGAAAATCCTTTACACACTATGTTTAACGCAACTGCACGAAATTAAATGTCCACAATCCGATGCCTTGGCGTGTCTGGCATAATATTTTCATAAATATATCACCTTCACCATTATAATTTCACAATAATTTGAAGCAACTTTATTTCTAAAGGGTTAACTTCGGAGACAGTTGAAGTGATAGCATGTCAAATCAATGTAGACATGCTTTGATTACCTATTTATGACAGCAATATAATAGCATCAACCTGCAATAAACGTTTAATGAGTACACCAATATCCGGGTTGGATTTGTAAGATTAAATCTAGGTGAGTATCTTGGTCTTGAAAATTGGAAGCTTTCATGAGACTTTGCAGCTTTATATCACACGGAAAACAACTTCTGCACCGACATATCCTCCCATTCCATCTGTAATGCTTAATGCATGTCTCTGAGGTATGCATAATCGAGTTGACTTTGCCTCATTTAATAATAATCCCGTAAGCATTCAGCCATCGAGCCCGATATTTTGCAATATATGATTAATATTAAGATAATAATGCAACGGCTGACTGAATAATGGCATTGTAGCTGACTGACATTTGAATGTTATATGCCATATGCCATACATGCACCTACTTCTAAGTAATAACCCTACTTCCGGTTGAACATGTAATATTCCTATTTAAAGTTGCATAGAAAACAGACAAAACCCAAAACAATTATCTAGGTTTGATTATATAACTTAGATAATGGTGCACTTTTTAAAATGTGCCGCCATATAGGACAAACTGGGAAATTTAATAGAACATGTTACTGCAGAAACCTATGGTGTTAGAGTTTTGGCATGCTTGGCAACATTAATTTTGCATGTTTGCACTTCAAATAACTAACAAGTTAGCCATTTAAAATAAAAGTTACTTCAAACTACAGTAAGGTAGATTATAATGATTAATCTACTATATTTATCTCATAAAATGACTGAAACTCATAAGTATCGGACTATGCAGCTTTAACTAAATAAAATAACACAAAATAGAGTTATGTATATAGCAGGCTGGAATGAATATATAGAGAAATGTTAGGTACGTGTACTTGAAGTCCTGATTAAAGACTAAGTTGACAATAACCTATATTAAATGCTTTTCTGTGCTGTATAATTAATTATGTGAATATAAATAACGGATTGATCTCCCGATATGTTGTATCTCCTGCAGGCTAAATATAGCATGATGTGTCTCCTGCCGGTTAGCCATTGTTCCCTGTAGCCTAACCGGACACTAGCGCCGCCACCGGCTGCTTTCAACAATCCTCAGAACTGTCCAGCTTTCCTACAGGCCGCCGCAAAATTAATGAGCGACTTCTGACATTGTGTACATCTGGGTTGTACATGTGTTCCCGACTGGTGTTGGTTTGCTACACCAGGTGGCGTCGTTGCGCCATATGGAAGTAGCACAGAATAGTAAACCGACGAACTATTTGCAATGATTCATTTGTAACCTAGCAAGGGCAGCCTGAATAGAAACCGTAATATATATTTTGTTTGTTTATATTCAGGAATGTCGACAGACTATAAATATATTAGTGTATTCTCATCTGAGACCACTTATTCTCAAATATATCAAATCAAAATTGCAACATGAATGGGACGAGCATCACAACGAAAACTGGCATACCATCGCCCTATGCATTGAAGAACATCCACATCATGCTGGGCTGGGTGGTTGTTGGAGTCCTGGCAACATCTAAGGTCATATCAGGATGAGTACCGACTTGTGACAGTGCATGCTCATGGCAACCTTTTAGTGCTGCCCCACTGGGAAATCAAGCTGCAGCACTATGACCTGATATCCTACTCACTCACATTATCCAGACACTGAGCTAACCAGTCCTTGCCCTATCCTATTAATGCCAATCGCCAAGCTAGGAAGCAACACATATATATTTTTAAGTCATCGGTTTGACTCGACTGGAAACTGAACTCCCGATCTCCCGCACCTGAGGCCCGCGTACTACCGATTCGGCCACCACGCCCTGCTCAATTAATATTCTCTATTTTAGTGCTTGGTTTAATGTTAATTTATTAGCCTGGGTTTATTTTCGATTAATTATTTAATATGTTTTACTATATTTATGTTCATTTACTAACCACTTATTAGTAACTAAATTGGGTACAGTGAGTAGAGAGGCTCTAATTTGTCGTCATTACTGGGGGCAAAGGTCACACTCCACCCACCACAAGGTGGCAGCCAATCACAGCTCTCACACATGCACACTGCCACACTCCTCTTCTTCTCAGCCAATCATATTCCACCTCACACTCACATTCTTCCTCGCACACTAGCCCAATCTCCTCAGTCAGTTTACTCGGGACTGCCTAGATCACCACATCTTTTCTCTGCCCACCCACACCTCCACTTGATTAGGTGAAACAAAAAAAAACAAATCAGACACAAATGTAGTAATTAACTATTATCCTTGCCCTGTCCTAGTAATGCCGAGCGCCTGGCTAGGAAGTGACAAGCACCAATTTTCAAGTCATTGGTTTGACTCGACCATGGCCCGAACCCAAGACTCCACGATCTACCAGCACTGGAGCGTCCACCTCCCGTGCTGGTAGATCGTGGGGTCGTGGGTTCGGGCCATGGTCGAGTCAAACCAATGACTTGAAAATTGGTGCTTGTCACTTCCTAGCCAGGCGCTCGGCATTACTAGGACAGGGCAAGGACTGGTGTGCTCAGTGTCAGGATAATGTGGCTGAGTGGGATACCAGGACATGGTCCCGGCGGCCTGGTTTCCCAGTGAGACAGCACTATAAAGTCGCCAGGATGCGCACTGTCACAAGTCGGTACCCATCCTGATATGATCTTAGATGTTGCTAGGACGTAAAACAACAACAAACAAACAAACAACTACAAACTAATGTATAAATAATAAATAAATGATACATTTAATTTGATTAATCTTTGCCACAACTTTTGTTAAAACTGAGTGTGAGGTTCTACACTGTGGGTATAAGGAATGCTTAAATAATAATTTTACAGAACACAATTTAAACACTCACCTTGAATATAGCTTTTTCTGCTGACAATCATCACATAACTTTATATCCCTATATATTATTAAAGCATGAGACTAAAATAAAAAGAATAAATGGAAATAATATTTTAGAGTAATTTTTAATATCTATTAAAAGGCGTGACAAAATAATTCCATTCATGAAATATTCAAGGGAAATTCCAAAACCAAAAAGACCGGCTGAGATTATAAATGGCTATGAATTTCTAGGTCGACCATCAGTCATTAGTCATGGTACCTGAGGTAATATGACGGTGGAGGGAGGGGCAAGGGAGGGGGACAGCTGTCATTTGAAAGTAACATCACGACCATGCCAGGGATGAGCAAACATGTAAATGCTTAAGACTATGATGATTGTATCACGTGATTTCTTTTTAAATTTGCATAATTCGATGTAAACATCAAATTTTCAAAACCAAACAATTATCTAGATTTAATCGCACTTATTAAACATTTGTCGCCACATAGAATGGAATACTGAGGCAATTTAATAGAGCCTGTTAAGTACTGCAGAAGCCTATGGTGTCAGGCTTTTTACGTGCATGCCAAGATTAATTTTGCATGTTTGCATTACAAATATCTCAAAAGTTAGCCATTTAATATTAAAGTTATTTAAAACTAAAGTAAGGTAGATTATAATGATCAACCTAATATATCTATCTCAGAAAATGGCAGCAATTCAAAACCATCGGACTATGCAACTTTAAAACCACAGATAACTAACCACAATTATGAAAAAGTATATTGATTAGTGCAGGTGACGGATACCTCTGAACCATGTCTGACCTTTCATCCTGGTCTGATGTGCTTGATTGCAGCAAGGAGGTGGCCTGGCCATCCACTCCGTCTCCGTTGAGAGTGAGGGGGTCGGCAGGGCTGCTCGAGCATCCATCGTTGTCAAGACAACCTCCAGCACCCCCGTCAACATCTACTGGGCCGATATCACGGCATGGTTACCAGCCGAAGGTATTTACCTGTCATTTTTTAATTAAAAAACAACAACAGTTTTCTTACGGATTTCAGGTATTTGTTAAAGTTGCATAGTCCGATGAAGCATGAGATTTTCAAAAGTAAAACAATTATCTAGATTTGATTCTACATATATAACTTAGATACTGATGCACTTAGTAAGCATTTATTGCCACATGGAAGGGGATACTGAGGAAATTTAATAGAACCTGTTACTGAAGAAGCTTATGGTGTAAGGGCGTCCTTGCCTAAATTAATGTTGCATGTTTGCACATCAAATATCTCAAAAGCTAGCCATTTTATGGGGGTATCACACTACGACGTTTCTAACCGGCGACCTGTCAACGTGTAGTGATTTTGGGCGATAGTAAGTGAAACGTCGGAACGCGCTGATGGCGCGTTACGGGGGCGTCGGTACATTTCGCTACACATCGGTACACTATCTTTGACGTTGACGATCGGCGGAGAACGCCGGCGCGCGCTAGTAGGCGGCCAAGGTTTTAAGCATGTCAAAAAAAAAACAACGACCGCCAGCGCGCGCAAATATATGGGTAAGGACGTTAGGCGCGTGTCGCAATGCGTTGGACGCGCCGGAATAACATTATGGGAACGCTAGGAAGACGGCGCGCGCGGGGGAGGGTCGTTGCTCACACGTTGTGGCAAACTGGGCCGTTTTTGTTTTACGCCCTAGCAACATTTAAGGTATATGAAGACGTCACGGCAAACCTTTTTTTTTTTTTTTCCCCCCCAACACGTCGACACACGTTGGCGGCGCGCTACTAACACGCTGCGCCAACGTCCAATTTCCCCATATTTCCCCTAAATCTTTAACGTTTCTCGACGCGCAAGATAGTACTTTCAACGCTGACGGGTCGCCGGGAGAAACGTCGTAGTGTGACAGCCCCATTAAATAAAAGTTACTTCAAACGAAAGTAAGGTAGATTATAGTGATCAACCTAATATACTTATCTACCTAATATACTTATGTCATATAAATTACAGAAACTCAAAACCATCGGACTATGCAACTTTAATAGAATGCTTTGAATCTGTTGTCCTGTCATTAGCAGCCTGCTGTCTGTCCATCATAGCTGTCAAGAACCTGCCTATCACAGGAACTATTCAGCCTACAATACCTGGGTGAGCCCAGTTCTGTATGTAATGTTTGTTTGTTGTTTGTTTGTTGTTGTTTTACATCCCAGCAACACCTAAGGTCATATCAGGACGGGTACCGACTTGTGACAGTGCGCACTCATGGCAACTTCATAGTGCTGTCTCACTGGGAAACCAGGCCGCCGGGACCATGACCTTGTATCCCACTCAGTCACATTATCCTGACACTGAGCACATCAGTCCTTGCCCTGTCCTAATAATGCCGAGTGCCTGGCTAGGAAGTGACAAGCACCAATTTTCAAGTCATTGGCTTGACTCGACCATGGTTCGAACCCACGAGCCCACAATCTAGCAGCATGGGAGATGGACGCTCCAACTCATTCGGCCATCCCGTCTGGTCTCTATTTCTGCATGTAGGCCTACCATGCAATCCATGATCATGCTCCTCTGGTTCCCCCTCCCCTCTTATAGTTATATATATTTGAACACCACCCTGTTTCTATAACTAAGCTACTTTCCACCTGAGATACTCCTAATGTTCCGTACTCTTTTCACAAATTCTGTACGTCAAGCACCATCTGTCGCGTGCACTGTCTGTTTATCTTAATTGGGTTTTTTAATAAAAAAAAAAAATTGCCACTAAATGACCCCAAAGTGCACTAAATGACCCCATTTTTTTTCCTAACGCGCGGTTTTTAAACTTGACCACCGGCCTAAGCATATTCAGAAAAATATTCTGAATTTATTTAGCATGGTGGTTGCTTTTACTCTCTCGGGTTGAACGAAAATGTAAAATTCTGGTATCTGCCCCCAGACTAAATAGCATTTTTGCATTGCATTGCTGTCTGTATTATTCGGAGGAATAAAGAGAATAATCTTGTGAACAAAACAAAAACCTAGTTTTCATTGAAGGAATATATTTGTCGACAACCTCAATACAACCCCTCAAACAAATAAAAACAATACAAATAAACAAAAACACCTTTATCGACCAGGTCACCCAAACTACACGATCACCCAGAGGACATGGACTGATGACAAATACACAATGCTGCAGTCCACCATTGAACTCAAAAAGATGCTTCTATCAGAACTCTCCTACTACTATGACTATGAAGAGGAACACATCGTTTACTACCTTCCCATGTCGGCAGACGTGAGCTCAGGTGAGAATAGTATTAGTTACATTGAAGGTATTGTCTACATTAAAGCCGTGTTTACACGGGGAATTGTGAAACGATCTAGACAAAGCAATTTATATGAAGCGTTTTAGATGCGTGTTTACACGGCAGAGTTTGAAAGTGTGTCGGCGCCGGGAACCAGCAGGCGCCTGTAGCTGGCAAGCACTGCTATTTGTTTAGTTTACACACGTCGATTCGATGCAGATGTAGCTGCTACGTTAATATCGCTTGGAATTTAAGGTTAATTTAATTAAATTTCATTATTTGAGTCTGTAATTCTGTTAAATATGATCGCATTCACTAGATTTCGGCCTAATCGGGCCCTAACACTGCCGGGCACCAGCGATTAGTTACTGCTCCCCCTGTTTCCGGCACGCACTACTATTTTATACTATCGCCGCCCGGGAACCAGCTGAATCGCTTCAAATAAACCACCTAGCGAGGTGGTATAGATGAACCGTTTCATATGAAGCGATTCAGCCCTAAAATGCCACAGCATCGCGTCTACAGGGGAAATGTGAGTCGATCTAGGCAAGTCGTTTCATATGAAACGTTTTAAATCGCCCGTGTAAACAGGGCTTTAGAGGACAGTCATCAAGGTTCCCTGATTGTTGAGCACTTGAATCCACATTTCTGTCATTCCAGGGCTAGCATCACAACCCTTACCGTATCTAGGCTGCCTGATACAAATAACCTACTCATGCCTACCTGTATATCTAGCATTTAAAGTTGCACAGTCCGATGGTTTTGAGATTCTGTCATTTTCTGAGATAAATATGTCAGGTTGTTCATTATAATCTACCTTACTTGAGTTTGAAGTAACTTTGATTGAAAATGGCAAACTTAGGAGATATTTGAGGTACAGCACATGCATAGAGAAGGTTCAACATTATACAGCATGCACAAAATCCTTCTCATAGCGCCCGTGGAGGCTTAATAAATTAAGTGAAATATTGCACCTAGAGTTGGACTCAAACGCACACTTGTGCCATTCCGGAACTGGCACCATAACTGTTAGTTTATTTCGGCATTATACTATTTAGAACTTATAGGCCTACGTCCATCAGCAGTTTTAAATGTATGCATACGTCCATGACAACATAATATAAACATATGAATATATGCCATATTGACTTATGACTTACTTATGAACGTATGGATATTTAGGCTGTTAGACATTTAAAAACCAAAAACATTTAAAAACCAGACAAAAAAAAAAAAAAAAGAATTGCTTCAAACTAAAGTAATGTAGATTATAACCATCAACCTAATATATTTATCTCAGAAAATGACAATAACTCATAATCATCGGACTATGCAACTTTAATCAATGACTGTGATATATCACATGTATATTAATTCAGTTTACTTGTTGTTCATCTGTTGTGTTTGTCGGTGTGTGTGTTGTGCAGCCGATGGGGAGTTCATCTACCACCAGACACTAGATATCCCTGAGAAGACAGCGTCAGAGAACCACAGCGAGACGCGGTTCAGGGTGCTCGAGCGGCCTGAAACTGCTGTGCACTACACCGATGGAGCAAAGGTTGGTTTAGATAAAAGATTCACCCTGTACTTGCAGTACAGGTGTGAATACCAGCCCTATGTAAAAGCTGGCAACGAATTTCGGCATGGTGGGGAAATGAACTGAGCTGATAAATTCTTAATTTAAAAAGCAAAATATATTCTTCACATCCATCTTCATATTTCCCCACTACTTCTGAGAGGAAAAATATAATTAAATATATACTTTAACGCACTTTAAAAGTGAAATCAACGGTGTTCTATCGCCACCATCTTGTATTTTTACATTCTCTCCCATTTCACCAACTCTGTGCCGATATAAGTAGCCATTTGATACTGGAACCAGAGATTCCACTTCCTGTTCCATACTAAAACAGTTTTTGCCAGGTTTTATATAGAGTTGGTATTCACCCCTGTACTGCAAGTACGAGGTGCATCTTTTAAGTTTTATCTAATGTGAGTTAGGCAAAGCAGAAAAATATCAATATGCTTGCTTCTCATACATCGCCACATCAACCCTTTTTATATGAGCAATACTAAAGAAAATGAAGAAAAGGGAGGCGTGAAGAAAAGGACACGAAGTAAGTGGAAAGAATGTGAATGAAGTGTGCTGGGACCAATATTATTTTTAATATTTATAAATGACCTGCCCTGCAGTGTCTCATCAAATCTAACAATATTTGCGTATGACACAAAGGTCTTTCGAGCAATAAAAGATGTAAGAGATAAAAATCTCTTGCAAGAGGATATTCTGAAACATGCACAATGGTCCGAGAAATGGCAATTGCCCTTCAATGAAAAGAAGTGCAAAATTATTCATTACGGGGAAAATAATCCTCATTATGCCTATAATATGAAGAACACTGTCCTGCAACAAGATAGCAATGAAAAGGACTTGGGTGTAACCTTCGACTCCCAGCTTTCCTTTCAGAAACACATCTCAAATGCTAACCAGAGAGTAGGAATAATTAAAAGAACTTTCCATCGCCTCAACAAGAACAATTTTCTCATTTTATTTAAGTCTCTTGTTAGGCCAATTTTGGAATACTGTCCACAAATTTGGAGCCCAATTTTTCGGTAAGATATTCTGGAGATCGAAAAGGTTCAACAAAATTAGTTGCAGATATAGGACTTACCCTATGAACAAAGGCTTAGGGAATTGAAACTTCATACCCTTTCCTACAGAAGGAAAAGAAGTGATATAATTGAAGTATTTAAAATTATGGAAGGTTTTGATAAAATAGAGATTTTTCACCTTGAATAAAAGAGAAGGCAGTCGGGCCATACTCTCAAACTAGTAAAAGCCAGAGCTATTTCAAAGTTAAGGCAACACAGTTTCTCAAACAGGATCATAAATATATGGAACAGTCTCCCACAAAATGTTATTGATGCCGAGTCAATAAATTCATTCAAGAATAGATTTGAAAAAGCATGGGCTGATGAGCCAGGGAAATTTGACCCCTTATTCACCACATGCTACTAATTATTCCTTGCGTTGCTTATTTACTTGCACTCAAGCAAAAATGAGAGACAAATAAGTGTTCACACTTCCTGTCTACCATTCGCTATTTCGCTATAAGGGGAGAAAGAGAGAATAGCGGAGCGAATGAGCAGAGCGAGAGTTTGATTTAATTTGATTTATACTCTGTGACCCCGCACAGGGTATGAGAGCCACAATATAACAACATAGAATGGAAATGAAATAGTGGCTCAAAGATTATCAGTGAAGCAAGGCGATAAAGAAGGGCCTACACAGAGCATGTGCAGTGAGTTGCTACCAACATTAATTCTTCCCATTGCCACCAGAGGGCAGGTTGGTGCTGGGAATCCCCCAATATGCAATTTTCCACACTGCAAGGTGCGCAGTAAGTTGTCATCGACATCATTAGTTCGTCGACCGCCATCAACGTATATATCAGTGGCAGAAAATGTATGTTACTCATATTATGCTGCCCTGCACGTCCTTATTAGAAGTAGCACTTCCCGTGCCAATCCCATTTAGAGATGGACAAGTCGGGGGGGGGGGGGGGGGGGGGGGGGGCTCTGTCTAATGTGCCCTGCAATGACCCCGAATGAGCCCAAGCTCATTCAACACCATTGTCTGGTAACTCTTTATCAACATCTAGAAGCTATTGTTGCGGAGTGTCACTGCCGTTGATGAGTTGAAAGACTGGAATTCCCACCTTGCAATTAAATCCCAAATAGATACTGTCAGACAGAGCTCAGCGGCTGAGGTTTGTCGGACAAGCATCTCCTCTGAGAGTTTGCCGAATGGCTGAGAGCTCCATTTGAAGTTGTGGCCAAAGCGACATAACCATCTCCTTTGTATTCCCAATGCACTAGCGAGTAGTAGGGACATAGACAATTTCAACCCAAATGACAGCACTGTAAACCATATCAGCCATGGTTATTTCAGCGCGATCAAGGTTAAATGTACAATACCATGATTATGAGTTTCTGTCATTATTTTTTGATAATATATTAGGTTGATTGTTATAAATTAATCGACGTTGCATATATGCCTACATATATGACTATATATATATATATATGAGTCATGATCACGAAAAGAGGCCAATTGGGGAAAGTTGTCGGTGTCGAGCATTGGATGTCGGTGTCGAACAGTATAATTATAGTTTAGTATTGACAGAGGTATTGGAAAGTCCTTAAATTTATCCTGAATGTAAAGGTAGAGAAAATACAACAACCTTATTTGTTTCTAGGATAATTTAATATAAACAAAGAAATGCGCTACACTTTAAGAATTGCGACGCCAACATCTGTTAAACTTGTCGGCGTCGAGCATTGGATGTCGGCGTCGAACGGCATAATTATAGTTTAGTATTGACAGAAGTGTTGCAAAGTCCTTAGATTTATCCTGAATGTAGAGGTAGAGAAAATACAACAACCTTATTTGTTTCTAGGATAATTTAATATAAAACAAAGAAATGCACTACACTTTAAGAATTGTGACGCTGACATCTTAAATAAACCACCAATTGGCCCATTTTCGTGAGGCTGACTCATATATAGGCATAATAGAATTATGTGTGTGCATAGGTCAAAAGAGTAGCAGTGTTGCAGTCGAACTGCTGCGGCCGGGGCGTGCTCGTAGGGTGTACACATCATCGAGCGCCATCCGGTGGTACATCCACAAACCAATGGCGAGTTCCCCCGCAAACCTCCTGGGGGGTGGGCAGAAAAGTGCGTTCCTTACACCCGCAGATACGCGGGCGTCGGTAGTACATCTGCGATCAATGGCGAGTCCCCCCACAAACCACCGGGGGGGCACCACAGTGCATTTCCTTACACCCACATATACGCGGACGTATATACGTGGCTATATATATAAATATATATATATGTATATATATACATATATGGCAAGTATTTTGCAAATTTCAGGATAATTACTAAAAGTCCTCTTCAAAACACAAATTACCCTACTTTGATTGTCTTTAAATGAGAACAGCCTCAAATTCCCAGTAGGGCCTAGATACGTTGCAGACATACAGGTATATTATGTCCATAATTTCCAATTCTCTCAGATAATCGATACAACACTAAGTGCCTAGAGCTTTATTCAATGCCGTTATTATAGTTGTTCAAGCGTCACCCTTCTCTATGAACATCGCCAGCTGTAGTTCTCGCTTTGTCCACCAGGTGCACCTGCAGTGGCGCTTCCTGTCACGTGATGAGAATGTGTTCACGCTCTGGAGGACGGTTTTCCAGTCGCCGACTGAGCACCACGACCTTGACTACGCCGACCACATGCTATACTCAGAAGGCTTCCCTGATGATGCAAGTCTCTGTTCATAGTTTATTTCTGGATAATTGATGGGAAGGCTATGTATCCTTCCCTTGTGTCCACTCCCACCCTCACCACCACCCCCCACCCCTGCCTCGCCCCCACCATCATTCTCACCCCATCCCCATTGGCACCACTATATATAAAAACTACATGACAATTCTACGCTAACAGAACATCTGGTTCATCAGCCCTAGCTAAAATTATACATGCAATACAATCAGAAAACTTATTTTACAAAAACACACGCATCGTATGTGCCGAATAGAAAGTGGAACTAGAGCAGGTTCTTGACTATTTTCGTTTATTGGGACTTTACGTTTTAGTCACATATAAGGTCATATCATATATTTGACTAAAATATATGGAGATGGAGCAGGTTGTAGGGCTGGACCCTGAGGAGAAACCAGAGCTGCCAACCGTTCATAACGGTTGGCAGCTCTGGTTTGTTTTTTGTTGTTTTACGTCCTAGCAACATCTGAGGTCATATCAGGACGGGTACCGACTTGTGACAGTGCGTACTCATGGCGACTTTATAGTGCTGCCCCACTGGAAGACCAGGCCACCAGCACCATGACCTGATAAGTGATATCCCACTCAGTCACATTATCCTGACCCTGAGCCAACCAGTCCTTGTTCTAACCTAATAATGCTGAGCGCCAGTCTAGGAAGCAACAGGTATCAATTTTTAAGTCATTGGTTTGACTTGACCAGGATTCGAACCCACAAGGTTGCGCTGGTACACCAGGCTAATAAATATAGTATGCAGGCTGCCACTGCCACACTTCCAACGGCATGTGAGTGTACTCACACTTCAGGTAGTGAACTTTGGCCTGCCATCTGTACTCATTGCCAGAAGTTAACCTAAATCACTGAGGTCATGTGTGTCTGTCTGCCCCGAGGCCGAGGTCATGCTGCTGGGGACAATGCGCAATAAGCTTTTACCATACACATCAGTATGAGTAGATGCCGTTGTCCTGTGTATCAACACTGAACAATGTAGGACACAATCAGACTTGCTACATAACACCATTTCCAGCACACATACATTGGTCATGATTCTTAAAATAGTAATTTTTTAAAGGGAAATCCTCATTGAACTAATAGAGCAGAATTAACCTTTTATTCTGTTTTCAATTTCGTTCTAATTCATATTTCAAAGCCTATCAGCTATGCTCTTAAATGAAAACTTTGGCCTTTTTTGAGAAAAACTTGTAATTGCAAATAAATAATTCAAATAATTCAAATTAATAAGTGATTAGCGTGATTCAATAATACCATCCTTTACTATTTAAATATGGTTATTTATCTTAATTTGGGGAAAACTTCCTTTTGTATTATATTCCGCTATTGGTACGATTCTTATATATCGTAGTAGTAGTAGGGAAATTGGAAATGCAGAATTACACATGCATGTCTTCACCTGGTGCTTTGACTTCTTTTCTGTCCACTCTCTGGTTCTTTTCTAGTCAATCAAAACCAGGTGCGGTGACCATATTGGTAGAGCGCGGAAGGTCGGGAGTTCGGTTCCCGGTCGAGTCAAATCAATGACTTATACAATTGATACTTGTCACTTCCTAGCTTAATGCTTGACATTAATAGGATAGAGCAAGGACTGGTTATCTCAGTGTCAGGATAATGTGACTGAATGGGATATTGGATCATGATGCCAGCATCCTGATTTCCCAGTGGGGCAGCACTATTAAGTCGCCCTGAGTGTGCACTATCACAAATCTGTACCCGTCCTGATATGACCCTAGATGTTGCCAGGACGTAAAACTCCAACAACCAACCAACACTAAATCTAATCATTTACCCCCCCTCTATCCCCCACTCACTTTTTCTCCTCAAGGTCGAGTCCTCATTTCAACCACATTATTTTGGCATGTCCTGTTCCCAGTATTATGTGTGTGCATAGGTCAATTGTTGAGCTATATATATATTTGAGTTATTCTGCTCTGAACACCTGGTAGTGGGCGTTCAGAGCAGAATAACTCAAACATATATATATATATATATATATATATATATATACATATATATATACATATATATACATATATATATAGTACATAAGCCAGTTCCAGGACACATCTCTGGACTTTGTTATTGTGTCAGTTATTAGCGAGGTCACAATCTGGCCCCTGTCTACACATGTTTTACCCTCACAAAGAAAAGGTCAACTGTACTCAACACATTACTTTCCCCACTGTTGAATTAGTAAAGGCTGCTGGTTTAGTACCTGTGTGTCGTTGTTTGTTGTATAATCTTATTATTGTGCGTGTTGTTCTTGTCTGTGCATCAATAACCGGTCCTTTTGCTTTGCCAGGTGATTTCCTTTGACAACATTAACATCACGAAAGAGGTGCGACAGCTTGGGAAACTGTTTCTGGTTACTGTCACACTGACTATTGACCAGGCCGTGGACGATGACGAAGCCCTCTATGTCCTGTTTATCAAGTCTAAGAAGTTTTTGCCATGGGACGAAACACTCAACCTCAGGTAAGGAGGAACTAGGAAGGTTGGATATCGAAGTGAAAGGTTTAATGTGGAACTCATTCTAAGGAAGGTGAATGAAGAGAATAGCTTAACACTATGTCACAGATGTAAGCTGAAGGCAGAGGGTATAGATAATATGGTTAAATCTTCATATGGGAAAGTAGTCCATTATGAGGTCATAGAATACTGAGTAAATCACTTCCGATAATGGGTATTCTGAGTTTTGCTTGTAATTGAAAAGGGACTGAAGCTATTACACAGCACGCCAGGTTGCAGTTTCAGCTTAGACGAAGAAAGTTGGGGTTGGTGCCCCTGACAACCCTCTCTTCCATTATAAACCCCAAACTTTAACTCACTTGACACATATAGCCACATGCCTTCTGATGACCAAATTTAGTAGGGTTCTTGCCATGTATTTGTTTCTAATGTACAATGCAGTGAAATTGTCCTAGCTGATATTTTACATTAGATGAAATGTCCTTTGTGTATGTGTATTCCCCCACTTTCTGATATGTAAGGTAAAGCTGCTACCCGTTTACACGCTGGTCGTAGCTTCAGCCCTTCTTATAGGACCCGCGGACACAAACTCAGAAAATACTGTGTTGGCTTGTTCACTGCTGGTTCCTGGGCCATGACCAACTGATTCCAAGCGCATAAGCATATTCCACGCTGAAAGGAGAGGGACAACCAGCCACGTTTGAACTCTTCTGAGCTCGTTTGAACTTGCCGGAAATGGACTTTCCTCTTCTCATTTTCGCGAGAACTTAGTGTCAGCCAATCAGAGATGTTCTTCTCGATTGCAAATGGCTGCCCCCCATCGACTTCTGTTTAAATCAGTACTTAAAGAATGGGAAATTCATCCTGCAAGGCTAGGCCTATGCTCAATATGGGACAGTGGTCACCCGTTTTTCCTCCTTTCCTCGCTGTGGACCCTTATCTCCAAGCGGAGAGGAATGACAAGACAGGATCGCCGAATGAGTTGAGCACCCACTTTCCTTTTTTAAAGTAGGATTTAAATCTTGGGTTCGAACCTTGGCCGAGTCAAACCAGTCACTTGCAATTTGATACTTTTTGCTATCTAGCCTGACTTCGGCATTGCTAGGAAAGGTTAAAGGCAGTGAAATGAGAGCAATGGGGACCTTTCAGTTTCCATGACTCTCTCATCAGATGGTGCACCATGCTGGTCTCATGTGTTGTGGAGGTGTAGGGGTGTGGTGAGGATTTTGGTGTGTGTGGTGGGGGTGTATGGGGATTTAGGGGTGTGTGGTGGGGGCATAGGGGTGTGTGGTGAGTGGGGGGTGGGGTGGAGCGGGTGTGGTTGGGATGTAGGTGTGTGTGGTGGGGGCATATGTTTGTGTGGTGGAGGTCTAGGGGTGTGTGGTAAGTGGGTATGGTGTGGTGAGTGTGGTTGGGGTGTAGATGTGTATGGTGGGTGTGTGGTGGGGGGTATGTTTGTTTGGTTGGTGTGTTGTGGAGGGGTAGGGGTGTGGTGAGGATTTGGGTATGTGGTGGGGGTGTATGGGGATTTAGAGGGTGTGGTGGGTGTGAATGGGGATTTAGGGGGTGGGGTGGGTTGTAGGGGTGTGTGGTGAGTGTGTATGGTGTGGTGGGTGTGGTTGGGGTGTAGATGTGTGGTGGGGGTATGTTGGTTTGGTTGGTATGTTGTGGAGGGGTAGAAGCGTGGTGAGGATTTTGGTGTGTGTGCTTGGGGTGTAGGGGTGTGTGGTGGCTGGGTATGGTGGGGTGGGGGTGGTGGGGTGTGTGTGGTGGGGGCTTAGGGATGTGGTGGGGGTGTAGGTGTGTGTCGTGGGGGTTGATGGTGTGTGTGGTGGGGGTGTAGGTGGTTTGTGGTGGAGGTGTAGGGGTGTCTTGCAGAGCGGCACCTCACAATCTTTAGCATCCCTAAACTCCCCACCACCCACCTACACCACCACCACAGCCCTAAACCCAAACACCCCACCACACACCTATACCCCCTACACCCCACCACACACACCTATACCCCCAGTACCCCTTACACCCCCACCACACACCTAAACCCCCACCACACACCTAAACCCCCACCACACACCTAAACCCACACCACACACCTACACCCCACCACACACCTACACCCCACCACAACCTACACCACCACACACACCTACACCCTCACCACACACCTACACCCCCACCACACACCTACCACACACCACACACCTACACCGCCATGCGCAACACCACACACCTACACCCCCGCCACATCCCTAAACCCCCACCACACACCTACACCCACACCACACCCTAAACCTGCAATACACCCCCACCAACACACACCTACTGCCCACCACATCCCTAAACCCCCACCACATTCCTAAACCCCCATGACACACAACGACCCCCCACCACACACCTACACCACCAACATACACACACACACACCTACACCCTTCAATCCAACCATCATGGCCGACTTGGACCGGGAACGGCTGCTGCCACCAAGTGTATAGCGAGAGAAATGGCTCCTGAAAGGTCCCCATTGTCCTCGATTGAACTCTCTGCTTAAACAATTAATAGAACCAAAAGAATGAATACACAAGTACTGTGCTCGATCTATAAATAAGTAGGTGAGGTGTTAGCGAAGCATAGTTCCCTCTTCACCTGATTGAACCACAATGACCAGTACTTCGGTAATTCTGTTGTGTGGAAAGTCATTGCTGAAATCCATTGTCAGCAGTACAAGAATGTTAATATTTAACAAAGCCATTACGCGTGCACACTCCAGCACTATCATACGCCTACCCGTCAAACCACCACCCACCAGGGACCCGTCGGGCACTTGGTATATTATATAGCCATATAGCATGCTGCCAAACTGCACAGTACATTTACCACTACAGGCTGTCCACACGGGTGTTGATGGAGAATGTGACGTCACTGCTGCATGATGACGTCGCCCTAGCAATATCGCACTGTGACGGCGATAACGTCGCTGTGGTTGAAGACGCAGCCTACGTCAGCCTCAATAAGAGTGTGGAAAACTGTGTTAAGGTATGGATGGTTTGAAAGGAACACATGTTTTGTAGCACGAGTAATAAATACACCCTTATATCTGCAATTCCAACACTACCACCGGACGCGGTGACCGAATCGGTAGAGCGCAGGATTCCCTTGTGGGAGATCGGGAGTTCGATTCCCGGTCGAGTCAAACCAATGACGTACCAAATTTATACTTGTCACTTCCTAGCTTGGCGCTTGACATTAATAGGATAGGACAAGGACTGGTTAGATTGGTGTGAGGATGTGTCCTAGCTACCACAGCTTCTGATACAATCAACCTAGCAACCTAGATGTGGCCGGTTACTTACAGTACACCCAAGTACTACCCGAGTCTCATTGAACTATTCTGTCAAATGGTTTATGTCACACCTTGCATAAAACTGCAGAGGCCTATTCGGATGAAAAAATCTAATTTTCAAAACGAAAACGCCTACCTAGATATGATCCGACATTCTGATGGACTCATTAAACATAAGACCAAACAGGGTGGCCGAATGAGTAGAACACCCGTCTCCTGTTTTGGGAGATCGGGAGATCGGAACCCATGAGTTCGTGGGTTCGAATCCTGGTCGAGTCAAACCGATGAGTTAAAAATGTATACTTGTCGCTTCCTAGCCTGGCGCTCAGCATTATTAGGATAGGGCAAGGACTGGTTGGCTCAGTGTCAGGATAATGTGACTGAGTGGGATATCAGGTCATGGTGCTGGTGGCCTGGTGTCCCAGCACTATAAAGTCACCATGAGTGGGCACTGTCAAAAGTCGGTACCCATCCTGATATGACCTTAGATGTTGCTAGGACGTAAAACAACAAGAAATATCATTAAACATTAATTGCTGCATAGAAAGCAAGAAAATCAGTTAAATTAGCTAGCTCACTTCTCTCACCTTGATCTTTATAGGTTCAAGTGCATAAATGGGTATAATACATTGTCAACAGGGTCCCAAACGAACTAGGGGATCACATAGAAGAGTTCTACTGCCGGGTGATATTCCAGAATAGCAGTCAATTGACTAGAATATGTCACTATTGAAGATTATGGGATTCACCTTTCGATGCCTATGGGCAAGTTAATTTGACATGTTTTCACTTCAAACATCTCCATGTTAACCCTTTAAATTAAAAGGTAAAGCTGCATAGTCCAATGAAAACATAAATTGTCAAAACCAAAGCAATTATCGAGATTTAATTCTTCATATCTAACTTAGATACTGGTACACTTATTAAACATGTGGTGCCACCTAGAAGGGAACGCCGAGGCAATTGAATAAAACCTGTTTCTGCAGAAGCCTATGCTGTCAGAGTTTTGGCATGCTTGCCAACATTAATTTTGCATGGTTGCACTTCAAATATTTCCAAAGTTAGCCATTTAAAATAAAAGTTACTTCAAACTAAAGTAAGGGAGATTATAATGATGAACCTCATATATTTATCTCAGAAAATGACAGAAACTCAAAACCATCGGTCTGCAACTTTAATTAAGATTGAATAGTGCAGGAGCACCATATTTAGCTACACTGGAACCCATGAGGTTTGGCTCACATATCGTTGTTGTGTCATTCGTACCACTGTTCTATTAACTTGGCTTAATGTGGTTATTAAATTGGCTTAATATTTCATATGCTTAATATGCCACATACAGCACAACATGAGTAATGAGTGCAATTGTATCTTAGTTAAAGATCTAGGTAAGTGTTTTGGGTTTTAAAAATATCATGCCTTTATCAGATTATGCGAGTTTAATGTAATTTCTGTCCACTGAGGTGCCAAGTCTTCAAATTGTGTGGGAGATCTCCCTACAATATATAACAAAATAACCCCAATACACCAATTTCATGCCTATAATTTGTAATCTCTTGACAAAGAATCATTTCAGCTTGTTTATTTTTACACATATTTCTGTTATCAACATGCACCAGAATGCACCATTTTTATCAACATTTTCCAGGTTCCCCCCCACCCCCCACCAACCTCCACCAGAATCCACTGTGGGAATGACTGACCCTCGCTTCCACCACCCGCCCCCTCCCCCTTCGGCCACGCTATTTCTCCATATTTAACAATTGTGTGTTCGGGAGATTTCCCTAGTCCTACTCTTATCTACTTGGCACCTATGTATCCTCCGCTCCCACACACAGTGTGAGGCATACGGTAACCAGGTCCGAGACCTGGTGTACACCAAGGGACGCTATCTGGTGCAAGCCAGCGAAGACAACGCCCTGGTTTACTCCAACTATTACCCAGAGACCAAGTCAATTCTCTACACATTCAGGTAGAGTAGTCAGCAAAGACGTTTTTTCATAAGAGTACTGGACTTGTACATCTCAACGTGAATTATATAGTTCTAAACATTCTTCTCTTGGAGTACTTGGACATTTTAAAAGTAGATAATTATTTGGGGAGATTTGCAGACTGTCAAACTTCACTTCCATGTGGATCGTAATTAAATTATCTGTGTCACACTCTCTGGAAAGAAAACCTACCTGATATGACCTTAGATGTTGCCAGGACGTAAAACACCAACAACCAAGCAACTTCTCTGGAAATACTGCCCGGGGTTCATAACTTTGAAGCCCAATATCTTGCTAAAAATCCAATTTGGAGCCAAATATCTTGCTAAAAATACGTTTTGTTTAGATCTTTTCTTCTTTTATTTATCAGCCTTAATTATGTTTAACATTGTGGCCCTGCACTGCCCGTAAGCTTTTAAAATCGATCAGTATGTGGCATAGATATAAATGAATTATATATAATCACACATACATATATATATCTAAATATAATATTATATATATGTGTATATATGTGTATATATATATGCATATACATACATATATATATGTTTTTAAATGTCTAAGAATTATCGGGTGACTGATCTTCCGATTAGAACTATATACTTTTGGATATTCCATCACATGTACCTTACAGAATGGGAAACTAGTTCGATGAATAATAGGCACTTTTTGTACTTATAGATTCACGGTGCACCATTCAATCTAAATAAACCAAAAAGATAAACCCACTGGTTTACATATTGTTCACTGTGATACTAATCCCTGTTATCATGTTGGGCAAATTATGCTACCCCAGGCACGAAAAACAGATAAATTAGCTAGCTTACTTCACTCCCTTTTTATAAAATATAATTACAAGTACATACATATGTATTATACATTGTCAACAGAGTCCCAAACAAGCTAGGGGGTGACACAGGAGAGTTCTACTGTCGGGCGATATTGGAGAATAACAAAGTCGTCTCGCGAAAGTTCCATGTGGCCTGGACCGAACCTGTTACTTTAAATGCTGTTATAGTCTCCGTTAACCAAACAGAGGTGGGTGTTGTTTAATTTGGTGCTTAACAAAAATATTATTGACATCAAAGTGAAAATCTTCTTGGTTGCATGCGGTCATGTAGTCATTAAGTGTTTGTATTCATGTGAGCAAATATATATGTATAATTATATATATATATATATGTTGTGTATAATGTATTACGTGAGTATAAAAGTGTGGAAGAGAATTATTTGAATATATTATATTATACCGAGTATTGTATGTTTTGCTTTCTCTACCTCACACTGGTGTCACCACCACCGGCCCGCCTCGTCCCTCACTCGCACCAGAGGAGTTTTCTGTATATATCACTTCCACCACATCCCTACACCTCCACCACATCCCTAAACCCTCACCACACACCTACACCCCCACCACACACCTAAGCCGTCACCACACACCTACACCCCCACCACACACACCACACACCTACGTCCCCACCACACCCCTAAAGCCTCACCACACACCTACACCCCCACCACACTCCTAAACCCTCACCACCCACCCACACGCCAACCACACACACACACCACATCCCTAAACCCCCACCACACACCCACGCCCCCACCACACATCTACACCCCCACTACACCCCTAAACCCTCACCACACACCCAACACACACCTACACCCCCACCACACACCTACACCACCAAAACACATACCATACACCTAAACTCCCACCACACACCTACACCACCACACACCTACACCCCACCACACACATACACCACCAGACACACCACACTCCTACCCCTCCACCACATCCCTAAACCCTCACCAGACACCTACACCCCCACCACATACCTACACCACACACCTACACCCCCACCACACCCCTAAGCCATCACCACACACCTACGCCCCCACCACACAACCACACCACACACCTACACCCCCAACCCCTCACCACACACCCAACATACCTACATCCCCACCACACACATACCTCCACCCCCACCACATCCTTAAACCCCCACCAACACACACACACCTACACCCTTCTATCCAACCACGATGGCCGACTTGGACCGGGAACGGGTGCTGCCACCAAGTGTAAAGTGAGAGAACTGGCTCATGAAAGCTCCCCATTGGCACATTTGTTAGCTGGCATATTAAGTAGTTATTGCTCAATGGTTGCTATGACTTGAGAATCTCCGAATGAGTATTGTGCAAGGTATACCCGAGGTTATGCACATTCTATAGGTCTGAGGGCATCATATCCCAGATTTTGATATTAAAGCGTTTAATAATTATATTAGCTTTCAGATATTAGATATTTTGAATAGTGAAAGGTGAAATGTAAGTACAGTTAAAGAATAACTAAAAACCCCAAAAAGTAAGATCGGATTGGCCAGGCTGATTTCAGTTTATCAAATCAGGCGTTTAATAATTAATGACATTATTATATATATATATACATATATGTGTGTGTATGTGTATATGTACATATATGTATGTATGTATACATGTACGTATGTATACCCATGCATGCATGTATAAAGCACATAGTAGCTATTGATTGCAAAGAATGTTGCCACAAAGTCCAAGTTTCAATTTTAAATCACATTTGACTATAATACTCTACTTATAACAAATCTAGATAACTGTTGATTAAGTTGCTCTACTCATTCTACTTGTGTTGTAGTCTACACATTTACATTTTCGGAGAAAAAGAGTCCTCTATGCAATGAATGACTCCTATTATAATTTATTTTTGATTAAATCAAACTTGTGAACTTCATAGCAAATGATAGCTGACGGCTGAGTTAGTTCTTGGTATTTGTCGCTCCTACAGGCGGAGATTAAGTGTACGGCTTCGGGAAAACCCCGCCCTGAGATAACCATCTGGCGCTGTGTCGGCAAGTCATTCTGCAAGCTCAAAAAAGTTGGCACGCAGCCAGGCTTCCAAATGAACGTCACCTCTGATGATGTCACGACGATCGGCTTCGTGTCCATGCGCATGCCCGCCGCCGAGCTGAAGCGGGAGGCCATTTTGTGCAGCGCATCCAACAGGTTCGACTCGCAGGAGGAGTGGCTTTTGTTCGACGACCGGATTCAAATTGAAGAGGCTGAATTGGAGAATGACCCAGGCGAGACGGCTGAAGAGGAGATCGTCAATGACCAGGAGAATAATCCAAACGAGGCCAATCTCGAGGTAAACCAGAACGAGGCTGAGGAGATGGAGGCCATGGATGTCGTCGGTGACGGCAATGCACTCAATGACAACGCTGGTTTAGAAAGTGGAGATGGCTTTGACATTGTTAACGACCATGGAAACAGTGACGGCAAGGACAGGTCTGACGTCGATGGTGCTGCGCGCCTTGTGGCAGATGGTGGAACTAGGCCCGATGTCACTAATGATCAATATGATCAATCTATCAATGAAGTTGACAAGGATGGATCTACTCCCGTAGAGCAAGCTGACGATGGTGGGAATTATCCAGATGTAGTTCAGCATGGCGGGATTGGGGGAGATTTCTTTGCATATGCACCATCGGGCGATGGGGATAGGCCTATACAGCAGAATGATGCATAGTGAAATGAAAGCCATTCATATGCCTTAACCTGTGAAAAACCACTGTACACCAACTTCCCCATTAACATCGTGGTTAGGTTCGTGAAAAGCACAATGTTAACTGAAACAACATTCAGTGAAACCTATTAAAAAGAACCCTTGAATGTTGAAGCTGATCCATTGGCAAGTCTTTTCTTCTCATTCTTCTTCTCTTAACAATGTAATAAAGAAACACCATTGACTGAAACAATGTTAATGGGGAAGTTGGCATATTATACTTTTCATCCGCATCAAAGCCAGAAAAAAAAACCGACCCAATTACCCATGACGCCACTCGGTAAAACAATGTCACACTACAGTCTGAAGTTTGAAATCAGGAAATCACCATCATCTTATGTGTCCAGGTGTAGAAAATAAACTTTGTTTATTTTAATTAAATATCTTCATAATATAATTGTGAATATTCCTGGAATGTTAAGGATGATGTCAATAATGTATGTGTCAGTGACAGTGCTTAGCTGGGAGCGTGATTTTCTGTGTATCTCCGTTGTTGGATTCCAAATACGTAGGCCTACACTACTGTGTTAAAACCCGGTGCAATGTATTTCGCCCCGAATCATTGCTGCAGTTGCAAACCGGGATAGCACATCCTACGTTGTTTGTATCAGAATGCGAACTGATTAGTGGTAGTCTACTTTTACGGATGCGGATGGAAAAGTGTGGACAGTGTCTCTAACATTAAGAATATTAGACATATCATGTCTGATTTAGGGCATGCTGAATATTGGAATATACAATAGCCTATGTGTGTGCTAACTCTATTATATAGAGAAGACCATTGTATTCCCTCAAAATAACCTAAAACACGAACCAGTCAATTGTTTTCCATCTTTTATGCAAGTAGTCATTATCTTGTAAATGGTATAATTTACAATTCAATGTTTAACTTGTTTCTGCCTGAAAAACTCATGACCGAACCTCGCCCGCGACCGTATATCCCCCAACCCGACCCCCCACCACCACACACACACACGTACGTAGGCTTACAGACACACAACGACGCGCGCACGCGCGGACACCCAGGCACCCTCACCAGCATGACTATTTGATTTACACTACATGATGTTGTATTGTTGCTCTCATACCCTGTGACGTGTGGACAGAGTAAAAATAAAATCATTGTCAAATCATGGCCAGACCGTGAAATGACCTAACAGCTATATATTTAGCCACCAATGCTATATATACTGTAAGCCAAAGTCTTTTAATTTCATTAGTATATTTTACTTAGGCCCACGCCAGACTAGGTACCAAACAATACCCAAATAATAACCACCTTGTGTGCTGTACCTCATTGCTTGCCCATGTAGATCGAACTTATAACATCGTGGCTTTCAGAGCAAATAAGACAAGGTCAGAGTAAGTCTTTGTTTCCATCATGCTTATTGTCAATTTATTATGATCAAGCCCCTTCATGCAACGGCGCGGGCTTTAGCACCTTTACGGTAAGATATCGTTTGAAACAGCAGACATGAAAATTAAATAATGTCCGTATGACGTTATGGAGAATGGTACATTGGTAGAGTGAGGCACCCGGCTCACGCCTGCTAGTGTATATATCGATTGCAGTTGTTCGGCTGGTGGAATAGCAGGCCACCTCCCGCCCGGTTCACCGAACCGGCGGGAGGGGGCAGCACCATGTGTTACCTACATCAGCATATACATAGTATATACATTTATATATAAATTTTACCTCGGTACTAAGCCTCAGGCTACTCGGAGCCGAAGGAGAAGGAAGTACATCCGGGTCCAGCAATTAGCATAAATCCAAGCACAGTGACACACGCTGTGTCGTTCAAGGTTAGTTTAAAAAAAAAACTATTTTCATATCTTTTAGGCATGTTTGATGTGTTTTGGAGGCATATTAATGGTACTTTAGTGGCCAAGAATACAGAAGGATATTTATTCTTGGTTACTTACCGTTATTTTCGTCGTTTTAACAATATAAAGGTGTCTCGACTGAGTGATAATAGGCTCCCACAGTACTAGCGTGGTGACCTCTTTCGTTGTTGATGGTCGGCTACGGAGTGAGGCCCGTAAGGGGTTTTCGGAACCAGGTTTGTCGATTAACCGAAGTAAAGTAACGAGAGCCTCGTCAATAATTGAAAATTCCATGATTAAATTATTAATATCACCATGGGTAATGTTTAATGGGGTTAACCAATGTATTGTTCTTTGGGAAAGTCTAGTACATTTCCCCACAATTAAGGTTCAAACTTTTAATTGTTTACATGTGTTTAAAAATGCTGTCCATTGCCGAACGGCGAGAGGTGTGGCTGGAGCCACACCTCGTTGGGACTTGTTCCTGGGTTTCCTTTAAGGATTCCCCACTGGTTTTAAGGCGTACCTCTGAGTTTCGTAGCATTTTCTCCAACTTGTTGGCGATGTAGCCACAGGAGGGAGAAGAGTACGGAACAGAAAGTGTGGGAGGTTACCGATACACTGGTCCCTACCCCTCGTTTGGTTTTTGGTTTCCATACCATTCACCTACGACATTACACATTAGCTTTGACGCCTGTGTTGGAACGGTGTAAACCAGTAAATTGCCGCCCGTTGCCGAACGGAGAGAGGTGTGGTTGGAGCCACACCTCGTTGGGACTTGTTCCTGGGTTTCTGTGAAGATTCCCCACGTTGTGTTACTAAGGCGTACCTCCGAATTTCATAGCATTTTCTCCAACTTGTTGGCATATTTAGCCACAGGTGGGAGAAGTGTACAGGATGGAGAGTGTGGGAGGCTACCGATACACTGGTCCCTACCCCTCGTTTGGTTTTGGTTTTGAACTATAACCCTACGACACTCACACAAGAAAAATTGTCTCACGCCTATGTTGGATGCCTATGTGTAAATACGTTCTCCAACACCAGTGAATGCACAAACTGGGGTTTCTTAACCTGTTGTGACATTTGGTTGAGCACACTCTAACTTTCATTTGATCATTATAGGTTTCTGACCTGTGGCTTAGTATGGCTACAAACCGCAGTAAGCCCGAGGCTCCCATATCTGATGATGAGGACTCATCACCGGTGGTGATGGTTCAAGCCTCCCCAGTACACCTTGTGTTGGGGGAGGTTTTGATTGATTGATTGGTGGTTGCTTTACGCTGTGTCGGCAGCATAGGCCATATTCACGCGGAGAAATGTTTGTTTTTTGTTCAAACCATCGCTTTTACATGTAAAAGCAGACAGTCAATTATGTGCCAATAGACACTAATTAAATTAGAAAGCTCACAATCATATATTTGTGGTCAAGGGAAACAAATTCCCATAGAAAAAGAAAAGTTTTATTAATAATTGATAGAATCCATTTAGTAAACTATATAAGGTGGTACAGTCCAGCTGCCCTCAAAAAGGCTAAAATGTTTTCCTGTTTTACCTTAGTAAAAAGGTCATGCATACTGTCTGCAGTGTAGAACCGTTGGCGCAGGGCCAAAAAATCAACGCAACTTAGTAAAATGTGTTTGAGTGTCAGTGGGGACTGACACCCAATACATTCAGGGGGAGGTTCCCCGTTGAGCAGAAAAGCATGTGTAAGCCACGAGTGGCCAATACGGCAGCGGCCAAGGACCACTTGGTCCCGCCGACCTCCCGCATGAGTCTGTGGTGGCTTTCCCACAGATGGTTCAATTTCTTTAAGTTTATTAATGTTTTCATCCCACTCATGTTGCCATTTGGATTTTATGTGGGTGGCTATTAGTGGTTTCAGATCAGAGTGAGGGATCAGACACGGTTCAAGATCACAGTTCAGGGCCTTCTTCGCAGCCCGATCAGCTCGTTCGTTTCCTTGTATGCCGGCATGGCCAGGCACCCAGCACAGGTGGATATCATACCCATCCGTTGTCAGTTGGTTCATTTTATAAATGACCGTTGCTAGAATAGGGTGATTCGTTTTCAGTCCAGCAACAGCCAGGAGGCAAGAGAACGAATCACTGTATATAACATAGTTAGTGTGGTTGGATACCTCGATACACTCCAAAGCGAGAAGGAGTGCTCGGGCTTCTGCAGTGAAAATCGAGCTCTGATCGGGCAAACGTACACCAGCTACCCGGCTTTGGTCTTTCGAACCATCAGTGTATATGGAGAAGTGGTCTGCAAACTGGCCTTGAATCTCTGCATGCAGTCCTTGGTACTCGAGTGGATGTGTCCCAGACTTCTTCCTGTTGGGGGAGGAAAGCAGGCCGGACGCCGGCCCTGCTGGGCTGGAGGAGCCGCTCATGAAGCTGGAGCAGATGCTCCCGGCGAGATCTCAGAAGAGAACAAGGAGGGCGGTCCCTGAGTCACACGACTCGGAATGGGAGCCTTGATGATGATTGGGCCTGTTGCAAAGCGTATGTAGGCCGAGAACAAGTTCTCGTCATTGTCCCAACGTATCAACGGGGGGATTGCCATGCTGACAGCTGCCAGCAATTTCCTCTCGTACAGATGTTTCAAATACGTCTTTAAGGCGGTATGTAAGTGACACCAACAATGCACACTTCAGGAGAGGGCCACAGGATTTTCGCAACCGTCGCACCCACAGAAGCGGTCGGTCAAGCTTGGGCTTTGCCGTCCAGCCCAGGGGCAGAGGACAGCGCCAGTCCTTCGGCTGGAATGAAGGGACTCATCCCTTCAGGAGGGAGTTTACTCCCCAGAAGCCGTTCTCCCGCCCAGGGAACAAGTAGAGGTTGCAACGCAAACTCCGGTGGCCACGGAAACACCTGTAAGCGTTTTCCAGGCAGGAAATATAACTAATTGTTTAGATGAGTGGCAAATTACGGATAATTTGACTATTCTGAGTATAGTGCAAGGAATATTCTCTTTACGCAACACCCTTTACAGGAAACAATTCCTTTTCCGTATCGGTTTGATGTAAACGACAGAAGGGCATTAGATAAACAGGTGTGGGAATTTTGTCAGAGAGGAATAATAGAGACTGCTGTTCATGAGGAAGGCAAATTTATTTCAAATTTATTTTCGCGACCCTGGCCAAATGGGGAAATCCGCATGATTCTGGATTGACAAGGCTAAACAAATTGGTTACATATTTAGGAGGTTTTTCCCTCGAAACGGCTAGGGATTTGGTCACGAAAGGGTCCTGGCCTGCCAGTGTGGATCTGAAAGATGTGTATTATACGCTACCTATTCACAAATCAGATAGGAAATTCCTCTGTTTTGTTTGGGAACGATCAACTCTGAGTTCACCTGTATGCCTAATGGCTTAGCTTGTGCCCCTCACTTATTTACTAATTTGAAAATTTTGTCATTAATGGCTAGAAAGGGACATATTAGGTTCCCATATATTGACGATTCATTCATAATGGCAAAATCAAAGGCAGACGGTCAAAGAGCAGTTGATGATTTGTGTGAAACGTTCACTAAATTGGGATTTTACTTTCATGACAAGAAATCATTTTTTACTCCAACCAAATTTTTTAATATTTGGGTTTCCTGTTAAACACAGAAGATATGACCATTTCAATAACACAACAAAAACTAGAAAAGTTTTTCACCACAGCAGACCATTTGCTGCAGTTAATGAGGCATAAGGTTAGGCAGGTCGCAGTATTAATAGGAATAATGATAGCCTATACACCAGCTCTCCTATATGGGGAGCTCATATTAAGTCAATAAAAATAGACAAGAATTGGGCATTAGCGCATACAAAAGGGAATTTTGAGAAAGATGATTTATTTTAACAGGAGGCTTAGACTATATTCAATGGTGGTATACCAACATTGATTCTTCTCCCAATCCCATTAGAATGGGTGAACCCAACACTATTGTTACGACAGATGTGTCAATAGAAGGATGGGGTGCTCATAGACATCGTCAGAAAACTGGAGGAGGTTGGTTAGATGATGAAATTTCAGATCATATTAATGTGTTAGAACTTGGTGCAGTTTATTTAGCGTTATGTAGCTTAGTGCGTATTCCCAAAGTTTCATGTTAGAGTGTTGACAGATAGCACTACAGTGATGGCTTACATTCGTAACATGGGAGGGACTAGGTCCAAACCTTGCAACAAAGTAGCAAAATTGATGTGGAATTGGGCTCAGCAGCATGATATATGCCTAACAGTGGCACATATCCCAGGTAGTCAGAACACCTTAGTAGACAAGAAAAGCCACCATATTCATGATCACTTGGAATGGTCATTGAGTGACAACGACATATTTAAACAAATTGTCATTAAGTGGGACACACCACAGGTAGATTTGTTTGCATCAAGAAAGAAACTACACGATAGGTAAATATGTATTGCGGCACCCAGAGCCAAATGCTTGGCAAGTGGATGCATTTTCCTTGGATTGGAATAACAAATTCTATTATATATTCCCACCATTCAGCATCATCAGAAGAGTGGCCAGGAAGATAAGAATGGATCGCACACATGCATACCTGCCAACTTTTGTTAAACGAAAATCCTAATAATAGAAATCCATCCGAGCGATGCGAGGCGCACAAGCGTTCTAGGGGGGAAAAATACATAAAAAATGGTACATTCTGGTGCATTTTCAGAGACATTTTAGGCACATTATTAAAGAAATTATTAAAGAAATTATTACCAGTGAAAAAGCGGAATAATATGTTTATAACTCGTAGGGCGGAATGAGAATAAAAAAATCTCAATTATTCTGCCAAAATCGTAATAGTTGGCAGGTATGCACATGCAATCCTGATTGTGCCCGAGTGGGACACGCAGCCATGGCTGGCGGCAGTGGCATTGGGAGCGAGAGACAGTCTCAGATTTCCAAGAGCGCGGAGAAACCTATGACATCAAGGGCCGTTAACAACCCATGGAGACGGGTCAACGACATGTCCTCCTGGCATTCCTTTTTTGAATAAACATTTAGAACAATTTGGTCTAGACAAAATTACCAAGCGAAGGCTCATCTCGCATGCCTGGAGGAAAGGAACAGTAAAATTATATACTAGTTATTTAAGGAAGTCGGAACTTCATTGCTTGCTTATGAAAGTTAAACCATTAAGGCCTACAATAGCTCAAATAGTAAGATTTTTATGAATGCTAGAGGATGATGGGTTAGGTTTTGGTGCAATTAATGCAGCCAGATGTGCATTTTCTCTTATCCTACCAAGAGTAGATGGACAAACGATTGGTAAACAGCAGGTGATACACTGGTTCTTAAGGTCGGTTTACGAAAGAAATCCACCTAGGCCAAAATATAATAGATTTTGGGATGTATCGATAGTCTTTAAGCTGTTCAAGTCTTGGCCGAGTAATTATCACTGAGATACTAAGAAGATGGGATTTAAGTTAGCAGTTTTATTACTGCTAGACACAGGACATAGGGGACAAACAATTGTAGTGTTATCCTAGACGAACTGGAGATTGATCGAAAGGAGGCGACGTTTGATTTAGATCAGTTATTAAAGTCAGACCGCACAGGGGACCCACTGTCCAAGGTACATGTGAATACCTTCCCAGAGGACCGACGTCTTTGTGTACGGTCAGCCAGATGGGCTATTTATCCAAGACAAAAGGATTACGAATTCTAGACAGCTTTTGGTGTGCTTTATTAGACCACACAAGGCGATCTCGAGAGACACACTAGCTAGATGGACCGTTAAAGTGATTAAGGAGGCAGGTGTCGATACTGGACGATACACTTCCCATTCGACAAGAGGAGCTATCGTCGCGAAGGCACGGCAGCTAAGGATTTCGGTTAAGAGAATCCTAGCGCATGCAGGCTGGAAGACAGCTAGATCGTTTGCAAAACATTACAACAAATGACTAGAGAAGTCAAGTGGCCTAGAGACACACTTACTCACCTGTTAACGTGACAGGTGAGATTTTTTGGAAAGTATATCTGTTTAATATAAATACTGTTTAATACAAAGGTATACTGAATTGAAATGAATTAAGGATAAAAATGAGTTACGTAAAGTCTCCCTCAGCTACGAGTAGCCTGAGGCTTAGTACTGAGGTAAAATAGTATACTTATACGAATCTTACCTGTGTGCAGATGATGGATAACTGTTGTTTTCCTGAGGTACAAGCCTCGGCTAGTCGTTGGCTAGAGCCCTCCCACCCAACCCTGCCATGACTAGCATGTTTGCTTGTGCCAAGACGAAAACATTGAAGTATCCATTGTAGTTTAAAGTCATTTTTATCCTGAATAAGTAGGTAAAGATTGCTGGACCCGGATGTGCTTCCTTCTCCCTAGCCCATGACTAGCTGAGGCTTGTACCTCAGGAAAACTACAGTTATCCATCATCTGTACCCAGGTAACATTTGTATAACTATACTATACTATATATATACATATATAAAGAGAGAGAGAGAGATAATATTTTTCTGTATGACCATACCTATATAGTGTATTTATATATTAATGTGTAACTTGTAGTGATACATAGCCTATATTCAAAGCACGGTATATAGGACAAGCGAAATGTGAAAATAAATGTGTTATCTCTCATATTTGTGGCCTGACAAAATAATTAGCTAACAGCAAATCCAATATGTCCAAGTGTAAAGGGCATTTCCAATTGCATGACTACATTTTGATTGTAAAGAGGGTACATTTCCCATCGAATATTTTGATAAATAATACAATCAGTCTAGTTCCAAACAACTTAAATACTGGCTGAGATGATTAATGACAATTAAATGTTCCCATACCTCCTTCAGCTCTATCACAGACGAATGGGTATGGATGCCACAGTTTATTATAGAAGTATAATCAACCGTATCTGGCTGGCCAACGGACCTACCGAGTAGTACATGTTAGAAGGCTCTGCCTCGTTCTGTATCCAAAGCAGCAATTGCAGTCGCGGCATGCACGCCTTTGCTGCCTAGAGAGGAGGGCACCAACTAGCGGATCGAACCCGCTTTAGAAGTTAGTTAGCACAATTAACCCTAGGGGAGGCAACTGCTTCCACTTTACACTGGTATATACGGTGTATATACGAGGTATATAAGTATACATATATATGCACATATATACATGAGGAGTTCAAGCGCAAAACCACATAAGCGCCAATCCAAAAATTGACGTAAACATTGGATTCAAACCCTCAAACCTACATATTTTGTTTGTTGCTCCATAATCAAGGCATCACAAGAAAAGTGGAATTAGTGAGAATTAAAATTATTCTCAGGTAAATCTTTTAATTTTAATTAGATTTTTGGATTGGCGTTTACCTGGTTTTGCAACTCAATTCATCATATATATTATTTATATAACCAGATATGTGTCTCCATAGGAATAAAGTGGCCTAACAAGACTTAGCGTTCCACAGTACAGGACTAAACGGTCACTTGAGTGAGTGAGTGAGTGAGTGAGTGACACTGACAGGCACCCTATGTATGTAGCTACTCCATAAAACCTACACTGGGTAACATTATGTTATGTATTACCTATATAAGCTGGTAAGAACTGGGAATTACTGGAACATGTCATGCACCACCTGTGGCAGAGATGAGTATTACTATTTTTAGTAAATTCAGTACCCATGCATGTTGAAATAGATCGGCATGCAACAATGAGTCAATCATTAGAAACAGTTGTTGGCCTAGCATTGGGCCGACATTATTTATATAGTCAACATAAATTGTGAGTAACTCACATTGATCCTACACGGTAAAAGTTTTACAGACTTTCCGACCATTTTCCAATGTTGGCCCAATATAGCCATGTTATCTGAGATGAGCCTCTGCAGTGGTGGCTTGTGTGGATAGTGAACAACTGTCACAATAAATTAATATCAGGACGCGGCTCACGATGCGCCATAATGTGGTTGTTTGAGGCTAGACTGAAGTTATCAAAAATAAAGTTGATTGCGAACTGCTTGTTTAAAAAAGACAAAAAAACTAACACCTATCAGTGATAATTATATGCTGTGACATTGCATAATTACGCTTTATTAGCTGGTATAATATTGCTGGACATGATAGGATATTGGATCTATTCATGTTGTAAAATATTCTGATAAAACGCATTGGTGGGGAATGCAAATGGTCTATAATGGAATACAAATGGTCTATTAAGGTAAATGGTATATAGTGCCAGGTGCATGAATGTATTTATTTAGTTTCTGACATCCTGATATGACCTTAGATGTTGCTAGGATGTAAAACAACAGTAACCAAACAAATAATGTAGTTGCTGGTTATCCTTTACTTATGGTCAATAGTCATTGTGTATTAGGGAGATAGTGTGAAGGAGGCACTAGTGATAGTGTGTAAGGGGCCTCAGCAGCTCTACTCACTACCCCCCCCCCCCCCACCGTTACTCACGGTTCACCACACACACAGCTCAGGCAGGTGGTGGCCAATCAGCCACACCGCATGGTGGTGGTGGGCAGATCACGGTAGCCATGGTGACCCTAGGAATGCTTACCATTCATTGGTGGAACTGTAAATGCTTGATTCCTATTGGAGAACACGGTCAGGTGGTATGCCATACCAGATCCATGTACCACTATATAATAATAAACCTGAGGGCATTGTCTCTCTCTACTTTCATTCTTTATAGTCTTGCTTTCTCTTCTTGCCTGTATTGATTTCATTATAGCCTGCCTACACAAACCACAGATGCCAGCTGAGGACTTTACAATGTGTTTTAAGGCGACATTTCGTCTATTTCTTTGTTATCAAAATAAAAACAGGTTTTGATTGATCGAGTGCTGGTGATTCAAGATAAAACAAACCTACTCATGTGCGTTTACAATAGCTTTTCGTGCTATATATACTATGACAAGAAATTAAAGCAACTTATTTCTTCTAGTTTTGTGCACTGTTTTCTCTCTTTAGCAGGGATGAGAGTAGCTTGTGACAAAAAAAGTCTGAAAAGTGTCATCTATATTTACGAGCGAAGCGAGTCCCATGCAGCTGGCGGTACGGGGGGAGGGGGGAGGCACTGTGAGCCCCCCCCCCCCCCCCCCGACCCCGTGAGAAGATTTTGAATTTGGTGCAATTTCAGGGCCATTTTAAGACAACCTGTGACTACTTTGTTGTAGCTGAACAGTCATTTTTCTTGGGGAAAATAGCCTCTTACTGCCTTACAACCCATCATCATGGGTTGTAGGGGGATATTTTTCCAAAACTAAAATTCTGTATCAGCATCAAAGGAAAAGCTGCTCCAGGGCAATGACAAGTGACACACTGTCAACACGGATGATGGAAACAGAATAAAGACTTGATATATTTAATGTCAGAAGGACACCCCCTCCCCCCCCCCCCACCCAATTTAAAACAAATCTGATTTACACAAATCTCAGAAATAACCCTTGGGGCCAAGAACAAATCGGAAATCCGCCAAAAATCGGAAATTTCTGATCCCTGCTTTAGGTAGTGGCTATGGTAGGACTAATTGTTTGGCTAATATTGTTACTTTTCAAGCAGTTCATCCGGGTGATTTTGTCCCCAGTGGGAAAAGAATTTACATAAATGAGTCTTTGTAATATATCTAATTAACTTAAGAGAAAGTGCTAAAGGCTATGACCGAGGCAACACACGCTTTGTTTTATCCACAAATTTAGGTACTAGGCTATATGTAGTATACAACAAAATATATAATAAGCGCATTATACTTGACATTATATACAGCAAGTTATATAATCATGGTGAAATAATAATATTAGAATGTAATAAGAAGATTCGTCATTATCATACAAAACCTAAAATTGTTGAACTGTTAATAATTTACCCAAATTGAGGTAGTGTACTTAATTATTATGTCAAACAGAGGCTATGTATATATGCACGAGGCTATGGTCGTCTTAGCATTGGATATTAACTCAAATATGTGGTGGCATATATCAAAAAGAACTATGTAGGCCTATAGCTATGAAATAACCATACCAATAATGGTGTTAAATTGCCAGGTTATATAACATGGCATAATATGGTACACATGTATCATATTGTGATACATGTACCATATAATGGTAGATGTGTACCATAATATGGCCTACTTCATCCCCCATGATTATACACACGCCAATATACGTGAGCAAATATTGAAAGTTGTATTACAATTACCTCCATGAAATGGTTAGCCAAGTGGCACAGCATTTCACGCAGTAAAATCTGCAATCTCGCCGGAATTACATGACATGAGTAATATATTATTCAGAAAGTGGGTGGTGCTGACAATACTGATGTGCCTATTATGTATTCGTTGGATGTAAATTAGTCACAGATCTGAAATCCTGCTCTTCCGGAGACACCAAATTAATAATAAAATATATTTCTTGATTGTACTTTAAGGTTACCGTGTTGTTGTGTTCAGTTTGGTTTTTCGAAATAAATTATTCAGCAAAATAGTTTATTAGCGATGCAAGAGTATTCATATTCCATTCATTAATCGCAGAGACGTTACTCGCTTGTAAGTTGTAGAAATATAGCATAACTGCAATATCTATCTACTAGAATAAGAAATATGGCAGATTATTTTCAATATATAGGCCTTTACACACATAAATTGGCCAATCGTCCTCGAATAGGCCTACCCATTCAACAGAAATCTTTTGTGGTACCATGTGCCATAAGCCTTTTCGAGATTGAAAAATAGCCACAGTTCCTTTCTGAAAAAGACCTCTCTGATCAAATCTGACCATCCGAGCAGGTCTGGAGGCATTAGTGAC
The DNA here is from genome assembly GCA_030323885.1 of Branchipolynoe longqiensis. Classification (NCBI taxonomy): domain Eukaryota; kingdom Metazoa; phylum Annelida; class Polychaeta; order Phyllodocida; family Polynoidae; genus Branchipolynoe; species Branchipolynoe longqiensis. Next base: position 60,580,140 of record CM059190.1, on the reverse strand, counting down.
CAGACGCAGCTGGTATCAGACTCAGAGTGGCCAGGAGCCACTCACAGGTGGCACCATAGTAGCAGAAACAGGAACTAACTCATATGACAGTAGGATAGTACGTAATAACTAATATTTTACCTCGGTACAAGGCCTCGGCTACTCGAGGCCGAGGGAGAAGGAAGCAACATCCGGGTTCAGCAATTAGCATATTCCGCTCATAACTGGAGGAACGTTACGAACAGCTCAGCAGTTTTTACGACGGATTACTCAGTCTCTACTGTGAGTACCGGAGCATAAACTGTCATATTTGTTTATAAATGTTTTTAGCACACGCTTATCAGCTTTTTAAGACAAAGCTTGCTTGCATTAAGTAATAATTACAAGCGTTGTGTTTATCCGGTGCCGTAGATTGAGGCATCCATTTTGTTTTTGCCGCCCGTTGCCGAACGGAGAGACATGTTGACTGGAGTCATTTCGTCGCTTAGATAGCATTTATTTTTGCCGCCCGTTGCCCAACGGAGAGACATGTTGGCTGTAGCCATTTCGTCGTTACGATAGTTTTTTCTGAGGCGTACCTCCGAGTGTCATAATATTTTCTGCAACTTGTTGGTGTTGAAGCCACAGGAGGGAGAAGTCTATGATACAGAGAGTGTGGGTGGGACAGTACACTGGTCCCTACCCCGCGATTGGTTTCGGTTCGGTTCGCCGACCGTTACACTTTCGTTATACCTTAGCTTACTCACGCCTGGTATATAACTGGTGTAAATACGGTTTTATTACCCTATAGGGGATGTATACCCCTCTAACACTGTTCCACTGGTTCAGTTATTCCTTGAGTTTGTGCTAAACCCCCTTTTTGGTGTTTTTCAGACGACTCAAGATGGCCGCGAAGCGGGGTAGTAAAGGTGCTCCACACACGCTAAGCGAGGGGGATGCGACCCCTGGTCACTTATCGGGCACGTCACGTGACCGCTCTCCGGAGGCAGGGCCTTCCCAACCGGACTCCAATGAGCAGATGGTGCGGCTCATTCGCGAGCAGCTGCAACAGCTGCTCTCAACACCACCACCTAAAACGCCCACTAAACGGGGCTCACCCTCGGACCAATCAGACTGGGAGGACCTTTCCGAACCCCAAACAACAGACTCAGAGATCGTCATCGGGAAAAAGCTGCGACACAAAAAGTTTTCGCCCGAGGGGGACGACTACTACCAGGCACGCAACAAGGCAAGGAAGGTGAAAAGGACTAAGAAGAAGTCTAAGTCTAAGAAGAAAAAGAAAGCTAAATCTTCCTCATCAGACTCGTCCAAAGACTCAACCACCACGGATTCGGAGTCTGACGACCCGCACCCAGGCACGTTCGCGGATATAACGGAGAAAGTGGCCAAAAAGATCCGGGGTGACAAGAAGAAGTGTATTAACACCTGTTCGTTAATGCACAAAAACCTGAAGGGCCATTTTGACGCTTTTAAACCGGCAGAAACCCTCACAAAACTGGTCGAACAATACACAGGCATAAAAGGTATTCCGCAGGCGACCATCAAAGAAATGGACGATGACGTGAAAATGAGTGAGGACCGCAAGAAATTTGAATCTTGCTTGCACACAGTGCACAAAGGAGTGCTGATAGCCCTCTCAGCCATCATGCCAGTTGCCAACCGCATGATGGTGGGTAATAAGTTTACAACGGTTACCCCTGATATGAACGCAGCCATCGCTGCCCTGACCGCCACTAGCAACTTTCTCTCGTACCGCAGGTTCGAGAATGTGTTCAAATCAGTCACAACCGACGCGGGTAAAGAGGTTGCACGTTCGAAGAAGGTCGTTGACAATGATGGGAAAGAGTATACACTCTTCCTGGCCCCAAAACCGAATCAAAATTCAAGAAATCCAGATCGGATTTTCAGGGGCGCAGGACCGGCTTCTCAGCCAACAGATTTGGGAACCGGTACCAATACCAGCCGAGAGTAAGAGGCCAGCAGAACCAGTACGGCTGGAATGACGGCAACCGCCCCTTCAGGAGGGAAAACCCACCCCAGAAGCAGTTCCCCAAGTCGGGGAACAAATAGAGCCTACGATACAACCCAGTGTAAGCCTCTTTTGTGCAGGGAATGTATCTAACCATATTACAGAGTGGGAACAACTCACACAAGATCAGACAGTCCTAGATATTGTTAGAGGGGTCTTCATTCCTTTTATAGAAACCCGATACAAAATAAAGTTCCCTTCCCCTACCGCTTATCACTAGACGAACAACTAGCCTTAGATCTGGAAGTAACCAAATTTAAAACTAAGGGTATTATTACTACTGTTCAACATACACAAGGAGAATATATTTCGAATATATTCTCTAGGCCCAAACCTAATGGAGACATTAGGATGATCCTTGACTTAACTATTCTAAACACGTTAGTCGAATATAAACATTTCAAAATGTTCTCGTTAGAGACAGCCCGTGACCTAGTAATACCGGGAGCGTGGCTTGCAAGTGTAGACCTGAAAGACGCCTATTATACTATACAAATTTATGAGTCCCATAGGAAATTTCTTAGGTTTATTTGGCAAGGCCAACTTTACCAATTTACATGTTTGCCAAATGGTCTAGCTTGCGCCCCACGTTTATTTACAATGTTACTAAAACCCGTATTTGCGGAAATGGCCAAGAAAGGCCATGTCATGTTCCCCTATATTGATGATTCATTTATTGTAGCACGCACTGAGAAAGATTGCCATTCAGCCATAAAAGATTTTTGTGACACCTTAACCCACTTAGAGTTTTTTATTCACGAGACAAAATCGGTTCTACAACCTACATCCCTATTGAAATTCTTAGGGTTCTTTATAAATAGACAACAAATGACAATCTCCTTAACATCAGACAAAATTGAAAAATTTACTACTACATCTTCGGATCTTTTAAACATAAAAAGACCAAAAATAAGGCAGGTAGCAGTGCTCATTGGATTAATGGTGGCTTATGCACCAGCCGTATTATACGGAAAGGCACACATTAAATCCCTCGAAATAGATAAAAATATCGCCCTAACCAAAGCTAAGGGGAATTTCGAATGCCTAATGACAATTTCTAAGGCATGAAAACATCCAATGGTGGATGAAACATTTAATTAATTCCCATAATCCCATCCGCATGGATGAACCTAACACTACAGTCACTACTGATGCATCATTAGAAGGTTGGGGTGCCCACAGAGATAATGAGGCTACAGGGGGCCGCTGGCTAGATAATGAAATAGATGACCACATACATGTCCTAGAGTTAAGAGCCATATATCTAGGTCTCACAAGTTTAGTAAAAATACATAAAATTAGCATCCAAGTACTTGATAATACTACGGCAATGGCCTACATCCGTAATATGGGAGGGACAAAGTTCTCAGCTTGCAACACCATCGCAAAACTCATTTGGGATTGGGCAGAAAAACAACAAGTTTGGATAACAGTAGCACATATCCCAGGTTCACTGAATACACTGGCCGACAATAAAAGCCGACATTTCCATGACCATTTAGAATGGTCACTCAGTCCCAACATTTTTAAAACAATCTGTCATGAATGGGGTATTCCAGACATAGATCTTTTTGCCTCTCGTAGGAACAAAAAACTCGATAAATATGTATCCTGGCACCCAGAACCACACGCTTGGTGAGTGGATGCCTTTTCTCTTGTTTGGAATAACGCATTTTATTATATTTTTCCACCATTCAGCCTAATCAGCAGGGTAGCCAGAAAGATCAGGCTGGACAAAACCCACGCAGTACTGATAGTGCCAGACTGGAACACTCAGCCGTGGCGAGCGGTAGTGGAATGGTAAGCCAAAAACCAAGAGGTTCAATAAACCTACAACATCAAGGGAAAGTAACAACCCACGGGGACGTGTCCACAACCCCATTACTCGCATTCCTTTTCTAAGAACGTATTTACAAAAATACGAACTCGATAAAATCACCCAAGGAAGGTTGATCTCCCATGCGTGGAGGCCAGGAACTGTTAAATTGTATACTAGTTACCTTAAAAGATGGGGTATATATTGCTTAGTACAAAAAGTAAAACCAATGGCTCCTTCCGTCGCACAAGTAAGCCGCTTCCTCCACATGATGGAAGACGACGGACTTGGTTATGGGGCCATAAATGCGGCTCGCTGCGCACTCTCCCTTATTGTTCCAAGAATAGACGGACAAACCATTGGGAAACACGAAGTTATTCATTGGATCATGAGATCAATCTATGAAAGAAACCCCCCAAAACCGAAATATAGTCGGTTTTGGGATGTTTCTACAGTTTTCAAGCTTTTCCAATCTTGGCCTGAAAATAAATTTCTCACTATCCAACGGTTAGGCTATAAATTAGCAGTATTATTATTATTAGTAACAGGACATAGAGGACAGACAATTGTGGCCCTCTCCTTACAAGGCCTCGATATTGACAAGAAAGAGGCCACGTTTGATTTGGACAAACTGTTAAAGTCAAACAGGACAGGAGATCCACTCTCCTCGATCCATCTCGATAGCTTTCCACAAGATAGAAAACTTTGTGTAGTTGCCGCCATTAGGACATATATATCCAAGACTAAGGGAATACGTAATTCCAATCAGCTTCTAGTGAGCTTTATTAAGCCACATAAAGCCATCTCACGCGACACACTCGCCAGATGGACTATTATTATACTCAAGTTAGCCGGCATAGACACTGAACGCTATGCTTCGCACTCCACAAGAGGGGCTATGGCCTCCAAAGCAAGGAAGTTGGGAATCTCAGTACGAAGAATTCTAACACACGCCGGCTGGAAGACGGCCAAGTCGTTCGCTAAACACTACAACAAACGACTAGAAAAACCAAGCGGGGTGGCAACCCGCCTACTCACCAACTAACAAGATCGGGTGAGATGTACAAACTTTTGATATTACTACTGATACAATAACATGTTCATCAGATATTTGAGGATAAAAATGAGGCTACGTAAAGGTCTCCCTCGGCCTCGAGTAGCCGTAAAGGTCTCTCTCGTCACTGGTACTGTTGGGGCAGACCGCCTTTCGGTGTCCTTTATCATCCCTATGGTCCACCACTCTGGACACAGTCTCATTGCCGAACAACTCCCTCGCTTCCACCTTTATTCTGCTGGCTTGTTGTGCCATTTCCGTTGCCTTTGTCAAGGTTAAGTTCCTTTCAAACTGCATCTTCTCCGAGAGCTTTCTGTCTCTGATGCCAACAACAATCCGGTCTCAGATCAATTCTTCTCGCAGATCTCCATAGTTACAGTGCTCTGATAGGGTACTTAGGTCAGTCAGAAAATTCTCTACATTTTAATTCGCTTGAATTCTGCGACTAAACACGGCTCTCTCATATATATAACGTTATGCCGGACAACAAAATGGTCCTGACATTTCTTCAGTACTGCCTAGTAGTCACCCTCCTCATCCCATGCTGGTACTGCTGCGATTGCTGGATGTCCATCCCCTGCAGGTACTGCCACAACTTCATGTGTGGATCTAAATTTGAAGGTACTGAATATGTCATCCGCCTTTGTACCCATGGTGTAAACCAATGTGTTGATCTGCTTTTCCTCTGACTGCTCACCCGACCCTGATGCACTCCTGAACCATTCAAATCGCCATTTCCATTTTGGCCATTCAGAGGGACATTCAAAATCAAATGCCTTTGGCGATGGTACCTGATAGGCCTGTGCCATACTGTCAAACCTACCTGTTTCAGTTGGACTATCAGCTTTTGCTGTGCATTTGTGTATTTCCTTTTTGAAAATCACTTAACGCGCACGCCGTTTTGCGATACTGGAGCCGCGGATTGATTGCGATGTTTTTCGGCAAAATACAGCATGTGGGACGTTGATTGCCAATTAGTCATGATGTTGATGTTTTATTCCACAAACATACCCTAATTTCAATATTTCCAAGCATGTAACTCAGGATCACCGCATATATCATCTGCTGTCTGTATGTTATCTCCTTTCCCATGAATGAAAATATCATCGCTGATGTTCCGAGCCCCAGGGATATCTGCGATCAGAGACCTGATCTCCTTGTGGAAAATCTCTGGTGCTGAAGAAATCCCAAAGCTCAATCTCTTGTAGCGGAACAGAACCAGGTGAGTGCTGAATGTTGTGATATATCTACTTGTCTCATTCAGGTCAAACTGGTGGAATCCCCACTTAAGGTCTACCTTGCTGAATATCTTGACCCCGTTTAAGCCCTGGATAAGCCTCAAACCCAAATACTTAGTCACCACACTATTTATCTAAGGAAATTTCAGAAAATTTAACCTATCTGACCATGCAACTGCAAGCTAATTTGGTGGTCGCATTTTACTTGTGTTCTCATTGATTCCCGATGTCAATAAATTTGATATAGGCCTAATAGGCCTGTCACACTACGACATAAGGAGGTGACGTGAGCCGACGTAGTTGAATTTTGGTCATTATGTTGAGGAACGTCGAGTTATGTTGTGCTGATGTTAGACTGACATTGAGTTACGTCCAGTTTCATCAGGTTACGACGAGTTACGTCAGCGCGTCAATGTTTTGGACATGTTGAAAACTTTCGACGTAGCTCGACGTGATACTCTGACGTTTGGGTGACATTACACTCAGGTTACGCCGATGTTAGGCATGCGGGAGGGCTGCTTCGGCTACGTTAGATCAACGTTGCGTTACGTCATAGTGACGCTCAGGGAGGAGGAACGAGCGGGCCGCGCTAAGACAACGTTGGGTTAACGTAACACACTGTTGGTCATGCGTGTCTGTGCTGCGTGCCTAACGTTGCTCTAACGTTCTGCAAACATGTCCTGAGGTAGTCGACGTCGTTAACGATCGTCTCGCGTGTCTGTAACATCGCTGACGTCTTTCGAACGTTTTGTGAACGTGGTGTGAACGTTTTGCCTTTGAGTATATAAAGACATGCGATGTCCGGCTGTCAGCAGAACAGGTCAGCTCTTCGCAGCAGACACATGTCCCGTAGTGGGTCATGCAGGACTACCAACTGGCCATTCTCAAATATCACCATGAATAAAATGTGTTGTTACTGCGTTATATTGAGGCTAGAAGGAGAAGGGAGAAATGTCAGGCCAAGCGATTGTGGGTGCGGCAGTGGATCGGGAGGCGTCATGAGTTTGGCTTGTATGGCAGCTTCTGGTGGAACTGCGTAACGAGGACCCGGCTTCCTTCGTCAACTTCATGCGGATGCCTCCCCAGATGTTTGACGAAATGCTAGCCAGAGTGGGTCCGCGGATCATCAAAAGTTACACTACCTACAGGAAGCCGCTCAAGCCTGGCCTGAAGCTGGCCCTCACTCTGCGTCACCTAGCATTGGACAACAAGTATGCTTCCATGAAGTTTGGGTGGAGGGTGCCACACAACACCCAATCTATCATTGTGAGAGAGGTGTGCAAGGCCATCATTGCAGAGTACATCGATGAGGTGATGACCTGCCCCACCACTCTGGAGGGATGGCGTGCCATCTCCGACAAGTTCTTGGAGAGGTGGAACTTCCCCCATACCTACGGGGAACTTGATGGGAAGCATGTGGCCTGCCGGTGTCCCCCAAAGAGTGGATCCCTGTACTTTAACTATAAGGGATTCTACTCCATAGTTCTCATGGCACTTGTTGATGCAGACTACAAGTTCATTTGGGCCGATGTTGGTGGTACAGGCTCCGCATCAGATGCTCAGGTGTTCAATGCTTCTGAGATGAAAGCCAGCTCTGAAGATGGTACCATAGGTTTCCCGGAACCCGCGCCTATTGTGGCCGGCCAGAGGAGCATTCCATACTTCCTGATCGGTGATGATGACTTTGGCCTACACCCCACCATGATGAAGCAGTTCAGCAGGAGGGGTATGGCACATGAGGAACGCATCTTCAACTACAGGATTTCCCGAGCTAGGAGAGTCGTGGAGAATGTGTTCGGGATCCTGTCAAACCGATTTCAGGTTCTGCTCAGCATGATGCAGCCCCACCCCTCCACCGTGAAGCTCATCGTCACAGCGTGCATGTTCCTACACAACCTGATGAGGATCCGATATCCCACGCTCCAGAATCAGCAGCTAGACCGTCCAGACAACGTCAATGAGAATTTCATCCCCAGAGCATGGCAAGAGGGCAGAAACCTGCCGGACATAGGAAGACAAATACATTGCCAGAACACTAGCTCCAGGGCAGGAAAGGAACAGCGGAATGTCCTCAAAGACTGGGTCAACTCACCAGCGGGTTCAGTGGAATGGCAGGAGAATATATGACTATATGAAGTGTGTGCACCGGGATATTTATGTATTGGGGTGTCATCATTTCTGAAGTGCACTGTGTGATATGTAATAAATGTGATATGTACAAATGTACTGAGTGATATGTAATACATGTGATATGTACAAATGTAATTTCTGAAATGTACTGTGTGATATGAAAAAATGTGAGATGTTCATATGTTATAGTTCAGTTAAATAAAAGATATCAATCTGATATTGATATCGAACCTTAATTTACGTGTCAGTTATACTTATGGGTGTGGAAAAAAGGGGGAATATAACTGTCTTTAACAGGGGGGGGGAGCATTTGCCACTGACAAATTTACATGTCAGTTATAAATTTGTGTGGGGGAATATTTACTTTATTTTAAGGGCCCATTTAACACTGACAAATTTACATGTCAGTTATATATTTGTTTGGGGGGGGGATATTATTACTTTATTTTTAAGGGCCCATTTAACACTGACAAATTTACTTGTTAGTTATATATTTGTTTGGGGGGGTGGATATTATTACTTTATTTTTAAGGGCCCATAACACTGACAAATTTACATGTCAGTTAAAGATTTGTTTGGGGGGAGGATATTATTACTTTATTTTTAAGGGGGCCCATTTAACACTGACAAATTTACATGTCAGTTATATATTTGCGGGAGGAAGATTACTGTAATTAAGACTGACAACATTTACATTTCAGTTATTTTAAGGGGGTGGGGGGTGGGGGGGAGAAGAGAGTCTTTTCATATACTGCCATATGGCAGGGTCGCCCTCTTTGTCCCCGCTACGCCCGGATCCCGCCTGTGCCCCGTCGCCGCCTGGCGGGCCTCCGTGGCCCTCCTCCCTGCCGCCCCGGACGCTCCCGCCTTCATCATGTCCTCGGGCCGCCCCATGGACCCTCGGACCCTCACGGCAGTCCTGAGAGGCGCGCTCCGTGCGCTTGCCGTTCCCGCCCCCGACAGCTACACCCTCCATAGCTTACGTCGGGGCGCGGCGCAGGCCTGCCAGAGGGCGGGGGTCTCCCTCCGCGACATCATGGCCCAGGGCACGTGGACCTCCGGGGCGGTCCATGCCTACCTGCCTCACCTCGCCTCCTCTGGTGCCCCTCGAGCCCTCTCCTATGTTTTGGCGGAGGGCTCTTCGGGGCCCCACCCCTAACATGACATTGACACTCTCCTCATTATTTGCCTCATCCACTTTATTACCCTTTGTACATAGTCCCTTGACCCCCTCATTGTACATTGCCCCCCCACTTTACATTTAATAAAGTGTGCTTTTCTCCACTCCTGCCTTGACTTCCTCCTTCGCTGCATATCGGTCGTAATGCTTGCATTGCGTTTGATTCGCAGTGAAGGAGGAGTACCCCCCCTCTCCTCCTCCTGCCCGCCGCCGACCCTTGGAGTTGTATAACCCCCCCCCCATCTTCCTGCCTTATAAGCCGCTCCCCTGCCTTCCCTCTCCACTCCGCCTCCACGCCCTGCCAGATGCACTACCCAACGATTTTTCTCCACCCACCCACCCGTACTCTTTTCTCTTATCCTATAGGGCAGAGGGCTCTTCGGGGGCCCCACCCCTAAAATGACATTGACACTCTCCTCATTATTTGCCTCATGCACTTTATTACCCTTTGTACATTGTCCCTTGACCCCTTCATTGTACATTGCCCCCCCCCCCCCCTCCCCCACTTTACATTTAATAAAGTGTGCTTTTCTCCACTCCTGCTTTGACTTCCTCCTTCGCTGCGTATCAGTGAGTTATAACGATCAATTTGATATATTTTTCTCTACAAATAAAATTAAAATTCAGACGCCATCGGACCATGCAACTTTAACTTAGATGTTGCCAGGACGTAATTCTCCAACAAGAAACAAAATGTTAGCAGCTAACTCTAGTGTGTTTCCGATGGAATTTAACAACTGTTTTACTAATGTTAATTTCCTTAACTAAATGGCTGTAAGTGCACAATATTTTCAAGGCGGGGCGAAGCGTTAGTTAATAACTATTTACCCTGTTTTGACTTTTGTGTTTATGACGAATCACATGTACACACGCCTGTGGCCCGCAACGTCGGCTGCTACGCAGGCACTGTTCCACCAAAGCGCATGCGCGAACGAACCTTGCACTCTCCAAGCAGAGATCTCTGCCCGGCATCCATTGCACATAACGACGAATAACTGCCAGTGCGGTGCCGACGCTCGGTGAGTGTGCAAAGGTCGCTGGCCCGCCCCGTGAGAGCGGGACGAGATACAAAGTTTGGTGGCAGCCTGAACAAGTTTGTGAGCAAATCGTTGAATGTGACTCAAGTTTGCTTGCTTCTCGAAATATATCAAATGAGGTGGACTGCATTAAAAATGTGCAATCTGAAGACATCCGATGGGGTCAGCCTCCCTGTGAAATACATGCTCTTCTTCTTCAACTTTGCTTTCTGGGTGAGTGGTGTTTTTTTTCTGTTCTGTAAGTGGGTGGGGAACCGACGTAGCTGAGCCGGCGAGGTGACGGTGTCAGTTACATGTCGCACTCTACACGTAGGCTGAACTGATTTAATTCAAGCGATTCATTTGGACAAAATAGTTCACTGTATGTAACTGTTCGGGCACTTTACTTGCAGTTCATTCTTATCATCCGAATTGTCAAATTGTTGTGCCGTAACGGTAAACCCCGCACTCATTGAGTTATTGATTTCCGAGTGCCAAGCCACATCGATCAAGTTACTCATCCGTCGTCATCCAGTTCTAATCAATCACTAGACTAGTGATTGATTGGGTAATTAATTGGTGATAATGTTATGCCCTGCCCAACCCCGTCATGCAGTTATGTAAATTGGCACCATGTGCAATAGACATTTTTTTAAAGCGTGCAATTTAGGTTGTTTCCTGTTGGTTTCGACGAGGGGGGGGGGGGGCAGAGAAAAATGTTAATGTGTACAATTTATGTTTTCTTATGACCTATCGAAAAAACCCTAATACAGCAAAACGTTATATTTAAATTGTGCTTATTGGTTTTTAAATACTCCGAAATAATTGAATAATTGATTTGTTTTTAAATGTGTCGTTATATTTTACACGTAAACCAATCTGAATATGGACCTCTCAAAAAGACTCAATGCAGCTCATTACACAAAAACATCTTTGGCAACGCCAGTCTGTAAAGAAGGGGTCAAACTTCTGGTATCTTCAATTTGTTATAATCATAACATATTTTAACGTGGTATATGTCAGTTTAAATAGCTGGGTGGAGGGTTTTCAAATAGGCCAAAGCTAAACTGAGGCTTACCTGATATCTACACCCACATGTACAGACTATTTTAATACCTATAACTTAGTATTTATAAGTATGTCTTTCTCGTTTTTAACACCCATTTACAAAGCTATTTTGGTATTCACTCCTGAACTATATTCTAGTAACTTCAAATGGTACTACCGGGCGCGGTGGTCGAATGAGTAGAGCGCAGGCTTCCCGGGCGAACGGTTGGTTCCGAGTTTGAAACCCTGCTGATTCAACCCAATGACTTATGTAATTGATACGTGTCACTACCTATCCTGACGCTCCAGCAGTAATACTTAATATGATAGGACAAGGACTGGTTAGCAGAGTATCTGGATAATGTGACTGTGGGATATCAGGTCATGGTGCTTGCAGCCTGGTCTCTCAGTGGGGCAGCACTATTAAGTCATGAGGGGACACTGTCACAAGTCGCTACCCGTCCTGATATGACCTTCAATGTTGCTAGGATATAAAACAACAAAAACAATCAGATGGTACTGGTGTCATTCAATCGAACAGAAAGGACCCTTGTATTAAACTAACATGTACACATACAATAATTATGTATATGGTACAATTTGTTCCCTTTCCTTTGATAACTGTTGAGAAAATCAGGCCAGAAGAAAACTTGTTGGGTGGATCCTTGCAGTCGCATAAGCCTATTTGTTAACAAGCACCATGCTTTTCAGACGAGTACAAGTGTAATGGCCCTGTCGCATTACGACGTATCTCACCAGTGCGCCGCCAACGCGGAAAATCACTTTTTTACGTCGATATACGTCAAACCTTGCAGGGCGGGGGGAAAAGTTGGATGTCAGCACAGCGTAGTGGGTGTAAGCGTAGCGTGCACCTGACATTGTGGTAACGTATGTCGACGCGTGAGAAAAAAACAAAAGGTTTGGTGCAATGTGTGGCTGACGAGCCTCTCGTGCGCGTGGCGTGTACCTAGCGTTGGCATAACGTGCTCCCAACGTTCCGCTAGCGACCGGCCGACGTGTTGCGCGACGTATGAGAGCGTAGTGCCAGCGCGTGAGCGATGCCTGTCCAATGACACTCCAGCGCATTTCGGCGTTGCGCCAGTGTGCACCCAGTGCGCGCGACATTAGCGCAACGCGTTAGTAACGCTTCCTGGCATGCAGGGGCAGCCGACCCACCCGCGCCTTGGGTATAAATAAGGCTGTAGTCTGGCTCTCTCCTCACAACTCATCCAGCATGCCAGGGAAGAAAACCTCATCAGCACACAGCCAGTTTAGACAGGAACACGGGAAAGGGAAAGGCAGGGAGAGGATGACGGAGGAAACATCACCATCTCCACCAAAATCTCCAGCATCTCCTGCGCCATCTAGCCAGCCTGCACAGACGATGGAGATGCAGTCCAAGTCTCCATCGCCTCCTCAGTCACCCCCCTCGTCCATCACCTCCACCTCATCAAACACGCAGCAGGGGGGAAACAAGAGGAGGGTGAGGAAGTGTGACTGCACTCTGACCGCAGCAGACTAGGAGCTGATGCTGGAGTTCCTGCATGACAACGCAGTCATATGGAATGTCAGGATGAGTGGATTCAGGCGGATGGACAATAAAGGGAAGCTTTGGCAGGACCAGGCCGAAAGGATGGGCAAAACTGCAGCCAATCTCCAGGGCTGGTTCAAGTCCCTACGTGACTGTAACACGCGGCTGCACAAGAAAGAGTTTTGCCACGGCTCCCCTGCGCACCGAGAGGGAGCAGTGGATATTGGACAAGTTTGGGTTCCTGAGTTCAGTCGTCAGGCACCAGCCTGAGCCCGGCAGAACTGTAAGTAGTATATATTTTACTGATATTGTAACTTGCAATGATGTGCATTTTTATTCATTATAGACCTCATTCAGGATGCATCTATGTATATATTGTAATGGCATAATTTGCAATGATGTGCTTTTTTGTATTCTTTACCTCATTTTGGCTAATCAATTTGTATTCATGTTACTTATGGTGCTTTATTATTGTGTCTTGCAGGTGTTTGCCACCATAGACACGGGACCAGACGGGATGGCCGAATGAGTTAGAGCGTCCGTCTCCCGTGCTGGTAGGTCGTGGGTTCGAGTCCCGGTCGAGTCAAACCAATGACTTTAAAATTGATACTTGTTGCTTCCTACACCCAAACAATAGGGAAGGACTGGTGTGCTCAGTGTCAGGATAATGTGACTGAGTGGGATACCAGTCATGGTGCCGGCGGCCTGGTTTCCCAGTGGGACAGCACTATAAAGTCGCCATGAGTGCGCACTGTCACAAGTTGGTACCCGTCCTGATATGACCTTAGATGTTGCTAGGACGTAAAACAACAACAAACAAACAAACATCCCAGTGGGACAGCACTATAAAGTTGCCATGAGTGCGCACTGTCACAAGTCGGTACCCGTCCTGATATGATCTTAGATGTTGCTAGGACGTAAAACAACAACAAACAAAACAAACCACCATAGACGCAGCTCAGGGCGATCTGGGGGCTGCAGAGTCAGCCTGTGCTGACCTGCAGATCGGGATCGAGGACCAGCCGGGCAGACCCCCCCCCCCCCCCCCCCCCCAGCTGTGGCCCGAGGCAGAGCAAAGGAGGACAGGAGTCTGCTGACAACTCTGCAGCAGCGCGTTAATCGATCGGGGGAGCTGCTGGAGAACCTGCAGCCTATTCCAGCATGGCCCACGACAGTCAGGGACACGATGGAGACTATGTCCAAGGCCCAAGCCAAGAAGGCGCGGGCTGGGATTTGTCGCGTTCTGACAGAGGTGCTCGATGAAGAGCTAGACAACGTAGGGGGTCGCACACAGGTGGAGCGGCCCAGTTCCACCCTCTCGATGGTGTGTCCTGTGCGACCCCCTTCGGCGATGTCGTGGCAGTCAATGTCCACGCATGCATCCTCCTGTCCATCGCCCAGCGAAATGTATCAGCCGCATCCCCACCAGTGGAGACCCCAACCACCACCAGGATCACCATGGGCCTCACAGAGCCAAGACTATATGAACCTGCAGGTGCAGGTGCCTGTGCCACCAGTGGCGCTGCACCAGCCGATGGGACTGCCACAGCCCCAGCCGGCGGCGCAGGTACTGCAACCGGTACTCCAGCCACAGGCTCTGTTTGCCCAGCAGCCCTTGGGTCTGCCTGCATCGGTGGGGATGCCCTCACTAAGAGCCGCACATCCGGCACCAGCAGCACCCCCGCAACCGAGCGGCAGCTCTGCCGTCTGGGTGTGGGTTACCGGCCAAGTGGTGCTGAGCCAGTCCAGCACTCCGACAGCAGCAGACAGTTTGTTGAATCTGTCCGGGCTGTCAGGGATTTCAAGTGTGTCCAACTTGAACATCGAGGCGCAGGAGCTGTTTGCTGTTGGACACCCCACCCTCCCCTCACCATCAACAGACAAGCCGGACTGATTTGGTGTAGTATATATGTGTATATATTTATTGTTTGTAGTTTGTAAATATTGTATATATGTATGTGTTAAAATGTCATTACTATGTGCCTGTACACTATTTAGAAAATGTTTGTAAATAAACTATATGTATTTTAATCCAGATTTTGGTCTGAGTCTAATTCTTTGTAAACATTATTTATCCTTATTATACAAATGCAATGTGGTAAAAATGTTATGAAATTATAATTTAGGCCTTTGCCCAGTTAGCCTACTTAATACAAAAGGTAATATGACATGTAACTAAATATGAACCCTGCCCCCCCCCCCCTTTAAATAAGTGACACGTTAAATTTGGCCCTTAAGAAGTAATTAAACTTCACCATAAAGTAACCTTCCCGACTAAAATGAATAACTGACATGTAGATGTGTCAGTGTATAAGTAATCCGCCCCACGCAATTTAATAACTGACATATAAATTTGTCAGTGTAAAAGTAATCTTCACCACCCAATTTTAATAACTGACATGTAAACTTGTCAGTGTATAAGTAATCCTACCCACCCAATTTAAGAACTGACATGTAAATCTGTCAGTGTATAAGTAATCCTACCCACCCAATTTAATAAACTGACATGTAGATTTGTCAGTCTATATATAATTGGGGCCAGAAAACATTAAAGAAACCTACCCCACCCAAATTAATGACTGAAATTTTAATTTTGGTTCGGTATCAACAACAGATATTGATACCTTTTATTTAAACCAATAGAACTAAGAAATGTTTTTACATACAGATATCACAGTAAATATCACAAATGACAGATCGCAGTACAATAACATCACAGTACAAAGATATCACTAGATCATATTGTCCTGCCATTCAACGGAACCGGCTGGGGAGTTGGTCCAGTCCTTGAGATTCCGCTGCTCCTTTCCTGCCCTGGAGCCAGTGTTCATGCCAGGTACGTGAGCGCGTAGGTCTGGCAGGTTTAGGCCCTCTCTCCAGGGTCCAGGAATGAGTTGTGGTGGCCATTCTCTTCACGGTCTAGCTGCTGATTCTGGAACAAGGGATATCGCATCCTCATCATGTTGTGTAGGATCATGCACATGGTGACGATCAGCTTCACGGTGGAGGGGAGGTGCTACATCCTGCTGAGCATAACCTGGAATCGGTTTGCCAGGATGCCAAAAGCTCTCCTAGCTCGGGAAATCCTCTGGTTGAAGATGCGTTGCTCATGTGTCATATCCCTGGCTGTACGGCTTCATCATTATGGGGCGTAGGGTGAAGGGATCGTCACCGATCAGGAAGTAGGGTATACCATCCTGGCCGTTCATGATAGGCTCGCTGACAGGCAGACCGAAAGTACCTTCTTCGATGCCCGCTTTCAGCTCAGTCATTGAAAACCTGCGCGTCTGATGTCGAACATGTTCCACTGACATCTGCCCAGATGAATTTGTAGTCTGCATCAACGAGCGCCAGGAGAACTATGGAGTAGAATCCCTTATAGTTGTAGTAGAGGGATCCACTCTTTGGGGGACACCGGCAGGCAATATGCTTCCCATCTAGTGCTCCGCATGTGTGGGGGGGGGGGGGAAGTTCCCCCTCCCCATGAACTTTTCCGAGATGGCACGCCATCCATCAGGAGTCGTGGGGCAGGTCATGATCTCGTCAATGTATTCAGCGATGACTGCTTTACACGCCTCTCTCACAATGAGTGATTGCGTGTTGTGGGGACCCTCCACCCAAACTTAATGAAGGAAACCTGCTCCCAGAGGCTAGGTGACACAGAGTGAGAGCAAGCTTCAGGCCAGGCTCGAGTAGCTCTCGGAAGGTTGTGTACTTTTTAGTTATCCGAGGACCCACTCTGGCTAGTATCTCGTCAAACATCTGGGGAGGCATCCACATGAAGTTCAAAGAAGCTGTGTCCTCATTACGGATTTCCACCAGAAGCTGGTCATAGATACTGAACTGTCGCCACCTCCGGATCCATGCTCTCATCCACATTCTCTTCAGTCGATGTCATCTCCTTCTTCTGAGATTGTAAAGTATTAATTGGTTAATATTATGGTGATGTTGGAGAATGGCTAGTTGGTATCCCTCCAGCTGCCCTGCAGGGACATCCATCATCTCCAAAGAGCTGAGCTGTTCTGGTCAAACATGAAATTCAATCCCTTTATATACTCAAACCCAAAACGCGCACAATACGTTCGCTAAACGTTGACGGGTAGAATGCCTGCCAATGTTAAGCGACCGGCAGACGCGCGCCCTATATGTAAAAACGTCGAGACACGCTGGAGAAACGCCAACCGCGCGTCAGCTATACGTTATACATATGTTAGAACAATGTTGTCATGCGTTGGACTGATGTTGCCAATGCGCTGATGGAACGCTCTCCGTCACAGGAAAAAAGTCAGCGTCAGAACGCCGTTCCTCCAACGCGCGCGCGTCTAATGTATCTCGACGTCCCCTAATGTCGCCATAACGTAGGCATCTGCGTGTTGTTGTATGTCGAATGTTTTGTGCATGCACAAAACTTTGCTGACACGCGTCGCCGAACGTCGACGTACATTGACATATCCCGACATGGCGCCAAAAAATCACATACGTTGGCACGAAGCGTCGTAATGTGACAGTACCATAAGCTGCCCACGTATATAGGGAAAAAAACCACCAAAATACGTTAATCTGAAGCTACAATTAGCATCTCTTTAAGTGACTGAATACATTGATACTCATCTAAGCATGTTCAATTTAGACTGTCTTCACAATTCATAGTTTTATTCCCAATGTGAATCTTAAAGGAACTCTGAACCCAACGTCATTAGTCATAAATTGAGAGACCAGACAGGATGGCCGAATGAGTTAGAGCGCCCGTCTTCCGTGTTGGTATGTCGTGGATTCGAACCCTGGTCGAGTCAAACCAATGACTTAAAAATTGATACTTGTTGCTTCCTAGCCAGGCACTCGGCATTATTAGGATAGGGCAAGGACTGGTTGGCTCAGTGTCAGGATAATGTGACTGAGTGGGATATCAGGTCATGGTGCTGATGGCCTGTTCTTCCAGTGGGGCAGCACTATAAAGTCGTCATGAGTGCTCACTGTCACAAGTCGGTACCTGTCCTGATATGACCTTAGACGTTGCTAGGACGTAAAACAAACAAATCATAAATTGAGTGCTCTCAAATTGTGTTCTAGAAGAAAATGCCCACATAGTATATGAAAACATTCAATTTCAATTCAATTCTTTTATTTTAACTCTCTGCAAGGTATGTTTACAATAAATTGAGGTGATACAATAAATGCATACAAATTCCTTACAGACAGAAAGGATCCCAGAAAAGCGATGCTTATCTAGCTGGTCTCCATGATGTGAATGAACAAGTGATGACAATAACAAATTATTAAACTTAAGCTACATTTTTAACTAATGATTATGATGAGATACTGATGCGTCTCTTCACAGTTAGTAAAAAACAAAGTAATGATAGGAATATTATATGGATATTGTGTCATGGATTCATGTACTTACATGCAGTATCAGTAGTTATTTTGCATGTATGTTAATAGGGGTATTATATATATTCTTTACTGGTAATCGATTTAGTATGCATTGAGATAGCTTATCTTTAGTTTTTTACAGAAGTTTTTCAAAGTTTGAAGGTTTCTAATCTCTACTGGTATTGAGTTCCAGATATTGGTTCCTTGGTTTTCAGTTGTTATTTTGCCATATTTGTTTCTAGTGTGTTTGTGATGTATGTTATTTATCTGTTGTGTGTTATGGGAATGGACCTGATTGTTTTCTTTGAAGAGATTATCAAATATTTCACGGAGGAGGCCATTCTTTTGCTTGTAAACAAATTTTGCAATGTATATTTTATAAATGTCAGTTACCATAAGTAAGTCCAGGTCTTTATGAAGTGATTTAGTTGGGGTGAGATAGTCTTTGCTATATAGTATTTTCAAGGCTCTGTTTTGTTGTGTCTGTACCTTTTTTAGGGTTGATGATTTGGCTCTCCCATACACCTCTATACCATACTGGATTTTGGAGTAAACGTATGCATAGTATAGTAATTTTTTATTTTCCTCATGTACCCGTCGTCTGATTATTTTAAATGAGTTAGCCGTTTTAATTATTGAATTATTTAAGTCATCAATATGTTCATCCCAGTTGAGGTTCTCATCTAGAATTATACCTAGGTATTTCACAGAAGGGACTCTCTTTATTGTGTTATTGTTTATCTTTATGTTGTTTAGGTAATCAGGAATGGTTGTACTTCTGCTTTTAAATATTGTGTAGCATGTTTTGTTCAGGTTTACTGTTAATTTGTTATCATTGCACCATGTAAATATATCTGAAAGGAATGTTTTAATTGAATGTTTTAGTTGTTTGGGTGAATTTGAGGTTATGAAGCCATTGGTATCATCTGCAAATAACCTTGTTTTGACATCTTGTTTTGTACAGTTGACTATATCATTTGTGTAGATCAAAAATAGGAGAGGTCCCAGGACAGAACCTTGGGGGACACCATTGCTGATTGAGTTTAGCTTGGATCGTTTACCGTTTATGTATGTAAATTGCTTTCTATTGCTTAGGTAACTCTCAAACCATTTAAGTCCCTGGCCTCGAATTCCGTTGTGCCTAAGTTTTGAGAGTAAGATGTCATGGTCTACGGTATCAAATGCTTTGCTCAGGTCTAAGTAGACTCCTGCAACATGTTTCCCATTTTCAAGGTCTTGTAGTATATTGTCTAAGATTTCAGTCAGAGCCATTATTGCTGAGTGATTCTCTCTAAATCCAAATTGGTATTTGTATAATATTTTGTATTTGTTAAGAAATTGGTAAACTCTTTTGTACATTAGTTTTTCCATTAATTTGTTTAGGGTACTGAGTAGGCTGATTGGCCTGTAGTTATCAACTAGGTATTTCTCATTTTTCTTATGGATGGGTATTACTTTTGCAACTTTGAGATTTTCAGGAACAGTAGCATTTGCAAATGATAGGTTTATTATGTGGGAGATAGATGGTGCGAGTAGAGTGTCACACTCTTTGATTATTTTTGGCGAGATATTGTCATGTCCGCTTGACTTATTAGGATTTAGTTTCTTTATTTCTTCTAGGGTTTCTTGTTCATTGGTGGGACTAAGAAAAAAACTATGTGAATTTGGGTGTTTAAGATATTGCTTGTGTGCTATGCTATTACTGGTGTGTTTTGCTGCAAGTTTTTCACCAATTGAACAGAAGTGTTCATTTAATGTGCTGGCGATATCTTCATTGTTTGTCATTGTTTTATTGTTATAGATTAGCTTGTCAATTTGATTTTTCATTTTTGCTTTATGTGGGTTGATGATGTCTCCAAAGATTTTCCAGAGGGTATAAAGATTTTGCTTCTCGTTACTGACTAGTTCTTTATAGTAGCCTTCCTCTGCTGATCGTAGACAAGTGATTAGTATATTCTTATATTTTGTGTCACCAGACCGGATGGCCGAATGAGTTAGAGCGTCCGTCTCCCGTGCTGGTAGATCGTGGGTTCGAGTCCCGGTCGAGTCAAACCAATGACTTTAAAATTGATACTTGTCGCTTCCTAGCCAGGCGCTCGGCATTATTAGGAAAGGGCAAGGACTGGTGTGCTCAGTGTCAGTATAATGTGACTGAGTGGGATATCAGGTCATGGTGCCGGCGGCCTGGTTTCCCAGTGGGACAGCACTATGAAGTCGCCATGGGTGCGCACTGTCACAAGTCGGTACCCGTCCTGATATGACCTTGGATGTTGCTGGGACGTAAAACAACAACAAACAAACAAATGTATTTTGTGTGTTTTATTCGGTTTTCAGCTGTTGGGTTGAGTTTGTATGTTTTGAAGTATCTATCTTTTACTGCTATACAAGTTTTAAGGCTTGATGTGATCCATCTTTTATCTTTTGCTCTTTGTCTTGATAGTTTTGTTTGTGGGAAAGCTGCATTAAATGCTGTGTTATAAATCTGGTAGAAGATGGTTAGGGCTTTGTTTACTTCGGTTGCTTTGTAGTATTCTTTCCAGTCTGAGGTTTCAATAAGGTCTTTGAATTTAGCCATGTTTTTCCCCCCAAATATTCTAATAATGGGTCTGTCCTGTTTTTTAATGGGGTTGTGAGATTGAATTGTTATAAAGTTGGGTAGATGGTCAGTGATATCGCAGTAAATATTTCCTGTGGATATATTCTGATTACTTTTTATTACATTGGCATTTATTAGTATATGATCAATAAGTGAAATTTGGTAGTCTACTATTCTGGTTGGTAATGTGATGGTGGGGATGAAGTTTTGCTCAAGTACTGTTCTAAAGAAGTTATTGACATGGTTATTCTGTTTTATTTTTAGTCCATCAATGTTTAGGTCCCCTGTTATTATGCACTTTTTGTTTTCCAAATTAATTTTCTTCATGTTGTTTTCAAGTTGTTCAGTGAAGTGTTTGAGGCATTCAACACTACTGCCTGGGTGTTTATAGATGACCCCTATTATGTAGTCATCCTTTTTATTTGGAAAGTTAGTTTCAAGCCATATGTTTTCTATTTCTAAGTTTTGGTTATTGATCTGTTGGGGCTCGATGATTAGGTCATCTCTGTCAATTACTTTATATATATTCTTGTATATTAGGCCTACTCCTCCTCTAGAGAGTCTAGGTGATTTGTGTTTAAATTCATATCCAAGTTTGTCCAGTTCCTTTTCTCTATTTAGTATGTTTTTGGTTCCTATTTCGGTTAGTGCTATCAGATCTAAGTTATCACCTAGTGATGAGATTAATGCTTGAAGTTCCCCAAAGTGAAGGTCTAAACTCCTGATATTGTGATGAATTAGTTTGAAACTGTTGTCTGGCTTGTTATTCCTGTTTATCTTACAAAGCTCTTCACAGGTATAATATTTGCAGTTGTTTGTCAGTAAGTTGTCAGGCACCAGTGAATTAAAACCCGTCGTCATAGCTCTCACCATGCATTTGGACTGTTCTTCACTAGAATAAGTTGCCATACTGGAGTGAGTGATGGTATTTGCGAATCCATGTGGCAGTATGCATTCTCTGTGGCGGAGTGGTTAGAGTGTGACTTTTTTTCTAGGTCAGACTCCTAATCTGAGGGTGGGCGGTTCGATTCCCCGTGCCCCCAGCTCTGCCAATTTGGATTTCCACCGCTGTGTATAACTTACAGCGTCATCAAAGGCCGGTTGCTCTCATACCATATCTATGTGGTGTGGGAGGTTAAAAATCCCTTGGGTCGGTAAAAGTGTAGGCTCGGGCTTTCTATCGACCAGCAGTGGAGTGGGGAAGACCAGTCGTCTCTGACTGGGATTTCCCCTGCTTGGGACAACTAATATACCAACAACAAAAAATGAGAGACAAATAAGTGTTCACACTTCCTGTCTACCATTCGCTATATCGCTATATAATCATATTTGCCACCCCCACCCCCCCTGTGTAGTCACTCCCGATTGCGACAACAAATCGTGGTGACAGGAATCGGGCAACTTGGATTGTTGGTAGCAGCTGCAGTGCTGTTATATATATCAGCTTACACTCACAGCAGTGGGGTTCCTCCCCATGAATACTATCAATAGTATCTGTTTGTCAATGTACTGACAACAGCCAACAGCTACAATGTGTGTACACCTAATGATCACATTATTGAAACACCCGTCAAGATGCTGAACCCCTATATTAGAACCATTCCCAATATAAAAGAAAACGGATCAATATTTAAATAACCCTTTATTTTAGGTGCAACTATTAAGTCATTTAATGTAATGGAATGTCTGTTGTATCTCGGGGAGTTGATTGATGTCAATGTCCCATTTCTACTGCCGATAATTGTTCAAGTTCTTGAAGAAAAAGTGTGTCCAGCCGACTTGGCCTGACCTATATGGCGTAACACTAACAGTGACACCAATATGTGGCGCTAAGACAATGTGCTTGAATTGGTATTTCTGTGGTAGCCCATGACAATCAGAGCGCACGTGTACCAGCTCTATACCAACGATTCTACTATACATGTATATGTATAGTAGGATCTTTGCCGATAGTGCTGGACATTTCACATGGCCTACGTCCATGAACTTTTGGATAATAATTACCGACAGTAAATGTCATTGAGGCAAAAAAAAACGAACATATTATCTCTACTTGTACGTGACATAATTGGCGTATTTTAATGCTATTATCCATTTTAATCAATCTGAATTGCACGCAGAGTGGGACCAGACGAGATGGCCGAATGAGTGAGAGCGTCCGTCTCCCGTGTTGGTAGACTGTGGGATCGTCGGTTCGAATCCTGGTCGAGTCAAAGCAATGACTTAAAAATTGATACTTGTCACTTCCTAGCCAGGTGCTCAGCATTATTAGGTCAGGGCAAGGACTGGTTGGCTCAGTGTCAGGATAATGTGACTGAGTGGGATATCAGGTCATGGTGCTGGTGGCCTGGTCTCCCACTGGGGCAGCACTATAAAGTTGCCATGAATGTGCACTATCACAAGTCGGTATCTGTCCTGATATGACCTTAGATGTTGCTAGGATGTAAAACAACAAACAAACAAAACAAGCGCGCAGCGTGGGCGATTTACGCCGATTGCTATTGGTGTAAAATATCTCGTTCGATTTTTTTTTGTGCCTGAAGTGATTTCATACGCAATATCATATTCGAGAAAACATTTTCAGATCAAAATGTTATGTGAATGTCTTCAACCATGTCCTACACAGTGAACGTATCCCAAAATATTATAGCCACGATCTATAAATAGAATGGTGCGCGGACTACCTATTGTGGTATGGAATGGCGAGAGCAATCTAATTCAGATATTGCCAGGTTCACCTGTTTGTGTGAGTTGACTGTTTCGTGTAATTAGTCTTGGGTGGGTGATCACCTTGGAATACAAGGTCTCGGAGACATGAGGCTTTTATAGTGAGCACTACTGAAACTGAAAGTAGTATACTTATTATTAAGGCAGGCAGTTACCATTACTCACCCCCATGCGCCCCCTCCTCCCGTGCACACGCACACGCATGTGTGCATGCATGCGCATACATCCACAACTTCATTTGGGGGGGGGGGGTATTTTTTTTGAAAATATGTAAAATAAAGTGGTTATTTCACTTTTATTGTGAAATGGCCTCGTTCGAACTTCTATCACACATTTAGACTGCCATTTCGGCTGCCATGTGTTTATTTCATTGTGTAGTAGTAGTCTGTACATGAGCCTCACAACCACACGGTGGCAGCAAGGACTATTCTGACCACTGTTAGTGTTACCCGTCTATGGCAACAGGTGGGTGCAAGATCGCACCCTTTATGGGGAGTATAGCTGACAGTGGTGGTCTGCAATCCAACTCAGTAACTTTCTAACCTCTCTTACCGGTCATCACGCTGAACACTGACACTGGTGGACGCTAGGCCTGCTGTGCACCGTCACACAACGCCTTGCCCTTTGTGCTGTCAACACTCCTACACACTCCTAACCTAGTTGTACATGTTTTTACACATCTTGGTTGAGGCAGTCACATAGTTACCATAAGCCCCTGTGTCGTAGAAGGCGCTCTTCTCAACTGGACTCCTGGTTTGCAATCTAAAATGTACATAATTTTATTGGTTTCCTAACAATCGGCCAAGTTTGGCGGTTTAAGGTAGGTACATTTGTTTGTTTGTTTGTTGTTTTACATCCTAGCAACATCTAAGGTCATATCAGGGCGGGGGACAAGCTAGAGTTCCGGACAAAACGGTACCAGTGGAGGGAAACTTGAACGGTTGGGCGCTGGAGCTTGGAGGCGCAGACTGCCTTAGTGCAGGGGTTTGTCTCCAGGTCCCTGTCAATTCCAATTCAATTCTTTTATTTTAACTCTCTGCAAGGTATGTTTACAATAAACTGAGGCGATACAATAAATGCATACAAATTCCTTAAAGACAAAAAGGATCCCAGAAAAGCGATGCTTATCTCGCTGGTCTCCATGATATGAATGAACAAGTAATGACAATAACAAATGAACTGCCCGAACCCACTGTCCATCGTGCAAGCTTGGGGGTTATGGGTTCGATCCCACATACAACATGGCAATTGACAGATTCCGTAATAATATTTGTATAAATGCTTTATGCCATACACATATGTGTAAAATGATTTGGCATGTGTGTTTTCCCTCATCTTTAATCGAGAAAAATATGGACATTATACAATAGGAGCAATCAGTGGCGAGAGTAGTCTGGGTTTCGAAACAAGCGAATTATTAGCTAAACGTCAATTTGATGGGAGACTCGCCTCTCTCGTAACTACAATCCCCAACTCTGGTGGGAACACTTTTCGGTGTCAGGTTTTAGTAACTATGGAAACCTCACGTGTTTGTTTTGAGCGACCATGGCGACCTAAGCATTACTAACAAGACACAAGTTTGACCTTACAAGTGAGTGTTTCCATTTAGTGAATCCAGTGAAATGGTTCTACAGCATCCCAGTGAGGTCATGTGTATGAAATTGTTTTATTTGTTTTTAAGTAAGGTAATAATGGGGATTAATTAAAATATTTTGTTAAACCAGCGTTTGCTTAGTGTATGAATAGACTCGTGGTGGTGGAGCGGAGGGGGTTGCAAAGGGAAAATACCTTGACTAACTTACAGGTTTATAATAGCGGCGAAAATGTGTGATTGGGGTCTAGTGGCGATGGCTTCCTATAAGAAGGTCGCTACTTCCTAGTGGTTGTTTCATTGGTACGAATATGCGTGGAGCTTGAAGCATTATCATATTAAAATATCTGCACATATTGTTTTTAATTGTATTACCTATTTGAAATGAACCATATCAAATGCACTTAAGAGTTTTTACTTGTCACTTCCTAGCCAGGCGCTCTCGGCATTATTAAGATAGGGCAAGGACTGGTTGGCTCAGTGTCAGGATAATGTTACTGAGAGGGATATCAGGTCATGGTGCTGGTGGACTAGTTTCCCAGTAGGGCAGTACTATTAAGTCGCCATGAGTAGCTTATGCACTGTCACAAGTCAGTACCTGCCCTGATGTGACCTTAGACGTTGCCAGGATATAAAGCCCCAACAACCAACCAAGCAAGCAAATGTCATAACTACTGACCGTCATATTGTTTATTCTGACCAAAATGTAGTTCAAGTTGGTCAGCGTACTAACACCGTCACCACCACCGTCACCACCACAACCACCACCACTGCCACTGCCACTACCGCCACTTCTCGCCTCAACTAATGTCTATGGCGATATTGTTAATGGGGTCAAGCTTCTCTGTTGTGTTTACGGGAACTGTGGGTAGATGTTTCACACATACCAAGCCTCGCCCTCACCCAAGTAGGTCAGACCCATGGCTGGTTGATTGTTAGGGCTACACTGTTTGGGGTTTCGGATTTTGCCAATGATGTGTCGTTTAATTTATAATGAATGCTCAGTACTTGCAAGAACATCTTTTGTGTGGCCTGGAGGAAAGGGATCCTTAAATGTGGTACTAGATGTTGTTTAAAAAAAATTGTTTTATTGAGGCTGTATTTATACTGTCCATAGCATATAAGCATTGTTTTCAATGCTGGCCAGTTGTAGTGTTGGTGTTATCTTACCACACAGTAGCTGCTGATAAGGTATTTAATTGTCTGCATTTCAGTAGCAGATAGATAATTGGTTGGTATGGTTAGTAGCCTATGTTAGTTGTTTTTTTTAAATTTCTTGGCATATATGTATTATTTTATTTTGTTCTACTCTTATTACGAGACTAGCCTACTCCTATTTACATATCATAGGCTTGTATGTAGTCTAGCACGTAGATAACTTGCTGCAAATGGAAAATGGCAAGTCATGGGATTCGAACCCATGGGGTTCTAATCTGGCCGTGTCAAACCAATGTCTTAAAATGTTTAACTTGTCGCCACCTAGTCTGATGCTTAGCCTTGCCAAGAGAGGGCAGTTAACAGTGGAATGAGAAACACCAATTGTCCGGGATTGGAATTTACCCTCTTTTCTTTTTTAGACATCATTCAATAGGTCGCAAATGAATGGTTCTATTATTTTATGTTATGCAGCTAAGGGATTGACTTACTGAGGCTCTGGTTCCGTTTGTGTCGTGACTACTAGCGTGATGGAAATACCCAAGTACAGTCAATGACTTAAAATGTTATACTTGTCCCTTCCTAGCCAGGAACTTGGCGTTATTACCATATTAGGATAGGGCAAGGACTGGTTGGATCAGACTGATTCAGTGTCAGGATAATGTGACTGAGTGGGATATCAGGTCATGGTGCTGGCAGCCTGATTTCCCAGTGGGGCAGCACTATAAAGTTGCCATAAGTGTGCACTGTCACATGTCAGTACCTGTCCTAATATGACCTTAGGTGTTGCCAGGACATAAAACTCCAACGACCGACCAACCAATCATTTCTTTCTAAGCTGGTGTACATACATTGAATTCCGCATCTCCACCACCAGGCGTTGCTCAACACGCTATTAGATTATCGCATTACTCTCCACTTCACCCTTTTGAACCATAGCCATTGTTTCAAGATAGGTTCCCTATAATAAATGGGTTAAAGGCGTCCACAACAACAATCGAGATCATGATTACTGTTATATTGGGCTAGGGGAGTCTACAAGTAAAATAACAATCGATATAAGAATTGCTATTATGCCTAGCCACAACAAAAAGTATTTCCGGTTGCGCGACCGACCTTGCAGAAAGTTATCAAATTATTTTTATCTTTAGAATTAAATACCCTTTCAGACCATCACAGATACCTGGCGATACACTGATAGTTGCTTGCTTCAAGGAAATTTGTTTCTGATAAATGATATGGGTTGTAACTTTTGTGGTTGTCAAATGACATCACGGTCAAGAAATGCATGGTCTTGGTAAGAACTTTTTTCTCTCCTTTTTTTCTTGAAAAAAAAAACCCATCCCTAACCCTCTGCCCCACTCCGTCTGTTTTTGATTGCCTACAACAAGAAACACTTTGTTATGCCTTACATTGGGCGGGTTGTATTCTAGGAATTAGATTGGTTTATGACATTAGTGATATTGTTAG
Source organism: Branchipolynoe longqiensis (assembly GCA_030323885.1). NCBI lineage: Eukaryota > Metazoa > Annelida > Polychaeta > Phyllodocida > Polynoidae > Branchipolynoe > Branchipolynoe longqiensis. The sequence continues at coordinate 60,552,208 of CM059190.1, read as the reverse complement.
CCATGTATGGAGCCTACGGTGTGCGGGTAGTTGTGTGAGCATTCACTATCCGTAGTTGGCGCTCCCTCGGGTACACACTGCCGTGGTCGATAGGAGGCGCCACTCGCTCACTTACATCAGCCTCTCCATATACCTCACCACCTGCCGGCTTTGGAACACTGCTGTACAACGTTGCCACGTTCAGAACATGTGCTATCCCACCTAGCAACATCTAAGGTCATATCAGGAAGGGTTGACAATCTTGTGTTTACAAAATGGTGCGTTGCTACAAGTACAACAGGTGCACGTTGACCCAAGGTCAAATAGGCATGAAAACCACATTTTTTATTAATATCGAATAAGATTTGTGTAAGTGATAATTCTCCAATTTTCTTAATTTATTTATCTATTTGCAGGTGATTGGGTGCGTAATGATTGCGATCGGCGCGTGGGCCTACTCGGACAAGAACCGCTTCGAGTTCTTCCACATCGATAGTATCTATGATATACTGTTTGATATGTCCCTCGCATTAATCGTCGTTGGAAGCGTTGTTTTTGTAATCGGCTTTGCAGGATGTCTAGGAGCGATCCGTGAAAATATCTTTCTTTTAACTATTGTAAGTAGAAGCCAGAAATACTTCACACTAGAAAATCTCCCTTTTTTTTGTATTTATTAGTGGTTCAATCAAGCTGGAACTACTGTTGATCGGTAGATGCATTAGTAATTCTATTACAGGGGCCGTGTGCATGAGTGAAAAGTTCCTCAATTCTCCCCACTTCTCTCCTGCTCCTCCCGCCCCTCTCCGCCCGTCCCCTATCCCTCTCGCTCTCCGCTCTCCCCTGCCTCCCCCCCCCCCCTTCTTACTCCCCTCTTATGCCCCTCTGTGCCTCTACGTCCGTCTCCCCCTGCTCCGTCTTGATATGACCTTAGATGTTGTCAGGATGGAAGACTCCCACAACCAACCAATCTCCCCTTGCCTCCATCTACGCCCCCCTCCCTCTTCACCCTTCTACCGTCATCATGTACTGGTGAATTACTATGTCGTGATAGAACCTGCGTCTATAGATATTTAGCAATGTACTACCATTATGGAACTATATACCTGTGGCTGGAAGACCCGTGCCTCAGTGCCGAAAAGAAAATGTGGTCAGCTGAATAATCATTTTATCTAAGAACAACTTCAAGAAAGTTTTGTTTAATTAATATATATGTATATATATACAAAGACAAATGATGTATATGTACATATATATTTATATTTTACCTCGGTACTATGCCTCTGGCTACTCGTAGTCCAGGGAGAAGGAAGCACATCCGGGTCCAGCAATTAGCATAATCTACTCACAACGGGAGGACGTTTATGGAGTAGCTCCAGCAGTTTTCTACATTAACTACTAAACCAACAGGTTAGTACCATTTTGGAATGGATTTGTAGGTATAGTTCATGATAGCATTTACATACTTCAAGTTTTTGAAACTATTTATGGAATATTAACTGAGTTACAGTTCAATTACGATATGTCGTAACTTTAGTTAGAACAATGCCGCCATTGTTCTTTGATTTTGCCACCCGTTGCCGAACGGAGAGATGTTTTGCAGGAGCCAGTTACATCGATAGGATTTATTCCTGGGTTTCTTTGAGATTCCCTAATTGTTTATTAGGCGTACCTCCGAGTTCCGTAGTAATTTCTCCAACTTGTTGGCCAAGAAACCACAGGTGGGAGAAGTTTATTAGACAGAGAGTGTGGGAGGCTACCACTACACTGGTCCCTACCCCTTGTTTGTTTTCGGTTGGTTGTCCATACCGTTTACCTACGACACTCAATTTCCCACACGCCTGTGTTAAAGACGGTTTAAATACGGATTTAACACCTTGATGCACACTTGGTATAATTATGCTTAATTACCTGTGTGACATTCACCTTGAGCATTGCCTAACCTTTGGTTTTGGTCATTGCAGATTCCCAGCTATGGCTACGAAGCGGAGTAAAGCCAACGCCCCCTGAGAGTGCACTGAAGATGAAGACCCTTCACTGCCGGCAAGGGTTCAAAGGTCGCCAGAACAACGGGATTCTGATGAGGCAGGGGGCTTTGAACCCAGCCCCACTGACCTAGATGCGCGTTCAGTTGGAGGAGATGCTCCCGGCTAGGCCGCTGCCGCTAAGCAGGTCCCAGTATCGAAAGAGTCTGAGTGGGAGGACTTTTCGGAGGACTAAGATTCCTCAGAGGAAGAGTCCCCGGAAGAAGTGGGTTGTTTTGCGCGAAACCGCAAACACAAGAAGAAAGATTTCTTCAGATGGGGGATGACTTCACCAGGGCTCACAGAAAGAAGCCGCTGGTGAAGAAAAAGAGTAAGAAAAAGAAGACGAGGAAGAGTAAGAAGTTGTCTTCTTCAGACTCATCGTCAGATTCGTCTTTGACAGAGTCCAACTCGCACACTCAGCGGGTGAGGAAGTACGCCAAAATGAGTGGAAAAGTGGTGAAAAAGAGTAAGAAGATTCTGACCACTACGATGATGTGCAAGACCATCCTCGTGTCACTTCAACACCTTTAAACTGGCCGAGGTGATTATGAAGCTGGGAGGAAAGTTCATGGGGATCAAAGGGGTCCGGGAATCGGTCATTGATGGACAGTGATGCCAAATTGAGCGAGCACTGGAGGAAATTTGAAGGTCTCCTACACACTTAGCACAAGGCGGTGTTGTCAGCACTGGCAGCCATCATACCGATCGCCAACAGAATGATGACCGAGAATAACTTCTCATCCCTTTGTGGGGAGATGGATGGGGGAATTGCGCTGCTCACAGCCGCCAGCAATTTCCTCTCATACAGGCGCTTTGAGAATGTCTTCAAAGCGGTCTGTACAGATGCCAGATCCAAGAAAGTGGTCGACAATGATGGGCAGGAATATACATCATTCCTTTCCCCCCCAACCCCCCACCCCCGCAAGCCCATGAACAAAACCAAGATGTCCGGGGGTCAGCTCCAGTAAGTGGAGACAGGAACCAAGTGTGGCAAACACATGGAAGCTGAGAAAAAGAAGTCCGGGGAGGCGAATCCTGCCCAGGCAGGATTTTTGAAACCGTCGAACTGGACAGCGAGGCAGCCGGTTTGGGACAGGTTACGGCTATCAGGCATGGGGAAGGGGCCAGAGGCAGGCCCTTCGGATGGAACGACCGGAACGGGCCCTTCAAGAGGGAGTTCACTCCACAGAAGCCGTTACCCCGCCCAGGCAACAAGTACAAATGCCGATGCAGACTCCAGTAAGCAAATTTACCGCGGGTAATTTAATTAATTGCTTCCCGGAATGGAGTGGGATTACGGAAAATCTAACTATCCTCAGCCTGGCTAAAGGGGTTAGGATACCACTCATGGAGGAGCCCATTCAGAATAGCATACCATTTCCCTATAGATTTTATGCTTCTGAGCGTGACGCCTTAAATGATCAAGTTCTAAAATTTTGTGAAAAAGGCATGATAGCGCCAGCACTGCATGTCACAGGGGAGTTTATCTCGAATATTTTTTCGATACCCAAACCAAATGGGTACATTACTCATTTTGGATTTAACAAGGTTAAACAAAATAGTGGAGTATAAACATTTTAAAATGTTTTCACATGACACAGCTAGAGATTTAGTAACACAAGACTCCTGGCTAGCTAGCGTCGATCTCAGAGATGCATACTATACGGTGCCAATTTATAAACCTGATAAAAAAATTCTCAGGTTTTGTTGGAATGACAAGCTTTATGAGTTTACCTGTATGCCAAACGGTCTAGCTTGTGCTCCATGTATTTTCACAAGGTTAATAAAACCAATTTTCTCCCACATGGCTAGGAAAGGACATGTTATGTTTCCTTACATTGATGATTTGTTTATTGTTGCACAAACACAACATTGTCAAGCAGCAGTAGATGAGCTATGTGAGACATTTCAAAAGTTAGGTTTCTACATACATGAAATGAAATCACTATTAACACCTACAAAGAAATTGAAGTTTCTGGGCTTTGTTATTGACACAACAGGGATGACTATTTCATTAACGACCAGACGGGATGGCCGAATGAGTTAGAGCGTCCGTCCCCCATGCTGGTAGATCGTGGGGTCGTGGGTTCGAGTCCCGGTCGAGTCAAACCAATGACTTTAAAATTGATACTTGTTGCTTCCTAGCCAGGCGCTCGGCATTATTAGGATAGGGCAAGGACTGGTGTGCTCAGTGTCAGGATAATGTGACTGAGTGGGATACCAGGTCATGGTGCCGGTGGCCTAGTTTCCCAGTGGGACAGAACTATAAAGTCACCATGAGTGCGCACTGTCACAAATCGGTACCCATCCTGATATGACCTTAGATATTGCTAGGATGTAAAACAACAATAAACAAACAAACAGTCAAGAGAATCCTGGTGCACACCGGCTGGAAGATGGCTAGATTGTTTGCAAAACATTACAACAAATGACTAGAAAAGTCAAGCGGCCTGGCGACTCACTTACTCACCAACTAAAAGATGGGTGAGAAACACCAAATTATATTTTTGTACTGAAACATGTTATGTTAAAGAATAGTATAAAAGAGGATAAAATATGAGATTATGTAAAGTTCTCCCTGAACTACGAGTAGCCAGAGGCGTAGTAGTACCGAGGTAAGGTAAAATAGTATAGTTATACGAATCTTACCTGGGTACAGATGATGGATAACTGTTGTTTTCCCAAGGTACGAGCCTCGGATAGTCGTGGATCATGGCCCGCCCACTCTACCCTATCACAACTATGATGTTGGCTTGTGCCGAAACAAAAAGATATAGTATCCATAGAATTTGAACATCATTTTTTATCTTATTAAATATGTAAAAGATTGCTGGACCTGGATGTGCTTCCTTCTCCCTGACCCACGACTATCCGAGGCTCGTACCTCGGGAAAACAAGTTATCCATCATCTGTACCCAGGTAAGATTTGTATAACTATACTATACAACATTCCACACACCATAATCTCACAAAACTGCCCATGAACCATTAAGGTTTCGGAAGCTAAAGGTGCAGTTCTAACGATATCCCAAATTAAGTTGAGGAGTTCTCACCTAGGAGACTGTTGTTTGTTTTCATGGTGTTCTGTTTTTTAAATACGATTTACTTCTGGTTTCAGTTCTCATACCTGCTGGGGATCTTATTCATCGTTGAGGTTGTGATAGCCGTGCTCCTGTTTGTCTACTCTACTCAAAGTAAAGCGCATATTGTCGCCTTGTTCCGAGACAAAGGAATCGCACGGTACAGGGAAGATGCAGACATGCAGCAATTCTTTGACTTCGTGCAGGATAGGGTAAGTAACTAGTTGCACAATCCGATGGTTTTGAGTTTCTGGTGGGTTTTTTTAAACATAAATATATTAGGTTGATCCTTATAATCTAGTACCGGGCGCATTGGCCGAATGGGTAGAGCGCGGGCCTCGTATGCAGAAGATTGGGAGTTTGGTTCCCGGTCTAGGCGAACCAATGACTTATAAAATTGATACTTGTCTCTTCCTAGATAAAAGATTCACCCCATACTTACAGTACAGGGGTGAAAACCAACCCATTAGAAAAGCTGGCGAAGAATTTCGGCATGCTGGGGAAATAAACTAAGCTGGTAAATTCTTAATTTAAGAAGCACAATATATTCTTTATGTATGTCTTCATATTTACCCACTACTTTTGAGTTGGAAAATATAATAAAACATACTTTAATGCAATTTAAAAGTGTAATTGGCAGTGTTCTCTGGCCGCCATCTTGTCTCTTTGCATTCTCTCCCATTTCACCAGCTCTGGGCTGATATAAGTAACCATTTGACACTGGTGCCATGCATTCTACTTCTGTTCCATACTAAAGCTATTTTCGCCCGTATTTAGACTACGTTGTCGTTCACCCCTGTACTGGAAGTACGGGGTGAATCTTTTATCTAGTCGCTTCCTAGCCTGGTGCTCGGCATTAATAGGATATGGCAAGCACTGGTTAGCTCAGTGTCAGGATAATGTGACTGAGTGGTATATCGGGTCATAGTGCCAGTGACCTGATTTCCCAGTGGGGCAGCACTATAAAGTTGCAATGAGTCCCCACTGTCACAAGTCGGTACCCATCTTGATATGACCTTAGATGTTGCCAGGACGTAAAACTCCAACCAACCAACTATGATCTAGCTTCCTTCAGTTTGAAGTAACATATTTTAAATTGTGAATTTTGGAGAGATTTGAAGTGAAAACTTGCGAAATGTTGTGTATACAGAACTGGATATCATAGGCTTCAGCAATGACATGTTCTATTAAATTGAATTATTATTCCTTCTATGTATCAATAAATATTTAAGTTTTGTTTTTGAAAATTGTGTGAGTGGGTTTTACATCACACAATCTGCATCAGGCTTGTGACATTGTGCACTAATAGCGGCTTGTATCATGCTGACCACTGGGAGACCATCCCCCCTCCTCCCCTCCTTCCCCCACCCCCCCACACTCTCCAACACCATGATCTGATATCCCACTCAGTCACATTGTGATGCTGAGCAAGCCTGTCCTTACTCTATCCTAGTAATGCCAAGTGCCAGATTAGGTAGTGACAAGTATCAATTATCTGTCATTTGGTTTGATACAGCCGGGTTTGAACACCCTCGACCTTCCGCACGGGAAGCCAGCACTCTTAGTCTTACTGATTCGGCCACGAAGTCTGGTCTTGAACATTTGATGGTTTCATTAAATTATACAGGTTTAAACTAATGTTTGCAGTATTGGTCTTACGAATTCAAACATTGCTTTGATCGAAATAGTCTTAGTAAAATCTGCATCTGACTGCTTTGTTTCTTTCAAAATGAGTTTCATATATTCATAAACACATGTAAATGCACATACATACATACATACATACATACATTCATTCATACATTCATGTATGCATTCATACATGCATTCATACATACATACATATACATATGGGTCACTCTCCTGAAAACTGGTCAGCATGAGATGGGATTTTAAAACATCAATAAAAACCTTCCTACTTATTTATTTCCTTATACTTTTCATATTCATGTTCAGATTTGATGAAAGAAATAAGGGAAATAAAATAAAACTGTGTGCAACTTTGGTCTTTTTAGTTATGAACTGTTTTTGTACCAAAAAACCCCATTTTACAGTCAGCCATTTGTAACATGACATATGGGACGTGGTTGAATCCTTATTAACATCTTGTATTGCATTGATATATCAAACAAAACAGTTCCCAAATCAAAGAGGAAGTATTTATTAACTTGTATGCATGCTTAAATTCAAAAAAAATAAAATTTTATGTCTTCAGAAATAACATTACAAATTTCCGTCACACATGTAACCGTAGTGTCTGGATGCCACACAAATATTGTACACTAATTATTCAGTGAATAAAGCATGGCTGGGAATTACTTTTTTTATCAATATAAGCACTAGATATTTCTGTATATTATGCCATGATTAATATGCTTCTAAGTATGATATTATTTAATTCTGATTAGATATTTATTAAGCAGACTGTGTGGTGTCCTAAACATGTGTTACATGTGTGACACACATGTTATACTGCCATAAGAGATATCTTATTCATGGACTACACCTTTATTTTTTATCTCATCAATTTATATTTTACATAGATGTAAAGGGGAGATTTCTAGCTTTCATTTCCAACCAAAAAATTTAAAAAATTCAAATATTAAATCTTAACTCTCCATGTGACATTTCTGGCCAGTTTTCAGGAGAGTGACCCATATATGTACAGCCATACATACATACATACATACATACATACATACATACATACATACATACATACATACATACATACATACATACATGCATACATGCATACATATATACATACATACATACATACATACAGCCATACATACAGCCATACATACATACATACATGCATGCATGCATGTATGCATACATACATACATGCATCCACACATGCATGCATGCATACACACATACATACATGCATCCACACATATATGCATGCATGCATACTGATACAGACATACATACATACATACAGACATAGACATACATATAGACATACATACATACATATAGACATACATACATATACATACATACATACATACATACATACATACATACATACATACATAGACATACATACATTTCGCATACATTGTCACATGTGTACATGAAGTGAATTACATTCATTTAAATTCATTCAAATTCAGTATTATTTAAGCTTCATTATTCTGTTAGCCTTTGCTTTCATTGCTAGACGCTTGCATCTCAGTTCATGTGGATTGTGTATTGGTAAGAATTGCCCCTACTTAATACAAAGCCTTTCTGTTGCAGTTTGAATGCTGCGGGGCCGGCTGGCAGGGTTACATGGAGTGGTCTAAGAACCCCTACTTCAACTGTTCGGATGACAACCCCAGCCCTGAGAGGTGTTCTGTGCCCTACTCCTGCTGCAGGAGACCTAACGATGTTGAAGTGAGTATACTCACCATACAGTGAAAAGACTGTCGTAATTAAATCCTAAATTGTATCGGTAAGGCCCCACTCACACTTTGGTTAGCGTTCGCTTGCAACCACTTTGCGACCAAAAGCCGGCGAACTTCTTGGGCCCTCTTTGCGACCAAAACCCAAAAAGACAATGGTCGCACGGTTGCAGCAGTGTAGTCGGCAACTAGTCGCCAAGCGGTCGGTGACCAAAATGCACCCACTGAGTGTACTAGCAGTAGCCGACTGGTCAGTGATTGGTTACAAATGCTGAAAATGGTTTCGGTCACAAGGTAGTTTTTGGTTCAGCAGCTGCAACTAAAATGGTCCAAAATGTTCGGCGATCGCTCGCAAGGTGGTCGCAAGCGATCGCAAGCGTAGTGTGACTGCTGGGTAATGAAAGCCCTTCCTTCGTGGCAACCTCAAGTCAGAATAGTATACAATAAGTTAAGATGCAAGCTCTTTACTGTCAAGGATTGCTCATACGTGTTTATCACAGTAACAACTTCATCGATGGAATAGAGGGAAATTGATGCTATTTTTGTTTTCCAGTAAGTAATGCTTAATCTCGTTGCATTTATCAAGCAGTTTCAGGATAGGAATAAGCTGTAATAGTTTTGACTTTTTCTGTTTCCAGGCATCACATAAAAATCGAATGTGTGGATATGGGGCTCAAGAATTACATGTATGTTTTATTCATTTTTCATTATTTCTTGCCTTCACTTTAATTTAATGCAATAAATCATAGTACAGTAGTATGTGTTCAAAAGATAACCTACATCCAGAACAATGTTTTCCTGACATAGCAGGTGTTCGGTTATCAAAGGGATCTATAGACAAAATCGGGTCGTGCATTTTAAAACCGGGCGCGGTGGCCTAATCGGCAGAGCGACGGGCCTCGCCTGCGGGAGGTCGGGAGTTCGGTTCCCGGTCGATTCGAACCAATGACTTTACAATTGATACTTGTCGCTTCCTAGCCTGGCACTCTGCATTAATAGCATAGGGCAAGGACTGGTTAGCTCGGTCTCAGAATAATGTGACTGAGTGGGGTATTGGGTCATGGTGCAGGCAGCCTAATTTCCCAGTGGGGCGGTACTATAAAGTCGCCATGAGTGAACACTGTCACAAGTCGGTACCCGTCCTGATATGCCCTTAGATGTTGCCAAGATGTAAAACTCCAAGAACTAACCAACCATAAATTTTTTAATTGTTCACAGTTGAGTCAAACCAATTACTTACCAAATTTATTCTGTCTCCACCTATCCTGGTACTCGGCATTACAGTGATAGGGCAAGTACTGATTAGCTCAATATCAGGATACTGGTATCCGAGGTGGGCAGCATTATAAAGTTTCTATAAGTGTGCAAGGTCACAAGTCGGTACCTGTCCTGTTATGACATTTGATGTTGCCAGGACATATAACCCAAACAAACAAAAGCACTGATGTTCCAACCGTGAACAATAACAACCAGTGTTTTGACGCTGAAAAAGACTGATGAATAAACCTATTATTTATTTTTCCTGAAGTGATATATGCACCAAGTGTAGTGGCACTTATCAAGGATAGTGACACTTATCAAGGATAGTGGGCTTATCAAGGATAGTGGCCCTTATCAAGGATAGTGGCACTTGTTAGACCAAATGAGGGTAGCCCTTGCCACTTGTTAGACTACATTAGGTGTATACACTGACACCAGCACTTGGAATCAAGGATAGTGGCTCTTGTTAGACCAAATGAGGATAGTGGCACTTGCCGCTTGTTAGACTACATTAGGTGATTACACTGACACCAGCACTTGTAATCAAGGATAGTGGCACTTGTTAGACCAAATGAGGATAGTGGCACTTGCCGCTTGTTAGACTACATTAGGTGTATACACTGACACCAGCACTTGTAATCAAGGATAGTGGCACTTGTTAGACCAAATGAGGATAGTGGCACTTGCCGCGTGTTAGACTACATTAGGTGTATACACTGACACCAGCTGTCTTGTTTACTATGTTTTTCTTTGGCCGCTACAGCGTCAAGAAGCCAATAAGGTAGTGTACACCATGGGATGTGTTGAGTCCCTAATACGTACTGCTCACCAACACATGCATACGATGGGCGCAATGGCGATAGTATTAGCAATACCACAAGTAAGTGTAGCTCTACTGAATCCGTACCCTCTGCACCCTCACCACTTTGAATGCGTATAAGCTATGAATACATTAACAGTAGGAATAAGATATGGATTTAGTTGTATTAAATTCTTATAATGTTTGAATTAGGCGCCTTCAGTTGCACCAAACGTGTTAAGCTGTAGTTTGAGTGCAATGACTGGTTAACATGTTATAAGGTTCTTCTTATTACTATTATTGTCGTTATTACAAAGTATTTGTTTCCCTTGTTGCATATACAAATATACACTTGGTATTAAAGTTACATAATCCGATGAAGCTACATTTTCGATACCAAATCTTTTGCTTTCAATTTCTTTTGAATATTCAACACATGCACTGGTTCACTTATTTATTGCTGCATATAAGGAATTTTAAGTCACTTCAGTAGAACATGTTACTACTGCAAGTTATATAAGCCTGTGCTGCATGTCTAGCATTTTGGTATGGACACCTAAATTGTTCATGTTTTTAATTCAAGTATCAAAATTTGCCCCTTTTTTTTTAAACCATGCCAAACCTGGTTACATTGGCTGGCGTTTATTGTAACTTAGAAAATTGTATTTAAAACGGAAAACTTGACTCCGGCAGTATTATACTATTTATAGACACTAATGGGTGGTAGGTCAATGGTATTGACCTCTTCTGGCTGATCTAGGCCCTATTGGTCCTATAATGCCAGCTCGTTCTGGTAAAAAAAGAACCCTTTTTTCACACATATGGAGGTCGATAGCACCCTGAAGTCCTGTAATTGTGGGTGTCCTCTCCAATGTCTACCCAGCCTTCTCTCAAATGCTTCTACTGTCCGTGTTTCAATAACTTGGTCTGGAAGACTGTTCCATGAATCTGTCACTCGAAAGAAAAATGAGTGTTTCCAGGACCGCGTTCAGCGTCCGTCTCGGAGGTGCCTCGGAGATGACTGTGACGTCACGCCAGTCTGAACTGCAAAAGCAGTTTGTTGTCTCAAAGATGGCCACCCCCATATGCGGTGGCCATTTGCAATGGAAAAGCTGCGCTGTGATAGGCTGAAACCACTGGATAAGGCAGCCATTTTCTAGGTGCTTTTTGTCTCCTATCTGAAAAGGGAGGCGACGTCGCCGCGACGCACCCTTGACGCAAATAGGCCAAAAAGCATCGCCATGACGTCACACAGACAGACTCTGAATGCGGCCCTGACCTTAAGTCGGCCTCTCCTTGAAAATGTTATACTGCTGGCCTCTGGTGTTGCTGTCTATTCTGAGGTTGAACAAACCAGTTGTGGCATCACTGTCATAGACTCCAGTAATAATCTTATATGCTTATGCTTATGCGGCTTGTGACTAAATAATATGTAGTCCTGCAATGGCTGGAAGATCAGTGTCCTAGTGCTGAGAAGAGAACTATTCCGGGGGATAAAGGAATCACTTTACACAAAATTAAAGTGACTTTTCCAATCATATATATAACCTTAAATGTTGGAAGTAAAGGCTTGTGTTGTGTGCCTTGTGGAAGATTACACTGGTGTCCTACTAACTAACTTCATCGGTAAGAAGTAAATGTTACTTGTGCGAGTATTATTTAACTTAACTGCTAATATTACTCACCAATGTGTGTAACCTACCACGATTGTTCAAAGGCTGGAAGACCAGTGCCCCGGCGCTGACAAATTATATATTCAGATATGACCCCAATAGGCGATGTTTACTTTTTGTGCGGGTGGTCGTTAAACAAAGAAAATATATATTCAGATTAATAAAAAACATTTAGCCCCCTCCCCCCCCCCCAAAAAAAACCCACACACAACCCTCGCCCCCCACACAAAATCTAACCAAAAAAAACCTTATCACCCAAAATAATTGCTCCTTTTAAATAGCGAGTTTCAATTAATTCAAAAGTGTACTTAGAAATTGTGTATATCTGGTAATAACGCAAACTGATGTAAGCATGGAAGAATGTGTTGAACTTGAAGGGAGACCGCAATAATAAAGCACTTGTAGAACACACGTAAACGGAATAAGTTGCACGACCACATGGTAACTCATGAAAAGTGTTTGATAAAACTAACTACTCCATCAGTGTATATTTTTATTCATCTAATTTTGTCGCTTTATCGATATTTTGTCAAAGGTCACCAGACCTATTTTTTTAAACCAGTATAACTATAAGGCAGAAGCTTTCCTTTCCACCCCCTTCGAAATTGTTTTCCAGATTCCTAGTTCGGGTAAATTTAAAATATAAATAAATACACTAGGCCTACTTGAGATCTGGTAAACGTTGTTCATCGATTTAAAACAACAAAAATGTAAGTAACAGTAATGTCTGCGGGTTCAGTTCTTTTATTCATCGGAAATAAAATAATTGTCGTCGCACTAGCATAGCAGACTGACGGAATGACCAAATCGGTGAAAGTGCTGGCTGGCTTCCCATGCGTGGGTTTGAATTCCAACCGATTCAACCAAACACTTACAAAATTGATGCGCATGGCTATCATTATCAACCGAGACACTCGTCTTTACTAGAATAGGGCGAGGAATGGTTTGCTCAGTGTCAGGATAATGTGACTTGGGTTGAGTGGGATATAGGGTCATGGTGCTGGCATCCCGGTCTCCTAGTGTGGCAGGACTATTAAGTCGCCCTGACTACGTACTGTCACAATTTGGTTCTCATCCTGTTATGATCCTAGAAGTTTATAGCTGGTAAACCCTAAGAATCTAACTACTCTAGCAAATGTTCATTGGGGTTATTAACCCGGGCACATCTGGTACCCGGTCACACATTGCACCTTTTACTAACACTGCACACTCCTTGTTTTCAGCTAGGTGGTATATTCCTCGTCAGCATTCTAATTGCAGACATAGAGGAACTTCGAAACACATGGGTTTAACTATTAACTTGATCTGACTGTCACTTTACATGTAAGTTGAGAGCTAACGAGTGTAAGACAGGGTCACTTCAGCAGGGTTTGAGATGGCCCGGAGCTAGGATCAAATATGTGTAAAATTATGTGTTGGATGCATTGTGAAAATATCAGGGAAAAACATTAACAATTCTTTACATTACAATGTATGGCATGTACATCATATGCTGCCAAATTATAAATGACCCTGAAAAATATGTAAAATGAAGCCCACCACTCTTGAGTCTTGTTTTCTACAACTCCTCGTCTTTTACAACTCCTCTTGTCTTTTACAACTACTCTGGTCTTTTACAACTACTCTTTTCTTCAACTACTTTCTTCTACAACTACTCTTTCTTCTAAAACTACTTTCTTCTACAACTACTCTTTCTTCTACAACTACTATTGCCTTATACAACTACTCTTGTCTTCTACAACTACTCGTCTTCTAAAACTACTCTTGTCTTCTGCAACTACTCTTGTCTTCTGCAACTACTCTTTTGTACATCTTTCTACAAGTGGCTCCTAAAAATCTTACCCATAAATGACCGACCCCACCCCCCCACGCCCCAGATAGAATTTTCCATTGAGCGCCTTGTCATAGTAGTCACCCAATATGAGATTACCTGATTACTTCACAAACCTTTATTGTATAAAAAAGGCAGCATGCCGGAAGCTAATGTAATGTCAGAAATGAATTTAATTACCCGGTGCACCCAACTGAAGTGACCTTTTCTTAGACTGATTCTGCATCCTCTTTTTGATGCACGAGCATTGTATTTAAACAAATATACAAAGTATGTTGAGGGTTGTGTTCATGTTCATGTGTTGAAAATGTTTAAATAGGAATGGCAGGTGTGGCGAAAGACCTGAGAAAAGAGACAAAGATAAAGTTGCAAAAGAAATCGTGCAGGTTAACGTCGTATTCGACCCAAAATGTAAAGGTGTTAATGATATGGGTTTAATATAGCATCAATGATAATTAAAAGGCTAAGGGAAATAATTATCTAACGTACTATCCTTGTCCACTATTCCTTAATATGAAGGCATTCCCCACATTTGGTTATATTAAATATAACTTAATATAGATAATTTTTATTGTGTGCCACATGTACAATAATCACGTAGGACTGAATGATCAATAGTCGATTATCTATTCTATTTACATATATATGAACAGATTTTTATATTTAGATTTCCTCCCCCCCCCCCCTTTTTCTCTTTTTATCGAATCCATGTGAATTTAAATTAGATTTACATACTAAGTTGGCGTAGTCCTAACACTTTTTTTTACCCATGTGATGGTCAGAATCGGAGGGCCACCCATCCGTCATAATTTTTCCAAATCTGTAAATTTCTAAGCCGAAAAATATTATCCATGTGATGTTAGTAACACTTTGAAGAGAAGTAAGGGATATGGATAGTTGAGGTTGAGTTACGAAATTTCCTCCAAATGCTATTTAGAAACAACTTTTTGCCGCAGAACATACTTGAACTCCCCCCCCCCCCCCCAAATCCCTCTTCATTGATCTGTACCTTTGTATTTGTACGTTTATAATAATATTTTGAGTAGTCTGTCACTTTACTATGTGAATCTAAAGTTTAGTCTAATATGTGTATTTAATATTCACGTGACATTAAGAGTGTTGGTGCTCACATTACAAATCTCCGCGAAATTCAGTTAGCTGAGACCGTGCCTACTGGTGATTATTATAGGACAAAAACCCAAGTGAACATCTTAATAACTAATAGGCCAATACACCAAATTCGCTCTGCACTATGCACCCCTCAAGCCCCATGAAGTTGAAGCAGTTTTATGCCAGCTTCTGTTTCTAATTCTAAACCTTACCTCTTCATTGCAGCTTCTATTACTTTTCATAGTGTGCAGGTTCATCTTTAGTATTCAGGATTACCGAAGCCATACAGTAGCGGGACAACGGTTTTATAATAGATACCGTAAGCTAGATAAACAGCCTCTGCACCAGGGAAACATCGGCATTGACTATGGTGGTCACATTGAAGACTGTAACCTCCCTCTTGAAACTGCAGTGTTCACATTGCCACCAACCGAAATGACATCAACTCAAAGGGCACCCTTCCCTGAAGTACTGCCATTTTTGCAGCCCCTTTTGAAGCTACCACCAACGCAGAGAGTAGAGTCACTGTCGGAAATTAATGATATTGCACTATTAAACCAGCATGGTGGTTTGAAGTGCTATTCCAAGGAGAGAAAGTCTGGAACTACGCTTCTAAACCCACTGATGCTACCACCAATTGCCCGTATAGCTGGAATAAACTTTGTGAAGAAAATCATTGTTGACATGTGGCATAAGAAACAGCGCTTGAACATGAAGAGTGCATTAGAAGTAGAGAGCAATGATAATCACAAAATGGGACACCGACTGGTTAGGACGCCTCTGAATGGGGATGAGGTGGTTGAAGCAGCGAAATCCTTACGCCCCGTGCACAAGCAGCGCATCTATCCGCAGCATGAGCTGCGTGAGTTATGCACATCGACTGACTTCAGGACGCTAGATCTGTCAGTGATTACACCGCAGCTGCACTCTTCCATCGACACTGTGCAACTCGGGGTGGAGGCCAGCGGATCTGATGGGGTGAGTTCGGCCGAGGTACATCACCAGCCGGCTGCTACCATAGCACCACAGTCAGCAGAGCCAGAACAACCCAGAGAACAGGAGCCCCCAATCAACTTTGCCCAGATGCAGAATATGCTGCAAACCATTCTGAATCTTGGAAACCCTCAACAGCCTCAAATAGCTTTACCCAGCACGACTCAGGCACCTTTGGTGATACCCAGACCGCATCTCTACCCTGCGGCCAATGTTGCTCCCACCTACGCTCCTGCTCCCACCTGCGCTCCTGCTCCCACCTACGCTCCTGCTCCCACCTACGCTCCTGCTCCCACCTACGCTCCTGCTCCCACCTATGCTCCTGTTCCCACCTATGCTTCTCCCACCTATGCTCCTTCTCCCACCTACGCTCCTGCTCCCACCTTCGCTCCTGCTCCCACCTTCGCTCCTGCTCCCACCTTCGCTCCTGCTCCCACCTTCGCTCCTGCTCCCATCTTCGCTCCTGCTCCCACCTTCGCTCCTGCTCCCACCTATGCTCCTGCTCCCACCTACGCTCCTGCTCCCACCTATGCTCCTGCTCCCACCTATGCTCCTGCTCCCACCTTCGCTCCTGCTCCCACCTTCGCTCCTGCTCCCACCTACGCTCCTGCTCCCACCTACGCTCCTGCTCCCACCTTCGCCCTTGCTCATGCTCCCACCTTCTCTGCTCCCGCTCCCGTCCTCGTGCCCGCTCCCACTCGCCTAACCGCCCTCGCCCCCGCTCGTTTAGCCCCCGTCGCCCCTCGTTTAGCCCCCGCCCTGATGCCGGCCGTGCCCCCCGAGGCGTGTGTGGAGCACTCCGCGGTGCCGCAGCCCCTGTACTGGGTTCCCCGTAAGGTGCTGGTGCCACGGGTCGCACAAGTACGACGCCTGCCTGCTGGTCGCACCGGCGGGTTGCGACCAGCAGGCGCCTACACGGCCTACCCGGACACCTGGCATCGGCCCCCCGTCAGGGGGCGCCGCCCCGAGATACCTCTCGGGGGGCCGTCACGGGTGCCACTGTACACCGCCAAGCCCCCCAGACGCCCGTTGACCGAGTATGTGTCCTACTACTAGTGGTAACCTTGGCCTGTTTACTACCAAGCGAGCAGCCCACTTACTGGTCAGCTTGATACACATTCTTCTAAACATCGGTTAGTTTTGGCAAACTTCGTCAGTTTGATCCCTAAATTGAGGCAATCTTTACTGATGCATCAGACTTCTCCCAAATGTTAACAGACAGGCAAGCCATGTGTTTATATTGTCTTTTCACTGGGTGCGTTGTTGGCGCTGCAAAAGGTAATTATTTCCGCAAGGTGGCGCATCTGACTCTATGAACAGTAACCACAAACATTATATCGCTGCTTCTGCATAATAATGGGGTATCCTTTTTTTCTGTATATATAACTGATATCCTATTTTATTACTATATAACTGATATTCTGTTTTGTTAGGTAATTGATATCCTATTTCTTAAACTCTTGCCAAATCTAGTGGTCAGGTTACGCCCTTAAACCAATATTAGCGCCCAAACCTGATGGCTAATTAGCCGTAAACAGGGACTAGTATCCACCCTCCATTTCATTATTAAATAATTTTAGTCAAGGGTATGTTAAATAACTTCAAAACTCAATTAACGCATGTGTATAATAGTTAAATACTGCATGAAAAAGTCCCAAACGGTAATGTACAGTCGTCCTTCCACATGAAGCATTTTTTGGCGAGGTACAATAGCCCAGTCACACTACTGCTTGCGACCACAAAAATGTGCTAATTTGGTCGCAAGAAGGTTGCAGCTGCTGCACCAAAAACATCCTTTCGACCAAAACGGATGCCCAGAGGTTGGCAACCATTTCCATAGGTTGCTTTGGTCATAAGGAGGTCGCCTGTGACTGGGTTTTTGTTGGTCCCAAAGTGGTCTCAAGCCATCGTGTGAATCCGGAATTGAATATGAAATTCATCACACATGTTACTTTGATACTGTGGTGCTTTCTGCCTAAGAGAATAACACTAGGAACCGCATGTTGCTAGAATACAGTTGGTAAGGAGGAGGTGCGTTAACAATGTATAGTCCAGAGTGTACACGCTTGTAGCCATCAGAATATTCTGTCTGGGTGGATTTAAAAAATGCCTCAGCCTTTGGTTTTGACCCATTTGAAAGCCCCGTCAACCCATCCAAACTGTTACATATGAGCCTCTCTCAAAAGGTGGTAACTCGTCCATTGTAACGATTGACACAAAACAGCACAGAAACGGTTACACTGAAAACAGAAGAACATTTGCTTCAAATCAATATGTATTCTATTGGGATTATGAAACATCATGTAAACAACGAATCAGTTTATCCTGAGCAAATGCATAAGTAGATAGTATGTTGATCGTTTCAATGGACCAGATGGGATGGCCGAATGAGTTAGTGACCGTCTCCCGTGCTGGTAGATCATGGGGTCGTGGGTTTGAACCCTAGTAGAGTCAAACCAATGACTTAAAAATTGATACTTGTCACTTCCTAGCCAGGTGCTCGGCATTATTAGGATGGGGCAAGGACTGGTGTGGTCAGTGTCAGGATAATGTGACTGAGTGGGATACCAGGTCATGGTGCGGGTGGCCTGGTTTCCCAGTGGGATAGCACTATAAAGTCGCCATGAGTGCACGCTGTCAGAAGTCGGTACCCGTCCTGATATGACCTTAGATGTTGCTAGGACGTAAAACAACAACAAACAAACAAACAATCGTTTCAATGAACAAAGTTTTGTTCCATATTGCTTAGCACCTTTTGAGACCGTCTCATATGCCTATGTATATGTCAAATCTTATATTTCGATTTAATGCAGATGTAAACTCGTATCTTTTGATTATACTATGCCTTGATGCGATGAGTTGCAAAGTTATCCCCTGCAAGTTATTGTCACGCAACTGTACATTGGAATTAGGGGCTACCCGAGAAACTGTCATCTTCTCAACAATCATCTAGGTGTACAAGGTTAAGAAATGCGTGTTATCATTTACACACATCAAAATACCAATCTTGTAGATTGTGGGTAGGCCTAATTACATTATTTTCGCTAAGCATGTTGTATCATATTTTTGGGTGTTTTTTTTCCAAATATATTTTTTTCTTTTAGAATTGTAAGCACACCGTATTGTATTTCTGTAAATACCCAAGTTGCAATCTTGCTGCAACACTTCTTATACCGTAAACTGGGGTTACTTTGGCCATTTGGAGGTAGTTTTACAGCGTCCCAGAGAATACTATCATTGATAATCAACATTTTATTTGACGTAAATGGATGTTAGTTACTGCATACTTATAAGATGCCAATTATCAAATAAACTTGAATTATATATATACTCTCACAGCAGAGAGCTAAATGGAGAGTGGCAGTCAAGTAATGAAAGCAGTCTTTGTCGCATCGTGACCGACAGCATGATGATGATGATGATGATATATATATAGGGGCCAATGTTGTATTATTGCATTGCCTACTTTGGTCCGATATATATATATATAATAGGTGGGCAAAGTTACCCCAGGGATGGGGGGTTTCATTGGCCACATATGATATCCAAGTATTGGATCAAAGTAGGCAATGCAATAATACAACATTGGCCCCTTTGGTGTTTTAAAAAAGGTAAGTACCTTCAAGAATACAAATGTGTACAAGTATTTTGCACTTAGTTACTAAGAATTACAAAACATTATGTACCGACATGATCGATGGTCACTTTTATTCACGTTTGAAAAAACATCACAATTGGTAACACCTTCACTCTAGGTACATTTGCAATATGCAATTATCACATCATATAAAGTCTACTGAATGAATTGTCGAACCGATGGATCCCTCTTCATGTTGTGGGTGGATGTAGTTTGCGAAGCACTTGGTCGCGTGTAATTAGATCTCTGTCAGGTATGTTTGAAAAAAACAAAACTTTCAATACCCCGATGCCTCCTCAGTAACATCATATCATACAAAGTAGGTAAGGAACTCTCAATTACCTTAATTACTTTGCTGATGGTTTTTTGATCGACTGAGTCAATTTGTATTCGACAAGCAGATAATCACCCTTCGGATCAGTGGTATCATCATTTGACTGTTTATGCACTGAAAATTCTAGATCAGAATCATCACTCTTCAGGACACTACTAGATTCATCATAACATTGAATCCTCGGAAATGTAACTTTCACTGTCTGAACTGGAGTCCCATGTTGATTTGTCGACGGCACATGGAACTTGGTCTGATTGCTGATTGAGTCACACTTTTTCCAGGCTCTTAACAGGCAGTTTTCTCTTTCTCACTTTACGTTGTGGTTAGTCATTTCCATAGTATCGCATTTCTTTCAAATGTTCGACAAATGCTTCCGAGATGGCCAACGGAACCTCGACTGCATCATTTGATGGAAGATGGCTTAGTACCTCATTAGAATCAAGAGGGATAATTCCATTTTTTCGGAAACCTGATTTCAGAATTTGAGAGCAGTTGTCTTCAATGGCCTCAACTAGTCGCTTGAGAATTAGAGGAAACTGATCTTTAGACACTGTAGCAGTTCTTCTACCTCCACCCGTTTTCCACTTTGAGAGGATCTCATGCCATTTCATTTGGAGTGGATGGAAAAACGCCACATCAAGTGGCTGACACGAGTGCATTGAATTAGGCGGTAAACACACAAACTTAATGTCATTTTCAACGCATTCTCGGATGACTTCTTCGGTGAAATGTGAACTATGTTTGTCACCTATGAGGACATGGGTCGTGGATTCGAATCCTGGTCGAGTCAAACCAATGACTTAAAAATTGATACTTGTCGCTTCCTGGCCAGGCGCTCAATGGCAATGCCACACTTTTGAACCAAACTTCAAAACAGCTGTTGTCGAACCATCCTGATTTCGAGCAATTGTATCTGGTTCCAGGTGGACCACCTTTCGTCCAGGTGTCCCACATATTCTCAGCACATTATACAACATACACAGGTAGATCACCAGAAGCTGAACCGGCAAACATGAGAGAAGTGGCACTTTTGCTGTGATGCATAGTTCTTTCAGGGTATTTCATACCCCTATGAAATATACATTTTTCTTGCCGCGGTCGTCTGTTAGGTTTGTCTCATCATAGTTAACATTGTTTGCATCGGGCACATCTTCAAATGTTTCTCTCAATTTCTCAAAGTATGTCTTGACATCATCTGGGTTGACTTTAGCTCTTTTAGGGGTAACCCAGATAGCACACAGCCGTCGGCCCTACAGCAGCCGCTCCGGCGGGCCAATGGAGGAAATCGCCGTCGGGCCGACGTTGTTGTGTCCAACCTCCTCGACGGCGGCTACCGCTGTAGGCCCGACGGCAGCTGCCGCCGTAGGCCCGACGTTAGTCGATATGGCTCAACGATCGCACGTGTTCCGCTGGCGGCTCGAGCCGGAAACCAAATTTAAACAACTGCGCATGCGCGCACCACCACCGTCAGCCCGACGATGGCTCGATGGTGGCCCAAATGTGGAAAATGAATGGAAACCAGTGGCGAACCACCACCGTCGGCCCCACGTTGGCTCGACGGTGGCCCACATGTGCAAAAGATTGAAACCCAGCGTTGAACCACCACCGTCGGCCTGACGGTGGCTCAGATGTGGAAAACGAATGGAAACCAGCGGTGAAACCACCGTCGGCCCGACGGTGGCCCAACGGTGGCTCAAATCTGGAAAGGGATTGAAAAGCAATGTCGGACCACCACCGTCGGCCCGACGGTGGAAAGTCGGTGGCGACTGTGCGACCAATAGCCGACGTCGGCCCGGCGGCTGTGTGCTATCTGGGAGTGTTCTGGCAGACTGGTTGTGATAGTTTTTCTCTGTGTCTCTTCATAAAACTTTGAGCCCATTTCTCCCTGGGATAGTTATTTTGAAATATCTTAGCAGACCGATCCATTTTGTCAAGGTAACATTTTATTAGCATCCTCAGGTCTGAACCAGACGGGATGGCCGAATGAGTTAGAGCATCCATCTCCCGTGTTGGTAGACCATGGGATCGTGGGTTCAAACCCTTACCACAGTCAAAATACTTGTTTTACAAATGAATGCCGACAGGACCACAGCAAATTCTTTTTTCTTCAAACCCAACTTCCCCCAAATCACCAAATTTCCCAATGAATAGTGGGGGGGGGGGGGGGAAGAAAGTGTATTTATAATTTATTTTATGGAAGTAGTACACAGATCAAACTTTTTTTTATAATATGGCCAATGTTATCCCAGCAGCCCAAAGTAACCCCAGTTTACGGTGCCAATTTATTAAGTTTGATATTTTTGTTATCAACTTTATCAACGATTACATAATATCCACAAGCAAACTTGTCATGCTTGATAATCTAAATCGACCGACCTCTGTGGCGGAGTGGTTAGAGTGTCTGACTTTTTTCTAGGTCGGACTCCTAATCTGAAGGTCAGTGGTTTGATTCCCCGTGTCCCCACCTCTGCCAATTTGGATTTCTACTGCTGTATATAATTTAGTGTCATCAAAGGCCAGTTGCTCTCATACCATGTCTATATGGTGTGGGAGGTTAAAAATCCCTTGGGTCGGTAAAAGTGTAGACTGGCTTTCTATCGACAAACTGTCTAATGGTGAAAACAAGTCTATTCAGACTTATCCATGATAGGCAGTATAAATCTTCGAGATAAAAAAAAAAAAGATACCTTGGGACCGACATTAACTGGTCCATTTAGGGGAGGAAACCGGTTTAGGGAGTTAGAATATGGTTACGATGGTATTGTTGGGACCCGAATAAAGTGATCGATATAGGGGAGTGGTCGATCTGTGGAGGTGTACAGACGCGATCAGTAACTTTTAGTGTGATAAAAAATACACCAATTTCCAGAACAAAGGCCGATAAACCGTATTTCCGTATTTATCCTTGCAGTCCGGAACAAATTCGGAAAAATCTGGAAGGTGCACTGGTCTGCTACTAGGTAATAGTTTACAAACAAAAATAATCTCAAAAGACTCCATCGTGAGATTGTCGATTTGTGATGCTTGTTGGCAGTCAGGGTGACGGATTGTCGATTTGTGATGCTTGTTGGCAGTCAGGGTGACGGATTGTCGATTTGTGATGCTTGTTGGCAGTCAGGGTGACGGATTGTCGATTTGTGATGCTTGTTGGCAGTCAGGGTCACGGGTGGCCGGTTGTCCCGATATGCAACATGAGGAAGGCGGTGATTTTTTGTAATAAGAAAAGTTCCCAGATATTTGCTATTGTACAGTGCCAATTACCAATGAAGGTTGTGATTTAAACTCTACTACTTACTGCTTCTGTGAACTTCCGCCATATCGCAGAATGTTGAAAATAAATAAGTAAACCGGGTTCTGAGTTTGTTTTGGTTTTCATATCCGTGGTCTAAAACCTGATATTAATGTGCATATACATGTGGAAATGTCCAATGGCCATGTTAAATTGCTTAAAGCTGCAGTCTGAGTGGCATTCTCTGTGGTGGAGTGGTTAGAGTGTCTGACTTTTTTCTAGGTCAGACTCCTAATCTGAGGGTCGGCAGTTCGATTCCCCGTGCCCCCAGCTCTGCCAATTTGGATTTCCACCGCTGTGTATAACTTACAGCGTCATCAAAGGCCGGTTGCTCTCATACCATGTCTATGTGGTGTGGGAGGTTAAAAATCCCTTGGGTCGGTAAAAGTGTAGGCTCGGGCTTTCTATCGACCAGCAGTGGAGTGGGGAAGACCAGTCGTCTGTGACTGGGATTTCCCCTGCTTGGGACAACTAATGTACCCCAAAAAAATAATGAGAGACAAATAAGTGTTCACACTTCCTGTCTACCATTCGCCATATCGAAAGTATTCACTTTCAGAAACCAAAGCATGTATCTAGATTTGATCCTACATATCCCCAAGGGCTAATATACAGGAGCACCTTTAAGGCCCTGGCACACTTTACCGGATTGAGGATACGGACAGACCCGGACAAAAATATTCTAATCCGGTGTGATTCGGACTTGAAAGATCGATTATGTAACAGCCGGTTACGGTTGATAACGTATCTAATAATCAACGGACAATTCAGCATACAAAAAGAACTATAACGGACGTGAAATGGATATGTAACGGATAATAACTGCAATGAGGAAGTTTGGACGTCGCAAATCGATCGTAAGCGAAAGCAGGCCTCGTGTGACTGGGGTATAATGTGATTGGAGCTTTAGTGGGATAGGGTCTTGTGATCCTAGTGAAATTCTTTCACCTTTTGTGATTAAAAAATGTTGACTCTCTTTTTCTTTCTTTCCTTTATTTAACGTTAGTTTCTCGGAAAACTAGTGACAATATATTGTACTCACTTTTGCCTGAAATCAACATCAATTAATTATCAACATTGTATCCCACTACGGCAGCACTATAAAACCGCCACCCATGCGCAGTGATAAGCACCAACCCCCTGCTATTGCTAGGATGGTTGGCTGTTGGGAGTTTTATGCCCTGGCAGCATCTAAGGTCATATCAAGATGGGTACCGACTTGTGACTGCGCACCCATGAATTTATAGTGCTGCCCCACTGGGAGACCAGGCTGCCAGCACCATGACCTGATTTCCCACTCAGCCACATTATCATGACACTGAGCCAACCAGTCCTTGCCCTATCCTAATAATGCTGAGTGCCTGGCTGGGAAGCGACAAATATCAATTTTTAAGTCATTGATTTGATCCGAGCAGGGTTCGAACCTGTGGGTTCAAAACCCACTATCTAACAAAACGCGAGACGGACGCTCGACTGATTCGGCCATCCCGTCTGGTCTGCTATTGCTAGGATGCAAACCTACTGTGCAGGTCCAACCTCTAGGTGAATTCGATAGCTTTGTTTTCTAAATTTGGCAAGCGTCTGAGCTGGTGCATATTATATAGGTCACACTGAACGGCAGCACCAACCCTCCCCTACCCCCTCCCCCCACCTCTTATTTCTAGAAGTAGAAGTTGTCCTACTTCAGGTCACGTGGTGCTGTCACACCACCACCACTCCAATGTTGATCTTTATAGCTTTCAGGGCACTTGGTGAGTGTCTCCGCGCGCATTGTGGCCATGTGGTTTCTATTTTAAGGGTAAAGTTGCTATGGTAACTGCATGACCTGCGGTTTTTACTGTTCGGTTTGAAATTGTATGCAACCAGGATTTATAGTCATTAGGCAACCTAAAATGCCCCATAACAGCTATTTGTATGTGCTGAATTTTCATAAACATGGGAAGCTAATAATATATCATTGTAGATATTAACTTGGAAGAACTGTGTGGGTAAGATGAATAACTAGCTAATTCTATAGGTTTTTGTTCTAGATACATAGAGGTTGGAATCGGACCAGTTGGTCAATAGGGAGTGTGAAATCGTGGCAATATATCACTTCTTTATATCATCTTGGTCTGGCCTCTGCTTTGTAATGTAGAATAATACCCAACATCTGACGTCATGTAAACCGGGCGCGGTGGCCTAATTGGTAGAGCGTGGATTTCGTGTGCGGAAGGTTGGGAGTTTGGTTCCCAGTCGAGTCAAACCAATGACTTTAAAATTGATACTTGTAGCTTCCTACCCTGGTGCTCGGCATTAATAGGATAGGCTAATGACTGGTTAGCTCAGTGTCAGGATAATGTGACTGAATGGGATATCGGGTCTTGGTGCCAGCGGTCTGATTTCCCAGTGGGGCAGCACTATAAAGTCACCATGAGTGTGCAGTCACAAGTTGGTACCCATCATGATATGACCTTAGATGTTGCCAGGACGTAAAACTCCAAACAAAGAAGACATCATATGTAATATAGAATAATCAGGAACGACTGTCTGGTCGAGAAGGGTCCACAGTGAGGAAAGGAGGAAAAACGGGTGACCACTGTCCCATATTGAGCATACCCTTGCAGGAATAGTTTCCCATTCTTTAAGTCCTGATATTGTGTCATTTAAACAGAACTTGATGTAGATAAATTTAAAATATACTTCAAGCACTTTAATCGGTGCAAAAGATACATATATATGTGTAATTATGTCTGAACAAGAAACTACTAAAAAAAATAATGGGATCTTTCCATAATCTGGAGAAGGGTTCACAGCGAGGAAAGGAGGAAAAACGGGTGACCACTGTCACATACTGAGCATTCCCTTGCAGGATGAGTTTCCCATTCTGTAAGTACTGATATTGTGTGATTTAAATAGAAATTGATGTAGATAAATTTCAAATATACTTCAAACACTTTAATCTGTGCAAAAGATACATAAATGTGTGAACAAGAACATGACGATTTGGTTCACCGGAGTTGCTAGAATTTCTAGTTGAACATCGCGAGTGGAGTTGACAAAAGCATGTGCCATGTGCAAAACGACCCGTCAGGTCCTACGTGTTGATTTAATGTTTTTCTTTTAATAACTCAGATTGTCAGCTTCTACTATCATAAAATACTTTAAATCCTATTTTGCTGTACCAGAGAGCGTGTATATAAACAGATGAGAGGGACAACTCCCGCGAAAATCGGTAACATAGGCTACAGTGGCGATCCTGGCGGTTATTGTTGAACAAGCCTTGAGTTTGCTGGTACGCTCAGTGCAAAACATTAATTTTCTTAAAAGATTAATAGAAATCCAGAACCCTAACCTTATAAATTCAATATAATCTTGTTGGTAAACATGTTTTCTATATGTGTACTAAGCGGCTTGTTTCTATTTGGTGTAGTTTTAGAGATATTTCACTTTTGGTAAACATGTTTTCTATGTGTATTCCAATCAGTTTGTTTCTAGGTGTTGTAGTTTTAGAGATATTTAACGTTTTCTGTAGAATGATTGCACACGACCATTGACAATGCCTTGAGTTTGCCGTACGCGTAGTGAAAAACGTCAGTTTTATTCAAAATTAATAGAAATCCAGAACCCTAACCATATCAATTTAATATAATCTTGTTGGTAAACATGTTTTCTATGTGTATTCCAATCAGTTTGTTTCTAGGTGTTGTAGTTTTAGAGATATTTAACGTTTTCTGTATGAAGATTGCTCACTGCCATTGACAATGCCTTGAGTTAGCCCATTTGTTCAACAACCACCACTTGGAGCGCCACAGTCGGCAGGTGTTACATGGTCTAGTATGAGAGTTGTCCCTCTCATCTGTTTATATACACGCTCTCTGGCTGTACTTATATCGGTTATTGAAAAAAAAGATGAAGTTTTAGATTAAGCTGCGGATAAATAATCTACCTCACTCAGTTCTCGCGAACACAAGAAGAGGAAAGTGTATTTCCGGCAAGTTCAAACGTGGCTGGTTGTCCCGCTCCTTTCTGCGCTGAATATGCTTATGATAATTTGAGCCAATCAGAGCTGTTCTTTTCGATTGTAAATGGCTGCCCCTTATGGGGGCTGCCATTTGCAATAGAAAAGAACAGCTCTGATTGGCTGACACTGAGAGTTGTTCTTTTCGATTGCAAATGGCGGCCCCCCCCCCTCCCATGGAGGTGGCCATTTGCAATAAAAAAGAACAGCTCTGATTGGCTGACACTGAGTTCTCGTGAGAACAAGAAGAGGAAAATCCATTTCCTGCAAGTTCAAACAGGCTCAGACAAGTTCAAACGTGGCTGGTTGTCCCTCTCCTTTCAGCGCTGAATATGCTTATGGTCTGGTCCCGGTGTCGTATTCTCAGCGCCCGGTCATTCTCAGCGGCCTGTCGTGGCTTCTGCGCATGCGCGGATTTTAAGACATATGCAAAAGACCCATGGCCTCGTCGGCTACAAGCTCAGGCAAGGTACCCGGCAGTGTCAGGGACCGATTAGGCCGAAATCTATTGAATGCGATCATATTTAACAGAATTACATACTCAAATAATGAAATTTAATTAAATTAACCTTAAATTCCAAGCGATATTAACGTAGCAGCTCGATCAGTGTCGAATCGCCGAGTAAACAAAACAAATAGCAGTGATCGCCGCAACGTGCGAACATCCGCGCATGCGCAGAAGCCACGACAGGCCGCTGAGAATGACTGGGCGCTGAGAATACGACACCGGTGTCACTGGTTTCAGCTGGCTGGTTTTTGCCATACCATGCCTCACTACCTACATGACATACGTCGCGTTGTAGGGATTGGAGGGGAAACTAATAATATTGTAGTGCCATTTTATAACTACAAAGAAAACTACAGTAGGCCTACAGTGAAAGAATAACATTTTCAAAAACAAAACACTGACCTAAATTTGATTCAGAGTTTGGTATAAGAATTTTGATGTCCTTGCCAAATTTAATATAGCATGTCTTCACTATTAATATCTTCACAGTTATACATTTAAAATATAAGTTTCTTCAAAGTAAAGTAGATTATATAAGGGTCAACCTAATGTATTTCTCTAAGAAAATGATAGAAATTCAAAACCATCGGACTATGCAACGCTAATACAGAACTGCCAACTATTACGATTTCTGTAGAATAATTAGTTTTCTGCCTTCCATTATGCTCGTACTCTGAAACATGGTAAATCCACATGTATAACTGATGATAAAAATCAATGTGCTCTGGAGGGTATATATATACCTTATCATATTTACAGTATAGCATTTGGACCGAATTTCTTTGTGCTGCCACCTAGCGGATGCCCTCACATTACCTCTCAAAGTTCATTGTTCCCGATTAAAATTCCCCATACTTATAATAAGGAATTAGTTCAAAAGTGACGAGATGACAATGCATTCAAATGTACATATTACTACTTTGATGCATTAGTAAAATGGCACTTTTACCGAAAGCACTTATCCTGGTTCCCTAGGCCTTTTCATAGATGTCGCCACTGTCGGTTTCATGTTCTCATAACGTCGCCGGTCCAAGGATTACAGTTTAGCCTAACGCCCACCGGAGATACTGGAACCCGACTAAAAAGTTTATTTTATTTAACAACGCCTCTAGATCACATTGATTTTCATCATCGGCTATTGGACGTCAAACATATGGTCACTCTGACATATTTATTTGGAGGAAACCCGCTGCTGCCTCATAGGGTACTCTTTCTGATAAACAGAAAGAGCTCTTATATGCACTTCCCCGCAGACAGGATGCACATGCCACATCCTTTGATGAACCAGTTGTGGACCACTGGTTTGAACGGAACATAGGGAACCCGACCAAATGCATGTAAGGGCTACGTGCGCATCCCCAGCACAGACACTGATAATCATGAATACCCGAACCTTCAATTGGGCCAAATAAAATAGTTGGTGATGGTCCTTTTGATTACAGAAATCAGGGGTGGGCGGGTGTTTCTTTTTCTTTTTTAAAAATGTGTCTGGGGTATGACGTCGATGTAATACGTAACTATCAATCAATTGGTTAATTTCAACGTGACTCGGCACTGAATGATAACTGAAGATGCTCTTAGATCTAAACGTACAGTTCAGTGAGTGCCGCATCCTAATGGATAGCACAGATTGTGTGCTTACCAAAATTGAATTGTTTCTAGCCTGAACCATTTTAATAGTTTAAAATGTATATATATATTAGGGTGGGCAATTTTCAGACACGGGCGGGGACGATCACCAATATTCTGGTTTTTAGTTGGGCTTATGAAATGGCACCGTTCATTCAATACAATAGGAGACCTAGCTTGGGATTTCCCGGTGGTACGCAGCTGTAATAAAACGATATTGGAATAAAACACTATGGAATGAAACGATATCAAATATCATATATCTTAATGATAATAATTGTAGTAATCCCAGGTAGCACCCAGCTGTGTAGGGCCTATCTATAGGCCTACATGGAAGCTAGGCCCCTGAATACAACATCCAATTAATGGGGAAACATGTAGGCTTAGATGAAATCTTAGGACTCTGTGAGCGAATTTGCCACACGCATAGGTTAGATGGTTGTGTTTTTTTTTGTGTTTTGGGGGGGGGGGGAGTGAGGGGGGATTTTTTGGTAGTTAGTTAATTGAGCAGTGTACTGCTCCTTGCTTTATCATAGTGATACCCTACAGCGCGCCAGGCTAGGTAGCGACAATCAAATTTCAAGTCAATGGGGGACATCCGGGGTAGTTCATTTGTTGACACTAGATGGCGCATCGGTACCAGTGGTCCTAAACGGCCATTGACAATGCACTGAGTTCGCCGGTACGTCCAGTGCAAAACGTTTATTTTATTCAAAATTAATAGAAATACAGAACCCTAACCTTAGAAATTTAATATAATGTATTCGTTGTATGTTTTCTATATGTATACCAAGCGTTTGTCTCTAGGTCTTGTGGTTTAGAGATATTTGACTTCTTCTGTTAAGATTGCTCACGGCCATTGACAATGCACTGATTCGGCGGTACGCCCAGTGCAAAACGTTTATTTTATTCAAAATTAATAGAAATACAGAACCCTAACCTTAGAAATTTAATATAATCTATTCGTTGTATGTTTTCTATATGTATACCAAGCGGTTTGTCTCTAGGTCTTGTGGTTTTAGAGATATTTGACTTCTTCTGTATGAAGATTGCTCACGGCCATTGACAATGCACTGAGTTCGGCGGTACGCCCAGTGCAAAACGTTTATTTTATTCAAAATTAATAGAAATACAGAACCCTAACCTTAGAAATTTAATATAATGTATTCGTTGTATGTTTTCTATATGTATACCAAGTGGTTTGTGTCTAGGTCATGTGGTTTTAGAGATATTTGACTTCTTCTGTATGAAGATTGCTCATAGCCATTGGGTTTGCAGTGTGACAGTGTGCCGAATAGGCCCACTGGTTCAGTGGCGATGCGAACGGCAGGAATTTGAACTAAAAAGTCGGAGGTCCCCCATTGATTTGACTCGGCAAGGGATCGATGTTTGTTGTTGTTTTACCTCCTGGCAACATCTAAGGTCATATCAGGACGGGTACCGACTTGTGACTGCACACTCATGGTGACTTCATAGTGCTGTCCCACTGGGAAACCAGGCTGGTGGCACCATGACCTGGTATCCCACTCAGTCACATTATCCTGACACTGAGCACACAAGTCCTTGCCCTGTCCTAATAATGCAGAGTGCCTGGCTAGGAAGCGACAAGTATCAATTTTTAAGTCATTGGTTTGACTCGACCAGGATTCGAACCCACAACCCCATGATCTACCAGCACGGGAGACGGAAGCTCTAACTCATTCGGCCATCCCGTCTGGTCTGCAAGGGATCGAACCCAAAGGTTCGAATCCCACAACCTACCAGAAAGGTAGGCAGACGCTCAACTCATTCGGCCATCGCATATCATTCTTCTACTATAACTATGGCCATTATGAAATATAGGCTCGGGTTTCAAGTTTAAAACTAAAAGATAGTTGAAATGAGGAGCTTTAGTTGCAATACCAGTTTGCATGACTGAGATGGCGCACCATGCTGGTCCCATGTAATGCTGAGTGTCACATGTTTTGTCATTTTCACTGTGTCGACCATTGAGTTTGCCGATATGCGTAGGGCAAAATTAGGATTTTATTCAAATTTCATAGAAATACATAGCAGTTTGGCATAAAAAGGGATGCACACATGCAACATAATGATAACATGAATATATTTAAGAGAAAACTAGCCGTAGTTAAGGATTTTGAGTTAAGAAACATACAATTCCACATGAACAAATGCGTATGGCCATTGAGTTTGCCAAAATGCATAGGGCAAAACTTCGACTTTATTCAAAATTAATAGAAATACATAACAATTTGCCATACACATGGATGCACAAATGCAATATAATGATCTGATGAATATATCTAAGACAAAACTAGCCATAGTTAATAATTTTGAGCTAGGAAACATACAATTCCACACAAAACAATCAGTCATTTACTACACTGGCTATGGTTCTAATTTTTTTTTTTTTTTTTTTTTTTTATTGAGGCTGTATTTATACTGTCCATAGCATATAAGCCCGGGTACCCAGGCTTGTTTTCAATGCTGGCCAGTTGTAGTGTTGGTGTTATCTTACCACACAGTGGCTGCTGATAAGGTATTTGATTGCCTGCATTTCAGTAGCAGATAGATAATTGGTTGGTATGGTTAGTAGCCTATGTTAGTTTTTTTGGATTTTCTTGGTATATATGTTTTTATTTTTCTACTCTTATTACTAGACTAGCCTACTCCTATTTACATATCATAGGCTTGTACGTAGCTGTGTGGTGTGTTATCTGGCTACTTTTGGCATGGTTACCTTCCATTGGGCATCCCGCTGGTGGGCCGTGACATATCACATGCCCCTTTGCAGTGCAGCTTACTGGGGGTTTCCTAGCCTTATTTTGCACAGATATTTTTTGTAGGTTTTTAGGTCAGGAATTTGTCGTTCCTTTACCGTTTGGGCATTCCACAACTTGGCAGCCATTTCCAGCGTGCTTCTCTCATGAGCTTTTATTCGGCTTCTGGTCTGCTTTAGTAGTGGTGCATTATTTGCTCTAGTAGCCCTTTGTGGTTTTGTTAGAAGTTTACTGTTTTGACTATAGCTATATGCTAATGTTTTCAAATGAATTATTCTCCTATTTTCTAGTAGTTTCACTTTGGTTCTTTTGTGTATGTCATAGGTTGGGTGCAGCTTGTCTACTCTTAGACAGATTTTTAGGGCTCTGTTCTGCAGTGTTTGCAGTTTTTTTAGTAGTTCTTTTCTCGCACCCATGTAGTTTACATCGCCATAGTCAAAATAGGGGAGCACCATGCCCTTGAAGATTTTTATTGACATTTCTTGTGTCATGTAGTCTCTTAGCTTTGCAAATAGCCACAGTTTGTGGTTTACTTTTTGTATAATTTTATTTATACATAGGTTGTAGTTTAGTTGGCTGTCCAACTCAAGGCCTAGGTATTTGTAATGGTCTACATTTTCTAGTGTTTGGTTTCCTAACTTACAGTGTAGTTTTCTTTCTGGCATTTGTTTATGCGAGAAGAGTACTGTTTTTGATTTGCTTGTGTTGATGGTTATTTTGTTGGACTCACACCACTCATCTAGTTTTAGTAGGAGTTTATTTAGTTTAGTTATTACCTCCTCCTCTGTGGTGCCATTTGCATATATGACTGTGTCATCTGCATATAGTTGGAGGCATTCAGTTTGCAACCATTTTTCAAGGTCGTTTATATAGATTATAAAGAGTAGTGGCCCTAACACTGACCCTTGGGGTACACCACATGTGACAGGTTGGTTGTCTGATAGTGTATTGTTTATTTTTGTTTTCTGTTGCCTGTTGTTCAGGTAGCATCTTATCCAATCCATAGTGTTGGATTTTATGCCCATGGTTTTTAGTTTTTCCAGTAGTATTTTGTGGTCTACTGTGTCAAATGCTTTGCTGAAGTCAATGAAGGTGGCTCCAACTAATTGTTTTTGGTTCATTGATGCCATTATGTCATTTGTTAGGTTAGCTATTGTTTTTGATGTGGAGTGCAGTTTCCTGAAGCCCCCTTGTCTTTCGTTTAGTATATCATTTTTTTCCAGGTGTTCATTGATGTGTCTATGTAACACTTTTTCAATGAGCTTGCATGGGGTTTGAAGAATTGATATTGGCCTGTAGTTTCCCATGTTTTGTTTGTTTCCACCCTTGTGAATGGGGGTGATGGTTGCCATTTTCCAGGCTGAGATAAAACGCCCCTGCTCAAAGGAGATGTTGAATAGGTCTACTATGGTGGCCGGGATGGCTTGGAGTGCCTCTTTCAGTATTTTGGTTGGTATTTCATCTATTCCACTTGGTTTATTCGTGTCTATGTCATTTATTAATTTTTTTACTTCTATCATATCTGTTTTGCAGGTGGGGATTTCGTTCTCCACAGTTCCTGATCTGTTTTCCCATCTTTTTTTGAATTTTTCTGACAGCTTTTGCCCTATTGTGGCAAAGTGTCTGTTCAGTTTGTTTGCTGCATCTTTGTCTGTGAGCATTGCCCCTTCGTTATCTTGGAAGTTTGTATGCTCTTCTTTGTTATTTTTTGGGAATAATAGGTTTACATTTTTCCAGAATTTGTTTGTGTTGCTTCCCCAGTCTTTGTCCTGCTTTATTATGTATTTCTTTTTTGCTGTTCTCACAGCTTTGAGACAGTTGTTTCTGGCGATGCGGTAGGCCAGTTTGTCTTCTATTGTTTCTGTGCGTTTTGCTTTATCACCCAGTTTACTTTTGGTTGTGATGAGTGTTAGCAGGTCTTTGTCTACCCAAGGGTCTTGGTTTTTTTGTACTTTTATTTTCTTCATGGGACACATCTCATCAATTGATTTTCTTATTTCTGTGATGATGTTGTCCCAATAGATATCGACATCATCTCTGTTTTGTGTGATGTTGTTTATGTTTTGGTGCAGATGATTTTTTAATGTATCTTCTGAGTAGTTTTTTAAGGACCTGCCCATTTTGTATTCATAGTGATTTGTGCTTTTAAGCTTTTTCCTGGTTACATATACTAGTTCGTGGTCGCTTATACCCCAGCTTCTAGTGCCCCATTTTGTGGCATGGTTTGAGTTGGTTAATATTAGGTCTATTGTTGAGCTATTGTTGCTTAGCCTTGTGTTTTCAGTGATGAGCTGCTGCAGGCCTAAGATCTTGATGGTGGTTTGCAGCATTAGTGACCAGATTTGTCTAGATCTAAATGCTGATGGCATAAGATTAAGATGTGCTGATCTGGGGCCATATGCAGGAGTCAGTGTTAGCGAGCCAAAACGCGTTTAAACGGGATTTCTGGTTTAGCGCCGAAAAGTCGGTATGCAGGAGGCGGTGTTACGGTAACACCGCGCGTTTAAGGTCCGCGACACTAACCCTGTTTCATATGACATTTACGGGCGGTGTTAGCGTAAGGTTATGGCCAAATCTATTAAATGCTATCATATTTAACAGAATTAGATACGCAATAAGTGAAATATGATTAAATTAACCCTAAATTCGAAGCAATATTAACGCTGCTGCCGTAACGGCGGAGATATTAATACTTATATTTTCGAATCGACGAACATAAAGTAAACAAATCGTCGCCGCCGCCGCCGCATCGACGTCGCTTTCCATACTGGTGGCGGGGACGGTTTGTTTACTGTACGTTCGTCGATTCGAAAATATAAATATTAATATCGCCACCGTTATGGCGGCAGCGTTAATATTGCTTCGAATTTAGGGCTAATTTCCTCAAAGTTCACTTATTGCGTATTTAATTATGTTAAATATGATAGCATTTAATAGATTTAAGCCTAATATATCGGTACAGACGCAGAGGGATTTCCCAAATCTATAAATAAATTCACGTTTAGCTATAATGTAAGTGTTACGCGCTCCTGCATACGACTTGACACAGCTAAACGGAAATAGGCTCTAACACCAAACCCCGCTAACACTGACTCCTGTATATGGCCCCAGATTGATGTTTTTGCAATGCAGGATAAAAGATTAACATCTTAATGTATTATATACATCTTTTTAGTTGGTATTCTATGTTTCAAACAACAGCTGAGATGAGCTGAAACTAGCTTGCTGCCAATGGACCAAAATACACACAGATTTGCTTGGACCAGGAACGGATGCTGCTACCAAGCGCATAGCGAGAGAAATGGCTCATGAAAGTTCCCCATTGTGAGAATTGACATATCATTGATATGTTAATTAAATCAAATCCAAATGGATACAAATTATCTTTTTCTTTTCTGTCACATCTCTATATTCATATTACATGACACGAAGGTGGAGGGGGGGCGGGGGGGGGGGGCGCTCGGGGTGCTTGAGCCCTTTCTTGATTCCCTTCATTTCTTTTCCTTATTTAAAAAAACCCTGACATCTTGCCCTTCTGAAAGGTTGTGCACGTATGCTTCCGATATCAATATTCTAGTTAGTTATCACCAGTGAAGTTAGCTGGAAGAATCCTCAGCCCGGATGAACCAGAGGACAAGTAATCTAGTCCATGTTTGACATCAGGGCCACGTTCAGGGTCAGGCTCCGAGACGTCTCTGCGATGCCCCTGATGTCACGCTAGTCTGAACTACAAAAGCAGTTTGTCGCCTCGAAAATGGCCACCCCCATAGGCGGTGGCCATTTGCAATGGAAAAGCTGTGCTGTGATTGGCTGAAACCACTGAATATGGTGGCCATTTTCGAGGCGCTTTACATCTCCTGTCTGAAATGGGAGGTGTCTCTGAGACGTCTCCGAGACGCACCCTGAACAGAAATAAGCCAAAAAGCATCGCCGAGACGTCTCTGAGACGTATCCTGAATGCGGCCCATGTGTCGCTACTTTTAATCTTCTCTAAAACACTCTCGCCTGCGACTTGATTTAGGAAATGTCTGGATGTTGCCTTTCTCACTTTTGTTCTTGCTTTAACAATAACCCAACATTCTGTTGTTCTGCTCTTTGAGCTATTTGTAATCTCAATCAGTGTTGCCAACCTGGAGTTCCTGAGAGTCCTTGAGGTTTTGCATTGTACTTTGTAGGTGTAGAATCCAAGTGGCAGCAGCCACAAGCTTGCTAGGGGTGTCTGTACTGTAGTACATGATATGAATTAGAGAAAAAAGGAGCAAAAATAGTAACAAAAGATTCTTTATTTCATCATAATACATGAAATCTGTGGTATTTAGGGGTCTAGCCATGACTCGTGAGGTGACTGATCAGAACCTTCAATTTCTGTGACTCTGATGGGAATTGTGTGAGAGTTGGCAACACTGTCTTAATTAAAATAGGCCGCAACTAGGAAGATCGCACACGCTTATCAAGTCCCGGAATGTGTTCCGAAAACTCCGTTATCTGTCAATCAATACTAATTCCGTATCAGGATCTTCGGTATGCGTGCTATTTTTAATTTGATCATTTTGGTGTTTGGTGTTGTTTGTTATTGATTCTTTCTAATCTAACCGGTAGGTTTCTTCAATGCTTCTGATAAGGTGAAGATATCGATTCTGGTGATAGGTAGGTTCATTCTTAACAGTCTTATTTTTTTGGTCATATTTGTTGATAAAGCAGAGCGAATTTCAATTGGCTGCGAGTGGTCTTTCTCATTCCATTGCTTCTTGTACTGTCTTAGAAATGGCAAGCACCAGACAAGTATCAACCAACGTTGTAAATCCTTGGTTTGATCCATCCAGTGAAGTGTAGACCAACCATTGCAAATAACGGTATCACTAAGGTTGGTTAAATGCTTAGGTACATGAGTATTTCACCTTCTTCTATTTAAAATCCCGTCCTGATATGGCCTTAGATGTTGCTAGGACGTGAAACTCCAACAATCAACCATCTATTTAAAATGGCTAATACTTAGTAAGAGTTGGAAGTCAAATTAATTGACAGGATATTTATAGCTATGAAACATTATATCGGGTATAGAAAGAGCAGACTTTTTTATTATTCCCCTCCAAAAATGCATAAAATAACATATTTACCATTTATCCAGAATGGATTTGGATTGAACAACTGGTAATACGAATTGAAATTAAAGTTACTTATTTAACAACAATAAGTAACGTATCTGTGTGTGTGTCTCTGTGTATGTGTGTGTGTCTCTGTGTGTGTGTCTCTGTGTGTGTCTCTCTGTGTCTGTATGTGTGTCTCTGTGTCTGTGTGTGTCTGTGTGTTTCTCTGTGTATCTATGTGTGTGTCTCTGTGTCTGTATGTGTGTCTCTGTGTGCGTCTCTGTGTTTCTCTGTGTCTCTGTGTGTGTCTCTCTGCGTGTGTCTTGCCATCACACTTATTTTTCCATACTGTGTTTGGAAAACTTTCTTTTTATTTGATGATGAGACATGAGTCAATATTTATTTGTATTTTCTTATAACATTTAACAAGCAGCGGCCGTATGCCTGTATGGATGTATACAAGATGTATGGATGTAAGCGAGTCTGTATATATGGATGTTTGTAAAGTAAAGTTTGTTTTATTTAACGACGCCTCTAGAGCACATTGATTTTCATATCATTGGCTATTGGACGTCAAACGTATATGATCATTCTGACATATTTCTTTGGAGGAAACACGCTGTCACCACATAGGCTAATGCATGCATTGATTGGACATCCATGCATGCTTGGACATGCATGCATGCATGTCTCTATGTACGTAGGTATGTATGGATGTATGTTGGTTGTTGGAGTTTTACGTCCTGGCTACATCTAAGGTCATATCAGGATGGGTACCGACTTGTGACAATGTGCACTCATCATGTCTTTATAGTGCTGACCCACTGGGAAATCAAGCGGCTTGCACCATGACTCGATATCCCACTCAGTCACATTATCTTGACATGGAGTTAACCAGTCCTTGCCCTATCCTATTAATCCCGAGCATCAGGCTAGGAAGGGAGAAGTATCAAATATAAGTCATTTGTTTGACTCGACCGGGAACCGAACTCCCGATCTCCCGCATGCGAGGCCCGCGTTCTACCGATTGAGCCACTGCGTCCGGTATATGCAGGTATGTATGCATGTCGATGTTTCTGTGTGTATAGATATCACTGCCCGTGCTTGTTTTGATAAGCACAATATCACATTTTCCTGATCTACCTACCATAGGCGCGACGACAGCCCAAGTTAACTGTGTATGCGTAGACACTGCACCCTGAAAGAGGCATTTACCATTGACGCACCGATTATTAACTAGAACAGGTAAGTTGTTTTTAGCCGATAGTTCATTCATGCCTGGCTTAAAAGGAATAATTAGATCAGGTT
Source organism: Branchipolynoe longqiensis (assembly GCA_030323885.1). Lineage (NCBI taxonomy): Eukaryota > Metazoa > Annelida > Polychaeta > Phyllodocida > Polynoidae > Branchipolynoe > Branchipolynoe longqiensis. Next base: position 60,513,492 of record CM059190.1, on the reverse strand, counting down.
TTGTGTGTATATACCCCTTGTGTCTGTGTTTGGGGTGAGGGCAGGTGCTGATTCGAGTACTTATTATTATTTCTTTTAAATGTTGTTCTAGCTATTGAATCGTGAGACTTCCTGCCTCCTCCAGCTACACTCACTTTTTATTTGGCCAACTCCTCCACGACCTATTATGACGTCAATCGACTAAGGCCAAGGCCACCCCGCCGGCCTCCACAGCCGGCCGCCGCAGCACCAGGCGAGCACCAGGCGAGCACCAGACACCACCGTCCCGGACTCTGCCTCTGTGACATCCTCCTCCTTAAGCTGCGAACACACTGGACGCGTATCTCGCGCGTACGTCAAGCGTCACGCGTGCGTAAAAAATCAAAATGTATGTAATAAAGAGAACCCGAACACACTGGCGCATGCGTTTCTCGCGCGTGCGTCGCGCGTGCGTCACAAATCGCTTTTGGAGCGATTATTTACGCTTGACGCGTGGTAACGCTTGGCTTTTGACCGACTTTGCCCGACTTTGCCCGACTTTGCCTGACTTTGCGTGTCTCTGTGTGTGTGTCTCTGTGTGTGTCTCTGTGTCTGTATGTGTGTCTCTGTGTTGCGTGTGTCTCTGTGTCTGTGTGTGTGTGTGTCTCTGTGTGTGTGTCTGTGTGTGTATCTCTGTGTGTGTCTCTGTGTCTGTATGTGTGTATCGTGTCTATGTGTGTGTCTGTGTGTGTGTCTCTATGTGTGTGTCTCTGTGTCTGTAGGTGTGTCTCTGTGTCTATGTGTGTGTCTCTGTGTGTGTCGCTGTGTCTGTGTCTCTGTGTCTGTGTGTTTGTCTGTGTTTGTCTGTGTGTGTCTCTGTGTGTGTCTCTGTGTGTGTGTCTCTGTCTCTGTCTCTGTATGTGTCTCTGTGTCTATGTGTGTGTCTGTGTGTGTGTCTCTGTGTGTGTCTCCGTGTCTGTGTGTGTGTCTCTGTGTATGTGTGTGTCTTTGTGTCTGTATCTGTGTGTGTCTCTTTGTCTCTGTGTGTGGATGTGTGTGTCTCTGTGTGTGTCTCTGTATGTGTATGTGTGTGTGTCTGTCTGTGTGTGTCTGTGTGTGTGTCTCTGCGTCTCTGTGTGTGTCTGTGTGTGTATCTCTGTGTCTGTGTGTGTATCTCTGTGTCTCTGTCTCTGTGTCTCTGTGTGTGTCTCTGTGTCTCTATGTGTGTGTCTCTGTGTGTGTGTCTCTGTGTGTGTCTTTGTGTCTGTATCTGTGTGTGTGTCTCTGTGTCTGTGTGTGTGTCTCTCTGCATGTGTCTGTGTGTCTCTGTGTGGGATGGAGGGAGGGAGAGAGAGAGAGAGGGAGAGAGGCAGGGAGGGAGAGTGTCTGTGTGTGTCTCTCTCAGAGACACACACAGAGACACAGGCACACACATAGAGACACACACAGAGTCACACACACACAGACACACACAGACACACACACAGACACACCGAGACACAGGGAGGGAAAGAGGGAGGGAGGGAGATTGTCTGTGTGCCTCTCTCTCAGAGACACACACACAGAGGCACAGAACACACAGAGACACACACAGAGACACAGATTCACACACACAGACACACACAGACACACTGAGACACAGAGACACACACAGAGACACACACACAGAGACACAGAGACACACACAGAGACACAGACACACACACACACACAGACACAGAGTAACACACACACAGACACAGGGAGGGAGAGAGGGAGGGAGGGAAGGAGAGTGTCTGTGTGTCTCTCTCAGAGACACACACACAGACACACACACATAGAGACACACACACAGACACAGAGTAACACACACAGAGACACACACAGACACACCGAGACACAGAGACACACACAGACACGCACACAGACACACAGACACACAGACACAGAGTAACACACACACACATACAGGAGGGAGGGAGGGAGAGTGTCTGTGTGTCTCTCTCATTCAGAGACACATGCATACAGAGACACAGAACACACATAGAGACACACACAGAGACACAGAGTCACACACACAGAGACACACACACAGAGACACACCGAGACACACACAGAGACACACACACAGACACAGAGACACAGACACACACAGACACACCGAGACACAGAGAGTCAAACCGATGACGCATACGCGCGCCAGACGCATCCAGTGTGTTCGCTATTTGCGCGCGAGAATCGCATGACCCTCGCTTGTACTTTACACATGCCCGACGCACGCGTCCTGTCTGTCCGCAGCTTTACGCTCCCTCTCCGGGGCCACCCAGTGGATCACCACCGCCGAAGCGACTATGGATGCCAACGCGCGCACCAGGGAGCGCCTCGTCAGGATCGTGCAGGCGATGGCCGTCACCCACGCCTTCACCCAACTGCCTCCAGCCAGCGTACAGCTGCCCCTGGGATGGCCATGCCCTACAGCACGGTCGCCCACATGCCGACATCCACTGCCGATGCCGTCCAAGAGATCCTGGAGATGCAACACAGCAGAAAGCAAAAAGGTATACCTGCCGGCTATGTCTTCCCCCATGACTTGGTGGAGAGGAGGGTGGAGGGGTGGCGGGGAAGGCAGTGAAGAAGGGGGAGACATCCAGGGAGGAGTACGGCCTCACCATCCGCATGCTCGAGTCCCACCCTTCTTTCCCTTCTGACTCCATCCCCACTCTCACCCATCACACGATCACCATTCTCCACGACAACCTGATGATTCTGTGGCCTAGCGTCCGCTGTTATTTCGAGACGGTATTCACGTGGGTCGCGGACGGTAGGCTCCCTGACAGATGGCACGACCCGGTCGCCATCAACGCCATCTGCCTAAAGGCCATCACTATCGGCGGGCTGACCATGCCGGGCACGACCTCCACCTCCCCCGCCGCCGAGTCGGCCAGCAGCAAAAACCAGCCCTGCGCTTCACAGGCCCATGCGTGCACCCCATACACCAGGGAGGCCTATGGCATGCTCTGTGTGGCGTGGAACTGCGACCCCACCTCCTGTGACTGCGCGGCGGCCGGCGAGGCGCACGGCCAACAGGCCGAGGGCAGCGCCAGGGCCGCGTTCAGGCTCCGTCTCGGAGGCGCCTCGGAGGCGCCCGTGACGTCAGGCTAGTCTGAACGGATTTAGCTGTTGGCCGCCTCGAAAATGGCGGCCTTCATAGGCGGCGGCAATTTGCAATCGAAATGCTGCGCTCTGATTGGATGAAACCACTGCAGGCGGCGGCCATTTTCGAGGCGCTGTTTTGTCTCCTGCCTGAAAAGGGAGGCGTCGCCGAGACGTCGCCGAGACGGACCCTGAACGCAAATAGACCAAAAAGCATCGCGGAGACGTCGCCAAGGCGCCTCCGAGACGGACCCTGAACGCGGCCCAGGCCTGCGCCTTCTGCACCAACATGAGGCGAATGCTCACAACTTACAATGAAGCATTACCTCTCAGTCGTACGTTGGCCCTAATGTCTCCCGTTCGCCTAGCGGAGTAGAATCGTCCTTGAAGTTGTAATGTCGCGTAGTTCCGCCTGCCTTAGTAAACAACCTACTCTGATTAACCAGCAATCGTAACGTAATGACAGGCAATCTGGCAATCCTGGAAAACAACGCCGACCCGTGACGTCGTCCGTTGGCCCTTGCGTAACGGTTAGGCAGTCGCTGAGTACACACGACCGTGACACACTCAGTTCTACAACTCTTGCAGCATCTCCGACGCTCAGGCCCCCCAGTCGGCTTGGAGCTTATGGCCCTGTCACAGTACGATGTAAAGCACCAGCGTAGGGACGTGAAAATAAATTTAACGCGTAAAAAATCTCGGCATAATATGCAAATATGGGCCTAAGTTGGACGTCAGTGCCGCGTTGGCGACGTGACCGTTTTGTGTCAACATTAGGCTAGCGAAACCCCAGCGCACGCGACATCAGTCTAGCGTGATAGTTACGGCGGCTTAGCATCGAGTGGGCATGATCACGCCAGTCCTAGCGTGGCCATGTCCAACTCAACCATTTTCCCCGACGTGAGTCGACGTCGCCCCACCAAGAGGCTAGCGTCACGGGCGTGATCACGCCCGCCCTAGCGTGGCCACGTTTGACTCAACCGTTTTTCCCAACGTGAGTCGACGTCGCCCCACTGTCGCGCTGGCGTGAGTCCAACATGGCCAGCGTGATCGCAGCGAGGGTTGACACGCTCGGCGTGACTGTAACGTGAGCCGACGTGATGAAAAGCACCCCCACCCGTGCCTTGGGTATATATATGGGTGCTGTCTTGCTCTCTCCTCACAACTTCTCCAGCAGGCCAGCCAAGAACAACCCACGATCTAGCTCCAGTTCAACTTCTCCCAACCCCCATTATCAGGTTGGGGCCACAACTTGGATTTCAAAACGTCTTGAAAAAGCAAGACGTTTTGAAAAACCAAGACAGTTTACATATAGAAATAAATAGGGGTGACCTGTCACAGTCTGCCACTACTTTATTATTGAGGGTGGAACCTAACAAAATACATCATTAAAATGGCTATAAGTAGCTCTTCAAAGTTTCTATGAAGAAAATGCTCTTGTGTATAGTGTGTTAATAATATTCAATTAAAACTGCATTAAAATAAAGAGGTAATCTTATTTTGCCTATAACATTGTGCTGTTTTTATTCTGGAATTAGTCATTTTTACTGGTGAAACACCATGGTCTATTTAAACAAGTATTTTTCTTAGAATCAAAATCCTGGACATAGTTAATGAGAAATAACCAACAATATGAACAAATCATGATGAATAGCATCATATATGCCATCACTCTAATGTACACAGGCAGATGGGTTGTTGTTTTAGCAGTCTACTACACAAGGATGGCCACTGGAGCTGGGTGTGGGTGTGGTTGTGGGTGTGTGGGTGTGTGGGTGTGGTTGTGGGTGCAAAGTGGGATTTCTCTCTGTGTGGTATATCCACCATACAGTACATGTGTATGTGCATATGAGACTGTCTCAAAAGGTCCTAAGCAATATGGGACAAAACTTTGTCTATAGTAATGATCAACACACTATCTACTTATGCATTTGCTCAGGATAAACTGATTTGTTTTTTACATGGTGTTTCATAATCCCAATAGAATACATATTGATTTCAAGCAAATGTCCTTGAGTTTTCAGTGTAACTGTTTCTGTGCTTTTTTGTGTCAATCATTACTATGGACAAAAAAACGAAGAGTTAGCACCTTTTGAGACAGGCTCATATACAGACATACATATACATGTATATATATATATATATATATATGCATATATAGGCATAATTATAACCATGGTGATATATATACATATATTTGCATATATATGTGTAGATGTGCATTTATATGTGTATATATGCGCATATATACACATATATTCGCATATAAGTATTTATGGATATATATATGTATATACTGGTATGTTTCTAAGCATATATATGCATAATTATATATATATATACACCCATATATGTGCATATATGTGTATATATACTCATATATATGTGTATATACGTATATATACACATATATACGTGTGTATATATGTATATATACATATATTTGCATATATATGTGTACATGTGCATTTATATGTGTATATATGCATATATACACATATATTTGCATATAAGTATGTATGCATATATGTATATAACGGTATGTTTCTAAGCATATATATGCATAATTATAAACATATACACACATGTATGTGGATATATGTGATTATATACACATATATGCAGAATTTTCAGTGCCATAGACAATTTTTTTTAAACAATAACATAAGTGTGTACATCATTTCTGGTTATTATATAAATAGCACACTCCTCCCAGGTCTATGCCCCCTCTTACCAAACTCTCTTCCACAACACACCCTTTCACCCTGTTGCCCACAAGTTGGGGATAGGGGGTGGAGGGGGGGGGGTGCTCCCAGTATGTGCTGGTACTGGTAGTACCCCTATCCTCAAACTTAAAAACAACGTTTGGCAGCAGTCATGCCTCAATGACCATGACCCACATCCACCCTAAGTGTATCAGTTAAATAGTTGTGTTGGTGTAACCCTGATAGCCAGACAGGCCAGGCCAAGGGTTACCCCACCTGATGCCTCCTACCCCCCCCCCTCACACCCACAAAGTAAGACAATAGCCACACAGCAACACTGGTCTGCAACCCACACCCCAACCAGCCCACCTCTAGCTACACCATGCTGGTCAGTCATGAATCAGTGATGATGTGGTGATATTTATTTAAATTTTATTGAATTTATTTTCAAATTTATTTTGTATTAGCCTTACTATTGAATTTTGTTCATATTATTCCTAGCCATATTGATTGCTCGTTATTCACATGCTTTCAGGACCTCCCAGCATTCTGGCGCCAGTTGGACCATTGTGGGTTGTACTTCCTTTGTAGCTCAGATGGCAGAGTGTTGGTCTCAAGATCAGAGGGTAACTGGTCCGAAGCTTGGAACTGCAATACTTTTTTTTAAAGAATGTCCTACTACTTTTTTTGTAATGCATAATTATATCAATATTAATAAATATGCCTTTACCTAACTCGACATTGCTCGACGTTATTTCACTGGGCTTTACCCGGCTCTGCTTTACCCAGCTCTGCTTTACCTGGCTCTGCTTTACCCATCTCGGCTTTACTCGGCTCGGCTGTACCCAGGTCGATTTTACCCGACTCGTATTCAGCCGACTCGACTTCACCCCATCCGACTTCACCTGACCCGACTTTGCCCGACCCGAGTTCACCTGACCCGAGTTCACCCGACCCGAGTTCACCCGACATGACTTTACCCGACCTGACTTTACCCGACTACACTTTACCCAACTACACTTTACCCCGCTCGATGATACCCGCCTCGACGATACCCGCCTCGACGTTACCCGCCTCGACATTTCCCGCCTCAACGTTACCCGCCTCGACGCTACCCGCCTTGATGTTACCCGCCTCGACGTTACCCGCCTCGAGGTTACCCACCTCGATGTTACCCGACTCGACGTTACTTGCCTCGATGTTACCCGCCTCGACATTACCCGCCTCGATGTTACCCGCCTCGATGTTACCCGCCTCGATGTTACCCGCCTCGACGTTACCCACCTCGATGTTACCCGCTTTGACATTACCCGCCTTGACGTTACCCGCCTCGACGTTACCTGACCCGACTTCACCCGACCCGACTTCACCCGACTCGACTTCACCCGACTCGACTTCACCCGTCCCGACTTCACCCGACCCGAGTTCACCCGACACAAATTTACCCAACCCAACTTTACCCGACCACACTTTACCCGACCACACTTTACCCGACCCGACTTTCCCCGAACCGACTTTACCTGACCCTACTTTACCGGACTCATCTTTACCCAACCCCACTTTACCTCACCCCACTTTACCTCAACCGAGTTTACCCGACCCGAGTTTACCCGACCCGAGTTTACCCAACCCGACTTTACCCGACTCGACTTCACCCGATTCGACTTCACCCAACTCGAGGTGGGTAACGTTGAGGCAGGTAGCGTCGAGGCGGGTAACGTCAAGCCAGGCAAAGTCGAGGTGGGTAACATCAGGTCGGGTAAAGTTGGGTCTGGTAAACTCAGGTCGGGTTAACTCGGGTCGGGTAAAGTGTGGTCGGGTAAAGTGTGGTCGGGTACAGTCGGGTCGGGTAAATTTGTGTCGGGTGAACTCGGGTCGGGTGAAGTCGAATCAGGTGAAGTCGAGTTGGGTGAAGTCGGGTCGGGTGAAGTCGGGTTGGGTAACATCGAGGCGGGTAACGTCGAGGCGGGTAATGTCGAGGTGGGTAACGTCGAGGCAGGTAACTTCCAGGCGGGTAATGTCCAGGCGGGTAACGCTGAGGCGGGTAACGTCGACCCGGGTAACGTCAACCCGGGTAAAGTCAAGGCGATTAACATCTAGCCGGGTAAACTCAACCCGGCTAAAGTTGACCCGGCTAAAGTCGCGTTGGGTAAACTCGGGTCGGGTAAACTTGGGTGAGGTAAAGCGGGTAAGGTAAAGTGGGGTTGGGTAAAGTGGGGTCGGGTAAAGACGGGTCAGGTAAAGTCGGTTCAGGTAAAGTCGGTTCAGGGTAAGTCGGGTCGGGTAAAGTGTGGTCGGGTAAAGTGTGGTCAGGTAAAGTCAGGTCGGGTGAACTCAGGTCGGGTGACGTCGGGTGGGGTGAAGTCGGGTCGGGTAAAGTCAGGTCGGGTAATGTCCAGGCGAGGACATCGAGGCGGGTAGCGTTGAGTCGGGTAAAGTCGACCCGGGTAAAGTCGGGTCGGGTAAAGTCAGGTCGGGTAAACTCAGGTTGGGTAAACTCAGGTGAGGTAAAGTGGGGTGAGGTAAAGTGGGGGTTGGGTAAAGTTGGGTTGGGTAAAGACTGGTCGGGTAAAGTCGTGTCAGGTAAACTTGGGTCATGGAAGTTGGGTGGGGTGGAAGTTGAGCCGGGTGAAGTAGGGTCGGGTGAAGTCGGGTCAGGTAAAATCGGGTCGGGTAAAGTTGGGTCGGGTAAAGTCGGGTTGGGTAAACTCAGGTCGGGTAAACTCGGGTAAGGTAAAGTGGGGTGAGGTAAAGTGGTGTTGGGTAAAGTGGGGTCGGGTAAAGGCGGGTCGGGTAAAGTTGTGTCGGGTAAACTCAGGTCGGGTGGGGGTGAAGTCGAGTCAGGTGAAGTCGGGTCGGGTGAAGTTGGGTCGGGTGAATTCGGGTTTGGTGAAGTCGGGGTGGGTGAAGTCGGGGTGGGTGAAGTCGGGTCGGGTAAAGTCGGGTCGGGTAAAGTCGGGTTGGGTAACGTTTAGGCGGGTAACGTTTAGGCAGGTAACGTCGAGGTGGGTAATGTTGAGGTGGGTAACGTCGAGGTGGGAAATGTTGAGGTGGGTAACATTGAGGTGGGTAACATCGAGGGGGGTCACATCGAGCTGGGTAACATCGAGGCAGGTCACGTCGAGCCGGGTAAAGTCGAGGCGAGTAACGTCAAGTTGGGTAAAGTCGAGCCGGGGTAAACTCGAACCGTGGTAAAGTCGAGCTGGGGTAAAGTCGACCCGGGGTAAAGTCGACCCGGGGTAAAGTCGAGCCCGGTAAAGTTGACTAATATTAATATAATTATGCATTTAAAAAAAAAATTATTAAGACATTCTTTACAAAAAAAGTATTCCAATTCCAAGATTCGAACCAGTTACCCTTTAATCTTGAGAACAATTCAATTCAATTCTTTTATTTTAACTCTCTGCAAGGTATGTTTACAATAAATTGAGGTGATACAATAAATGCATACAAATTCCTTACAGACAGAAAGGATCCCAGAAAAGCGGTGCTTATCTAGCTGGTCTCCATGATGTGAATGAACAAGTGATGACAATAACAAATTATTAAACTTAAGCTACATTTTTAACTAATGATTATGATGAGATACTGATGCATCTCTTCACAGTTAGTAAAAAACAAAGTAATGATAGGAATATTATATGGATATTGTGTCATGGATTCATGTACTTACATGCAGTATCAGTAGTTATTTTGCATGTATGTTATTAGGGGTATTATATATATTCTTTACTGGTAATCGATTTAGTATGCATTGAGATAGCTTATCTTTAGTTTTTTACAGAAGTTTTTCAAAGTTTGAAGGTTTCTAATCTCTACTGGTATTGAGTTCCAGATATTGGTTCCTTGGTTTTCAGTTGTTATTTTGCCATATTTGTTTCTAGTGTGTTTGTGATGTATGTTATTTATCTGTCATGTGTTATGGGAATGGACCTGATTGTTTTCTTTGAAGAGATTATCAAATATTTCAGGGAGGAGGCCATTCTTTTGCTTGTAAACAAATTTTGCAATGTATATTTTATAAATGTCAGTTACCATAAGTAAGTCCAGGTCTTTATGAAGTGATTTAGTTGGGGTGAGATAGTCTTTGCTATACAGTATCTTCAAGGCTCTGTTTTGTTGTGTCTGTACCTTTTTTAGGGTTGATGATTTGGCTCTCCCATACACCTCTATACCATACTGGATTTTGGAGTAAACGTATGCATAGTATAGTAATTTTTTATTTTCCTCATGTACCCATCGTCTGATTATTTTAAATGAGTTAGCCGTTTTAATTATTGAATTATTTAAGTTATCAATATGTTCATCCCAGTTGAGGTTCTCATCTAGAATTATACCTAGGTATTTCACAGAAGGGACTCTTTATTGTGTTATTGTTTATCTTTATGTTGTTTAGGTAATCGGGAATGGTTGTACTTCTGCTTTTAAATATTGTGTAGCATGTTTTCTTCAGGTTTACTGTTAATTTGTTATCATTGCACCATGTAAATATATCTGAAAGGAATGTTTTAATTGAATGTTTTAGTTGTTTGGGTGAATTTGAGGTTATGAAGCCATTGGTATCATCTGCAAATAGACCTTGTTTTGACATCTTGTTTTGTACAGTTGACTATATCATTTGTGTAGATCAAAAATAGGAGAGGTCCCAGGACAGAACCTTGGGGGACACCATTGCTGATTGAGTTTAGCTTGGATCGTTTACCGTTTATGTATGTAAATTGCTTTCTATTGCTTAGGTAACTCTCAAACCATTTAAGTCCCTGGCCTCGAATTCCGTTGTGCCTAAGTTTTGAGAGTAGGATGTCATGGTCTACGGTATCAAATGCTTTGCTCAGGTCTAAGTAGACTCCTGCAACACTCTGCCATCTGAGCTAAACCCAGAGTGGTCCAATTGGTGGCAGAATGCTGGGAGGTCCTGACTGCATGTGAATAATGAGCAAACAATATGGATAGAAATAATCTGAAAAAATAATTAAAAGTAAGGATAATAAATAAATAAATAAATTTAAATATAAATTAAATTAAATTAAAATAAATATCACCACATCATCATTGCCCAGCATGGTGTGGCTAGAGGTGGGCTGGTGGGGGTGTGGATTACAGACCAGTGTTGCTGTGTGGTTATTGTCTTACTTTGTGTGTGTGGGTGGGGGGAGGTGTCAGGTGGGGCAGCCATGCATGACTACCACTAACGTGGTCTATCTGGCTGGCAGGGTTACACTAACACAAAGAAGCTAGGGTGGGGATGCATCTGTAAACTGACTAACTGAAAAACTTAGTGGGGATGTGGGTCATGGTCATTGAGCCATGACTGCTGCCAAATCTTGTTTTTTAAGTTTGAGGATAGGGGTACTACTAGATACAAGATTCACCCGGTACTTGTAGTACACGGGTGAACGACAACGTAGTCTAAATACGGGCGAAAATAGCTTTAGTATGGACCAGGGAGTAGAATGTCTGCCTCCAGTATCAAATGGATATTTATATAGGCACAGAGTTGGTGAAATGGGCGAGAATGCAAAAAGACAAGATGGCAGCCGTAGAACGCCATCGATTTCACTTTTAAATCTTATTAAACTAGATATTATATTATATTTTTCAACTCAAAGGTAGCGGGCTAATAATAAGACAGATGTAAAGAATAATTGTTGCTTCTTACATTGTGAAATTAGGCTCTCATTTCATTGACCCGTTTTTTCGACAGCTTTTGCATAGGGTTGGTTTGCACCCCTACTGCAGCAGTACGGGGTGAATCTTGTATCTAGGGTACTACCAGTACCAGTATATCCATACATCCATACATATATGTATATATATGCACATATAGATGTCCATATATACACATATATGTATGTATATATATGTGTATATATGTGTGTATATACATACCTACATGTATGTATGTGTATATATGTGCATATATACATTATATATAATCTATTATATACATATAAACGCTCGGAGAATTATTATTATTTATTATTGTTTATTTATTCGATTTGAATATTGTCCAATCGCCTTCGTCCGGGCCTGGCTGCTTCCTTTGGCCCCGGCGCTTGCGCGCAACCTAGTTATGACACAGAAACTTGCCTCCTGTTTTTTGCTTTGGAAGGACCACAGTCTACCTGCTACCTGTGGTTCCTTTGTTCTACCTGTGCTACCTGTTGTTTACCTTGGGGCCAGCGGACGACTTCAGCTCTGATATTACCTGTTCGCTGATCAGCAATAACAAGGACGATCGCACCTGAATGACAGATTAACGGTATCGTGCACATAACTAAACCTTTTAGCGTTTTCAGAGGGACAGCGGACGATTGAAGCAAAATAATTTCATGTTGTCGATTTTCATATCCTATACTGATCGCTATTGAAAACGCTTCATATTTGCTTCTAATACCAATCGATCGTTCTGAAACTGCTTAACTAAGGGGCCAACTGACGACTATGTCGGTCGAGTTCAAGTTTTCATAGATTAACTGCATATTGATATCGTTATTGGCGAATATTCAGGATCAATTTGAATCTCGTCCGAACTTTAACGGTCGATCACCATTGATCAACGGACATGATCCCAGTTGACCAAGGTCGTCGATCAGCTGCTATAGACGGCCTCAGGACGACGTCACTGCCATTACTATAGCGTTTTCGTAGGGCCAACTGACGACTTGTGTATATATACACAAGGGCCAGCGGACGACCGAGGCAAAATATTTCTTGTCATTTTCAAAAATACTCCTGATCTTTACTGAGATCGGGCCAACGGACGTGATCCCAGTTGACCAAGGTCGTTGATCAGCTGCTATAGACGGCCTCAGGACGACGTCACTGCCATTACTATAGCGTTTCGTAGGGCCAACGGACGACTTGTGTATATATACACAAGGGCCAGCGGACGACCGAGGCAAGATACTTTCTGTGTCATTTTCAACAATACTCCTGATCTTTACTGAGATCGGGCCAACGGACGACCGATGCCGCTGCCATACTGTAGCGACTGCGGTTTCAACCACAAGAAGGACGACGCTGTGACTTGCTGTGACCACCAGGAACGGACGACGGTCCGCACAAGAAGTATGGCCTCGATTAAACCTAAAGACGACTCGGCACAGATGACGACTGCAATGGCGGAGTTATCGATAGAGGAAAAGGAGGATGAAGCAAAAGCGGCGATCGCAAAACTCGAGGCAGAGTTACGGCTTCAGGACCTCCATGACCGTTTGAGTGACTTGCAGGCAGAGAGGGACAGAAGGAGGTCCGGTCGTCCACGGACTAGGGACGAGCCAGAAAAAGAGGATGACATGACGGAGAAGCCCACCCATAGAACAGACATTCACGTGATCCCCGAGGAGGCACGGCCAGAGTGGAAGACAAAGGATAGAGAAGACGAAGGCCACTCTTCCTACGGCCGGTCACGGAGAAGATCCAGGGAAGCCGGACGACGACGACGAACAACACGCTCGCGGAGCGACAGCAGTGCTTCCCGACGTAGACGGAGTAAGTGGGCTCTGAAAAAACATACTCTGGGGGGAAAGGATGTTAGGAAGCTCAATGCCTATGAGCTAATTAATGCTAGTGCTTCCTGGTGCCTCACCATAGCGGACCTGTCCGTACAAGACTACAAAGCTTTCTTGCAGCATCTAAAGTTTATCACAAATCGTGCGAGGGACGACCATTATAAAGACATTGCACATGTCGAGTACGATTTGGAGATACGGAAGCTAGCGGAGACGATTGGATTCGCTGCCTTCTCGTCCAAGTACCAGAGTGAGAGCATGTCCCATTACAGCGACCAAAACCGCAGGCAGAAGAAGACGAGCTACGGTTCAGCGACGTCAGGAAGGAAGGCGCCATCCGGACCTGGGAATCGCTCCTGCTATGCCTGGAACTCTGATGGCGGATGCGACCGCGCAGAGGACTTGTGCCGCTTTAAACACACCTGCTCTAAGTGCGGTGGGAAGGGCCACAAACGCTACAAGTGCAAGGAGTGACTGGGACATGAACATCTCACCGACCGGTTCGAGGCGAGTTCTGTGGTAGCGGAGCATCAACCCTTATTCGCATATCATGCAGGTAAGTGGGTCAGTGGGCAAACTAGTGCCCAGCTGACTCAGTGGCCCAAGGCAGGTGTGTGGGACAGGGACTTGGTTGACAGGGAGACTGTCAACAGGGAGGTTGCTGAAGTGGGTGCTAGCCAGCTTGGGGCTAGCAACTATGGGAAGTACTCGGCCCCCGTGACTGGCCGGGGCCTCGTTCACAGCGTGAGCAGGAGCAGCAACACATGCAATGACAGTGATACACCAACCGACATTATGGCTGAGAGCAGCAACACAGTTCATGACGGAGATACACTTGTGGACTTTGGTGAGGACATGGGTGACATGACTGACAATGGAGACGGTGGTGGCCTGGACATTCATGTTGGGAGGAACGGCGAACATTCTGTGCACACTAATACCAATGCTAATCTGATTGTTTCTTCCAATGTGCAGGAGGGATTCATGTAGCATTTGGGGTACTGTTGATATAAAGGATGTTGAGGGCCGATTGCACATTTTTGATGCCGGAGATCACATAATTGTATCTGTATCAGAATCGATAGGTGGGGATAAGTTCAATTTTAAAGTATATGAATCATGTTTTCATGGCAATTGTGAGTGTACCCACTTTATTGCAGGGAACCGCTCCCAGCTTAAGCCTAGTAGATTTGTAGTGGAGCTGTTCTTTAGAGGAGATAATGATCCTGACGCTATTTTTCTATTGTTAGGAGTTGTCTATGGCTTCAGGGTTATAAATGAGGATTGTGATATAACCTATAACACCAGGGAGAGGAAGGCTAGGAACAAGTGGGAGCATGATATCATTTATGAGAAGTTTCAGGGAGAACTGGCTGCTGGGAACATATCCAGGGTAGGCTTTCAGCCAAAATGTACACATTCGGTCTTTGTCGTACCAAAAGACGACGGCGGCGGTAGAACCGTCATTGATTGTAGTAGACTGAAGGGCAACTCGGTAAACCAGTTCACACGAGGCATAGCCACAACTTTTAGCTACAAAACCATCGATACTGTCACAGACTGCATGGAGAAAGGGGATTTTCTCTCGACAATAGACATTAAAGATCCTTACAGAGCGGTCTCCATCCACCCATCTGACCGCCCTCGTCAGGGTCTTGCCATCGCTAGGGCGCTGGCTGATGAGGGAGCCTATTATCTAGACAACAGACTCAGCATGGGCCTTTCCTCCAGTCCTTATATATTTGCCAAAATTTCAGATTTCATTGTCAGATGTGCTCTAAGGGAGGGAGCTACTCAGGTAATTAATTACCTAGATGACTTCTGTGTATTAGGACGGAATAAATTTGAGGCGATGGGTGCCCAGAAGCTAGTGTTAGGCATCATCCGCAGGCTGGGGTTCTATGTAAGCTATAAGAAAGTGAGCCAGGCTGCCCCGCGGGTGCGCTTCCTTGGGATCATAATTGATTCCAAAAAATTAGAACTCTCCCTCCCGATAGATAAATTAGACAAGATGAGACGGATACTCGAGACAATGAGGGATCGGAGGAAAGCTTCGAAGAAGGAGCTGGAGCAGGTCGGCGGGATCCTAGCCCACTGTGCGAAGGTGATCAGGGGCGGGCGAACCTTTACGAGAAGGATATTCGATATGTCCGCAAAACTCAGGGAGGGCCACCATCGGGTTAGGCTGACCAAGGGGGTCCGTGAAGATCTGGAATGGTGGATCACATTCTCTGGCCACTTTAACGGTAAGGCCAAGATCCTTGGCCACTGTGCCCCCCTGATCTCTTCTTACAGAGATGCATCGGGATGGGGCCTCGCCGCTCTCCATGGTAACGACTGGTTAGTCGGCTCCTTTGTCGAAGCTGACGATAGATTGTTGGCGGGCTATGTTGGTCACCACCACTCGAGCCCCGAGGGCCACGTTGCTTCAGCTCATATAAACATTCAGGAGATGGCAGCGGTATACGCTGCCTCCCAGAGGTGGTCGCATAAATGGTCGGATGCAACTGTTGTTATGGTTACAGATAGTGCTGTCGTACAGGCCGCTCTGAGCACAGGCAGATCTAGATCAACTGGAATCATGTACTATCTCAGGAGGTTGTTTTGGATGGCAGTTGAGAGGAACTTTGAGTTTAAGTCTGTTTATATTCGTAGTCGGGATAATGTCATCTGTGACTCTCTGAGCCGCCTCGACGACAGTGCTAGTAACACGAGAATTATGAACGCTGACCCGGAAGGCGTGCTTTGCTGTAGGGCTAAACTGTGTTGCACTCTACTTTCTTACAGAGATATCTCAGCTGAGAAGTGAGCAAAAGGGTTATCAGGACCATTTCTACGCGCCGAATTCGCTAACAGCAAGGGCTGTTCAAGTCAAGAAATACCTGGACTTTGTAGACACTTTCAGTTCTGATCGCGCTCCTGCGCCATGTTCGGATGAGCAGGTCGCCCTTTACGCAACTTGGCTCGCCCGCACTATGAAGTACGGCTCAATCAAGAATTACCTGAGTGGTTTAAATTATTTTCTAAGACAGAATGGCGCTAGGCCGATTGACTATAACAGTTTTATTATATCCTCGACCCTTAGAGGGATTAAGCGGGTCAAGGGTGATGCCCCACACCGGGCTCGACCCTTGCTGCCGTCAATGATGAGAAGGATGTTTGCTATGCTGTGCTCCTCCCCGGGCCATACAGCTTGGAGAGCTGCAATTTTGGTTTCCTTTAGAGCCCTTCTGAGGAAGGCTCAAGTGACCCTGTCAGACTCGACTCTTCAGAGGCGGGATTTTAAAATCTTTGACTGGGGTATGGTAATAACTGTTAGGAAAAGTAAGACCATCCAGTATGCTGAGAGAGTCCTGGAGGTCCCCGTTGCTCGCTGTCCGGACCTGGGGATGTCCGCGGTGCATTGGGTCGAACGGCATTTCACCCAGCTTCCCGCTGGACCCTCGGAGGAAGCATTCAGGCTGCCTGATGGGGAGGGGGGTTCGACACCTATGACTTATGCAATTTACCAGCGAACGCTAAAGACTTTTGCTTCGAGGGCCGGTATGGATGTGGAGGACTTGTCTTCACATTCCTTGCGTCGGGGTGGCTGCACCTTCTTATCCTTATGTGGGGCCACTGTGGAAGAGATCAAGGTCCGTGGGGATTGGGCCTCGGAGACAGTCTACGCATATTTGAAAACCCCCTTATCTGTCCGGATTATGGACGACATGAGGGTCGCAGCCACCTTGTGCTCTGAGACAGCTTGATTGGTTTGGGTGGTCGCTTCGGCTTCCTTTGGCATTTATCGCTCAGCCCAGAGTCGATTAAATGATCCAACCCAATCTGCTGCTCTCGTTGTCATTTCGTAGGGAAGTCTTATATTATATATAATCTATTATACACATATAAACGCTCGGAGAATTATTATTATTTATTATTGTTTATTTATTCGATTTGAATATTGTCCAATCGCCTTCGTCCGGGCCTGGCTGCTTCCTTTGGCCCCGGCGCTTGCGCGCAACCTAGTTCAAATCGTCACTTGCCTCCTGTTTTTTGCTTTTTATTAGGTAGGGCATTTATCGCTCAGCCCGGAGTCGATTAAACGATCCAACCCAATCTGCTGCTCTCGTTGTCATTTCGTAGGGAAGTCTTATACATATATACACATATATACACATACATATGCGTATATATGTATATATGCATATATATATATGTGTATATATGTATATATGCATATATATACGCATACATATATATGATATATACATATCTACATGTATATATGTTTATATATGCATATATATGCACATATATCCACATATATGCATCTATGCATATATACATACATATATATGTGTATATATACGTATATACACATATATATATGAGTAGATAGCCACATATATCCACATATATCCACATATATGGGTGTATATGTATATAATTATGCATATATATGCATATATATGTGTGTGCATATATATGTATATATATATATATATATATATATATATATATATATATATATATGTGTGTATATGTGTATATGCACATACACATATACTGTGTGGTGGATAAACGACAGAGATAGAAATCCCACTCTGCACCCACACCCACACCCACACCCAGTGGCCATCCTTGTGTAGACTGCTAAAACAACAACCCATCTGCCTGTGTGTCCAGTAGAGTAATGGCTTATATGATGCCACACATCATGATTTGTTCATATTGTTGGTTATTTCTCATTAACTATGTCCAGGATTTCGATTCTAAGAAATATATAAGTTTGATTCTAAGAAATATATAAGTTCGGGTAAAGTCGAGGCGGGTAACGTCAAGTTGGGTAAAGTCGAGCAGGGGTAAACTCGAACCGGAGTAAAGTCAAGCTGGGGTAAAGTCGACCCGGGGTAAAGTCGGGTAAATAGACCATGGTGGTTTACCAGTAAAAATGACTAATTCCAACATACAAGCAGCACAATGTTATAGGCAAAATAAGATTGTCTCTTTATTTTATTGTAGTTTTAATTGAATATTATGAACATACTATACACAGGAGCATTTTCTTCATAGAGACTTTGAAGAGCTACTTACACCCTGGGCATCGCAAAGCAGCAAATATATGCAGCAGTATATGCTGCAGCCGGTGCAACCTGCACCCTGCGCCGCTACACTCTGCGCCGCTTCACTCTGCCCCGCTGCACCCTGCCATGCTGCACCCTGCCCCGCTGCTGCCGATGCTGCAGGCCCCGACACCGGGAGCGTTCAGGTTCCCCGGAACCACGATGGGTCCGCCCACAACGCAGTCTTCTCAGTCACCATGGCAGCAGCCTGCAGCACACGCAAGTGTTAGCGCATCAACTTCAGCCTGGGTGCTCAACCAGAGTGCCAGTACGCCAGGGGGAACCACAACGACAGCCCCGGACGGATTCTTGAATCTGTCTGGGCTGTCCGGGTTATCGAATGTGTAAAACATGAACATTGAGGCGCAGGACCTCTTTGTGCCCGGGGATCTGGACACCCCCCCCCCTAAAGGGTCCGGACCCTGCCCCAGATAAGTGAACAGAAGTGACAGTATTTATTGTGTGCATGCCTGTACATATGTATATTTTTGTTATTATTTTTTCTGATTTTATGTCTGCCTGTACATATGTATATATTTGGTATTCTTTTTTCTGATTTTATGTCTGCCTGTGCATATTTGGTATTCTTTTTTCTGATTTTATGTGTCGGCCTGTACATATGTATATATTTGTTATTATTTTTTCTGATTTGATGCGTCTGCTTGTACATATGTATATATTTGGTATTCTTTTTTCTGATTTCATCTGTCTGCCTGTCTTATTTTTGTGTGCCTGCCTGTACATATGGATATTTGGTATCTGTGAGGAATCTAAACAATTGGTGTAAATAAAAAAATATTTTATTGTAAACAAGATTTTGTTCTCTGATTGTATTTCTTAGTAAACATTATCATATCATTATTATGATAAGTAATACACAAGTGCCCCCCAAATAGAATTGAAATAAATAAGGCCTTTCCACCTCTCCAAGAAGTTGTTGGAGATGGCACGCCATCCCTCCGGAGTGGTGGGGCAGGTCATCACCTAGTCGATGTACTCTGCAATGATGGCCTTGCACACCTCTCTCACAATGAGAGATTGGGTGTTGTGTGGCACCCTCCACCCAAACTTCATGGAAGCGTACTTGTTGCCCAATGCTAGGTAATGCAGAGTGAGGGCCAGCTTCAGGCCAGGCTCGAGCGGCTTCCTGTAGGTAGTGTAACTTTTGGTGATCCGTGGACCCAGTCTGGCTAGCATCTCGTCGATCATCTGGGGAGGCATCCGCATGAAGCTGACGAAGGAAGCTGTGTCCTCTTTACACAGTTCCACCAGAAGCTGGTCATACAAGCCAAACTCATGCCGCCTCCCGATCCACTGCCGCACCGACAACCACTTCAGCCAACATTTTTTCCTTCTCCTTCTAGCCTCAATATCGCACAGTAACAACACATTTATTTCATGTTGAACTTTGAGAATGGCCAGTTGGTAGTCCTGCATGACCCACTCAGGCACATGTGGCTGCTGTGAAGAGCTGACCTGTTCTGCTGACAGGAGGACATCATAGGTCTTCATATACTCGAAGGCAACATGTTCACACCACGTTCACAAAATGTTCGGCAACGTTAAAAAAACGTCATCGACGTTATGCACACGCTAGACGTTCATCAACGAAGTCAACTACGTCAGGACATGTTTGGGAATGTTACAGCTACGTTAGGCATGCATCACAGACACGCATGACCAACGTGTGTTACGTTAACCCAACGTTGTCTTAGCGCGGCCCGCACATTCCTCCTCCCTGTGCGTCACTATGACATAACGCAACGTTGATCTAACGTAGCCGACGCAGCCCTCCTGCATCCCTAACGTCGGTCTAACGTGAGTGTAACGTCATCCCAACATAACTACATCACGTCAAGCTACGTCAAAAGTTTTGGACATGTCCAAAACCTGGACGTGCTCTGATGTAACTGGACCTGACGTAACTCGATGTAAATCGACGTCAGTCTAATGTAAGCATGATGTAACTCGACGTACCTCAACGTAATGACCAAAATTCACCTTCGTCGCCTTACGTTACCTCCTTACGTCGTAGTGTGACAGGCCTATTACACTCAACTCATTCAGCCATACCGTCTGGTATATACTATACATACTATAATACTTTACATACTATTATACTATACATACTATACATACTATAATACTATACACACTATACATAATATACATACTATGCTATACATACTATACATACTGTACATACTATAATACTATAATACTATACATACTATACATACTATGCATACTAATACTATACATACTAATACTATACCTACTATACATACTATACATAGTATACATAGTATGCATACTATAATACTATACATAACTATACATACTATACATACTATACATAATATACATAATATTACAATTACTGTACATACTATACATACTATGCATACTATACATACTATACATACTATTCATACTATGCATACTATACATACTATACATACTATACATACTATACATACTATACATACTATGTATATTATGCATACTATAATGCTATGCACGCTATGCACGATATGCACGTTATGCACACTATTCACGCTATACACACTATAATACTATACATACTATACATACTATAATACTATACATACTATACATACTACGCATACTATACATACTATACATACTCTACATACTACCGTCAAACCTATCTAACCGACCACCTCCACAGATAGACCAATCCCCTATATCGATCGCTATACTTGGGTCCCAACAATACCATTGTAAGTATATTCTAATTCTATAAACCGACCACCTCCCTAAATGGACCACGTAAAGTCGGTCCCATGGTCTGTCGATTTAGAGACGTTTTACTGTATATATATATACACCGTGGTCCAAAGAGTACAAATACAAACTAACCCAATTAACCACACTTATGCATAAGGACACAAATATACTTTTGTTTTGTTTTTGTCAGCGAGAAAATAAAGTGGGCCAATGACATCTATCAATATAATATATATTGCTAGTATCAGTTACATTCTAAGTTATAGACCGTATCTATTGATCCTGCCTTCCTCCGTTCAGTAAAAAACAAAAACAATAATTTTAAAACAATTTTTAAAAGACAACAAAATATAAAATAAGCATCAGGCCAACATAAAAAATAAATCGATGACTGTCCCCTCCAGTGACTGAAAAATCGGTCGCCTCTGATTTTTTTTTTTTAAGCTGTTAAAAATGCCTGGGGCTAGTGGAAATTAAACTTGTGTATCAAGTTGTATGTCATTAGTTTGACTCGGCCAGGGTTTGAATCCAGGAGTTCGAATCCCACGACCTACCAAAACGGGTGGCGGAGACTCAACTCATTCGACCATTGCGTCTGGTTACATATTACATCTACGTCAAAAAATAAATTAAAAAAATACCGTCCGCCCGACCCGGATTTATATTTCAAAGGTAGGATCACCAATTTTTATTTGTTTGGCCTAATGATAGGAAAAGCGAAGTTGCTCCCGAGGTTAAACTCGAAACAAAACTCACCAGGTACCTGAATACATGCTTGCATGGCTATCGATCAGCGGTTAAATTGCATTTGGCATGGTGTTAGCACGTACAATTTAGATGTAAAAGTGTCATATTTTCTACCTATCAATAGCATATCATCACTTTCTACCACCTCTATAAACTGGATCACTTAATCAAATTGGCAAAGCTAGCTTTAATTTACCACATTTAATTCAAATTGAATGCTCTTTGTGTGATCGCTATCGGTTTTCCAGTACATAAAAGAATATGTAGTGTATTCTGTAGTATATATCGTAGTATATATATAATATAGAGCATATATATATAGCGTAAATAGTATAGTTGGTTGTTGGAATTTTATGTCCTGGCAACATCTAAGGTCATATCAGGACGGGTACCAACTTGTGACAGTGCACACTCATGGTGACTTTTATAGTGCTGCCACACTTAGAAATCAGGCCACCAGCACCATGACCCAATATCCCATGCAGTCACATTATCCTGACACTGATCTAACCAATCCTTGCCCTATCCTATTAATGCCGAGCGCCCAACTATAGGAAGCAACAAGTATCAATTTGTAAGTCATTGGTTTGACTCGACCAGGGAATCAAACTCCCGATCTGACACACAGGAGGCCTGCAGTCTATCGATTTGGCCAACACATCCGATACATGCAGTAAACCTCTATAAATCGACCGACCATGGGACCGATTTTAAGTGGTCCATTCAGGGAGGCGGTCAGTTTAGAGAGGTAGAATAGCCTTACAATGGTATTGTTGGGACCCAAATATAGCGATCGATATAGGGGAGTGGTCGATCTGTGGAGGGGTCGGTATACCGAGGTTTTAATGTATAGTATATACATATCCACCAGTCCTTACTGTTCCTAGAGGCAATGGTCAGGATCAATCTGGTAATGTTTAACATCTTAGCTACGTTGCTTAAGCATATCATCAGTGTATCCCTGATGTGTATCTGTTGGATAGCTTAGCTCTGCTCAGGGAGGGCGCAGAGAGAGGATGGTGGATAACTCAAATACACTGCGGCTAACTCAACCCGGGCTAAAACCAAGAAGAAAAGAACCCGGACTCAGACTTGGACTTCATTAAAGGGAATGGCCATGATTGATAATTATTGAATCGATGGCCAAAGACTTTCCCATTGCAAAATTCTCCCAGTTTGTCATTCAAATGGGCATTCGGGGGATTGCCGGAACTGTGAAAATGTGAAGAAACTGCTCTCTAGACAAAGTTTAGTAGAATGCGAGAAGAAGACTCATTCCAACACAGTAGGTAAAAAACTTTTCTTTCTATCAGTATCTATGGGGGTTTGCAATTTCCTAGGAAAGCACAAGTGAGGGTTTGCGATTTACAGGGTTTGAGATTTCCTGCTACACCAGCTTTTCCCCAATTCGTCTCAATAGACCCCGCCAGTTAAGCTGGAAAGTACCCGACTAGAGTGGTTCCAGATTCTACCGATAGATGTCACTAGCTTCACCGGTGGGGTCTAATACATGTGAAGAGACCAACGGTGAAACCCAGAAGAAAAGTACAATATAGTTGTCTTTTTTAACAGATGTATTACAAGGATAAGAGCTTGAATCCTGTTTCACCATGAATATCTGAATATAATCAAGTATTTTATTATTTTCCCCAGCATTCCGTACGGCGATGTAGCATGTGAAAGCATAGGCAGTTGGGGAATGTACCCGACTAGAGTAGTTCCAAATTCTGCCAACAGATGTCACTAGCTTAATTGAGGTGCGGGGGGGGGGGGGGGGGCTATTGGGTCCCCATGCTAAGGTGATCTACTCTAGTATTGTAAATCATTTAATTAAAACATACATTGGCTGTGAACCTGGGGGCTCTGTGAAAAATTTCCTAATTGAGTCCTGCAGGCTGGCCCTGCTTACATGCACCCAATCACACCTGGAGGACATCACCTTGGTATATCACTTATAAATTTGTCTATGCACAAAAGGTAGAAAAGAAACATTTCATTAGAGTGTGGGGACAACCATTTATTATGAGTAGTGGCATATGGATGAACGAATAATCCGCTCTACCGTAAACAAAAAAAAAAGAGAAAAAAGTTTTAAATTGTTCTGCGAATGACAATATGGGGGCAATATCAAAGTACTGGAAACGGGACAGGTGGCGCCCGCGCCCAGCTCTGCAGCAAAAATAGACACGTACACGATTTGTTCAAAATTAAATAAGAAAATACATAAGCAGTGGCTGGATAAATAATAATAAAGCAGGCACCGCCAATTTATATTCATATACTAAACTATATTACAAATTATTGCAACCGGATGCGGTGGCCAAATCGCTAGAGCCCAGGCCGGAAGTTCATTTCCAGGTCGAGTCAAACCAATGACTTACAAAATGTATACAGTATAACCCCATTAAACCAAACTTGAAGGGACCCTAGAAATTTGTTTGGATTAACCGATCATTGGTTTAACCGAGCTTTGGCTTTGACTTGGCTTTGCCAAAAATGCTGGTGCATTATGGATGTACTATACAATGTATGTGGACACTTTGATTATTGTTTTTTATGTATATACAGTATAACCCCGTTAAACCAAGCTCGGTTAAACCAAATGATCGGTTAATCCAAAAATATTTTGGCGGCCCGGCAAAATATTACCATTTATCATATAAAAATGTTGGTGGGGTGACCTTATAACCATATGAAAGTTTGGTTTAACCATACTGGAAGTGGCCTGGGGCCTGACAATTCTGTTTGGATTAACTGATAATTTGGATTAACCGACTTTGGTTTAGCCAACTTTTTTATATGATAAATGGTAGTATTTTGCCGGGCCACCAAAAAAAGTTTGGATTAACCGATCGTTTGGTTTAACCGAGCTTGGTTTGACGGGGATGAACTGTACTTTTCGCTTCCTAGCCAGGCACTCTGCATTATCAGGATAGGGCAACGGCTGGTTAGCTCGGAGTCAGGATAATGTGACTGAGTGGGATATCAGATCAGACTGCTGGTCGCCTGGTCTCCAAGTTGGACAGCACTATAAAGTCGCCATGAGTGCACACTGTCACAAGGTGGTACCCGTCTTGATATGACCTTAGAAGTTGGTAGGAAGTAAAAGAACAAACACGGCGTGTTTTATACTCGAATGACACCAGTGGCTTCCCATATATACAATTACTAGAAAACATTGCCATGCTGAATAGCAAAACAGCTCTACACATGCGAAATACAAACGAAAGGCATGCTTTGACATACTTATTGGTGTCACAATAATCCTTTGGCGGATGCAGAGTTTTCAAATGAGCCTCAGCCACTGGCTTCGAAATCCTCATTTCAAATCACTCCTCTAATATCCTGGGACTGGCAAATGTATACGCATGTGTAAAGTTGTGTCTTTCGATTAGAATATGTGCATAATAATCATAAAGCGCTAATTAATTAGCATTTAGCCTGTAGAGTGGAATGTCTTCCTGCATGGCCATGTCTTGAGGCTCTAGTCACCATCTCAGCTAAGCAGATATAAGATATGGTCAGTGACACATTGCCAACTAGTTCGCTGTTGATATAAATATAGGCCCATATATATATATATATATATATATATAATATATATATATATATATAATATATATATAATATATATATATATCATATATATATAATATATATATATATTATATATATATATATATATGTATATATATATAACAACGTATATACTAGTATATGCGGATGTAGGAATCGCATGGTGCTGCCCCCTCCCACCGGTTCGACGAACCCGCTGGGAGGGGTTTGGCTATTCCACCAGCCTACCCACCTGTGATATATACCCCACTGCTTTCACCTGCTGTTCACTCTGCCACTGCCTGAAAGACTATACACACCTGACCTATTTATTTTTATTTTTATTTTATTATATTTATATCTCTTTTATTCCTTATATTTCGGTAGGTCATTTGTAGCCCAGCCAGATACTTTCAGATTGACTTTAGTAATAAAAACTGTATCCACCACACTGCCTTCGGCTTAATGCGTACTTACATATATATGTTGTGGGCAGAGAAACAGAGCGTGTCCAGACAAGTTACCGCGTTTGCAGACATGGGGCGACACAATCGGCCCAGTTGCATAGTCGATGAACAATTAATAATAGATCAGTACAGTAAATGACTTAGAATATAGTAAGGAGTGGTTGGTTGGTTGTTGGAGTTTTACATCCTGACAACATCTAAGATCATATCATGATGGGTACTGACTTGTGACAGTCCACACTCATGGTGACTTTATAGTGCTGCCACACTGGGAAATCAGGCTGCCGGCACCATGACCCGATATCCCACTCAGTCACATTATCCTGACACTGAGCTAACCAGTTATCGGGTTGACTCGACCAGGAACCAAACTCCCAACCTTACGCATGCGAGGCCCGCACTCTACCAATTAGGCCACCAAGCCCGGTAAATAAGGAGTGAAAGCTTCCATTAATCATAATTGTATAATGCTTATTCATCATATGTATGTATGAATATATATATATATATATATATATATATATATGTAGGCTTATATATATGCAAGGAAAGGCTACAGTAGAGAATCAAGCAAACAACCTTATGCCACAAAAATTGATACTTGTAGCTTCAGGGCCTGGCGCTCGGCGTGACTGGAATAGGGAAAGGACTGATTAGCTCAGTATCAGGATAATGTGATTGAGTGGGATATCAGGTTATGGTGACAGTGGCCTGGTCTCCCAGTGGGGCAGCACTATAAAGTTGCCATGAGTGTGCACTGTCACAAGTCGGTACCCATCATATGACCTTCAATGTTGCCAGGATGTAAAACTCCAGCAAACAAACAAATAAAGCAACTCATTTCATCTTACTTAAATCTCCATGGCTGCAATGCGAATAACCAAGTGACTTATGCATTCATTCTAACAGATTCAGAAATAGAACAACCCTTTCATATTTTGGACCATAAGTATATAACAGTCGTAAACAAACAAAAATAAGAAAACTTTGCAAATTTATTTGACACACTAAGCTTTGTTTCATTTTTACTCTTTCTTTCCTTCAAATGTTTACACTTTATTTTACTCTTTCTTGTTCTCTCTCTCAAATTTGTCGGTTTCTCAGATACCAACATATTGCCATATTTAATAATTACATATTCAAACAGATCACCTGGGGCCAACTTGACCTTTAAAGGTCCTGCCACATCAGATATACTGTCGTAATTTGCACTGACCTCTCAGGCAAGGAGCCACATAGACAGGTTGTCCTGAACAGGGTGATGACATTACGGAGCCTAGGTGGTGTAATGGTTAGCACACTACCCTGGATGCCAACCTGTGGTCCACAACTGGTTGATCAAAGGCTGTTGTATGTGCTGTCCTGTATGTGGGAAAGTGCATATAAAAGACCCCTTGCTGCTTATCAGAAAGAGTGGCCTATCTGGTGGCAGCGGGTTTCCTCCAAATAAATAAGTCAGAATGACCATATGTTTGACGTCGCATAGCTCATGATAAAAATCAATGTGCTCTAGAGGCATTGTTAATTAAAACAAACTTTCCTTTACTAGCCTGGAATGAAATAGGTGTGGGTTCGAATCCTGCTCTAAGCACAGTATTTCCCATTTTCATTACCCCCCACGTCACTGGTTGTTCTGCAGATGGCAGAAGACACCATCCACAAGCCAACTCTTCCAACGCAAGTTGTCCTGAAATTAAATACTGTAATTATAGTCCTACACAAATTACCATATCTCGCTTTATTAGAGCTGTAAATTTGCTATATTCATGCAAAGAGCTTTAATTTGAGACTGCATGCCTATATATGCCGAATGCAGCCTTGAGGTGTGACACTCTCCCTAATGTGGTAAACGTTATGGAACTTTGTGCAACTGGGCCGACTTCCATTGGGCCCGAGATGTCAGACCTTTTTGACAACACACAATAAGACTTTCGTTTTCCGATGGCGAAAGTTCTTGCCACAAGTGGGCACAATTCCCACAAATTGGGTGTTCTTTCTAAAAGAGAAATGGATGTGTGTTCATGTTTGCTTTGACAACCAGGGTTTGCCATCACTAATAATAGTGGTATAACTATAATTATGCAAACATTTCTCTGGCCGGCCGCGATCTCGGCCACTGGGTCAGAGAGGAATGCAAATAATGACCTGACATTCGCTGTTTGGTGCGCATCGCTGCTCATCTTGGTGTGATTTCTCTCCACGGGGATTGGGAAATCTGAGTGTTAAGTCTCCCGAAGAAGATCTGTGAGTTATTGCTGCTCGTTGTTAGTTACGTGGAAACATATAGGCGGTCCCTTAGCGACGAGTGGAGTAGTGTAGCGTTTACATGAGCGGGTATCTCACAACGTATCGTCTGGGCCACCCAAACAACACAAGTGAGTATTAGTAGATTGTTTGTTTGTTTGAGTTTAAACATCCTGGTCATATCAGGGCGGGTACCGACTTGTGACAATGCACACTCATGGTGACTTTATTGTGCTGCCCCACTAGGAGACTAGGGTGCTGACACCATGATCTGATATCCCACTGTCATATTATCCTGATACTGATCTAACCAGTCCTTGCCCTATCCTAATTATGCCGAGTGCTAGGCTAGGAAGTGACAAGTATCAATTTTGTAAGTCATTGGTTTGACTCGACCGGGAATGGAAATCTCGACCTTCCACACGGAAGGTGATCTTCCGCACGGAAGGTCTGTGCTCTACTGATTCGGCCACCGGGTCCGATCGAGTACAGGAGATAACACGTGGCTGTTTCCATGTTGACAATTGTTCCAGTTCACTGGACTATGGTCAGCAATACGGGCACCTCTATGGCTAATCATTTTATTACACTTTTGTTTGGTTTGTTGTGGTTTTAGGTCCCGGTAACATATAAAGTCATATGAGGATGGACACCGCACTCATGGCGATTTTATGGTGCTGCCCCATTGGGAGACCAGGTCGATGGCACTATGGCCAGATTTGCCACTTAGTCAGTAGTCACACTATGTTGACATTGAGCTAACCAGTCGTTGCCGCATCCTGGTATTCAATGCTGAACGGCCGACTAAGTAGCAACACACAATTCAATATTGGTATCAATATACGGTTGAAAGTAAGGTGGCGGTGCATTGTATCAACATCTAAGGTCAGATCAGGACGGGTACCGACTTCTCACAGTTATACACTGATGGCGATTGTATAGTGCTGCCCCATTGAGCTGCTGTACTGTTGGAACCATGATCCAATATCCCAACCATTTCATTATACTGAAATAGAGCCAATCAGTTCTTTCCCTATCCTAGTGGTAGTGGTAGTACAGGTAGTAAAGTCAATGCAATCAAAACATATGGAAGAGATATATATATTGTCTTGTCAGTAAAGTCAGTTCATGAGGCGGCGAGGGCAGCGGCCCGAGGAGGGAGTCCTGCGGCGTCATGTGATGCGGCGGCGGGGAGGAGCCCGAGGCGATCCACCTCGCTCCGAACCATGTCGGCCCAGGGGCCGGCGAGGTGCGCCCGGCTGAGGGCGTTGGCGAGAAGGAGGTCCGCCCCGGGCTTGTGTGTGATGTGCAGCTGAAAGGATCCGGAGGCCGCCAGTAACCAGAGCTCCCGCGCACAGGTCCCGAGGGTGGGGTCTCGGGCGCGTCCCGACTCGAGGGCGGTGGCCGAGGCCATGTTATCAGTGTACACCACGACCGTCGCCCCCGCGATGTCTTCTGGGAGGAGAGAGTGGAGGGCGACGACGAGGTTGACCGCCTCGAGTTCGTGGATCGACGGGAACCGAGCCCGAAACCGAGGAGTACCCTCGGGCGTAGTAGTGCGTCGGGGAGTGGGCGCCGCCACCGGTGAGACAGGAGTCGCACTCGATCACCCAGCGTCGGCCCTCCGGGGCCCGGAGGAGGTGGATACCGTTGGAGATTCGTCCGTAAGCGGCGAACCACCTCAGATCCCGGAGGGCGTCGTCGGCGAGGGTGACGGCGGCGGTGCCGTAGCAGCTGCGGAGCGCCCCGAGGAGTCGGGCCATGAACTTCCGGCCGGGGAGCACGCAGCTGCTCACGTGGTTGAGGCGGCCGAGGAGACTTTGCAGCTGTTGTTTCCCGAGGGTAGGTTGGGCGATGCGGGCGTCGCAGTCGTCGATGAGGGCCTGGATCTTGGCGGGGGCGACCCGGATGGTCATCGTCTCGCTGTCGAGGGCGAACCCTAGCCAGATGAGGCGGACAGCGGGAGGATGGCACTTTCCGGGTGCTACGTCGAGGCCGAGGGCAGCGGTGAGGGCGAGGAAGGCGTCGAAGGCCTGGCACGCCCTCAGGTAGGAGCCCTCGCACCCTATGAAGTCGTCGACGTAGACGAGGGCGTGGAAGCCCTCGCGCCGGATGATCCAGGCCACTGCAGCGGTGACGCGGACGCAGGCCGCGCCCGAGGTGCGGCACCCGAAGGGGAGGGCGAGGTCTATGTATGTGTTGCCGTCGAGGCAGATGCCGAACAGGGGGCAGGAGAGGGGGTCGGCACGGAGCTGGCGGTAGGCCTGGGAGATGTCGGCCACCGAAGGGAGGGTGTATGCGTGGGGTTCCCCGAGGAACTCGCGTCGGGGGATGCCCGAGTTCACGCTTGCTCCCGGGGGGTAGGAGAGGTCGACGATGACCCGCCTCTTGCCCGAGTCGGCCTTGGGGCGGGTCATCATCGGGGAGACCTGGGTCCAGGGGGTAAAGGGAGGGACGGTGAAGGGGCCGATAAGGGCGCCGAGGGCCAGCTCCGTGTCGACGAAGTCTCGGACGTGCGAGAGGTTCTCGGGGGGCTCTCGGTGATTGGAGAAGGAAGGGCGGGGGAGGGTAGAGGCGGGGTAGTTAGCGGGAAAGCCGAACTCGAAGAAGTCGAGGACGGCGGGGTCGGGGTAGTGACAGAGGTGGGTGCGCCATGCAGGTATGTGGAGGCCCGAGGGAAGGGGAATGCGGGCGGCCAAAAAATTAGGAAGGCCCGCTTTCCGGAGGGTTGTGTAGGCATGGTTGAATGCCGGGTAGCGGGCCCACGCCTCGCCGGAGGTGTGCGGCCAGGAGGAAAGGAAGGTGGGGCGGTATTGGGAGGGGGTGGGGCCGCAGGAGGGGGTGGCTGGGAGGGTGTCCTGGAGGTGGCGGTTGATAACGTCGACGGTGGGTTCGTCGAGGGTGGGGGCGGGGGCGGGGGCGGGGTGGCGGTGGGGCGAGGAGGTGCGGTGGGGGGTGAGGGGGGCAGCGAAGTCGTGCTGGGTGGGAGGGGGGGGGGGGGGGTGCGGGCGGCGGGTCGGGTTCTGGGTCGGGGGGGCTGAGGAAAGCGGTGTTGCCTAAGGTGAGGTGGAAGTCTGGGTCGATGGTGCTGGTAGACAGCCGGTGTAGGGAGGCGACAGGGGCCTTATGGGCGGGAGAGGGCTCCCGGGCGGTGGAGGCGGTGCTGGCGGGAGCGGCACCGGTGCGGACGGCGGGCTTGGCCTCGGGCACGCTGATAGTGTGCGGGGCGGCCTGGTGTATGGCCGGCTGGGTCGGCCCGAGGAGGGCCGGGGGTCCGAGGCCGGGGGTAGCAACATGGGGGCTGGCTGGGTTGTGGATGTCGGCTGGGCTGGTTTTAACAGTAGTGGGCCGGTTGAGGGCCTCCGGGCCGGCCGGGGGGCTCCGGCGGACTAAAAATCCGCCGAGGTGGCAGGCATCGCGCGCTCACGGTTGCGCTTGGAGTTGCAGACGTCCTCACTGTGCGCTGTCAACATTTTGCGCACATTGGCGCAGTAAGCGCATGTATGCCGCTGCCTAGCGCCCCCTACGCCGTGGGCCTCCCCCGGGCCGGCCTGGGTGCAGGATGCAGGGTCCCGGTTCCATGCGTTGCAGGGGGCCCCGTGGAGGTCCCTGCTATAGGTAATCCGGGGCTCGGGCTGGAAGCGGGGCTGTTGGCGGGGTCTAGGGGGGTCTGCCGAGCGGGCGGGGGTGGCTGTGGAGGGCTGCTGGGTGGGCGTGGTGAGGGAGTCGACCCTGAGGGCGTTGAGGGCCACAGGGTCATGCCACCCATGGGGGAGCCTCCCGTCCGCGATCCAGGAGAATATGGACTCTGAGTAGCGGCGGACGGTAGGCCAGGGGTGGATGAGGATGTCCCTCATGACGGTGAGATGGTGGTGGTGTAGGCCCTGGAGGGAGTGAGCCGGGAAAGAGGGGTGGTTGACCAGGGAGAGGAGGGCGAGGCTATACTCGTCCTTAGTCGCCTCCCCGAGCTTTACCGCCTTGCGCCCCGGCCCCCTCTCCACGAGGTCGCAGGGAAAGACGTAGTCAGGGGGAATACCTCGGCGCCGTACGGTGTGTTGTGCCTCGGCGGATGCGAGGATGTCGCGGACTGCGTCGGCCGCGGATGTTGGGGTGTGCTCCGCGGGCTCCTGACGGTAGGTGGGCGGCGGTGTCGAGCTGGCGTGAACGCGGGTGTACTGCTCGTACTGCGGGTGCAGGCCTCCGGGCTGAGTCGCTTGAGGTGGGGGCGGCGGCCGGCTCCCGGCTGCAGCGTGCGCCCGAGGGGCCGGGACGGGTGGCAGGCTGTATGCGGGCTCCTGCCGCGGCGCGGGCGCGGGCTCCTCGGGAGGCCCTCGGGCAATCCCCGTCTCGACGGCCTCGACGCGGCTGGTGAGGCGGGTGATGGCCTCGATGAGGAGGGCGATCTCACTGCTGGCGTGGCCCGAGGGTGCTGCGGGCGACGTCGGGGCGGTAGAGGGAAGGGATCCCCCCGGGAGCCCGAGGACGGCCCCGGCGTGGCCATGCTGGAGATCTTGGATGTTTTCCGGCTCTTTCCCTTTCCGCGCCCGGGCATGGTGACGGTCGGCAGAGGAGCAGCGATCCGAGGAGAAGTAGAGCCGGGCAGGAGAGCCAAAGTAGAAGAAAGGCAGCGAGGTGGAGACTGGAGGCGAATGGCTGAAGGAGGCGGCGGGTGGCCTTATAAGGGAGAAGGTGAGCAGTGGCAGGAGAGGCGTGAACGCTCAAGGCCGGGGGAGGGCGGGGGTGAGGAGCGGGCGTCGCGCGAGGCACGAATGCTGGGTGAAAGCGCGGGCAGAGGGGGGGGGGGAGTCGCTCTCCCTTCCCTCGCATCAAACGAAATGCTTCGCATTACGACCAATGCCGAGCACTAGGCATGGTCACGACCAAAGATACAATTACACAGGAGTGTAGTACTAGGAAAGTTTGTTTTATTTAACAACGCCTCTAGAGCACATTGATTTTTATCATCGGCTATTGGACGTCCAAGATATGGTCATTGTGACATATTTCTTTAGAGGAAACCCACTGCCGCAACATAGGCTACTCTTTCCAATAAGCAGCAAATGGTCTTTCATATGCACTTTCCCACAGACAGGACAGTACATACGACAGCCTTTGATGAACCAGTTGTGGACCACTGGTTGGAATGGAAAATAGCCCAAACTGCAAATGTGTCCACTGAGCAGGATCGATTGGATGATCAACACCATCATAGCTGGACACTCTACCGCCTGAGCTACGCCCGGCTCCGTGTAGTACTAGGAGTAGATCTACGCTTAGCAGCAACACATATCAGCTTTGTAAATTTTTGGTTTGACTTACCCACACAGTGCAACATATGTTCTCTGTGAGATAAGGGTACATGGTGAAGTAGAGTGCTTTGTAAATCTTTGGTTTGACTTGTATGCACAGTGCAACATATGTTCTCTGTGAGATAAGGGTACGTGGTAAAGTAGAGTGGTATCTATTGGGATAAACATTACACTCCTATCTTTATAATCTAGTAGCAAATAGGCTTTCAAGGTAGCAAACAAAAATCTGTCCTATGATTATTTTCAGAGCTTTCAGTTCCTCGAAGTAAAATGTGAGGGTCCTTCCAAGTGATGCTTATTTTAAACTACGACTGACAAAATAGCCCTGCCACCCAGCCAAGTATCGCAGCCAAACACCTAGATTCACTGGCATGTTCTTGTGTTGCTGCTAATCTCGAGCACTGGTGTATACAAAAGGTGATGTTTTGAACCTACTACTTTTTGGAACAGGCATTATACTAAGTAGAGAAATACAATTATTCCTTCTACTCTACCAGACTTAGTAACACCTAGAAATGTGAGCATTTCTTCTCTCGCAATGGGTTCTAAAATTGTGGTTAAAGTTGCATGTTCCGATGAAATATAATTTTGTCAAAATTAAAACAACTACTTACATTTGATCCTATATATCCAACTTAGATGCTGGTGTATTAGCTAATGATTTGGGACAGTATATACAGCATAACCAGTGACTTTATAACCTCACCCCTTTGAACACTCAGTTTGAAACACCCATTATGCAGGGAGGCCATTAACCAATTAGGCCAATCTCGTGACCTCATTAGCCCCCCCAACCTAGTAGGCCTACTATACAGGGTCATAGAGGGGAAGGGGAAATGAGGTGGATGTTGCCCCTCCCCTCCATGTTGGATATTCAATTCTGTTTGGTCAATTCTATGAATATAATTAATCAATTTGGGTAATTTAAATTTTGAAATTTATATATATATATATTAGTATTGGCCGATCAATATATATTTTTTTTTTTGGTCCATATATATATATATGGACAAAAAAGAAATATATATGTGAAATATAAGCATTATGTGCATATAAATTTGCAGTGCTGCCTTTTATTATTTAATTATTATTATTTATTTATTCACTCCCTTGATATATACTATTTGCTCCCGGGCAGCCATCATAGCGGAAGAGGGGGCTGAGGTCAGCCTCGTAGCCCGCCACATCCAACAATGAACCCGAATGAGTGCCCCTGCTCATTCCATACTTTAAAATTCTTTTTTTTTTTACATTCTTTGATTAAAATTGCATAGGCTGATGGTCTTGACCTTCTGCCATCGGAATGATGTCATATACTAATATATATGTGATATTAGATATCCAATGCTGCTTTTGTCAATTCTATAGACATAATTAATCAAATTGTGTAATTTCAAATAATTTCTTTAACATTTGTTGATTAAAATTGCATAGTTTGATGTTTTGAAATTTCTGCCTTTGGGACGATGTCAATCATTTCCAGAATGTTTCACCCCAAACAGAAATACCTACCTACAGCCCTGTCAGGTTCCAGGATTAGTAGGTCATCTCACATCACTTGGTGACCGCGAGATGACCATCTAGGTCATAGCCACAGGAGTTTTGACAAGCTTGTCGAAATTATTTTGGGTTCTTTCAGCTCAAATTGCTTCAAAACTAGTCATTTTTCATCAAAATGACCCCAGACTAATGATTAGTAGCTCCTAATCATCCCGTTGATATATTTATCTAAAAAATACGACAAAAATTCAAACGCTATCGGACCATGCAACTTTAATTCGGGGAGGGAAGCTGGGTTGCCCGTCACATCACCAAGTGGGCCCAACGAACACTAAGCCCCCCCCCCCTCCCATCACCCCACCCAACCCCACCCCCATCCACTGACCCGCATTCGGTGCACTTACTCTGACCAGAGACTTTAGTTTACCACACCCACCCAGCCTCTATTTTAATTGTCACTACGGTGGCGGTCGGCTCGGGGTCCTCCTCCTCGAGCTCCTCTCCCTTCCGGCTCCCCTCGATATTGATGACATTGACGATTAAGACAAAAAATAACCTTGTACTCCTTTCCTTCATTAAACGGACCTTATTGTTTCCCATCCTTGTGTCTGGCTTCCTTCTGTGCGAATCAATGCAACATACAGGGTAACTCAATCATGGATCACACTGACACTGACACTTACAGCACAGTCTCGTGCTCATCTAATTCAAAAACATGTTTGTGTTCTTCACAGGGTGAGAATAAGGGCAGTATTTCTACAAACGCAAAATGACGGGAAACAACGTGGCTCTGTCGGAGGTGGAGAAAGCCATGTCTGAAAAAGAGAGAGATGCGGAGAAGAAGAGGATCATAAAGAACATCCTCCTCATCAGTCTCTCCTTCCTCATGACCTTCAACGCCTTCCAGGTAAGTCAAGCAGTGTTGCCTGTTTCCCCATGTCCCACATATTCTCTGGCCCGATCATATAGCCTTATATGGGGTCTGATCAAGGTTAGGGAAGTGGGGGGTGGTCAGGTTTTGACTAATAAATGACCTCAAACTATGTGTTGTAAATAAACGCAAGATATTGGGAGGAAATATATTTGTAACAATCCAGGTCTAAATGCATTGTCTGAAGACACACAAACACAGATCTAAGTTGGATATACTAGGACTAAATCTGGGGAACAAATTTAGTTTAGGACATGTAATATTCTAATCCCTAAATTTAGGTGACAGTTAGACCTCTACATCTGCTAGTAGTTAATGAGTGTACCCGGATCTAAGTGCGGTGTAAAATTTAAAATAGATGAGTGTTCCGGCTTTTAACTTGTTATGCAGTCGTAATACAGTTTGTTATCGCCTAGTAACACAGGCCCGAGGAAGTGGCACAAGTGGTTTCTGGCTTACACCATCAGTTCAGATCAATTGTTTCTAATTAATGAAGATAACACGTGCGCACGTGCGCACGCACAAACTAACGCATACGTACACACATGTGCACTCACACACACTCATGCAGATGTGAACACAAATGCACACACTAACAGACGCACACTCGCATGCACACACACACACACCACACACGAGTACACACACGCACACCCACCCACACACGTGTACACGCACACTAACAGATGCACACACACCACAGACATGTACACACACATATATACCACACCCATATACACACATATGCACACACACACTCTGGCATACACGTGTGCACACACACATGCACACACACTGGCACACGATGATATAATCTGCTGGCACATAAGTCCCTGCTGGAAAAAGTTCTAGCCGGGAAAGTGTTGGTTGGAAATAAAAGGTTGGCAAATATCATGACAGCGATCTATAAGCACCTTTTTTCTGACCTAATTGGTTCATTTGTTAATATCGAGACACTTTCAAATAAATGGTTAAACTATTGAATATTACCAACAAAATACTCATTTAGACAATTGTGAGGGTATTATCGTAAAATGTGTCACTATTATAATGGGATCATCTTTAAAGTAAATGCAGTACCTTTCAAATGTAGGGATGCCATAACCAATCAATCAATCCAAATGAAATGATTTGCCATCTATATTGTGCGTTCTTTTATACTGACGATAACATGGTTCTAACACATGTGCATTGTACCATTATAGACATGTGTAGATGGTTGCTCAAATGTTAGTTTTTTTCTCACTTGAACATAGGGTCGGTGAGACCGGTTCATATTTGTTGTATGCACACAGGTATCTACCATCAGAAAGGTTTTTTGTTTTATTTTAATTCCTCGAACACCCCACTAAAGCTTTATTTATACATGCTCTTTGTTTATCAAAAATGTCTGTATTTAGACGTTATCAGGTTTTGGAATGTCTTGACAATATATCAATACAGATATTTGCACTCTGGATTGTTCTCAAATAATAGCACCTCTTGTATTAATTTGTTCTTTTTAAATGTTCCTCACATATGGTTATCATCAACATATTGTGTAACATGCTTTCTACACAGAAAGCTTATTGTGTAAATAAACTTGCACACACCTACGCACAAATATATATATATATATATATATATATGTGTATTATAATGGATTATAATAATATAAAGAACGAAGCTGAACCCAAGGTTAATTATTATTATTCGTATATGTTCTTCGATATCTAGTATTAAGAGTCGCGCACCTACCTTGTTTATGCGCGCGTTTTATGGGGCGCTACCTGTGTCGCGCGGAAATATCGCTGAAACGGTCTCACTTCTGCTACTGTTTTCCTTCTGAGAGGTTGTGTGTGCTGCTGTTCAAGACTACCATTCGTGACATGCCGTATTGTGATGCGTGTGGGTTGTCGAATAAGGTAGACAAGAGTTGTAAAAAGAAAAGAGGTAGGAGGAAAGGGAAGCAGACTATGCCTGAACGAGTAACACGAGGAAGAGCAGCTGCAGAAGAAGCACAAATATCTGACTCGGACTCTCGAGATAATTCACCTGAGTTAACAGCTAAAATGTCTTCTGTCACGTTGGAAGAGCAGGAGAAAATAATGTTAAAAGAAATTAGTGACTTGTCGTTAGAAGAGCGAGTAGAAGAGTTGACGCAACAACGAGACGAGATGAGGCGACGGAAGGAGGGTCGACT
Source organism: Branchipolynoe longqiensis (assembly GCA_030323885.1). Classification (NCBI taxonomy): domain Eukaryota; kingdom Metazoa; phylum Annelida; class Polychaeta; order Phyllodocida; family Polynoidae; genus Branchipolynoe; species Branchipolynoe longqiensis. The sequence goes on along the minus strand of CM059190.1, from coordinate 60,475,392 downwards.
TCAGGGCATAGACGAATATTCAGGTCGCACGACGGCAGCCATGTTGGACGACAGGAGGACGACCGGTACCGCCGGTACATCAATGGTGGCGGGGGCCGCCATGAACGTCCATTCAGAGTACGGAAGGGCAGGAACTCGTCACAGGTCCAGGACAAGAAGGCGCAGGCGAACGCCTTCGGATTCAAGGAGTAGGAGCAGCAGCAGCACGAGAAGGCGCAGAAGTAAGTGGACGCTCAGGCGCTATGCAGTACTAGGTAAAGAAGTAAGAAAATTAAATTGCTACGAGCTAATAACTGCGTCCATTCGTTGGTGCCTAGATATTCAGAACTTGACAGTTAAGGACTACAAAGCTTTTCTTGAACATGTATGCTTTATGGCTTCCCGTGCTAGGCAAGACGACTTCCTTGATACTACTCATGTCGAGTATGACAAGGATATCAGAAAATTAGCAGAGGTGGAAGGCTTTGCAGCTTTTGGAAGTGGAAATACAGGGCTGTGCATGTTCCACTATGGGGTGCACAACATGCGCACCAAAAAGCCGGCAGCAAGCTTTGGTGCGCGTAAGACGAGCACAAACACTTATACTAAAGACGGTAAATTAGGCTGCTTTAGGTGGAATAAAGAGGCCGGTTGCAGTAGGAGTGAGGATGTGTGTAACTTTGGGCAATGGTGCGCGAAATGCGGGAGCAAGAATCACAAAAAATACACATGTTCAAAAGATTGACGAATTAATGCCAAGGCAAAGAAATACAGTGCTTCGAAACATATCAAGTGTGACATTGTTACCAAATTGAATTATATGAATAGTGTTCAAGACGCGCCGAGCTCACCACAGGTTGAAAAAAATTGTGATAGTGTGGTTGTTATAATGGCTGAACTGCACTCGACGACACACCATACGACTTGTAACAAGTTCGAGAATAATCAATGTTTCACTGTTGTTCCAGATAATGGTAAATGTGATAGTGTATTGTCCAATGATGCCTTGCCTTACAGTCAACTGAATTGCAATCTAAAGAATGTCACATGTGCTATTGACGATTTGGCCGACTGCCCTGCTGAGTTAGCATGCCAATTAGGTCGTCGTTCAATATGGGGCGCAAAATGCGCGCCCACTTATATTAGCCAGGTTGACAGAATAAATGCAAATCAAATTGAACACCGTACTGAAAATGCTACATGTGCTATTAGGGAGCAAATTAATTCTCGACATAGTTGTCCGGACAATCCTAATAGGGGTCTAGAGGATACTGAGGATAATGCATCTAGCCAGGTTAGCAGTATTGCAGATTGGATATATATCGGTACTACAAGTAAGGAAGATAGTTTCTATGTCGAGACAGTGGAGGGTCGTTGTTGGAAATTTCACATTAGAGAGGTACCGAGTGCTGAGCCTACTATAATTGAAGTAGCTAGTGATTGTATTAAAGGTAAATGCCTGTGCAGTTATTATATAGCCGACAACATAGTACAGCTAAAACCGTGTCGGGTAATATGCGAACTGTTTCTGCGAGGCGACACTGACCCGGACTGGATATATATCCTTTGGGGGGTCGTTTTCGGGTTCCATGTCACTAATAGTGACTGTGTTATACAATATAATACAAAATTGAAAAGAATTGACAACCCGAGTTTTAGAAATATAATAACAAAGAAATTAGAATCCGAGATTAATCAAAGTATAATTTCCCTAACCGAACAGATGCCACAGTGTGTACATAATATATTCTGTATACCGAAAGAGGTGGGCGGGAGGGGCATAATAGATTGCAGCAGGCCGAAAGGCAGTTCAATTAACGAGTTCACTGAAAAGGTATCCAATAAATTTCACTACAAGAGTGTCGATGATGTGGTAGATGTGTTGAACCAGGGAGATTACCTTGCCACTGTGGACTTGAAGGATGCGTATCGCGCGGTAGCAATCCACCCGACAGATAGGCAGAAGCAGGGTTTAATATGGGATTTTAATATCCAGGGAGGGGAGCCTACATACATGCTGGATAATAGATTGTGCATGGGTCTCTCTTCCAGTCCGTTTGTGTTTTCTAAAATATCAGACTTCATTTGCAGATGTGCTGTTAGGGAGGGCGTTAACAGTATTGTGAACTACCTCGATGATTTCTGCATTGTTGCCCCAAACTGGGACAAAGCTCAAGAGCAGCAGATTAAGCTAATTGCTATATTACGTCGCATTGGTTTCTACGTAAGTTACAAGAAACTGATTTCCCCTGCTACAAATATAAGATTTCTTGGCATCCTGATAGACTCTATTAGATTGGAGTTAACTCTACCACTAGATAAACTAGATAAACTACGTGAAATGTTATTATCATTTAAGGACAGGAAGAAGGCTACAAGGAAGGAAGTAGAGAGGCTAGGCGGAATGTTAGCCCACTGCGCCAAGGTAGTGCGTGGTGGGCGAACATTTTCTCATCGGGTCTATGACTTAATGGGGACAGTAAGGAAGCCTTATTATAAGATTCGCTTATATGCGGGGTTCAGAGAAGATATCCAATGGTGGATTGATTTTGCGGGAAGGTTCAATGGTACTGCGTTAATGTTAGGAAAAGTTTCTCTGCTACAGGCTGTCTATAGTGATGCTAGTAAGTGGGGCTACGGGGCCCTGTATAACACTGATTGGCTAGTAGGCTGTTTTGACCCGACGCTATCAACATCTCTGAGGGGGACCGTTGGTCACCATTATGATCAGCCAGATAATGAGGTTAGAACGTCCCATATTAACTCGCAACAAATGTGGGCGGTGTACGCAGCTGTGAAAAAATGGGGTCCTAGTTGGGGTGGGTCCTCATTAGTATTCATCACAGACAGTGCCACTGTAGAAGCGGCACTATGCACTGGAAGATCTAGATGCAAATTAATTATGTACTACTTAAGAAGACTGTTCTGGATGTCCATCGAATATAATTTTGTGTTCACCGCTGTACACATTAGCAGTGAATCGAATGTAATAACAGATGCCTTGAGCAGGCTTGATACCAAGGGTATGGAGAAAGTTATCGATGAATCAGATCCATATAAGACACTGTGTTGTAATGGTTTATTCAAACATCCGTTTTCTTTACAGAGGTCGTAAAGCTTAAAGCAGAGCAGAGGAATTTCCAACGGAAATGCTACGTGCCCAACTCCCTGTCTACCAGGGCTGTGCAGGTCAATAAGTATTTTTCCTTTGTATGAGAATTCTCAGAGACACATGCTCCTATTCCTTGTAGTTCGATGCAAATAGCGCTATATGCGACATGGCTAGCAAGAACGTTAAAATATTCATCGATAATTAATTATTTGAGCGGGTTGAACTTTTTTCTGAAGGAACAGGGTTCAGATCAGATAGATTATTCCGACTTTATATTATCATCTACCCTGCGGGGCATTCGCAGGCAGTTAGGGGACACTCCTAGGCAATCAATGCCTTTGCTACCTGATATGCTAAGGCATATTTTCTCTTATCTCACTCTGAATTCGGGACATATTGCTTGGCGGGCGGCGGTCCTATGCAGTTTCAGGGGCCTTCTAAGAAAATCGAACGTAACCTTTTCGGAGTCCGTGCTTTTGCGGAAGGATTTTAAATTCTTCCCATGGGGGATGTTGATAAAACTCTGCAGGTCTAAAACAATACAATTTCAGGAACGGACTCTGGACATCCCAGTTGCCAGAAGTCCTGATTTGGATTTATGTGCTGTCCATTGGACGGAAAGACACTTTGCTGAACGGCCGGCCGCTAATGACTCTCCCGCTTTTCTATTACCAAATGATGAAGGTGGAAGTTCACCGTTAACATATAAAGTATATCAATCTACCCTGAAGTTGTTTGGAGGCTTTGCAGGCCTCGATATTGAACAGTTATCATCTCATTCTTTGCGCAGGGGGGATGTACGTACCTGTCTATATGCAGGGCTACATTGGAGGAGATCCGGACAAGGGGCGACTGGACCAGTAATGCTGTGTTCCAGTACTTAAAAACCCTCCTGACGCTACGTATCTTGAATGATATGAAAGTCGCAGCTAAATTAGCTGATAAAGATTAAGCAGAGTTGGGTTGGAGGGACCCGTCTGGGTCTTATGGCACATTTAGTTCCGCCAGAGATAAAAAATAAATGAACTCAGCCCAACCCTGTTTGTTTGTCTATCCTTATGTTGCCGTAGTGGCTTATGTGTATTATAATGGATTATAATAATATAAAGAACGAAGCTGAACCCAAGGTTAATTATTATTATTTGTATATGTTCTTCGATATCTAGTATTAAGAGTCGCGCGCCTACCTTGTTTATGCACGCGTTTTATGGGGCGCTACCTGTGTCACGCGGAAATATCGCTGAAACGGTCTCACTTCTGCTACTGTTTTCCTTTTTTAGGTGGGGCACATTTAGTTCCGCCAGAGATAAAAAATAAATGAACTCAGCCCAACCCTGTTTGTTTGTCTATCCTTATGTTGCCGTAGTGGCTTATATATATATATATATATATATATATATATATATATATATATATATATATATGTGTGTGTGTGTGTGTGTTGGGGACTGGTAAATATATATAATATAGTTGTATTGTATTATTTCATTACGCGTAATTGACAAAACACCAATTTGGTTGAGTGTGAGTAAAAAACTTTGCCTGTCTCAATCAACACTCCAAATCGTTATTTCATTTAAAGTTTACAATTGACAAGAATAAACAGCAGGCAGTGCAGGATCCCAGAGGGGGGGGGGGGGGGGGGGCAATGACAGCCTGGAATGAACCAACCCTACTTATTACTTAGATTATAACTTCTAGTCCTAGTCCAGGCTGCTCGAGCTGAAACCCATGCAATACGGCACTTACAGGATTAGTATATATGCTACCTTAACTGCTGCAATGACTTCATTTCTTAATAATATTAGTATAATTCAGGAGCACAGAACGACAGGATCAGTATATAGCCTATAGTGAGAGTTTATTTATTTTTGTTCAACTGCTATTTATGTTAAATAAAATGGTGTTCGGGCCCTGCCCAGTTGGTGAGTGTCTTATTTGGCGCTCAGGAGCCAGGATGCTTAACCCAGTGGCCAGCAGCACTTCAACACTTTTTTTTTTGTAAAATATTTTATTCATCTGAATACTTATTTTGTCAGCGCCGGGGCACTGGTCTTCCAGCCGTTGGAGTGATTTGGTCTGTACATAGTGGAAGTGGAATGCGTTGCGTTGCGTGCAGCGCAACCCATTCGAACATATAAAGAAAGTGGTGGAGCAGCCTATGCTGCATAGAGTACAGCATAGGTAGTCAACATAGTGCAAGGTATAAGCATCAAGATAGAGTGTGCAATAATTTACACTAGTGGTTAAATCATATGCTGTGTTTGTATTTCAGTTAGATTTGGTTTTAATAACGGTTAGTCTTTTAATAGTGCCATGTTGTGCATGTATAGTGGTTTATATTGTGTGCATTGCTGGTTGAAGATGTAGTTATTCAGTGGTGGCAATGGGTCTCGAGTAGTGGTGGTGGGTTTCGAGTCATTGAGTTATAATGTTTGTTTGTTGTTGTTTTACGTCCTAGCAACATCTAAGGTCATATCAGGACGGGTACCGACTTGTGACAGTGCGCATCCTTTATAGTGCTGTCTCACTGGGAAACCAGGCCGCCGGGACCATGACCTGGTATCCCACTCAGTCACATTATCCTGACACTGAGCACACCAGTCCTTGCCCTGTCCTAGTAATGCCGAGCGCCTGGCTAGGAAGTGACAAGCACCAATTTTCAAGTCATTGGTTTGACTCGACCATGGCCCGAACCCACGACCCCACGATCTACCTTGAGTTATAATAGTTGTTTGTCAAATGTGGATGGGGGTGGGGGAAGGGGCCCATGGGCAGGGGGGCGAACATGCAGGGAGAGAGCAGGCACGAGAGAGGGCGAAGTCAATGGGTCGTTCAGCAGGTCGTATTATATATTTGCAGTTCCAGGTTTTGGGCCTGAATAACCAGGTGAGCTCTGTATGCATTTTTAAAGGCAAGGATTGAACCCGCTTCTCTGGTTTTGGTTGGGACTTCATTCCACATGACACTTCCTTTGTAAATCGGAGCTCTGATTAACTTATTTGTATTAGGGTTGGGCACCCAGAGCAGAGTCGATGTCCCCCTTCTTGTTACCCTGGTTGTGCAATCTATGTATTTGTCATCACTTTTGCAGGCAGCTTTCATGAAATGTCGTGGAGCTAACTGCTGGACCGATCACCAGATGCTGAGGTCAAAAGTGGCATTCAGAATACGACAGAAGCATAACAGGCAAGGGACAAATAAACCGACCAAGCTCAACACAGCAAAACTCAGTATCATCAGTCACAGGGAGAGCTTCAAGTGGGAGATGGACAGCGCTCTTGCCCAATGGGAGGAGAAGGAAAGCCCAACACCAGACGAGGAATGGGCAGCTTTGCAGCAGGTCGTATACAACACAGCTAAAGCATATCTTGGCAAGCCAGACAGAAAACACCAGGACTCGTTTGACCCCAACAACCAGGAGCTACATAATTTTATTAGCAGAAGAGACCAAGCCCACCAGAGAGTGTTGCAGACCAGGAACACTAGATCCACCACTGCAGCATACAAAGATGCCTGCAGATTGCTACAAAAATGCACCCGTGCACTGAAGTCAGACTGGTGGGAAATGAAGGCAGAGGAGCTGCAGAGAGCTGCAGACAGAAATAACAGGAAGGGCTTCTACAATGGACTGAAGGAAGTGTGGGGACCCATGAAGAAGGGACCTGTTCACCTGAAATCAACAGATGAATTGGAGACCTTTTCTGACAGCAAGATGGAGTGAACATTTCCAGAAGCTACTCAACGTCCCTGGTGACATAGATCATGAAGCTCTGGACAACATCCAGCAGCGCATTACCAAAACATGCCTCGCTGAGATTCCAACCATGGATGAGATGGCTAGAGCAATCGCCAGCCTGAAAGATGGCAAAGAACCTGGGGGTGATGGAATTCCTGCTGAAGTATGGAAGCACGGAGGAGACAATCTGTTCAACAGACTTCACCAACTAATCACCAATGCCTGGAAGGAGGTTTCGCCCACTTCACATGGAAGGAGGCCAGCATTGTAACCATCTACAAGAAAGGTGATCGAACAGACTGGGAACTATAGAGGAATCTCTCTTCTTTCCATAGCTGGCGAGATCTTCGCCAGGATCCTCCTCAACAGACTATCTATTCACATAACACCTGGAAACCGGAGCACTGTGGATATGATATTTTGTCTCCGACAGCTACAAGAAAAGTGCATTGAGCAGGACCGACCACTGTACATGGTATTTGTCGATTTCACTAAGGCTTTTGATACAGTCGGGAGGACCAGGCTATGGCAGCTACTGAGGAAGTATGGATGCCCAGAGAAGTTCACAACTATGACCGAGGCTCTACATACAGGAATGATGGCGAATGTTAGTGTTGGAGGGGAAGTCTCGGAATCGTTTGGGATTACCAATGGGGTCAAACAAGGTTGTGTACTGGCCCCCATGCTCTTCTCCATCTTCCTATCAACAATGCTCGATGAGTGATGGACGCATTGATGCTGAAATACAGAGGAGGATGGCCAAGGCTAGCACATCTTTCGGCCGACTACGTCAGAGACTCTGGAACAACCACCATGTGTCCATGCGGGTCAAAGGCAAGATCTACCATGCAATCGTGCTATCCACCTTACTATATGGAGCCGAGGCCTGGACAGTGTACAGACGACAGGTGAAAAAGCTGCATGCCTTCATGATGCGACATCTGCGTTCAATCATGAGGCTAACCTGGAAGGACAATGTGACAAATAAGGAAATACTCGAATGGACGGGGCTGCCCTCTGGAAGATCTTTTGATCAAATAGATTCTCCGGTGGACTGGACACCTCATGAGGATGTCATCAGACAGGCTACCAAAACAGATCTTCTATTCTCAACTGTCTTCTGGTTAGAGAAAGAGAGGGCGCCCTCGTCTCCGGTTCAAGGATGCCATCAAGAGAAACCTGAAGCTGAGAGACATTAAGACCGACTCATGGACATCACTCTCACAGCAGAGAGCTAAATGGAGAGTGGCAGTCAAGTAATGAAAGCAGTCTTTGTCGCATCGCGACCGACAGCATGATGATGGGTTAACCGACTTTGACTTAACCAACTTTTTTATATGATAAATGGTAGTATTTTGCCGGGCCACGGAAAAAAGTTTGGAATAACTGATCGTTTGGTTTAACCGAGCTTTGTTTAATGAGGTTATACTGTATGTGTTTTTATCTGTGTACGGTAGGTCTCAGTTTCACAACTCATGTATCACTGCCACGTCCTGTTTCCCACAGAGTCTAAGTCGGCTTCAAAGCAGTCTTCACATAGATGAGGGGATGGGAGTAATTAACTCATCAGTGCTTTACGTATCCCTCGTCATGTCCTGCCTCTTCCTGCCCAAGCTGCTAATCTCCAATGTCGGCCATAAGTGGACCATGCCTATCAGTTTCATGGGATATATCCTGTGGATGGCCGCCAATGGATATGCAGGTAGGTGTAGTTCCTATCAGTTGCCCGCCCTGATATGACCTTAGATGTCTTAATTTAAGAAGCAACATATATTCTTCATTTACATCTTCACATTGACCCGCTACTTTTGAGTTGAAAAATATAATAAAACGTGTAGTTTAAATTACCTTAAAAGTGAAATCGACAGCATTCTGTGGTCGCCATTTTGTCTTTTTGCATTCTCTCCCATTTCACCAACTCTGTGCCAATATAAGTAGCCATTCGATACTGGAGCTAGGAATTCCACTTCCTGTACCATACTAAAGCTATTTCACCCGTATTTAGACTAGATTGTTATTCACCCCTACTGCGTATAGCAAGGGTGAATTTTGTTATCAAGGCCAACTCGTAAGTGACATATTCTTGTGGTTGTTGCAGTGTGGGGCACCATGGTTCCGGCTTCCATCATAGTGGGTCTGGCCGCTGCCCCATTATGGACAGCGCAATGCTCATATTTCACCATCCTAGCCGGCCGGTACGCTCGGCTCACTGACAACCTCGAGGAGAATGTGGTGACGCGCTTCTTCGGAATCTTCTTCTGCTTCTTCCAGGCTTGTGAGTTCTATGTAAAGTTGTCTAGTCCGATGATTTTAAGTTTTTATCATTTTCTGAGGTAAATATATCTTCATTAGGTAGATGATTCACAACGCGGACGAGGCGCTACTATAGTATGGAGCTACTATAGTAGGTATTATAGTAGGGGCTACTATAGTTGATTAATCTTAAACACAGGGGAGAATCATACAACTAATGGAGGTAGACTGTTTTTCATGGAGATTCAGGCGCTCAACTCGCCGTGAATATGGCCTATGCTGCCGACACGGCGTAAAGTAACCACCAATTAATCAATCAATCAGGCGCTCAACCCTACCAATGTCCTTCCTTCTGTGGTGGCCGATGGACAACAATGCCTGACTAGTTGGTGCGGCGTCTAGTCGATATGTGCGGGTTTGGCGGGAAATAGCGTCAGAGGTGACGCGGTTGCGTTAGTTCATGTAGTTACCGTTAGGGTCAGTAGTACTGTGCGTACCTCCAGGTGTCGCCAGCGTCTGCCCCCTTTCCTCGCGCGCGAATTACCCATGTTGCCGGCGCAACATGGACAACCTATCTTGTTTGAAGTAACTTTAATTTGAAATGGCTAGCTTTTGATAAATTTGAAGTCCAAACATGCCAAATTAATATTGACAAGCACGCCAAAACTCTGACGCAGTGACTTCTTAAGTAACAGGTTCTATTGAATTGTCTTGGTATTCCCTTCAGTGTGGCAACAAATCAGTATCTAAGTTAGATAGGTAGAATCAAATCTGGGTCAGTGCATTTTGGTTTTGAAAATGTGATGCTTTCATCGGACTATGCGGCTTAAGTAAATACATAAATACATACATATGCCTACACATGTATTATATATGTGTATGTCTTATAAAAGTCTAAGTCGGTTTCAAAGCATTCTTCACACAGATGATCCTACATATATAGTTTCAAGTAATTAGGTTCTAGTTTTTGGTGTTTTTTATGTAGGTGTGGAAATCTAGAATAAAATGTATCGAATTGAATTGAATTAAATTAATATAATGAGTTAAACATACACATTTAAAAACAAAGCTATAATGTGGTCTTGAGACACGGGCCTCGCATGTGGGAGATCAGGAGTTTGGTTCCCGGTCGAGTCAAATCAATGACTTATCAAATTTATACTTGTCACTTCTTAGCCAGGCACTTGGCATTAATAGGATAGGGCAAGGACTGGTTAGCTCAGTGTCAGAATAATGTGACTGAGTGGGATATCGGGTCATGGTGCCGATGGCCTGATTTTCCAGTGGGGCAGCACTATAAAGTCACCATGAGTGTGCACTGTCACAAGTTGGTACCCATCCTGATATGACCTTAGATGTTGCTAGGACGTAAAACTCCAACAACCAACATTTCTGCATTTAATTTTTCTCAGATAACATGAGCTATTTTTTTCTGCAGCAAGCATCACTGGATCTATCATCTCCTTCACCATCCTGCAGCCCAAAGCCAGCGAAAAAGTGTACAATGTAAGCAAAGAAGACCTGGAGTACTGTGGGAAGAACGACTGCCCCTGGAACAACGTCACCAACGAGAACCTAGAAGGACCATCAAGCACAGTGGTACGTCGTTGTTGTCCCGTTGTTTACAGTTTACTTTATTTCGATATTGGGCGTTAACTCGGCTTTTGTTGGCTTATTTTTTTCATATAGTTGCATAGTCTGATAGTTTTAAGTTTCTGTCGTTTTTTAAAGCTAAATATATAGACCTATTTCATGTGACGTCAGAATAGGTAATTAGGTCAGTGCACGCGCAGCTTGGCTGCAGGACAACACAGTGTCACACTGCAAACTCAATGGCTATGAGCAATCTTCATACAGAAAATGTGAAATATCTCTAAAACCACACCACTTAGAAACAAACTGCTTGGCACACATATAGAAAACATATTCAACAAAAAGATTATATTAAATTTATAAGGTTAGTGTTCTGCATTTCTATTAATTTTGAATAAAATTGACCTGTTGAACTGTGCGTATCAGGCAAACTCAATGCATTGTCAAAAAATGGCCGTGAGCAATCTTCATACATAAAAAGTCAAATATCTCTAAAACTACACCAGCTAGAAACAAACTGCTTGAAACACATACAGAAAACATGTATAACAAAGAGATTATATTAGATTTATATGGTTAGGGTTCTGCATTTCTATTAATTTTGAATAAAACTGACGTTTTGCACTACGCGTATTGCCAAACTCAATGCATTGTGAATGGCATTAGCAATCTTCATACAGAAAAAGTGACATATCTCTAAAGCTAGACCACCTTGAAACAAACCGCTTGGAACACATATAGAAAACATATTTAACAAACGGATTATATCAAATGTATAAGGTTAGGGTTCTGCATTTCTATTAATTTTGAATAAAATTGACGTTTTGCACTGTGCGTATCGGCAAGCTCAACCAGTCAATGCATTGTCAATGGCCGTGAGCTATCTTCATACAGAAAAAGTGAAATATCCCTAAAACTACACCACCTAGAAACAAACTGTTTGGAACACATATAGAAAACATGTTTAACAAACAGATTATATTAAATTGATATGGGTAGGGTTCTGTATTTCTATTAATTTTGAATAAAACTGACGTTTGCACTGCACGTATCGGCAAACTCAATGGTAGTGTCTGTGAAAGTACAACGTCTGAACACTTTGACTTCTGGATGCTCAATGGTTCATTCCCATCCGGGGCTCACTGAACCACTGTCTAAACTTTCCATGACGTCATCTCATTTACATACTCTTTTGTCTCACTCACTGTCTAGAACATCATGCATCTCATTAACATATATTACCCACATGTCTGGATGTCTATTACGCATATATCACATCCCCCCTTAAAGTATTTCTGAAATATGCAATGTTTTAAAATGACTATCACTATACACATACAGCACCAGCAAAAAAATGAACATACTTAATATAAACATATATGCGTACCTAACTGAACTCACAGGTTCTATCAAATGTCCGAGCGCACTATGGCACTAAGTCCTGTGAACTGTCCGGCTGCTTAGCCTCCACAATATATATTGTCCATCATGATACAACGAGCACACACAATGCATCTGAAAATACAATCCTTAAACTTAGCATGCACATGTGTTTGTGTGTATATACCTATCGCGACTGATTGTTTGTTTGTTGTTGTTTTATGTCCTAGCAACATCTAAGGTCATATTAGGACGGGTACCGACTTGTGACAGTGTGCACTCATGGCGACTTTATAGTGCTGCCCCACTGGGAAACCAGGCCGCCGGCACCATGACCTGGTATCCCACTCAGTCACATTGTCCTGACACAGAGCACACCTGCCCTGTCCTAATAATGCCGAGCGCCTGGCTAGGAAGCGACAAGTATCAATTTTTAAGTCATTGGTTTGACTCGACCAGGGTTCGAACCCACGACCCCACGATCTACCAGCATGGGAGACGGGCGCTCTAACTCATTCGGCCATCCTGTCTGGTCACTACAGGTCTAACCTGCTCGCCGGCCTAATCACCCGACCTGACCTACTTAGATTAGCCGCATTGTTTACATTCGGCTGCGCCGCTGCGCCGCTGACCCACTTTGTGGCTGCCAGACTGGTTCGGGCTGCCCCCCCATGGGCGCCCTTATAATCTGAACCCTATTCCTATACAACATATTACCCGCCTCGTTTAAAATCTGATATTCTCTCCCTGAGATACCCGTACGACCTAAAATCACCCCTTTTTTCCACTCCCCTGCACGATTGTTGTACTTTATTTTATCCCCAACTTTCATTGGCTTGTGCGGCTTACCACATTTTTTGTCATGAAACACCTTCTGGCTTTGCTGTCTTTTTGCTGTCTGCACATTCTTTAAATTTTGCGTCTCGGGTACCAAAATTCCTTCCGCCATCGGCAACCTCCCTCTCAGCCTCCTGCTCATGAGCAGCTGAGCCGGAGATGCATTCAAGACGGGCAATGGAGTGTTCCGATAGTTCAACAAAGATAACTGAAGGTCTGTATTTGTCTTCTCACACTTCTTTAACATGTCCTTCACCGTTTGCACAAACCTTTCCACCTGGCCATTTCTTCGTGGATACTGCGGACTGGAATACACTGCTTTAAAACCATAGTGTTGTGCAAACTCGCTGTACTCATGGCTCTTAAATTGCGGACCATTGTCCGAAATGACCTGACTAGGAATACCGTGCCTCGGAAAATTATCCTTCATCGCCTCAATGACTGTGACAGACGACGTATCACCCAACAACGTTACCTCTGGATACTTTGTGTAATAATCCACAGTTATCAGGTAATTTTTATGATTTAACTCAAACAAGTCTGCTCCTACTTTTTCATACGGCTGACAGGCTATCGGATGGTTTATTAACGGCTCATTATGCAAATTTTGTTGGTTGTTTTGCCAAGTGTCACACCGACTGACTTTTTCCTCAATTTGTTTGTTTATGTTAGGCCAGAACATGCAGTCCCATGTCAGCTGCTTGGATTTCATTACACCCAAGTGTGTTTCGTGTAACGCCTCAAACATTTCACCGCGGATACCCGGAGGAACCACCACCCGATTGACTTTCGTTACCAGATTGTTCTCTACCGTTAACTCGTCTTTGTGTGGGATGTACTGTCTACACGGCGGTGTCTGTATGCGTGTAGTGTCCCACACATCCTCAATGTGCGTAATGAACATGGACATGGACACATCTCTTTCATATTCTCTGACAATTTTACTCAACAAGCTTGATTCTTGCATGTCCACTGCAGCCACGCAGAATGCGTCATCGAACAGGCTACCATGACCTACATTAGCACTATGTGCTCTGGACAATGTGTCAGCTGTTCAGCCTGGGCGCTGGGACTGTTGTACGGCTTGGAAATGTTCGTCGGCACGGCAGAGTGCACCTCATCAACCCGGGCCAGCAGGTTCAATGTCATGCAAGCCTGCTTCCCCAAAATAGGCTGACAGTTCCGTACCACTTGGAACCTGAAGTCTCTGCCGTTCACATCCACCAACGCCTCCCCGTCAGGAGTGATCCGATGTCCCGAGAACGTCACCAACAAACACCTGGTGTTCGTCAACTGCCCCGGGGCAACTTTGTCGAAGACGTTCCTCGGAGGCACGTTCGGCTCCGACCCGGTGTCGAGCTTGAACTTGACAGGACGACCATTCACTTGGACAGTCGCGTACCACAGCTCGGCATCTTGCTCGGCACCACGGTCAACGGCACCGACGAATAGATCCGTTGTCAGCACATTGACCTCTGCCGGATCCGGGTCTTCCTCAGCATTGTGAAGGTCGGGCGCTTCGACGGCCAACTCGTTGTCTGCCCAGTCTGCTCTGGCAGACCTTACCGAAGTGCCAGATCTTCTTGCAGACTATGCAAGCTTTGCCTTTCGCTGGGCAGACTCCCCGGCGGTGTTCGTACCCACAGTTCTGACAGCTGATCTTGAACTCTCCTGCACCGGCACTGCCAGAATTCCAAGATGGCGGTTTCCAAGATGGCGTCGCCGATGACCGGACTGCCGGTGGACCGGTATGCACAGTAGCATAGTTTCTAAGAAAATCAATTTCCTTAGCCTCAACATCTGATTTGGTGTTCTCCAACAGATCGGAACTAAACTCACTCATTTCACACATACTCACACACATCTCCAGAGTTAACTTAGCAGTTTGCAGCCACTAACCGATCACGCAACAGCGACTCCTCTACTGTTCCATATTTGCAATCCTTTACCTTGTCTCTCAATGCCGTGATGTATGTGGCCATAGTTTCTGTATCTTGATTATGCGAATTGAACTTGTACCTTGTTATTATCAAACTGCACTTGCCCACGGAATATGTCTGGAATGCTTCTGTGAGTGGTCCAATCCTGTCTCGGTCAGCGAGCGCGATGGACATATTGGCGAAAACCTTTGCGCTTCCTCGCCAGCGACGTGAAGGAAGATGCAGCATTGCACTCATTCTGCCTTCAGTATGACACCTGCAGCAATGGCGTATATGTCATATGGTCTGATCCATGTTTTCCAGTTCGATCTCACGTTGTTGCTGAGGACAAGCTGACCAGGTGGCCGCAAACCCGGCAGTGTATTAGTGGGCGGCATTCTTCCTCATCTGACACCATGTGAAAGTACAACGTCTGAACACTTTGACTTTTGGATACTCAATGGTTTATTCCTGTCCAAGGCTCACTGAACCGCCGGCTAAACTTTCCATGACGTCATCTCATTTACATACTCCTTTGTCTCACTCACTGTCTAGAACATCATGCATCTCATTAACATATATTACCCACAGGTCTGGACGTCTATTACGCATATATCACAGTGTGCATTCATTCAGCAGCCCAGCTGTGTGCGCATACACAATGTTTATAAACATTGAAAGGCATCTATTAAGTTGATTGTTATAGTCTATGTTCTCTTATTTTGAAGTAACTTTGATTTATAATGGTTACTTTAGTATCTGAAGTGTAAACATGCTAAATTAATTTTGGCATGCTTCTCAAAACTCTTATCCCCTTAGCCTTCAGCAGTAACAGTTTCTATTAAATTGATTTCGTATTCTATGCAGCAGCAAATGCTTAATAGGTTCACCAGTATTTAAGGTGGATATGTAGGTTCACATCGTGATAGTGCTTTGGTTTAGAAAATTCAATGCTTTCATCGGACTATGCAGCTTTAATTAAACCTTTGTCTCCCCTTCTCATTAACATTTTTTCTTTATTAATGAGATGAACCTGCGGGATTAACGTGTATATATATATATACATATATATACAGTAACACCTCTCTATACCGGCCCCTCCACAGATCGACCACTCCCCTATATCGACAATTCATTTGGGTCCCAACAATACCATTGTAAGGGTATTCTAACTCTCTAAACAGACCACCTCCATAAATGGACCACTTAAAGTCGGTCCCATGGTCGGTCGATTTAGAGAGGTTTTACTATATATATATATATATGTATATATATACAATATATTTAAAAAACCAAATGAGCTCTTTTCCAAAACGGAATAAGCCCTGATCCAAAAAATGAGTTTGTAATACCAGTGCCGTGTTTTGGAGAGGAGCTTTTCATATGTGTAAATATATGAAGAGCTCTTTACAGATGTCCTGGCCTTGGCCTCTCTTCCTCCGGTGCCTAGGTGTGGACGATGCTGGGCGTGTACATCGCCATCGCTCTGGGTGCTGTCATCATCACCATCATCTTCGTGGACCAGCTCCCAAATGAGCTGCGTCCTCCGAAGACCAGCTCGCTGGCTGAGGTGAAAGAGCTGCTCATTGCCACCGTCCGACAGTTACGTCACCGGGAGCAGCTGCTCATCATTCCACTCACCATGTACAGCGGCTTTGAGCAGGCCTTGTATGCAGCTGAATTCAGCAAGGTGGGTGCCATTGGCTCTGGTTTGAAGATAAAGGGATGGGGCAATAGTAGTGTACAACTAGTAGGTGATTCTATCCAGATGGGGTGGCTGAATGAATTTAGCGCCCGCCTCCCATTTTGGTAGATCGTTGGATTCGAATCCCTGGTTTCGAACCTCGGTTGAGCCACACCATTGACTTATTATACTAATTAAACTTGTCGCTACCTAGCCTGGTGCTCGACATTACTGGGATAAGGCAAGGAGCAGTGGAATAAGGAATAAGGAAGCCCAATTGTGTACGATTGAAACTTTCCCTGCTTAATCAACGAATGTACAACAGCACAAAAAAAGGCCAAATGGCATATTTAGCGTAGGTAAAGATTAGAGAGCAAGTTGGATATGCTTTATTTACTTAGTCTATAATCGGATGATTTATTCATTTGAATGTACTTTATCAGTTATTGACAGTATGTTGTATTTCACCATAAAAACATGAAAATAGATGAGGAATGGCATCATTGTCTGTATTGTTTCGTTTTTCAGTCGTATATATCCTGCAGTAGTGGCATTTGGAATGTAGGCTTGGTGACGATCCCCTTCGGGGTCGTCAACGCTCTCGTGTCCTTCTCCAGTGGAGCGATAGCGAAGTACACGGGTCGCTTACCCATCTTCATCGCAGGTATGTTGGAATGCTAACACTAACAGCTAACTTTACCAGACCCGACAAGACAGTCGGTCAATATCTATTCAGTCCTCAAGGCGGCTGGTGTCAGAGAGGGGGCGGGGAGTGGGAAGAGAGGGGCGGGGCAGGGGCTGACCGACCACTCTGTCCTGACTAATTAAAGCTGGATAGTCCAATGAGAGCATAAAAATGTCATCCTGCAGTATTGGTATTTGAAATTTGAGCCCTGTTCACACGGGCAATGTAAATCGATTCGTAGAAAGCGACTTGTATAGTTCGCCTCACATTTCTCGTGTGAACGCACGTCTGATGCGGATTAGGGCTGATTCGACTCACGTGATGCGGATCGTGTAAACCACCTAAGCGAGGTAGTCTACGTGAATCGATTCCTGTGATGCGGATAATGTTGCCCGTGTGGACGCAACCAATTCGCCTCACCTGATTCGATTTGTGTGATGCGCCTCACATTTTGTCCGTGTGAACACGGCTATAGACTACGTGACGATCCCCTTCGGCATCGTTAATCCCCTCGGGCGTATTCGATTAATCAACTCGGGTCACCCGAGCCGCTTTTTGGCGCATGCGCACATCCTACAGACTCGGGTTGAATAAACGAATACGCTCGGGGTGGACAAAACGTTGGCTTAATCTGAAACTTAATATTATTTTCCAATAACCGATAGAAATACAGCAATATAGGATTTAAAGTATTTTATGATTGTAGAAGCTGAAAATCTGTGTTATTAAAAAAAAAGTATTAAAACAACACGGAGGAGTTGTACCTGTAGGTGTTATACTACAAGTACCAGCCCAGATGTGACGTCATCGCTCCTGGCAAACCCCAGCCAAGAGGTGGGTTACTGGGGTCGGATCTTTTTGCACACGGCACTTGTATTTCTCGACTCCACTCGCGGTGTTCGATTTGAAATTCTGACGACTCGGGTGACCCGAGTCGCCCGGATGGTGTTAATCGATTACGGCCCTCGTGTCCTTCACCAGCGGAGCCCTGGCGAAGTATGTGGGTTGCTTACACATCTTCATCGCAGGCCGACCTAACGAGATGGTTAGTCAGTAACTGTTCAGTCCTCAAGGCGACTGGTGTCAGAAAGGTGGGGGGGGGGGGGGGGGGGAGGGGGGGCAGTGGCCAACCGACCACTCTGCCCTGACTGCATAGCCCAATGAGAGCATCAAATTGTCAAAACTAAAACAATTATCTAGATTTTATTCTACATATCTAACTTAGATACTGGTGCCTTTATTAAGCATTGCTTGCCACATCGAAGGGAATACTGAGCCAATTTAATAGAGCATGTTACTGCTGCAGCCTATGGTGTCCGAGTTTCTACATGATTGTTACAATTAATTTGGACTTCAAATATCTGAAAGTTAGATAGGTCGACTCAAATCTAGGTTAAATGTTTTGGCTTAGGAAATGTAATGCTTTTATCGGACTGCAGCAAGGCGGGAGACGCATATGTTACAAACGACTTACAAACGACTTACAAACGACATAACTTACAAATGACTGTTGTTAATTTGCCTTACGATTAGCATGCATAGGGCAAGCACTGGCTGGCTTAGTATCAAGATTAGGATTGACTAAAGTCCCAGTCGCACTATGGCTTACAACCACTTTGTGACCACTTTGGACCAAAGAACCCACAGTCACTGGCGACCTTCTTGCGACCAAAACAATGGTGGCCGGCCTCTTTGCGACCAGTATAGTCATAAGGAGGTTTTAGTGCAGTAGCTGCAACCTCCTCGCAACCAAAATGGTTGCAAGGTCGGCGACCAGTGAGGGATATTTTACGACCACTTTGCGACCATTTTGAGAGCACTTGCGACTTCTTTGCGACCAATGTTTTTAGTGGTCCCAAAGAGGTTGCAAACGGTCGCAAGCACTAGTGTGAGTGGAGTATAAGATATTGGATCATTGTGCTACAAGCACATGAGCCTAGTAGGGAAGCACTAAAAAGATACCATGAGTGTGCACTGTCACAAGTTGATAACCGTCATGATGTGACCTTAGATGGTGATGGGCCTACCTCTAAAAGGCAAACTCTAAGCAAGCATTGAAAACATGTTCATGGGTGACAGATTGTTGTGACTGATACGTGAAGCTGTAATTAAGTCAAGCATGTTGCATACTGCAGGTTTCGTGGTCGACCTATGCATCCAGTGCACCCTCCTTTTCTGGATGCCAACCCCAGACACCAAGTTTGTCCTCTTCATCCTCGCCAGCATGTGGGGCTTCACAGATGGCATCTGGCAGACGCAAATCAATGGTGAGCTATCGGGTTCATTTATTGTAGCAGATGCAACTCGATGGTGAGCTATCGGGTTGTCTTATGGTAGTAGACGCAACACAATGGTGAGCTATAGGGTTGTTTATTGTAGTAGAGTAACGTCAATGGTGAGCTATCAAGTTGTTTTATTGTAGCAGACTCAACTCAATGGTAAGCTATTGGGTTGTTTTATTGTAGTAGACTCAGCTCAATGGTGAACTATCAGGTTGTTTTATTGTAGTAAATGCAACTCAATGGTGAACTATCGGGTTGTTTTATTGTAGTAAATGCAACTCAATGGTGAACTATCGGGTTGTTTTATTGTAGTAGACTCAACTCAATTGTGAGCTATCGAGTTGTTTTATTGTAGTAGACCCATTTCAATGGTGAACTATCGGGTTGTTTTATTGTAGTAGATCCAACTCAATGGTGAACTATCGGGTTGTTTTATTGTAGTAGACTCAACTCAATGGTGAACTATCGGGTTGTTTTATTGTAGCAGATCCAACTCAATGGTGAACTATCGGTTGTTTTATTGTAGTAGACCCATTTCAATGGTGAGCTATTGGGTTGTTTTATTGTAGTAGATGCAACTCAATGGTGAACTATTGGGTTGTTTTATTGTAGTAGATGCAACTCAATGGTGAACTATCGGGTTGTTTTATTGTAGTAGATCCAACTCAATGGTGAACTATCGGGTTGTTTTATTGTAGTAGATGCAACTCAATGGTGAACTATTGGGTTGTTTTATTGTAGTAGATGCAACTCAATGGTGAACTATTGGGTTGTTTTATTGTAGTAGATGCAACTCAATGGTGAACTATCGGGTTGTTTTATTGTAGTAGATCCAACTCAATGGTGAACTATCGGGTTGTTTTATTGTAGTAGACCCATTTCAATGGTGAGCTATTGGGTTGTTTTATTGTAGTAGATGCAACTCAATGGTGAACTATTGGGTTGTTTTATTGTAGTAGATGCAACTCAATGGTGAACTATCGGGTTGTTTTATTGTAGCAGACTCAGCTCAATTGTGAGCTATTGGGTTGTTTTATTGTAGTAGATGCAACTCAATGGTGAACTATTGGGTTGTTTTATTGTAGTAGATACAACTCAATGGTGAACTATTGGGTTGTTTTATTGTAGCAGACTCAGCTCAATTGTGAGCTATTGGGTTGTTTTATTGTAGTAGATGCAACTCAATGGTGAACTATTGGGTTGTTTTATTGTAGTAGATGCAACTCAATGGTGAACTATTGGGTTGTTTTATTGTAGTAGATGCAACTCAATGGTGAACTATCGGGTTGTTTTATTGTAGTAGATGCAACTCAATGGTGAACTATTGGGTTGTTTTATTGTAGTAGATGCAACTCAATGGTGAACTATCGGGTTGTTTTATTGTAGTAGATGCAACTCAGTGGTGAACTATTGGGTTGTTTTATTGTAGTAGATGCAACTCAATGGTGAACTATCGGGTTGTTTTATTGTAGTAGATCCAACTCAGTGGTGAATTATCGGGTTGTTTTATTGTAGTAGATCCAACTCAATGGTGAACTATCGGGTTGTTTTATTGTAGTAGACTCAACTCAATGGTGAACTATCGGGTTGTTTTATTGTAGTAGACTCAACTCATTGTAGTAGACCCATCTCAATGGTGAACTATCGGGTTCTTTTATTGTAGTAGATCCAACTCAATGGTGAACTATCGGGTTGTTTTATTGTAGTAGATGCAACTCAGTGGTGAACTATTGGGTTGTTTTATTGTAGTAGACTCAACTCAATGGTGAACTATCGGGTTGTTTTATTGTAGTAGATCCAACTCAGTGGTGAATTTCTCGGGTTGTTTTATTGTAGTAGACTCAACTCAATGGTGAACTATCGGGTTGTTTTATTGTAGTAGATGCAACTCAATGGTGAACTATCGGGTTGTTTTATTGTAGTAGACCCATCTCAATGGTGACTATCGGGTTGTTTTATTGTAGTAGACTCATCTCAATGGTGAACTATCGGGTTGTTTTATTGTAGTAGATCCAACTCAGTGGTGAACTATTGGGTTGTTTTATTGTAGTAGATCCAACTCAATGGTGAACTATCGGGTTGTTTTATTGTAGTAGATGCAACTCAATGGTGAACTATTGGGTTGTTTTATTGTAGTAGACTCAACTCAATGGTGAAATATTGGGTTGTTTTATTGTAGTAGATGCAACTGAATGGTGAATAATAGGGTTGTTTTATTGTAGCGGACTTGTGTCAATGTAGACCTATCCGGTTCATTTATTGTAACAGACTCAACTCAATGGTGAGCTACCAGGTTGGTTTATGGTAGTAGATTGACATGAATCTATTGGGTTGTTTTATTATACCGGTAGTAGATTCATATCAGTGAGAACCTATCAGGTTGGTATTGATTGTTTTATTGTAGCAGACTCACGTCAGTGTGCAGCTATCAGGTTGTTTTATTGTAGTAGATTGAAATGAATGGTGGCTACCATGCTACTAGGACTATGCCTACTATGAATAATTATCAACGCAGGACACGAATCGGTATAAGGTGGGTATTATTAGTTCTCGGTTATGTCTAGATGGTATTCTTGTTGCTTGAAGTCAATTCTTGATTGAAATGTCTAGGGTATTGTCCCAGCGCTCAACCTTGAATTCTTACAGATGGGTGGGTGGGATGGCTGAGAAAGAAAAGAAGACAAACTTGCAGTAACCACGCGGCAGGTTCAGACTCACTGGCGAAAGTGAGCTACTCGGTGCTCAAATCGGCAGTGCAGGCCCGAACCACCAGGTGGCAGCAGCGGCGTTGTAGTTACGGGGAGAGAATATAGGGGGCGCTAGTGTCGGTGGCCATAGAGTTCAAGGTTAAGCGTGCGATTCGGTCCCGCACCCCAAATTACCCATGTTACCGCCGCAACATGAAAAATTATCAATGCAGGACACAAATTGGTATAAGGTGAGTTTTATTGATTCTCGGTTATGTCTAGATGGTATTCTTGTTGCTTTAGGTACATGAAGCTTTACAAGAAAGACAAACAGATCTGTGAGCTCAAATATTGCCAGGGATACGCAAAGATAAAGAAGTACTCATCTGAGCGAAAATAGGGGATTTACTGAGTTTCTGATGTCGGCGATATGGATTTGAAGGGAGCTTCCCGATGAATTCTCGCATTTTTACGCAAGTTGGATATGTGAATGTGTTCAGATTTGATGTATAAAGACCACTAGAAGATGCAGAAATCATTGTTTCGCTACACGGAAGACATTTCTGGGAGAAATCGAGGTTTTTATAGGTCTGTTTACACTGGTAACTAACTGCACCGGAAGTAGGTTTGTTTGTTGATATCCTCGCACCGAATGGCCCATACAGAATCCAGCCTCAGATAATATCTTCAGACAACAAATATGTCTAAATTAGCAGTGAAAATTGCTAATCAGCTACACAAAATATCAAGTCCTACCAAGGAAAGATCTTCAGCTGCCGATTTAATTCAAGAAGAATTTGACGACTGCGGAGAAGGTCAAGGTCACAGCACCAAAGCCCCGGATGGCAGACAGCTGAGACATTGAAAACTCCCAGATTAGCATTTCCCAAGACCCACTAACCAAGGTAGACCCCATGAAATGTTCAAAATGCATGTCACTTGGATGTTCCAATCTCACTGAGTGTGAAGTGTGTGCTTTGTGGTTCTTTGGGAAATGTGCCCACTTGAAGCAATACGCATTGAAGGCCCTGAACGCATGCAGGGGGATCCATTGGTACTGTAATGGGTGTGAGGCCAGTGCTGTTGGAGCTGTGACCAACATGAAGTACAAGCTGGCGGAACGGTCACCCGAAGAGTTCCTGAATCAGAAAATTATAGACCAGATAGAAGGGGCATTCACTGCATTCGAGTCAAAGATTAAGAAGTCGGCCATTTCAGTTGAAGAGACCATGAAAAAGAGCTACGCTGACATAGTCATGAAGCTCAAGGAGAAGGTGGAAGCACAGGTAGTGACGGGTAGACCCACAACACCAGCTGCCCAGTCGAATGGTGATGCAAATCTGCGTGAACTACACAAGACCGGCAAGAAAGGCAGGAAAACCTGATCATATTTGGAATTCCAGAAAGTAAGTCAGACAACCGAGATTCTCATAAGACTCATGACAATGTCCACTTCCAGACGATTTGCCAGGACGGACTGGATGTAGATGTTGACATCCTACACTCTACCAGACTGGGGGCAAAAAAGAGAGGAGGCCCGGTCCGACTACTTCGGGTCAAGTTACAGGACGAGCGGATGAAGATGAACATAGTGAGGAACGTGAAGAATCTGGCACGCTCAGACGACCAATTTCTCACCGAAGTGTATATCAAGAAGGACATGACATACACTGAGAGGCAAGAAGACAAGAAACTGCGAGAAGAGCTGAAAGCCCGCAGGGACGAGGCCAGACAAAGCCGAGAGGACGCCCACTGGATCATCCGCCGAGGAAGGGTGGTCAACACCACCCGACCCGGGCGACAGACCGAACCGCCCCCTAGGGACATGACCGAGCCCTTGGCCAACCTGCCGCAGTAAGAGGCCCATGCCCAACAAACGAAGAATCACACTGTACAAAATCGCACCAGAAGCACTAAGATGTATATACACCAACACTGACTCACTGCTTGACAAGAGATCCAAATTAGACGTTATCATCACTTTGACGGATGCAGACATTATAGGAATTACTGAAATTCTCCCAAAGAATAGAGACATGAACCCTGAGGACAAGATCGATGGGTACAACCATTTCAGTAATCTGGAGAAGTGTAAGAGAGGAGTGATCATATATGTCAGAGAAAGTCTCAACGCCGTCCCATTATCACTGCTAGAGGAGAGTAACTTTGAAGAATCAGTGTGGTGCCGAGTAAAACTAAAGAATGATGACGTGTTAACACTAGGTGTGATCTACAGATCACCAAACAGCCCACCCGAGAACCACAATCGCCTCAGAAGTCTGATACACGAAGCGAACAACTTACAATTATCCCATCTACTAATAATGGGTGACTTTAATTATTCTGATATCAACTGGAGAACGGAAACAACACCAGCAGATGTTAACAATGTAGCATCAAGGTTTATGGAGTGCCTGAGAGACTGTTTTTTATACCAGCATGTAAGGGACCCAACTCACTACCGAGGTAGTCAGAAGCTTAAGACATTGGACCTACTCATCACAAATGAGCAGGGCATGGTGGACAACATAGAGCTCAATGCACGATCGGGAAAAGGCACCATGTCTGTATAAACTTTGACTTCAACTGCTATGTAGAAACACCTGTGAATCATCAAGCCAAGTACATCTACCACAAAGGTGACTACACGAATATGAGAGATAAAGCGGACAGCATGTGCTGGGAAATACCACCAGATACAGACATAGAAACTGCATGGAGAACAATAACCAACAACGTTAAAGAACTCATGGACCAGTTCATACCGTAAACCAGACCGACGCACAATCGGAAGAAAAGACCGCCATATATGACGGCCAAAGCTAGAGATAAACTGAATGAGAAGAAGAACACATTTAGAAAAGTTCTGGAGACGGAAGGGATTACCTCACATACGCCAAGGCCAGAAATCAAGCAAAGTGGGCATGTAGACAAGCAGAAAAGGACTTTGAGAAAAGGATCGCAAGCGAGGCAAGGACAAACCTAAAAGCATTCTACAAGTATGCACAATCCAAGATGAGGACTAGAGTGAAGATCATAAACCTGACCGATGATGGCGGCAACCTAGTAACAGATGACAAAGAGAAAGCCAATCTGATGAACCGGTTCTTTTCCTCGGTATTCACGGATGAAGACCTAACGAACATGCCAGTGTTCAATGAAAGGAACTACGACCATCCACTGACTGACTTCCTCATCACTTCAGATATGGTGAAGAAGAAACTGGAGAAGCTCAACCCATCCAAGTCACCAGGACCAGACGGAATGCGCCCTAGAGTTCTCCGAGAGCTGAAAGACCAGATAGCAGAACCACTCTGCCAGGTGTATAGATTGTCACTGAAACATGGGATCCTCCCTAAGGAATTGAAAACGGGTTGGGTGTTACCAATACACAAGAAAAGCAGCCGACTCAGACCATCAAACTATCGACCAGTAAGCTTGACTTCAGTAGCATGCAAAGTGATGCAGCAGATCATACGCGATGTAATCATAGAACACCTGGTCAAAAATGAGCTGCTATCATCTTGTCAACACGCGTTCATCAAAGGGAGATCGTGGAAGTGGGTAGCAGACTTTCTCAGGGGCAGACACCAACAAGACACCAACAAGTATCTATCAGAGGATATTTGTCAGCCATAGCTGCAGTTCTCAGTGGTATCCCACAGGGCAGCATATTAGGGCCGCTATTATTTGTCATTTTCGTTAACGAGATGCTTGACATGGTACACACATGCATCCAGATGTTTGCGGATGAGACGAAACTATTCACGCATATCAAAGACGAGTCTCATGAAGCTAGACTGCAAGATGACCTGAATAACCTAAAAACATGAGCTGATGCATGGCAGTTAAGATTTAACCTCGACAAATGCAAAGTGCTCCACCTGGGATGAAGCAATCAGAGGGCAAATTATCAAACTTCTCGAGAGAGTACAGAGGCGCGTGACCCATCTAGTACCAACCCTGAAGAAATTCTCTTACAGAGACCGACTACTAGCACTAAACCTGTCAAGCCTATACTACAGAAGGGCCCGCGGAGACCTCATTGAGATCTACAAACACCTCAGCGGAACATATACAGTAAAAAACTGGGACATCATACTCGAGCCAAAACGCGGTCTGATAACCAGAGGGCATAATAAGAAGATCGTCAAACCCAGGACTAACAAGCAAGTTCGTCAAAACTTCCTCACTGAAAGAGCCGGGAACAGTTGGAAGAGACTACCAGCTGATATAGTGAATGCCCCGAGCTTAAACTCTTTCAAAGGACGCCTCGAAAAGCACTAGGTAAATTACCGCTCCAGTCAGCGCTCGCCGCACAAAAACTATAACTTCACTAGGTCCCACTAGCTTAGACAGGCCAAACCTGCTAACAGGCATTGATGCCTAATCTCTAAAGCAGAAGAGGATAAGTGTAAGTGTTAAGTCAGTTCTTGATTGAAATGTCTAGGGTATTGTCCCAGCGCTCAACCAAAAGTGGTGGAGAGCGCTGTGGGACAGGGCTTGATGCCGTCGTGGGGCACGTATTGGTGGACTGCTGCTGAGGTCCAGGTGCCGAAGCTCTGGATGTCGTCCAGTGTCAAGCCGAGTGTGGCACAAGCTTGGGCACCTCCACGGTGCGAGCTGTGGAGGGTAACCGTTTGTGGCACCAGATGGCCGTTCGTCATCAGTGCCAGCCTTATAGTGGCGAGCAATGCGGAGGGGCGTAGGGGCGTGCCTGAGGTGGTGCTGAATGCGGGACCGCATAGGAGTAGCAGCATGTATGTCGCGTAGTCCATCCAGGCTGCGACAGAGCAGTATGGCGAGCCGGGTATTGCGGGCACAACGATGTTGGTGTGTTTGCCGGCTCTCCATCAGGTCTTAGTCGAGGCCACGTGGACGTTCATGCCCTCAGACGTCAGTGTAACATCCGAGGCACGGAGGGCGTGTCCGCGGGTGGCCGGGTCATTGGACTGGAGCAGGTTTGATTGTCTTAATATGGTGAAGTTGGCCATCAGCGTGGCTGCTGTTAGTACGCGTCCATTGGGGCCGGCACTTTGGAAGAACCTCACTATCGCCTTTATGTGTTCAGGGGTAATGGGGGGGGGGGGGGGGGGGGGGGGGGGCACCTGGGCTGGTATGTGGTCGGATGTTCTTTGTATCCCCTTCTTCAGCAGGCCCACTGGGTATGTATCGAATGCCGCAGAGGACCCACCAGTGGCCCGGGGCCAGGTGCGGGCCCCGCTGATGTAGTTCAGGGCCACACCAGGCGTCTTGAGCTCGTCCGCCAGATGTTGGATGTATGAGAGCACCAGGTACTGGGTTGGCTGTGTCGGGTCGGCTCCATGTTGCCGCATGTATCTGATGTACCTGGCCACTTGTCGGTTCTTGTTGCGCCAGGTCCCCGGGGCCAGTCCCGCAGAGATCATCTTCATCAGTCGCTCGTGGTGCTGTGTGGAGAAACCTGGGGATGAGAGCCAAATGTGTTAGGGGAAGAACCAGGTCTACAGGCCTGGGGTCAGGGTGTCAGTGAAGCAATAAAACCCACCTAATAGCTATTCGTGGCCTGCGTTGATAATTGTTCATGTTACGGCGGTAACATGGGTAATTTGGCGCGCGGGACTGAATCGCACGCTTAACCTTGAACTCTATGGCTGCCGACACTGGTGCCACCTATATTCTCTCCCCGTAACTACACCGCCGCCGCTGCCACCTGGCAGTTCGGGCCTGGACTGCCGATTTGAGCACCGAGTAGCTCACTTTCGCCAGTGAGCCCAAACCTGGCGCATGGTTACTGCAAGTCTGTCTTCTTTTCTTTCTCAGCCAAATAAAAATTTTCTTTTTCTATGGGAATTTGTTTCCCTTGACCACAAATATATGATTGTGAGCTTTCTAATTTAATGAGTGTCTATTGGCACATAATTGATTGTCTGCTTTTACATGTAAAAGCGATAGTTTGAACAAAAAACAAACATTTCTCGCCGTGAATATGGCCTATGCTGCCGACACGGCGTAAAGCAACCATCAATCAATCAATCAATCAAAACTTTCTCAGCCATCCCACCTACCCATCTGTAAGAATTCAACGCTGCAGGCTTCTCCAGGAATGAAATGTTCTCAGAACCCGAAACCAAATAGGCCTTATGTTTGGCATGGGACAATTGATGAAATAGGTTTTGAACAAATCAGCAGCAACAACAAAAATAACTACAGTAAAACCTCTCTAACCGACCACCTCCACAGATCGACCACTCATATATATCGATCGCTTTATTTATTTTGGGTCCCAGCAATACTATTGTAACCATATTCTAACTCCCTAAATGGACCACTTAAAGTCGGTCCCAAGATTGGTCGATTTAGAGAGGTTTTACTGTATTTCACTTATATATTATTCTGGGGAATGATTTCTACTGATAATCCAATAGCGTAAACTCACGAACGTCACCTCGCGGCTTGTAAGTTGTAGACAAAATAATTGTGAAAAGTCAACAGGTAAAGAACAACAAAGTAGCTACGTTTATAGATCACTTGTTGAGTAACTTCTACTGGAATGTCAGTAAGGCAAACTGTCAAGTGTTTCCTGGCAGCTCTGTACGGGGTGATATTCGCCACTGAGTCGGAGGCGGCTTTCTCCAACTACCGGATGTGGGAGTCGATTGGCTTCATCATTGCCTTTGGGTACTCCTTCTTCATCTGCACGAGCCTGAAGCTGTACATTGTCACCACCGTTCTCATCGTAGGCTTTATCGGGTAAGTAGGCCTACATGCACGGCACCATCTTCTTAACAAATATAATAAATTAAAATAAAATGTTAACCCCATACTCCCCCCCCCCCCCGCACAATAAAACTAACTATTTCTGCCATGCTTTGACTTTGAGGAGAGATGGTGGAGGTTATATTTTGGTATATAATATATAGTATAGTTATACGAATCTTACCTGGGTATCTCTCTCTCATAAACAAATCTTCTCTCTCTCCCTCCCTCACCCTCTCTCTCTTTCTCTCTCTCTTTTTCTCTCACCCATGACTTAGTATGGGATAGGCTACACAAGAAGCATATGCTGGGGCATTCTGTGACTATCGCACATTGCATAATGTTGTTGAAGATTTATACTGACTATCATGGATAAGCCTGAATAGGCTTGTTTTCACCATTAGACAGTTTCACAATTAGACAATTAAATGTGAGTAGCTTGGTAATATTATTTCTTTAATTAATACAGCTACATCATCGTCGAAATCACGGTGAAGAGGAATAAGCTGACAGCGTCTTCTACTCGTACACTTCCTCCGAAGATGGACCATTCAGCCCTGGAAAATAGGGCCTTCGACAGCAACATTAATTCAAACATAGTTCAAGCAGAGGACCCCTTCTGGCCATTTCCTCCCAAGCAGCCATCACCGGAAGTAGTGCTGAGTACAAAGATGTAACATGGAGTTGAACTCGCTTCGTCTGAAGCAGATATACTTTTCTCTTCTGAGTATCCATGTGTTGCATCCCCATGTTATCTGCATAAGTGTGGACTTTCCACTGTTGAGCAATATTTATCAAAACGGAAAATCCAGCAATTGCCACTATCACAATTTAGGATTATTGAAATGCTGTAGGCCTAGGGCCTACCGTCAAGCCATCTAAGCTCTCCTGAAATAACAGAGCTACATTTCATTATGGGTCAAATCACATGTTTTTGCTGTGATTGAATAGTTTAGAAATTGCTATTTGTGTAGGCTATAGGCATATGTGGTGTTACTCTATTTGGAAATCAAAGGTGGCTGCCGATATAGCCTATGTTTTTGTTTCAGTTCTCAGTTAGGTTTACGTGAAATATAAATTACAGGACACCCAAGAAATTTAAAGGTATCTGTGATCCTGCACCTCACCATCTGTTCTATCGTACTGAGCCTAGTCCTTGAAGCCAAACAAGTGGGCTCGCCTCATCCATTGCACTCTGCAACGCATGTTACTATCTGGCGGGATCAGCCGATTTTGGGGGGTAGATTAGTTGATTAAGCAGAGGAAATTTCAATCGTGGACGATTTGTCTTCCTCATTCCAAGGCTCCTTTCCTAATCATAATAATGACGAGCGACAGGCTAGGAAGCGACAAGTATCAATTTTTAAGTCATTGGTTTGACTCGACCAGGGTTCAAACCCACGATCTACCAAAACTGGAGACGGACGCTCAACTCACTCGGTCATCCCGTCTCTTTGATGAGCTTCAGTATTTCCTTTAGATGGGGAGACGGGGTTAGTTGACTCAGTGTCCAAGTTGATCCACCCACTGTTTTGGCTAAACTGGCAATTGTTTTATATTGTGCACCACCTATTATCACAAGTATCCAACAAACACTATTCAAACAAAATGTGGGAGAACCTATGCATACGATAAGATTTCTACACATAAAAATATGATTTCACCACCAAAAAGTGAATTCATTGGTTGAGACTTTCACAGCATCTCCTATTCAGATATATGTAGATAATTAATTTATAACAGTTTGTGTTAGTAGGTGTCTGTGTTCTCTAATATTAGCACATAACTCGGGTATAATTATTAGCTGGTTTCAAGCATATGTACTAAACTGTCTCAATGACCAAATAGATTGGTAGTTCTAATGGGTGTTATGCCATTGTTGAATTCTCTTCTTTGCATTAATCATTTATTTTTAAACCGCACAGAGTACACTCTAATTATTGCCAGTATTATGTTCTCCGCACTGTTTCTTTTTTAATCAGCTAAGGGTTAATCAACATTAAGCCTCATCAGTCCTTGGCTGAGTGACCACCTGAGGTGAGAATGTGAGGTGCTGAGTGGTAGGATGTAACAAAGTACACTTATTTAATTAAAATACTTACGTAAATTATTGTGAAATTTACTTATAACGAAGTATATTTTTAGAGAATTACTTTTACTTATGATGAACTACTTTCTTCGCTACTCTTTAATTTAGATCTGTTGACCACACATTTCCCACTCTAGCTATACACACACAATTTCAGTTCAACTGGTTGTGTGTGCAAAACCCCGTAAACACAAATCCAAAAATTGAAATAAGCATTGAGCCAAACCTCCAAAAAGTTAATTTGTTAAATTCCTGTTGTTGTTCATTGTTCCATAATTTCATCACAGCAACAGTTGAGTTATGGGAAATTAAAATTAGCTTCACGTAAATATCTGTTATTTTAATTAATTTGTTGAATTGCCGTTTCTGAGATTTTGCGCATGAACTCTTCATATATATACACATAATTAAATGTTGTACCCATCTATTAGTGATATGTAATGTGTATGTGGATATTTTATATGAATAGTAATGTATGTATACATATATATAATTGTGAGTTGTCAGTAAAGAAGTGGGCAACGACCCGAATGGATGGGAGTGAGACCCTTAGGAGGAAAAGAATTCCATACTTGAATGGGAGGGAGGGTGCAAGAAGAGGCACTAACAACTCCGTGGTTATTATGCTTGTACTTATATGGTACAGTTCCAGCATAATTTATTGTTTCACCGAGGACCGGTGTTGCGGTTTCCCGGGGACACCAGTTTGCCAGGGACACATTGCTTCTGCGCATGCATCAAAATCGAACAGCATCATCACTAATCTTATAAATTTAATATAATGTTTTTGGTAAAGATGTTTTCTATATGTGTACCAAACGATTTGTTTCTAGGTGGTGTCGTTTTAGAGATATTTAACTTTTCCTGTATTTTATGTATGAAGATTGCTCACGGCCATTGACAATGCCTTTAGTTGGATGGTATGCGCAGTGAAAAACATTAGTTTTATTCAAAATTAATAGAAATCAAGAACCCTAACCTTATCAATTTAATATAATCTTAATGGTAAAGATGTTTTCTATACGTGTACGAAGCGATTTGTTTCTAGGTGGTGTAATTTTAGAGATATTTGATTTTTTTTCTGTATGAAGATTTGCTCACGGCCGTTGACAATGCATTTGAATGGAAGTGTCCCTGGCAAACTGGTGTCCCTCGGAATCCGCAACACCAGGCCTCGGCTATTTAGAGGACAGTGAGAGGTGAGCATGGCCCAGTGATGTCACTCTTCAATATGGTTAATGTGACTCATTGGTAATCTTGAAGTCATACAAACACTGACTCCCTTGGGTTCACCGGGTGAAAGTCTCAACCAGAACCTGTTACTGTTGACATATATAATATCTGGGGTGTGATTGACATTCAGCAAAAACTCTGAAAGTCAGACCAGAGGATGGGAGGCCACCCAGGCCATCAACAAGGTCCGAGGCAGAGCCCCAACAACTTCTAGAAGCTCATACACTAACAACATGCTTATACCTTTCTATCATAAATGGTTGCAATAGACCACGCCAGTTAAGCTAGTGACATCTATTGGCAGAATCTGGAACTACTCTAGTCGGGTACATTCCCTGACTGCCTATGATTTCACATGCTGTATCTCCGGAAAGGATCCTTGGAAAAATAATAAAAGGCTTGATATTCAGATATTCATATCGCAACAGGATTCAAGCTCTTATCCTTTTAATATATCTTTTAAAAAAATCAACTATAGTGTATTTTTCTTCTGAAATTTCACCACCGCTCTCTTCATGTATTACACCTCTCCAGTTAAGCTAGTGACATTTATCAGCAGAATCTGGAACTACTCGTCGGGTAGTTTCAAGCTTGACTGGTGGGGTTTATTGTCTACAGCTGGAAGAGCAGCGGTTCAACAGACTGAATAAAACATGTTGCTCCAAGCATTGGCGTGGCACACCGAAATTAGTTTCTATATTTTCAACTAGTACTTTATCATGAAAGTATACTTGTAGTTAAGGGAGGAAAATATGCTTACTACCTATTTACTAACCCCAACTTGTAGTTCTATTACAAACAGATCCAAGTAGTTCTATTATATTACCATCAAACGCAAATCTGTCCAGTTACTTGATAGAGAATAAACAATAACTGACAAATGAATATCACAATAGTTTATTTTTGTCCAGTCTCCTTGCGTTCAGTAGAAAGAACCGGCAGGTAGGGCTGTGATTAATCATCCAGGCCCTGATGTCTCAAAAATACAATATCAATTACTCCCGAGTCCATTTCATAACAGCTTCTTCAGTGAATGCTATCTACAATGAGATGAGTTGTATGTTAACATTTCTCTTTGACAATGTAACCACACAAAGCTATAAACATCTGATATGGACGACTAAACTAAACTGATCCACTCACCCAAATGGCAACTGAGGAAACGAGTGAATGTTAGTCTTTATACAAAAAATATATATTTAAAAAATTAAATTTTAAAGACGGGGTGGGGGAGGGTAGAACCAACACTAAAATATCCTTGGATACACTAAGCGGCAACCCAAAGTTGGCAACATTTTCAAGGTAGTACAAGAAGTACTACTACTTTTCCAGACCCCCCCCCCCCTCCCCCAAAGTAGTACACATCAATATTTTACTAGACCCAGATGGGGTGGCCAAATGAGTTGAGTGCTCGTCTCTCGTTTTGGTAGGTCATTGGATTCTGTTTGTTGTTTTACATACCAGCAACATCTGAGCTCATATTATTAATCAAACTTTTCTTTTTCTATGGGAATTTGTTTCCCTTGACCACAAATATATGATTGTGAGCTTTCTAATTTAATGAGTGTCTATTGGCACATAATTGATTGTCTGCTTTTACATATAAAAGTGATGGTTTGAACAAAAAACAAACGCGGTGAATATGGCCTATGCTGCCAACATGGCGTAAAGCAACCACCAATCAATCAATCTGAGCTCATATCAGGGTGGGTACCGACTTGTGACGACGCGCACATATGGTGACTTTATAGTGCTGCCCCACTGGGAGACCAGTCTGCCAGCACCATGACCTGATATCACACTCAGTTACATTATCCTGACACTGAGCCGACCAGTCTCATAGGATTCAAACCCCGGGTTCGAAGCGTGGTCAAGTCAAACCAAGAACTTCAAAATGTATACTTAGGCCTACTGCTACCTAGCCTGGCAGCGGCATGAAGAAGGTAAATTGTCCGTGATTGAAAATACTGGAGCTTAATCAACTAATGTACAATAACCGGATGTGTCGCAAAAAAACAAACATTTTTATTAAACGATAAAAGTTGTACTTCACTGTCAGCCCTCTTCCCCTTGTCATATATGCTTTGTATGACCGTGAAAATGTTGACAACTTTATACCGCCCCTAACTTCCTTAGCAAATTACCTAACAATGGCAATGCCATCACAAAAGCCAGGCAATGCCGCTATTCTCCCACTTTGCTAGTACCTCATTGTCACGTGACCTTACAATCAGTGTAATGAAGGACAGGTTCGGGGGAGGAGTTAGAAGTATGCCCATATTTGTTTTCCAGTTAAGTATATTGAACAAACTATATTTTACATACCTTCCCTTTAAAAACATATAAATAAATAAACTCGTCAAAGGAGTTGGGGGCTATGCAATAATCCTCAGAAATATTTAAATTATCTCCTATATGGTGACGGGTTACACACGTTCTCGTTGGATGAGGAACAAACAAATCAAACATACAGACACACACACCTCTATGGATGATGGGAAATTGTGCTCAGGTCAACAATAAAAAGAAATAATGGATAAATCGGCACAGCCTATAGTTGACACTGAAAATTCGGACGTTTAAGAGCCAAATTAAGGAACATCATTTACCCACCAAGTTGGATGCTGTTCTAAGGTAAATGCTATTTTGTATTTATTATCTCTCCCCCTAACGAGGAAGCATCATACACATGGGATTGTTGCGGTCAGGATTCAGTTATACAAACACTACGGGAGTATACACAAAATACCCAACCATTTGGGCAGCTACTCGTCAACGTATTATAACAATGCGATGAGATGACTCTTGCGGTGTCCTATACGCATGCGCACCACAGCTGTAAGTATAATGCATGATGAATGCTGCAGACAATGGAGGCATTTGACTGGGACCTTTCGATCCGCAAGATTTAGGCTCCGCCCACCTGCGCAGTGAACTAGGTTTTCGAATGCAAAGAGAACATGTCAAATGGCTTCAGTGGTTTCAGACAATCAGAGCTGTTCTCTTCCATTGCAAATGGCTGCCCTGTATGGGGTCGGCCATTTGCAATCGAAAAGAACCAATCAGAGCTGTTAATTTCCATTGCAAATGGCTGCCCCCATAGAGGGCAGCCATTTGCAATAAAAAAGAACAGCTCTGATTGGCTGGAGCTACTGAATCTTTCAACCTTTCCATATCAGCCATCTTGAAATACACTATGTGACCTAATGGATGGAGCCACAAGACACATTCGATTCAAAAGTATAGAAACCCACTTCCTGTCCCAGTCGAATAGGAATTTGTAAAGAAATATTTTGATATCCGCATAGAAAGGCCCAGTCGAATACATCCAATGATTGTACATGGGCCACGCGAGGTAAAGGTGGTGAATATTCACCTCATGCTAGTACACGTATAAACCCCTAGGGGGCGTCTTTGGTTACGAAACCAGACGGCACCCTTGTCGGGGAATGCCAGTACAACAGGTTTCGGGACCTTTAGCAGCTCTCTCCAGCCATAATCTCATTCCGAAACTAAACATCAAAGATCCTTATTCCTTTGTACTGGGGACAGACATGAAATTAATTCAACTGCATTTGGGAAAACACGAAGCATCCTACTGCGAAGTGATCAACGACCAAAGATAAATGCCAGCCAGCTGAAATGCGGGCTATATGTTTAACCACCGGTCACTGTAATCCAACCCGGCCATCTTGGCCCATTCACAGTGCCACCTGGCACTTAAGCATGGCATCAGTCCACTTAGTTCCCACGGAATCCTCTAGGAGCCACGAAGGCACGAATCCTCAATCAAATCACTTACATAGTCTTAATCCTCCATATCCACTACGACCATGCTTCACATATTAAGCATGTATTGTTGCATTGGATGAAATTCAATTTAATAGAACCTTTTACTGCTGACATTTAGAATGTCCCGCATTTTGACGTGCATGTCAAAATAAATGTTGCTTGTTTTCACTTCAAATAACTCCAAATGTGATTTCAAACTAACCACCAACCTAAGATATTTATCCAAATGATGGCAGAAACTCAAAACCATGAGACTATGCAACTCAGACTTTAGTTAGACTTATTACTAACACATATTGTGTAATATTGAAGGTCTTTTCCATATCTTAAAGCTGCATAGTTCAATGAAAGCATGACCTTTAAAACCAAAATGCTTACCTAGATTTGATCCCACATATCTAACTTAAATCCTTGTGCACTGAAGTATTTCTTTGCGGGATAGAAATGGACACTAAGTCAACAAAATAGAATCTGTCACTGCTGAAAGTTTATGGTATCAGAGTTTTGATGTGCATGCCAAAATTAATTTAGCATATTTGCACTTCAAATATCTCCAATGTTAGCCATTTAAAATAAAAGTTACTTCAAACTAAAGGTAGATTATAAAATTTATGTCCTAGCAACATCTATGGTTGTTGAAGCTTTACCTCTTGGCAACATCTAAGGTCATATCAGGATGGGTTGGTCATGACATGTGGTCAGTTTAAATACAGGTGGACTAACCTATCATATTCATATAAGTGCATGACGTCATTCACAAGCCTGTCCTAAATACGCTGCAGCACTAAATGTGGATGTTCAATCTTTTTGTCTAATCGCCAAGCTGTTTGAATATTCATTGTTCACTATCAGCCTTGATGCGCATGACAACCTGTGCATCTGCCAGCACTGTACCCAACAAGTCTAACCAAACAATCACATGTGTGCCACATCTTTACATTGTTCTCCTGCCGAGGACATCCAAGAGCAGAAAAAACACGCAAAATTAAAAAGCTTCATGGGCTGGCAACGAGCCATAATGTATATGTGTTAATATTTAAATAGGTGAAGCACCTAAGTATTGTACTTCTGTTTTCTCCTTTTTCATGTGAAAAAATTACTGATATAAATATCAACTTGTGTGTACATTGATCATCTGGAAATAAATATTTTGTATTATTATTATTATTATTATTACTACATGCTGTGATGAAGGTGCCAACACCATACTCTCCGCTCTCAACTGCGTCACTTACATGCATATAATGATATAGCAATTCAGTATTAGGACGCAGATCGCCCTATAAACAAGCTGGAAGTGTAAAGCCGAGCTTCCATTAATGCATATTTGTGTACATAAAGCATCACCTGTCCTGTGTAGAGACCCTACCTGACTGTGGGTGAGTCAGGGCGAGTCCCTCAGTGCGCAGTAGTGAACATCATTTGGCTAGGGTCTTCACATGTGTAAAATTGAATCGATCTATGAACAGGGATGAAAGTGATCTTCGGCAACAACAACAAATCGGAAATCAAGACGAGACCAAAGCTCTACCTAGCAGTTTCTCCCGTGATATGACATCATAGATGGAGAGGGGCCGGGGTGAGGGATTTCAAAGCAATATGGCTAAAATTAAATTGTGTAGCATACATACCGATGATGAATGTGGTTTTACATCTCAGCACCATTTGAGGGTCATATCAGGACAGTACCGACCTGTGCCAGTGGTTTTATTAATTTTCCCGCACTATGTGTATATGTGGAATCTTACAAACACACACCACTTAAACGTGATGCAGTGCGCGCTAATGGACTCTCGGCTTAACTTAATTCGGGGCAACTGATTAAATTCCTTAGAACAGAAAAGAAAATAACCTAACCGTTATCGGTAGTTGAAGAGGCTTACGCTTATGGTAACCATTTATAAACCATGTGTTACACCATTTGAATGCTAAATACTCTCACGCAACATTTTATTTAACGTATTGAATGAATAGTTTCCATGAAACATACCATATCCTGCAGAGATCCCAGCTATATAATGGTGTTTCTTAATATTATATACATATATCAATATCTGCTCTTGATCAAATACACATGTACGAACACCAGTAGAAAACAAAAATAGAATTATTTCGAATAAATAGTAAATTGTGTATATGTTAACTGTACTGGTATATGAAGTAGGTCGTGTGTATATTATCTGTACTGCTAATTGTAACCCCACCCCCACATTACAAGGAATGCCATTGAAGATATCCATAACAAGACCAAATGTTTAGTTGTGCGTTACCGTTACTTACATATATTTAATCTCCCTCACTCCGTCCTGGTAGGTCGGTATGCTACCTAGCACTTGGAGAAGTTTGGTGTGTTTTGCGTGTTTGTTTAATGGGTTTCTCTAGTGCCAGAACAGATGTTAAGAAACCACTCCTATCCCTCCCAACACATTACAACCTAACAAAACTAAATATAATTCAGAACACCATGAATGAAACATTTCAGATGGCTCTATTAACAAAACATTTTTTTTTTTTTAAAGTCAACCAAGCTCACTCTCTGTTCAACATCAGACGGCACACACACACTCCCTATAACTAAAGCGGGGGTTTAAACTTGCCCTTCTCTACAAGACCAGATTTTGTGTGAGGCATGTCCGATTTTATTGGATCGCCCCACCCCACCCCTCCTAATAAACAGTTCAACATTATCTACCATAAATTTAGACGTGATCTCACAGTTGCTGGACAATAGGCGATAGAAGTACACCGACTGCAATAACAGCTTAAATAAGCCTAATCCCACATGGCAGTCGCACACACGTAACACCCCCCCCCCCCCCATTACACACCGCCCACCCCCCCATACACATCGACCCCTTTCCCACCCTTCTCACCAAGTACACACATACACGCACTCCTTCCCAGAATCCCCAGTCCCGCTTGAAAAAAAGGGTCTATTTACGCCAATTAAAGCTGCATAATCCAATGAAAGCATCACATTTTCTAGACCCACTTACTTAGATTTGATCATATATATCCAACTTAGATACTGATGTGCTTATTACAAAATTATTGCAGTTTGGTGTTTCTGTGCTATGTTGGTACGCTTCAAAATGGGTAAACAAAACCTTCTGTGTCCAGAATAGTAGCAGTGTGCAGGTCCAAATTAAAACAGCAAGTTTTCACATCAAATATCTCCAAAGTTAGCCCCCTAAAATAAAAATTACTTCAAACTAAAGTAAAATATATTATAAGCATCAACCTAATATAGCTATCAAATTTTTTTTAATTCACATTTTTTATCCCCGCAGAAACTCAAAACATCAGATTATGCAACTTCAATTATACCTCCACATGGGCCCAGCTAGGGACCTGTGGTTCATGACGCAATAGTTTAGATAAAATACATACACACACTGTATATATATGGCTGACAGAAACGCCCGTGCCGCCCGCCAGGGGGCGCGTCAGTCGTCGTCCACCTGGCGGTACTTCTTGATGCGCTTCCACTCGCCGGTGCCGTAGTTCATCTGGAAGTAGGCGTCCACCACCATCGGCATGTAGAGCCCGTCCGGCTGCTGGATGCTCTCCGGGGTCTCCGAAAGCCGGATGTTGACAATGTCGCCCTGCTGTGGGCACGGATTTTCTGCAGACAGCCATTAGGGTACATTGTTAGGTTTTGCTTGGTTTAAAAAAAATGTTTTTGGCTTTACATCCTCCCAACATCTCAGGGGATGCGCTGAATTGCTATATCAGTATATGCATGTAGGTGCTGCAGTTGACAGCAGACATTCCATGGCGTTGGCTCATTGGCACTCACAACTTGCAACAGCGACACAATGTATAATGAATTGCCATAGAACAAAAATACATTTAAATCATTTACCACACAACCACTGAATGCAGAAACTTCCAATTGGACAAAACAATATTTTTCTCAAATTAATTATGTGGCCAATGTCTACTAAAATGTTTGCAGGGTCCGTCCGTACACATGTGAAGATATGGAATTCAAGGCTATTTCAATGCTTTTCAATGCCGTTTTAGATACGAATTCAAGACTATTTTCATTTGGATATCAGGGGGAAAAAACCAATGGGGAATGGTGATTTTGGACTAATTTAGATCAGTGGTGACAGTATTGGAATTCTAGGCTTTTCAAGACTAATTACCCAAAAGAGGTTAAATTCAAGGCTTTCCAAGGCTTCAAATGAAGTTCAAGACTTTCCAAGACCCATACGGACCCTGCGTCTCTTAAGGAACATAGCACATATTTAGAAATGCAATCAATTACTTATTTATTCAGTCATAGGAGAGATAACGCTTAGATTATGATTATAATATAAATAAAGCTTAGATTATTATTGAAATAATTAAAATATAAATAACAGTGTGGTGATAAAACTCACCTCTTGAGCCCGCCATGAAACCTAGAATGAGTGCCTTCTCTGTTCGCGTCATCTCCTTGCAATTGCGGAATATTTCCTGGGCCTCCATCATTTGTTGGCGCTGAAGAACACAACAAGGGGTCATCAGGTGTCCCAGAACAGGTCAG
The DNA here is from genome assembly GCA_030323885.1 of Branchipolynoe longqiensis. NCBI lineage: Eukaryota > Metazoa > Annelida > Polychaeta > Phyllodocida > Polynoidae > Branchipolynoe > Branchipolynoe longqiensis. The sequence continues at coordinate 60,434,856 of CM059190.1, read as the reverse complement.
GCGAAAAATCTGCAAGTCTTACCAGAACAATAGCTAGTTTCAAAGGAATTCCTCTGAAATGAAGATCAACTCCATTGCACACTATAAACCACAACATTGCACTATTAAAAGACTAACTGATACTAAAACCAAATCTAACTGATATACAACCACAGCATATGATTTACCCACTATTGTACTTTACTGCACACTGTGTCTTGATGCAAATACCTTGCACTATGTTGAGTACCTGTGCTGTACACTATACAGCATAGACTGCTCCCCCACTTTCAATGTTCAGAATGAGGTGTGCTGCACACAATGCAGCACATTCCACTTCCCCATCACCATATACAAACCAAATGTAATCGCTCCAACAGCTGGAAGACCAGTGCCTCAGTACTGACAAAATATGTATTCAGACGAATAACAATATTTACAAAAAAAACTCACCTTGTCAAGAAAGTAAATGTGGAACTAATACACTAAAAATAACACCACACACCACCCAATTTTATATTAAATGAAAGTCATAACCTTACAATCAGAGTAAAATAGAATCAAATTCTCAAGTGGAGAGAACAGTGGCATTTCTCAGCACATAGATGTAAGGGCTAGTGATGATGACACGTATAAGGCCTACCGATAATCACATAATACATATATATATCATATTTACATAAATATATACATTTATTTTTAATAGGCATAACTTATTTCGTAGATTACCAAAGATGGCTAAATCTTCGAAATAGCCCAAGATCTTTTTGCGCCTGACGCTAAGAAGCGACTGCACCCACCGTGAGGGACAGTCCCTTTTTCTGTGCCTGCGGGGCGGCGGGCTGCACCTGGATGGCGGCGGGCTGGCCGGGCTGGGCGGGCTGAGTCACGACCACCTGCTGGACGGGCTGCGTCGTCGTCGTCACCACCTGCAGGGTGGTGGCAGCCACACCGGGGGTAGCGGGCTGCAACACAACACACTCCACATGTCACACAAGCACTGCACCACAAAGACACATATTTTATTATTTGTTTGTTGGGGGCTTTACGTCCTGTTTAACAAGATCAGGGCGTCAAGTGAGGCAGTGGGTCAAATAAATAGGAAAATAGGGATTTCTTTGTCAGAAAAATAGGGATTTCCCCTACAAAATAGGAATTTTGCATCACAGCAAATGTACCAAAATAGTGTATTATAGCCATCAAATGAGCAGTCACCTCAAAAAGTAGGAAAACAGGAAACAAACAATTGAAGTTCAAATTTTAATGCATGGTATGATCATATGTGTGCTACTTGTTCAAGTCTCATTCTATTTGATTTGTAGTCTACCACATTACCCAGCTTAGTAGGGGGAACCCCTGCTTAGTAGGTGTCCTCCTATTTTTCTTTAAAAATATATATTTTCTGACAAAAATGTTACAAAAGTGACATTCTCAAACCTTGTTTTCTAATAATCCTGAACAAATAGTGTGCAGTGCAGAGACAAATTATGGCGTTTAGAAAAAAAAAAGAATCAATGGGTCAAAAGATATAAAAAAAATAGGGAGAAAATATGACTTTTTAAATGAAAATATGGCGTCATCCAAAAACAGGGAAAATTAGGAAAATGTAGGACACTTGACGACCTGCAAGATTAAAAAGGAGAGAATGTCTGGACTAATTCGAGACACAGGACGACTCCGTACTATATAGTGATATTTTATTATCAATCTTTCAAAATTTCTTTTCTAGAGTAAATACACACGTTGAAGAATACAGTGAGTGACAGGCAGTTTTGATCACTATATTAAAGTCCCGCACATAGAGTACGTGAAGCAGCATATTAGCACCATGTATCAAGTATGTCAGTGTCTTATATAGTCAGTTCTGCCTCCAGGCTAGTCAACCTATCTCCAGTAGGGAGGGTGGGAGGTGAAATTAAGTAGCAGTAGTCGCACAGTCGCGTTGATCGGGTGCTTAGGCGAACTGAGTTATTCTGTGTGCATCTGGCGATCAACAGGTTTAGTTTAGAGCGGTAACCACCACGCATTCGACGGCTACCAGGTCACGCTCCTAGAGTAATTATGTTATTTCCTAACCACCTTTTTTGTTGTTGTTTAAACAACGAAGTTTGAACTTTTCCACAAGTCCTCAATTCATGGGCGGGGTCACCCCCCCCCCCCCCGCCCCCACTGCCTCTAATCTTTCTGATTTGACTCGGCCACGGTTTGATCCGACTACCTCCCGCATAGGAAGTGAACGCTTTTTGTTTGTTAGCTTAACAACCCGTCTAGCACAAAATGTTGACATCGGCCATTGGGGGCGGGGCGGAGGGGGTCATACAGGTGTTAAACATATCTGACTTAAAAAATTACATTTCAAACAGGTGAAATAGCGCACCGAAATGTATGTCGACCATCCAACCCGGTCACTTACCTGGGTGGTGACAACTAGTGTCCCCTGTGTCGTCTGTATAGCCGTCCGCTGCTGTTGTTGAAGTTGTTGTTGCAAGTTGTCTCGAGCTTGCTGCGTGGCAATTGAAATGTTGGTAGCTGTTCGAAAGATATGTTAAAAAAAGGCTTTATATATGACTTCAATAGCCCCATCCCGTCAAAAAGCGTTGCATCAGGTTCCAACCCGAAAGCGTATGAGAAACTTGATGCAATGCAATAAATAACACCGCAAAGCCCTTCAGCTAAACAAGTTCGTTGGTTTTACGTCCTAGCAACATCTAAGGTAATATCTAACATTGTCACTGACATACATACAGTAACCATCCCATACATAGATACAACTATATTAAGATATTTACAGAAAACTGAACAAAATATTATATTTATTTAAAATAAACCAAGCTAATAGCTGAACATCCAACATGAGCATGCATACAGGGAGTTGCTTCCCAGACTTCCAACCAGAGACCGTAGTGTGAATTTAATCCGCCCAGTGGCGCGCAGTGTATTTGGAATAGTCCCTAATGTGATTATTGTTTTGATTGATTGATTGATTGGTGGTTTCTTAAAGAAGTTATTCAACCGTCGCTTTTACATGTAAAAGCATCATTGTTTGGATCGAGAGATTTCTCCTAATTGACCCAAGAGTATGTAGATCATTACAGACTCAAGTGACTAAGCATATATCTCATGTAGACAATATCAGACCTGTGCACCCGATCTCCCTTTCCGTATTGTCAAAGCTATTTTTAGTATTCTTGAATGACTTTCAGTAGCACATTTACAATGAAAAATAAACACAAAACCACAAGCCTATTTCAGACCTGTATTTTTTTTCAGAGACTTTCAGTATTTGTAGACACGATCACTAACTTTTAGTGCGATAAAAAATACACCAATTTCCGGGAGAAAGGCCGAGAAACCCTAATTCCGTATTTACCCTTGTAATCCGGAACAAATTCGGAAGGTGCACAAGTCTGCAATATTACCCACTATTATACCTACAACTCTTATGAAAACTCATGACCAATTAACCTCTCATTTCCTTCTATTGACCTCTCTTTACCAGACCCATTCTTTCCCTCATAGTCTCTCGTAATTTAACCAATATTCAGGGATGAAAGTGGTGTCTGGCAAAATCGTGGAAATCAAACGGAGATTATTACACCGATGATGAATTTCCGCGAAAACGCGGATTTTCGCCCATAGGATTAGCACTGTCAGGGAATGTCGAGAAAATGTCGGCAATAAGGTTTCAAGTGTCCTTGTTGTGACTGCGTTATAGCCCATACCTAACACTTTATCGCTTGGGTTTTAAGTTCCCGCAACATCTAAGGTCATAAGAAGGGGATTCGAAATAACCAATTGTTGCCATATACATTCTGATTTCTTTACATTTTGCTTAACGTTAATCGGTAAATATAAAAAAATCGCTGGAATCAGCGAAATCGCGGATATCTTTCATATCTGAATATAGATCACCATTCAAGTGTTATTTTGCTGTGATGCACGGTTATATTATTCAGGGATGAAAGCGGTCCTGGTGGAGAAGATTGCAAATTGACAGTGATAATACGGTCATAATACTGACAGCAGAACGCTCTCCACGCAAACTCCATCATGATTTGTCAGTCATGGCGCAAAAGCTGTTTGGAGAGTATTGCATGAAACCTGACTTCCAGGAAATTTCTTCAATTTCCTGACAGTGGCACTGTCAGTGCTAAACCAATGGGAGAATTTCCCTGTTTCCGTGAAAATCCACTCCTTGTCGTTTTTATGTGTGTGTAATTTTCGGTTTTACATGCCAGCAATATTTAAGGTCATAACAGGATGGTCATCCCCATTGCATAAGAGATTCTGACTGAAGAACTGCTGTCATGCCTGATATTTTGTGATAGTTAATCGGCGATTATTAAAAATAGCAGAAATCCGTGAAATGAGCGAATATCTTTCATCTCTGATAATAGATTTGCATCAGGAATAAAACACTTTGTAAAATTACAATTTAAAAAACGGAACGAAGCTAATTTGTTATAGACCTGACTGTTTAGTAACCTACCGGGTATTGCGCTGGTCCCAGCGATTGTTGCACCGGGTAGTCGTGTAGTGGCAGCCGGTGCGTAGTTAACGATAGTTGTTGTCGTCGTACCACCCGGTGCCGGCGTAATATTCTGTGATCAAAGCATAATCAGTTATTAAAGCTGCATAATCCCATAAAAGCTTCAAATTTTCAAAACTAAACCAATTATCTAGATTTGATTATAATTATCTAAGTTAGATATTGGTGCACTTATAAAACATTCGTCACCACATCGAAGGGAATAATGAGGCAATTTAATACAGTCTGTTACTGCAGAAGCCTATGGTGTCAGAGTTTTGGTGTGCTTGCCAAAATTAATTTTGCATGTCAGCACTTGAAAAATCTCAAAAGTTAGCCATTTAAAATAAAAGTTACTTAAAACAAAAGTAAGGTACATCAACCGTAATATATTTATCTCAGGAAATGACAGAAATTTAAAAACGATCGGACTATCTCAACTATATAAAAGCTTGCCTTTTCTGCTAAATGCAATTTCTGCATTTTGCACACATTTGTAGCAAGCACATTGTAAATAAGCAACACTTTGATTATATTGTAGAGCACCTTAGAATGGCTGCTCTCAATAAGGGCATTATAGTAAGTCTATATTACTTATTTATTTGAAAGTCTAGATGTGCTAGTTAGATTCCGCATGCATTTGAGATAAATATATTCGGTTGATCATGAAATCCACTTACTTTAATTTGATGCAACTTTTAACTGAAAGGGTTAACTTTGGAGACATATGAAGTGCAAACTTGCACAATTAATGTTGACATGCAGGTCAAACTGCTGGACACCATAGGTGACAGGTTCTAGTAAATAAACTTTTCAGGCAGCAATGAATGACAACTAAGGTGGATATGTGGGATCAAATGTAGGTTATGTGTGGTGCTAAATTAACCTTCTAAAGGCAATAATAAATAATAACTAAGTTGGATATGTGGGATCAAATTAACATCATGTGTTCTATTAAATTAACCTTCTAGGCAACAATAAATGACAACTAAGCTGAATCTGCAGGAGCAAATCTAGGGTATGCATCCTATTAAATTAACCTTCTAGGTAGCAATAAATGACAACTAAGCTGAATCTGTGGGAAAAAATCTAGGTTATGCATCCTATTAAATGAACCGTCTAACCAGCAATAAATGACAACTAGGCTGAATCTGCGGGATCAAATCTAGGTTATGCGTCCTATTAAATGGACCGTCTAGGCAGCAATAAATGACAACTCTGAATCTGCAGGATCAAATCTAGGTTATGCGTCCTATTAAAAGAATTTTCTAGGCAGCAATAAATGACAACTAGGCTGAATTTGCAAGAGCAAATCTAGGTTATGCGTCCTATTAAATGAACCTTCTAGGCAGCAATAAATGACAACTAAGCTGGACATGCAGGATCAAATTTAGGTTATGTTTCGGCTTCTAAAATGTGATGATTATGGGGGTGATGACACAGAACCGAGTTAAATCTGAGAAAATAACACAGATTCTCTCTTTTTTGGGGGGGTGGGAAAAGGTGGGGCAAGGGGTGAGAGGTCTGTAAACCAATGGGGCACCAAGCACCTGCCCATCCTCACCGTGATGACAGGGTTCACAAGTCCAGCAGCATAGTCAGGTGTGGCTGAAGCAGCCTCCTTCTCCTTCTTCTGTTGCTCAGCAGCCTCTACCTCTGTAATATCAAATAATTCCCCTATTAAATCTCACACTTGAAATCAAACATTCAAAAGTAAGCACCACATAATTAATTACCCAATCGAAACACGATTAATTATCAAATACATATTAGACCTTTGAACGTTCATCGTCTGTTGATAGCCATTCAATATTATTGATTTTAATTTGACTGAAAATAAATTAAATTTCCCGTCCTGATAGGACCATGGGTGTTTCCAGGACGTACAACCCTAAACAAACAATATTAAATTCCCACCAAATATGTGTACTGAATCTGCTTTAATTGGCACCCACCTGCTTGTTTTCGGCGCCGCTTGGCCTCCTTGGGTCCCACCGGCTGTTCTGTAATGTCTAACAACTGGAACCAGCGAAAAGGCAACACGCTCAGGCAATGTAGAAGAACTAGCAATTTATTAACAATACAACTATTTGCAAGCAATTGTGCTTAATTGGTGATTTAATAAAGGGAAAAACAAATAGAACCAGTACAAATAAAGTAATAGTTTTCGCTTCCGTTACTTTTACATAATAATGGTTATTCATGGACAAAGAACTGACCCTACTTTTGGCGAATAGATAATAGTATATCCACCAACAACAAACAGTTGATTGATTGACCTATTTATGTCCTTGCAAATCACATCCGAAGGGGCGAACCTCATCACAGCTTTAATGACATCACATTGAGAATATCCCACTAAGTCACACTATCCTGACATTAAGCGAACCTATCCTAGCCACATTGTGCCAAGAATATCCTCAATGCGCTTTTGACCTAGGCTTTGTCCTGGTCTGTGTTCACCAGAGGTCCTGAGGTCTCAAACCCCAAGGCTGGTTTAAACTACATTAGCACAGTGTAATGTTATATTCTAAATAATACAAGCCCCACCCATGACCTCGTCACTGACCTTGATGCCTCCCTCCTTACGACCAGAAGGCGTTCGTTGTCCCGATGGCGTTGAACCCCCAAAGCGTGACATTCCAGCCCCGGGGGACCGGAAACCACCAGACGCCGGCGTCCGGCTTGGCAGGCCTTTCAGTGGAGCTGAAACAGGCAAAGTGGGGCGACACAGTTAGCCCCGCCGGAAGTTGTTCCTATCAACTGTCGTGGTTTCACTTGTAATCAGTATTGAACATCACCATGGATGATATCAAGTGCTAAACACTGTACCTTACCCACCAAATATCAGGTCCAACTACCCATGGTTTGGTGGTTGGTGGAGTTTTACGTCCTGGTAACATCTAAGGTGATATCAGAACAGGTACCGACTTGTGACTGCACACTCATAGTAGCTACTCCAAACAGGCTGCCATCAGTGACTCAGCCAGACTGCATGAAACCTGGCAGGAGTTGGCCCTGACCCCCATGTCTTTTGTGTGGCAGTGATAGGCGTGTTAAACGGTTACTAAAATTATCTAACAATGGCAGAACAGAAGACAGTTTGAGCCTAATTTTAAGACCAAACCTGTTGAGATACATGTGATAGAAGTGAGGGAAAATTCTGAAGGAAAAGTTGAAAACAAGATTTCACAGTGACAAAGACAACAATTTCAGGCTCAACACCTATCAAATTGAAGAGCAAGCTTTTTGCTATTAAATCATCATAAAAAATAGTAAATTCATTCAAGGCACGCGAATGAAGAAGCTGAAGAAGTGAGACCCGATTTGGCAACCGGCGAGCTGAAAACACTATTTCAAATGCTCCAAAGTGGATGATGTTGTGTTTGCCATGTGGAGTGTATTGAAGACATTGTGGAGGCGTACAACCAAATTTCATGTCTCATGAATGGTAGTTGGAACATAATTTTAGTGTTCAATTGTCTAAATTGTTAAAGTGCATGCAAGTTATAGATACAGTTCTGCTGGTTCTAGTGATACCTAATTTATCTCTGTATCTTAATTAGAAGCTGAGTTATGGCATTTTGAAATTTCCATGAAAATGTTCCTTTTATTGTTAGGTAGTAAATAGGTACTGTTACCTTTACAACAGGGCCAAATTGATATCTTAGCTGTTTTAAAAGTGGTATATCCGTGTTATTTTTTTGTTTTTCTTCCCGAAAAAAAAAATGCATAAATATATGAAACTTGATTATGTCCTTAGTTTTAGTTTCCAAGTATATGCACATGTTCTATGGCTTTGTGAATTTGCTAATTTGGCCAATTTAGTTTTTTGGATGAGAAAAGCCCTCAAAATTATATTTAAAAATGCTCATAACTTTTGAACCGATAATCACATCAAGATAAATTTCATACCACTGAAATCAGTGTATAAAGTTCTATCTGATTATCACAAAAGTGAAATGCAAACATACATTTAAAAAATCAGCTTGGAGTACCTACTCAAAGTGATTGTATAGTGCTGCCCCACTGGGAGACCAGGCCCCCTAGCACCATAACCTGATATCCCACTCAATCACATTATCCTGATATTGAGCCAACCAGTCCTTGCTCTATCCTAATAATGTTCAGCGCCTGGCTAGAAAGGGACAAGTATACATTTTTAAGCCATTAATTTGACTAGATCAGGGGTTCGAACCCCACAATCTACCAAAATGGGAGACGGACGCTCAGCTCATTCAGCCGTCCCCTCTGGTCCAAACAAACCATGAAAATTGCAGATGCTGGACTAGTGCTGCAAACTGATTTCCTTCCTTCTAATGAAATAGAAATCAGGCATGAACGTAACAAAAATGCCAAGTTTTAGATATATTCCTTACATTATATAAGAACGAAATATTCAGATCAGAGAAACCCCAAAAGGGAATTATATTTACTACAGAGGTTAAGGTGTATTTATTACACGAATTATACAGACAACCATCCCAGGTCATAGAACTATAAACAAACAAAAAACCAATATCACACTGAAGACACGAGGAGACAGGATTACAGACTACTAAATCAGTAATGGATGATACGGTGTGCCGTAGACATATTGATAAAGGTGCTAAACCAACAGTGAACAATCAATATCCAGCTTAACAAGGTGAAGGACGTTTGTCTGCTGGTAACTGCCTGCCTGTATAATGGCATCAATCAACATGTTCACCAGTTGGGTTTGACTACACATGCAAGGGAATATCTGCTAACACTTACTACTGTCGTCCATCTTCTTTGCAAAACTGCGAACTTTGATGGGTAATGCAGAACTGCCACCGGTTTTTCGTAGAGTGTTTGCAACTTCGGCCGCTGTGAAACAAGGAACATACAATTTAACCACATGTTTCTCAATACGGGGCTTGACGTCTAACACTGTTTATTCAGTACATACTTTTTGCACCCTAATATGGAACCTCGAATGGGTTGCCTTAATCAATGTTCATCATAGGAGCCTGTTAGTAACAGGCTCCTATGATGAACATTGATTAAGGCAACCCATTCCAGGTTCCATATTAGGGTGCAAAAAGTATGTACTGAATAAATCAGTTTTAGCTTGCAAACCATAGTTATTTTAACAAGTAGCTCTGTATTTTCTTGTAACTGTCTATGTTGTTATACCTTTGTTTAGCGACATAGTGTGTCACTACGGTTGGAAACAGCGCCCATACAATAAGTTGGCCAACAGATTCAAGAACATTTTCAAGGAGGCACATAACATTTTGATACCAAAATTATATTAAGATAAACATCACTGTAAATGAGTGTTTATCTTATATTATAACTTGCTGACGTTTACTCTTTTCAAATCTTTAGGGAGGGGCTAAGCGGAGCAAGAGAAGGGGGAGGTTTAAGAACACTCAAGAGCATACAGTTAAATTCAAAAACATTCGAGGGTACTCAAACAAAAAAATCTAAATCCCAGAACATTGAAGACGTTCGGCTACACATGTGAAGTGGGCGAGACTACTCGACCGATTATTTGCGGCTCACATTTCGCGTGGGCACGCATTTTGCTCTTATTTGCGTGGGCTCGCAACTGCCACATTTGCGAGGCCGGGTTCCCTGCTGTAAAGCGTTGCTTGGATACGTCGATTGTGACTATCCTAGCAACGATAGGAGGTCGGGCGTTCGGACCCAGACCCATCGGACGTGTTTTTGCACGCTCCGATGTTTTAGCCGATATTTAGGATTTTATTGTCGAAATTCCAAACTTATTTAACTTAATTATATGGGAGGGGATTTGGCTTATAACATACATTCCACTGTTGAACTATATTTAACTAAGAACATAGGTTTTATTGATCAATTCATTCTGTTAGTAAGAGGTAAGAATAAAACAGTGAGCTCCTAAGAAGTGACATGAACGTTCCTTGCATTCTTTACTGTCCTCCAGACTTATATTATTAACCGCTATGGTCAACTTTAGATTGCTCTATAATCTTATTTAATTAAGGGCCTTCTGCCCATGGTCTGTCAGGAGTCGAACTCTCCACCTCGGGCAATGCTAGTCAAGGGTCAGGCTGGTAGGATGACAGACAACCGGCGGCAGGAGGCACAAGTCATTCACATGGAAACAATTATTTATATTAACACGTAGGGTCGCCTTAAGCGGGGGTGGAATAGCCCGACGGTTAAACATGCAAACAAACCATGGCTGGAATAGCAGGGCTTCAGCACTGACATGTTAGTCAGAGGAATAAAACCACTTGGAAAAAAAGAAGCAATTTTAAATAATTAAAATATTACCCTTGAGTCTGAGCACCAAGGAATTCAAGACGTGCAAATGGTAAGTCACTCACATTTCTGTAAGAGTTCAGCTCTCAAGGCAGCTGACTTTGGCTTTCGCTTGAGCGCGAAGTGCTTGACAAGCTGTGGCTGGAGCCCTGCGACTGACATGAGTGCGGTCCGGCTCAGATAGAGGCACTCAAGCGGCAGCATTCCCACATCAGCTGACTTCTTCACTGTATAAAATAACAGCAACACAATTATTATCTTTCGCACTTAATTTGCAAACATTGATGAAGGAGAAGTTATAACATCGATGATACTTAGTGAATGACAACAAAGAACCCCATTTTAAAAATACACGCATTTAATTGCACGTCATACACACAGTGGTACTTATGGAGTCCCCAGAATATAGATCCATAGTGAACAATAAAATAACATTGTAGTGTACACAAAAAATACTAAGACTTGATTGTGATAACCTGTAAGCATGCCAACAGTCCTCATGTCATGGGTTGGTAATTTCAAATTGGCCAAATATGCTCACACATGTAAAATTGTGTCATTCAATAATTCGTCAAAACAACTGATCTCTAGTGTAACCACGTAACGTGTAACCCTAGCGAGAGACGTACCCCATGCCGAGAACGAGGTAACGCTAGCTTTCCTGGTATTACGTCAGGAGCATATTCTTACTCTCCTAACCATAGTAACCAACGTTAAAATCATAGAAACAATCACAGCTTGGTTCGATGATGCGTTGAATCCTCAGTCCTGCTAGCCTTAATGTATCCCTCGCCGGGAACCAATTAATACCCCTGTCACATTACGATGTTTCTCGCCAACGCGCGTCGACATGTGTCACTTTTTGGCGCTACATCGGGAGACGTCTGGAAGCGACGCGCGTCAGGGTATTGCCGAAGTTTTGTGCTTGCACAAAACTTTCGACGTGCGATAACATGCGGGTTCCAATATTATGGCAACGTCAGAACACGTCAACATCGCTGGAATAACGTAATGCGAACGCCAAGTGCCAAAATGTTGCTTTGTTGTTTTACATGCTAGCTACATCTAAGGTCATATCAGGACGGTGCGCCAAACTTTTTGACGTGTCTCCAACTTTTTTGCGCATTGGCGGCGCACCAGTGAGAAGCGTTGTAATGTGACAGCACCATAAGGACAGCTATCCTGGTTTTTTTTTTTATTCTTACAAGCCGATATATGTTACCAAAACGTCGCCGCACGGTACCAACATGTTGCGCTGACGTCAAACTTTTTCCCACCACGCCGAAAAGTTTGATGTGTCTCAACTTTTTTGCGCGTTGGCGGCGCACCAGTGAGAAGCGTTGTAATGTGACAGCACCATTACGGACAGCTATCCTGGCAACTCGCCACAAATATACAAATGCCCCAGTAACTAACGCAATCACCGTAATAACAAATACAAAATTTCATAGTATCGTAGTCACCGTGTTATTCCCGCAGTAACGATTTAGTCAGTTGCAAGCTTGAGCTCAAAGAGATAATAGTCAACTGATAGAGAATTCCTTTACGGAACCATTAAGAGAGGCAGCCATCATGAGAAATGCTAAGAGCAAGCGTAATAATGTGGTGGAGAGGGTGACTGTGCCGTTGCCGTCGACAAGTGTGGGTTTAAGTGAAGAGGCTTTTGCGGCGGAGGCGATCAAGAGATGGAAGCTAGACGGTTCTAATGTATCTGCAGTTGTGCCGTTGGATGCTTTCCAGCAGTTGTTTGAGTTGTACCTGGATCAGTAGATAAAAGATTGACCCTGTACTACGTTGTAAATACGGGCGAAAATAGCTTTAGTATGGGACAGGAACTAGAAACTGTGGTTCCAGGATCAAATGGCTACATATATTGGCACAGATTTGGTGAAATGGGAGAGAATGCAAAAAAGACAAGATGGCGGCCATAGGACGCTGTCGATTCCACTTTTAAATCTTATTAAACTAGATGTTTCATTATATTTTTCAACTCAAAGGCAGCGGGTAAATATAAAAACATATATAAAGAATATATTTTGCTTCTTAAATTAAGACATTATTCACTCAATTTATTTCGCAGCATGTCGAAATTCTTCGCCAACTTTTCTAATGGGTTGGTTTTCACCCCTGTACTTTCAGAACGGGGTGAATCTTTTAGCTACTGGATCAGGTGAATATGAGCTCTCAAAAACTGGAGTCTCAAGTCAAAGCTGTGGAGTCTCAGATGACCTTATAACCACATGAAAGTTTGGTTTAACCATACCAGAGTGGCCTGGGGTCCGACAATTTTGTTTGGATTAACCGATAATTTGGATTAACCGACTTTGGTTTAACCATTTTTTTATATGATAAATGGTAGTATTTTGCCGGGCCGCCGAAAAAAGTGTGGATTAATCGATCGTTTGGTTTAAGCGAGCTTGGTTTAACGGGGTTATACTGTAGTCACATGACTGTTGTCAATGAAGGGCTATGCTCAATCAACCCCTTTTGTGTTCAATTGGTTTTTACTCATATTTTGACAAAATACACACACCCCTGCGTAGAACAGTCATGTATATGGGCCGTTCTCAAACGGTGTATCACATATTTGGTTTCAATGTTACATTGTGTTAATGATTCTGCTTCTTTTTTTTAGGAGGGTAGAAAGTCAAAGTTATTGCTGATTCTGTGTAGTAAGTATGTCAGAAATACTGCATGTGATTACTCCAGGTCACAATGTACCCAAAATATGCGTATATGATTTTGTGCTAAAATGAAAATATAAAAATTTACATATGGACACCATGCATCTACCCAAAAGTTTCCCCCCAACTTTTTTTATATTCTAAGACACATTCTTGTTTGCTCAACTGTAATCATTAACAACTTGTTGGAAATTGTTGTGTGTTTTAAAATGATGTCATGTGTGTTAAAATGATGTTAGGATGGCTGTTAGTGTTAAGTGCTTAATTTTAACGGCTTTCTCAATTTATATAATATCAAAATCAAAAACATACAAACCTTCACATGAATGTTTTCATTTTTGGCTTCCATGTCACAAAGGTGATACACTGTCTATACATATGTGTATATAATTTAGTTAATGAACCACAGAAAAGGGGCAGGACAGCAACTTACCGAGTTTCTTTAGGTCAGTGAGGCTGTCGTGAAAGAAGCGGTGCGACTCGTCCACCTGGGTGTTCATGGCACCGGTAGCCGGGTAAGTACGGAGCAGGTCTCCCACCATGGCCACCCATTGATCAGTGTCGTCAGCCGCAGTCCCAAGGATCTCCTCCAGCTCTGCCCGCCACTGTAAGCACAGAACAATTATAGAGTGTTAACAAAATCATCCAAGCAGCATATATACTGACACTTGCCATAGGTGGTCAACAAAAGTCTGCTATGATTGTGCTTGGAGAGCATCATATCAACCTATAGGATTTCAGATTAATGATCGCTTCCGCTAATGCGTCGTTGCCATGCTGGAAAAACAACGGATGCAAAATGTTGTTTCCCATAAGTATTGACAGCAAGAACATAAAACAATATGAAACCACCACATATTTACCAATGAGCCCTGGCACAGAACCCAAAATGTGTTTACCATAAAATTTGAAACCCTATAGGGAGCATATGAAACCTGATTTCCAGTATTTCCCCCTATTATTCCCTAACAGTATGTGTGTTTTCACGGAAATCCACTCATTAGGATAGCGGTAGCAATGCAAAAGAATTCCGACAGCCACCAACCCATCGACGGCCGTCAAAATAAAACCGAATACCCCCCCCCCCCCCAAGGGGGAGGCTAATGACGAACAGGTGTATATATATATATATATGGGTTGTTCTCAGAAAAGGAAGTCCATGATGGGTTACTCAGTTTAAAAGCTCATAGTATTTTTGTCTTTCATGAAATTGACAAATTTGCTTTTGTGTCAGGATACTGGTATATTAAAGAGATAGAATAAAATAAATCATTGACATCGTCATCAGTGATTTTGTTTCTTTGTAAACTGACGAATTATGCAAAAATTCAGTGCAAAAAACATGGCCAGTTTGTGACATGCTGACTGGTCTGATAAACACAATACAATTACATCCACCAAATGCAATAATTTGGGATAAATACACTATTTGGAATACACATTTTAACTACTTTGAACACAAATGACACTTTCTCTCTCCATATTTAGTCAATTAGAACATGCTAAACGTTTCTGTTATGCTTGGTGTCTACTTTGAACAGAAAGTTTCAAACCAGCATTTCACGGTAACTACTTTTGCACATCCATGTCAGCAATGGCACTAACAAAACACATGTATACCAATGAATGTAATCATATGATAAAAGAACATTATGTTTTTAGATTAAGTTTGGTGTCCACCTTTATCTGCAACAACTGTACATGTATCGAAAAGTATCAATAACTTTAAAAATAAAAGTATCAGGTACTACTACTAGTTTCTTGGTACATTCATGGGAGCCAGTTGGGGATTTAAAAAAAAGCAAAGGTTTCATGGGAACTCCTCGTTTGTTTGGTTTAAACATTCATGTATATATATATATGTTCGGTGTCCTCACAAATACTTGTGTAACGACCATACGTGATCAATAATTATTGTCATTCAAAGCTTAGAATGACAATAATTCTTTAAGGTATTTCATGAACTAAACACTTTTTAATGTGCATTTAATTTCTCAACTAAATTGGTTTAAGATTTCATATGATGCATTGTACTATCGTATAATTTGAAATGTGATTTGCGACATGATACTGTTCACTGAACACCTGCCTAAGTAGATAGTGATCGCCGCCAATAGCTTATAAAAATAGATCTATCTTTGGAAATGGGTGTAAAGTCACTGGGCATAGCAACATAAATACAGGCAACAGATTAAGGGAGTTAACTCTATAAATACCCCTGTTTTAAACCTAATGTACCGATGTTTTGCTTAGTTTCCTGTAATTGTCTATCTGTATATTGTTGTAGATTTGTGTACTGTGTAAAGGCAATTGTGATTAGGGCTGGAAGACCAGTGCATTAGCACTGACATGTTATTCAAAGGAATAAAAACACTTGATTACAAAAAAAATAAAATTTCTCTGGATTAATCTAAATGCAAAAAAATGTCAATTTGACGTCAGATTTGGTAAACCCTACCATTCTTTCTTTCTTCTTATAAATCATCATACCGACCCACCCAGGGGGAGTCTAATGACTAACATGTGTATAAATTTATACATAAATACCCATAGTCATAGAGATGGAAAATAAATTCACCAGAATCCAGAAACAGCCATTTCTGCAGAATTTATATAAACTGGTCCCAGTGACTTCTGCCATGTTTTACCCATCACATTCACCATAACCTAGAACCAGCCGGGTATAAGTTTCAGTACTGCTGCAATTGGTTCTGGGCAAATCTGTGCTTATACTTATAGATTGTGTCGACTGGTGACCAGTAGGTATGCCCACTCCCTCTATAACCGTATAAGACAAGGCCAAAGCACACCTAATTTTGCTCAAGTTTGCCCTGTTGTATCTCCACAAATAATGCATACACATGATAGAAATATGATTGAATTACTAAAGCAATCTTTCTACCTCCCACCTGAGGCCTCATCATATTTGAGAGCTTGAATCCCTTAGTGTGTATCGTGTTTCAAAGTATGCACAAACACTGTTGGAAAGTGACCAGACTGGCAATGCATTTTGGACTCCCCAGAGAAAACCTTACTAATCTTCTTAGCCTTGACCGATCAGAATGAGCCTTATATCATCTTGACCTACAATGTAATGGTTTTTTGGGCGGTTTTTGTGTGTTCAAATTTGTATTCCAGTTGAATAACATCTTTTTTCAGCACCGAGGCGCTGGTCTTCCGGCCTTAACAATTATAGTGCATATGAACTATTTATGGATGAGACGATGTGATGGTATGAACAATATAGACAGTAGTATGTTAAAATGAGGCATTACAAATATAGTGGGGATCTTATTTTGCACATGTAGACTGGAGAATAGCCATTTACCTTTAGACTATATCAGTGATTTGATGATCATACCTGTGAGGAGACATTAATATAATGGGCATAACTTGCTGATACAGGTAGTCGTGGATTTTGGATTATGCAAATAATGGTTGCACGACTCATTTAAATTGTCTTGGGTCAACTATAGCTTTGTCAGTAGTATATGTTTTATTGGTTTAGTCAGGTGTTATATGCTGGTGGGTATACTTTGGTAGTTGTTATTTCTTTTACTCTTTTTGCCAGAATGTGACCTTTGAAATGATGCATTTAGGTTTTACATTTTTCTAAGCAAGTTAAAGTTGCTGTATCCACTTTGACAATTTTATGCTGTGATCAGTTCTCAAAGAACTCTATACCATTAAAAAAGGAGAAATAATCCTTTAAAATGATATAACATGTCCTGGAAATACTGCCCTCGGAAAATCCATTTTTTATGTTGTTAAAAAAACGAATTAGTAAATTCAGTACATCGTACTTGAACACCAGCGGAAACAACTATGCAAAATGTGTGTGTGTGGTGGGGGGTCGGTCCTAAGCATTGCCTATTCATATTAAAAAATGAAAATATTAATAATTGATATTCAAGATGGCTCTTACTCTAAATCTTCTATATAAAACAGACAACTAATAATAAAATGCCTTAAAGATCTCCCTTCTGGCAATGTTACTTAACTTACTGTTAGAAATAAAAGTTTTTACATAAATCATTATCATGTCCCGTTAAAAGTGTAGGCCTCACAACATTACTACAGTTGACTGATATTGTTAATTGTAGGTGGGAGTGATTGTATTACGGTTGCCATGGAAACCTACATTTTCCTTTTTGGGGATCAGTTTTGATAAGCTGGGGTGATTTGCCATACGAAGAAGAACCTTGGTGTGAAGTTTGATCAGGATCTGACCATTAATAAAGAAACTGAGTGATTCTCCAGAATTGGAGACCCGATTGTTACATTAGTACCAAAAATACAAACATCTGAACATCTATTGTATACTATTTATAAACCTCCACATGAGTGAAATCATCAACCCAAAATAAAAAATCACTACCACCCCTGGTTTTGATGTAATTAGAATTCAAAGAATGTTGATGCACAGAGCGTCCCGTGTGTTACAATGTGATACCACCATCATTTAAGTACAGGATCACAGATGTTGACCAGATTATTGGTATGGGATGTTGAAGTACGACAGGAAAGATAACTTTTAAAGCACAAAGTGCAATATCTACAATAAAACTGATCACAAAAAAACTAAATTTAATTTGTGACACCGTAACACACATCCCATCACAAATCAAATGTTTTCCATCTTCTTCAGATATAACAATGTTTTGTTGAGTTATCAACAGAATTATTCCATATACTCATTATATGTGTAGTTCCGTGAAAACAGATCATACATATTTGTCAGACAATAGTGAAGTTAGTAGCTTGTGAGATAGTGTTACATGTGACACAACTAGGTCAAGACGTAGAATGGCCATTTCAACTTCTAGTATATAGCTTTCCGGTCAAATAACAAAACATATTCACATAAAAATATCAAGACTAGACTTTAAAAGTACAGTCTACTCTGTCTATAACAGACACCCATGTGACTGGAGCAAGATGCCGTTATAGGGAGAGATCCGTTATAGGCGGAGGCTGACTGACAGAATGGGTTGAAACCAATGTTTTTCTTTTATGCTTGACTGACCAGGACAGTTCTTACAAAGTCATTTCTACAATTAGTCATTTGTAAAATTAGTAATTTCTAGTATTCATCACTTCTACAATTGGTCATTTCTACAATTAGTCATTTCTACTATATTATAACTATATGGCATGTCGTTATTGACAATATTCATCAAATAGGTGAAAAAACGGCTCGTCGTTTGCATTAAGCAGTATGCGGCATGCGAATGGTTTGGGTCCTTTCACCCACACCCACACACATAGTGTCAGGTTTCTCTAACACTGTTGTCTATGGGCATTCGCATGCCACACCAATCGCTACATGGACCGATTCAGTATTCGCATGCCACATGTCAGGAATCACCCGCATTGACTTAGATGCTTTTCGATTTTTTGCCGCATTTGCATACCGCATACAAGGAATCCTAGCTTAAGACAGTCGTCCGTTAGACAGAGGCAATGCTATTAAATTAAAGCGGTGCCGTGACGGGGCCAGCACTTTTTGCCGTTATTGACAGAGGCGACTGTAACTAACGATAGTTGTCATATTGGTTGAATTTTGATCAGATTTTGACCGTAGCTGTGACTCGCATATTTTGGTGATCATGCGTACACATCCACAAAAAAAGTGACACGTCATCAATTATTGCAGTCTATGTCACTTCCTGTTGGAGTTTCCATGTAAAACGTCACCAATCTGTCTGCTGCGATGGTTTGTTTAGTTTGGAGTCTTCCCTTCCCTCATTATGACATTTCAACTCTCAAATATTGAATTTGCAAATTGGTTGTTTTGTACGTTACAAATGTGACACGATCAATAAAAATTGCTTTAAATAGGTACCCCAACTGCATGCAGATAACCTGTTGAAAATTGCTGAATCTTGGAAAAAAAATGGTCCACTTCATCTCCCTGGTAAAAAAAATCTAGATTTTTTGTTTTTCTTTTACAAATTCATGACAGCAGAAATAAAAGTTGTTCTCTTAGCTTTCATATGGTCTTGGATTCATTTTATTATACAAAGAACTAAGCCCAATATAGCTAAATAAAAACTAGCTTCAACTCCCGCTTTTCACTGATTTTCCACACAAATTACCAGATTCAGAGCTGTCTGTTCATATAAAACAATCTGTGTTTTGTTTATGTAAACATTACTAAAGAACTGATTCAAACTCAGAGTTTCAAATGTTCTAACTTTGGGTGCTATTTTCTACCCAAAATATAATACATAACCCCCTCAAAGTTGGTACCGAATTAAAGAGAATTTAATTTCCTTTCCGAACATTATTAACTGAGTGAATGTGAAACTACGGCGCACATGCGCAGAGCGATTTAGTACCAGCTCTACATGAGCCACTCAAGCAAAATGGCCGACTCAGAAACAAGTCCAGATTTGTCAACAAGGATGGAAGTTTTACTTTCTAACTACGGTAAGTCAATACTAAATGTGAAATGGACTAGATCAGTGCATAGCTGAATGAATGCTGATTCTAATTTATGTAAATTATATATCATTAAGTGTTAGAAATCCGGTATATTTGGATTGATTTGTTCTAATATTCTTTTCGCGGGAAAATGTTCTGGAAATGTTGTCGTTCGTGACCATGCTGCTTCGATTCAAAGTTCAATTTTGCTTTCTATTATTGGTTTCCCAGTACATGAGTAGGCATCACTAAATCAGAATTTATTTAATATCACTCTCGATTATAATCTCGATATATTTTAGGGTTGGTAGACCTCTGTAGTTGCAACATCATTTTGAAGTGTTGACTAGGTATGTGACAAACGTGGCCGCCATGCGGCCACCGCTTCAGTCGGTTTTTGTTTGTTTAAAAGCATTATAACTTTCTTATTAATGATCACACAAAGATGAATTTGATGTCATATTATAGTCACTTTAAGACCGTTTCGATGATTTCTGTTAACAGATAATTAATATATGGGAATCACCGATATGGATATCAGATGCATGGAGGCGATATAGATAACAGGTGTTCCAACAATTAATTTCTTCTATGTAGGTTTTGCCTACAATCTAGTAAGCATCGGTCACTCTCAAATATTTCTATCCATATTCATTATTAGGCCCATACCAAATGATAAAATGATATTGATCACATTTAAAAAATTTATTTTAATTTGATTATTACAGAAAATGACTGGTGTCGACAAGCCCAAGCCTATCTAAAGGCAAAAGGCAGAGGACGACCACCGTCTCTTCCACATACAGATCCAGATTCACCAACACACCGCCAGCTAATCCAAGTAGACCAAATTAGAATTAGGCTAAACAAATCATGGAAGTCCATATCGGTTGCCATGGGGAAGATGTTCAACTATCCGGAAAATAGGTTTCAACACATGATTGAGCGCACTGTCAGTCAGTTGGGAAAACTTGACTTAGAACACGCCCTCAACTTCTGAACTGTATTTTCATTGAACATCGTGATTGTTTTTGCACAGTCTCTCCAGAACGGACTACTGCTAGAGTTGGATAGTTTTCACACTGTCGAGAAACTCCAGCATGGTCATTTGGTTGATTGGGTAAAAACAATAGGCAACTTGGATGTTACTCCTTTAGAACATGAAATTGTTTCGAAGTTAAAGCAGGTTAAAAATGAATACCAGGTGCTAAACAAAAGCAAAATAAGGAACAAGGACAAAATAGAGATTTTTTTTGAAAGAACACTTTTCTATAGCAGTTGCTGCCCCAACGGCAGTGAAAGTTGGGCCAACCCAATGCCCATCTACTGAGGGTGACAAGGTCTCAGAATCTGAGGGACATGTCAGTGTACTGAATGCCAGTATTCAATTGTATGCCATGGCTGATCTTCAAGAGCCGATAACGCCTGATGTTGAGGATCAGAATACACCTGGTCTGGAACTGAGGAGATCTCAAACATTAGGGATGGAGAACAAAAAACTGACTGGTGATTTGACACTTCGAGATGGAGAAATCTTTGCTCTTAAGGACAAATTAGCAGTGGTGCAGGAAGTGTCAAAATGCCTGCAATGTGATAAACTTAGCTTAGAAAGACAGTTGACTAAAACCCAAAAGGAACTAGATACTTCAGAGGTTACAAGAAATAATGTGTGAAAAAGTCAAGAAATTGACCAGTGATTTGTGTGAAAAAGTCCAGGAACTAGATGATTGCAAAACCAAACTGAAAAATGTGAAAGGAGGTGGGCTGTACCAACGCAACAGACGAAAAGAACATGCCTTAAAAAAAAAAGCAACTAGCCTAAATACAAAACCAAAGAGTGTGCAAAATGCTATTATCATGCAATTGCGTCAGCAAATCCGTGGATTGCAGATGCAAGTGGCTAATTTAAAAGTGACTTCAGGTGACTACAGGTCAGAAGAGACTGCTTTAAGGAAGGAGGTGAAAGCCTTAAAAGAACAGTGTACAGTTCTTGAAACCACCATCTTGAGTGTTAATGATTAGGAACTTCCCACCAGGGATGGGTTTCAGTTTCTCGAGTCGATTGAAAAAACAACAATGCAGTTAATGGGGGAATGTGAAGTGCCACCCAAAAATGTGCCTACGGTTATTCAGACAGTGTCCAAATGGGTGTTCAACAAAAATCTGACTTCAGCTGATCTTCCATGTCCAAGCTCTGCTGTCAACATGATGGACAGAGCCCACATCCTGAGCAAATACCAAGTCACTGAAGAAATTTGTGGTGAAGACCACTTTGATTTCCATTCTGATGGAACATCACATGACCAAAAGCATGTTTTAGGCCGCCAGGTTACTCTTGCCTCTGGTAAATAGTTATCCCTTGAATACCACACAGTATGTGTTGAGGATAGTGCAACATTGTTAGACAATGTAATTGCCATGATTGATGAGTTGAGTGACATATATTCAGTTGAGGAAGAGCAGGATCAGGTTTCTAGGTCAATTTTAGAAAAGATGTTTGGTGTCATGTCAGACAGGTGCAGTTGTTTAATAAACATCTTGAACAGTACAAAAAGAGTGTTCTTGGTAATGAGTATGACACCCATTTCCTGTACTGCAATGCCAATTTTCTATTGGGCTTGTCAACTGCATGTGAAAAAAACCCCAAAGAAATTGAATCCCATTTTTGCTCAGAAAGTGGGAAAAAGTTAGGCAGGGATGAATTGCCAAAGTTTAAACATTGGAAGTCAGGTTCGGAGTCTGCAGCTTGCCGGTTTGTAAGGACTGCATGTGATGTACTAGGACCTAGAGGTGATGCCAAAAATGGATGCAAACAATATTGGGATGCATTTTGCAGAGAAAAACATCATTAGCAGTAGGTACGTGCAGCGAAATTTAAAGGGTTCAACATTTTTATTCCTTCCTGTATACATTGAAATTACTAGCCCAAATCCAAAAACAGTTAGGCTATATATATCTTAATGTTCTTGAGATAATCATTTTTCAAGATTAAATGTATAAAATGTATTAATTTTGAATTAAAAGTGGAACTTTCACCAAATATAATAAAGAGTGAAAGGATGTGAGGGGAGTTCTGCTAACCAATTTCCATTCTACATATATAAAGGAATTTAAATTGTCAATTGCTAAATCAATTAGTCAAGCAGATTTTTAATAAGACAATGTCAAAAAGAGCAATTCATAACAAAAAAATCATTCTGATTCGGGCAAATGTTTTGTAGATTTTAGTTCGATCTGCCATAGAAATCATTATTTTATTCAAGGGCGAAATCTTTGAATTCTAAAACTGAGACCAGATCTGAAGTCAGCACCATTGAAAGCATAAATGTGTTAATTTTCATAAGTTTTGAATAACAAATAAAAATAGCTTCATCTAGTTTACCTGAAAACGTTGCCATAATTGGTCCCTTATTTACTTCACTTGCTTTACTATAATAACAGTACAAAAACCCATAATACATAATTATTTACAACTTCAAATCACAATAACTTTGTCCATAGACCATAGTGATTAGTGAATTTATTTTTGTTAACTAAGTCTAAGAAGTGTTTTTATCTGTAAATTAAACTCTTTAATTCTAGACCAGTCAGATAAGAAAGAAAAAGTATTCTAAATTTGTATGCATGTTCCTACCTACTGTGCAACAATTTTTCAATTTTCATGCAATGTACCTAACAGTAACAGTATTCAGTAACATTAGTTGTTGGACAGACTACACTCTTGTGACTCTACTCTAGGTACCCCGGAATCCGCCGGGAGCGCCACTGTCGCCGGTGCTATAAAACTCGTACAACTTCTAGCGACTTTCTGAGCAGCCCAGTCATGTCGGAAAACGGCACCACATGTGCAACACATGCACACTGCATTGACTGCTACATCTGGGTTTGAAGCACAACAGACTGGGGCACAGATAGAGACCATTTTCAGTGCTGTGTGACATTTGAAAGGCATTTTACCAAGCCATTCAAGTCTTCAGATGCAGAAATCAGAGCTAAGACTGCCGGGAAAGTGCATGTTAACTATGATAAAGTGAAACTTTAGCATTTTATCTTCCTAAATCTGGTCTTACATTGACTCTAACTGGAATCGCAACTCTACAATTTGATGGCCAAAAGTTGGTGTTTTGACTGGATTCTGGAGTTCAGTGACTCACGCGCGGCCCCCGCGGCCCGCGGGAGGGTCGAGGGATGCGTCGGCTACATTAGTCGTTAAATCAACGGTGTTTTGTGGTGCTTGGTTGGGTTGTTGTTGGTTGGGTTGTTGTTGGTTGGGTTGTTGTTGGTGGTTGTTTGGTTGTTGGTGGTTTGGTTGTTTTGACTGGATTCTCTAGTTGAGTGACTCACGCGCGGCCCCCGCGGGAGGGTCGAGGGATGTGTCGGCTACGTTAGTCATTAGATCAACGGTGTTTTGTTGTGTTTGGTGGTTTTTGGTTTGGTTGTTGGTTTGGTTGTTGCTGGTTTGATGTTGGTGGTTGTTTGGTTGTTGGTGGTTTGGACTGGATTATCTAGTTGAGTGACTCATGCGCGGCCCCCGCGGGAGGGTCGAGGGATGCGTCGGCTACGTTAGTCATTAGATCAACGGTGTTTTGTTGTGTTTGGTGGTGTTTGGTTTGGTTGTTGTTGGTTTGATGTTGGTGGTTGTTGGTTTGACTGGATTCTCTAGTTGAGTGACTCACGTGCGGCCCCCGCGGGAGGGTCGAGGGATGCGTCGGCTACGTTAGTCGTTAGATCAACGGTGTTTTGTTGTGTTTGGTGGTGTTTGGTTTGGTTGTTGTTGGTTTGGTTGATGTTGGTTGTTGGTGGTTGTTTGGTTGTTGGTGGTTTGGTTGTTTTGACTGGATTCTCTAATTGAGTGACTCATGCGCGGCCCCACGGGAGGGTCGAGGGATGCGTCAGCTACGTTAGTCGTTAGATCAACGGTGTTTGGTTTGGTTGTTGTTGGTTTGGTTGTTGTTGGTGGTTTGTTGTTGGTGGTTGTTTGGTTGTTGGTTGGTGGTTTGGTTGTTTTGACTGGATTCTCTAGTTGAGTGACTCACGCGCGGCGCCCGCGCGAGGGTCAAGGGATGCGTCGGCTACGTTAGTCGTTAGATCAACGGTGTTTTGTTGTGTTTGGTTAGGTACCCCGGAATCCGCCGGGAGCGCCACTGTCGCCGGTGCGATAAAACTCGTACAACTTCTTGCGACTTTCTGAGCAGCCCAGTCATGTCGGAAAATGGCCCCACATGTGCAACACAGGCACACTGCATTGACTGCTACATCTGGGTTTGATTGTTGGTTGTTTGAATCACCTTGATGTCAAGTTTGATCAGGATCAAACCATTAATAAAGAAACTGCAGTTATGGGCATGATTGTAATTACGGTTGCCATGGAAACCAACATTTTTATGGTTGCCATGGAAACCTACATTTCTCTGTGATCTAATTTATTTATATCAGTTTTGATGAGCTGAGGTGATTTGCCAGACCAAGAAGAACCTTGATGTGACATTTCATCGGGATCTGACCATTATTAAAAAAGAGCTACAGTTGACTGATATTGTAGGCGGGAGTGATTGTATTACGGTTGCCATGGAAACCTACATTTTCCTGTGATCTAATTTTTGTATATCCGTTTTGATAAGCTGGGGTGATTTGGTATAAGAAGAAGAACCTTGATGTCAAGTTTGATCAGGAACAAACCATTAATAAAGAAACTGCAGTTGTAGGCATGATTGTATTACGGTTGCCATGGAAACCAACATTTTTCTGTGATCTAATTTTTTTATATCAGTTTTGATAAGCTGAGGTGATTTGACAGAGCAAGAAGAACCTTGATGTGAAATTTCATCAGGATCTGACCATTATTTAAAAATAGCTACAGTTGACTCATATTGTAGGTGGGAGTGATTGCATTATGGTTGCCATGGAAACCTACATTTTCCGGTGATCTAATTTTTTTATATCAGTTTTGATAAGCTGGGGTGATTTGGTATACGAAGAAGAACCTTGGTGTGAAGTTTGATCAGGATAGGATCATTAATAAAGAAACTACAAGGAAATGTAGTTATAATTAGTCTATTTAACAGCCCTAAATAAGGCACTTCTCTAGTGCATTAGCTAATACAAAAAATCTTAAATTCAACAAACTTCAAATGCACATATCTCATTCAATTTTTGGAATATCTTAAAAATTCAAAAAGCATATTGCTTTTGATTCATTGGAGCTTCCAATGAAATTATAATTTGAATGTTTGGAATAATTTGAAAATTTTACTGGGGTACCTATCTACTCTACAGACTACACAGTACACTACACTCTACAGTGACAGTGTCGTCAGAACACAGCGGTTAGTTTGATGGTAGAACTCGTCTATGCCAGTTTATGGGCCATTACTATTATAGTTATAGACCACAGTATTTAACTATAGAGTATAACTTAAGTTAATGCTAGCTAGCCTATACTATATATTATTATATAGTTTATACGATTGTAAATTTAAAATTGTAATGATTAAATGTTCGGTATAGTTACCTCCTCGGTGTTGCGTTTCGGTAGATGGAGAAACGACAGCATGAGCTTGACTTTGACATATGGCTGCAGCGTCGGAAAGCAGTCCTGAATACTGAGCAACTTGTCCCGCGAAAGTTGAGAACATATTGACCCGCCTGACCACAAATCATCCGTAGAACCGAGTTTATTATGAAGCCACAGTGCAGTATCTCCCGTACTGGCGGCCATACTGAATTCGGCGATGCAATCTTTCTGGAATACTGCAATTTCATTGGTAAATAAAGACACTGCGAGTTTGAACCAATCGGAAGCCAGCAAACCATCTGCGGCGAGGACATTGCTTTGCCGCCGGTTGACCCTGTTCCATTTAACCGATACTATGGATTTATATCCATCCATATATTTTATTATAAAAAATGGGATATTCAGAGTAGTTCAAATAGTTAGAAACAACAATACATATATATATAACTGGTCTCCTGTTCTTCATCATGATGGCGGTAACGCCTAGTCTGGTCCCCTGGACTTTGTTTCAACAGAGGTCGCCACTGCACTCAGGCGGCACCTAGTGGAAACCATGGGTAGTGGAACCCGACTAGGATGCCTGATGGAGCCCGCCTATTTCACCTGCACTAAGCCAAAGACCCTATAATACTAAGACGGCTCTCCAATGGTAATGTAAATTTTGCAGTGCCACCTTGTGGTGGGTTTGATCAGCCCGGCTGCTGGTTGGTGTTTCACATGTAAACACATACAATTATATTATACATAAGATATGTAAGTATGAATACACATCAATATATAGCGATATAGCGAGTGGTAGACAGGAAGTGTGAACACTTATTTGTCTCTCTTTTTTTTTTTTTTGGTACATTAGTTGTCCCAAGCAGGGGAAATCCCAGTCACAGACGACTGGTCTTCCCCACTCCACTGTTGGTCTATAGAAAGCCCGAGCCGACACTTTTACCGACCCAAGGGATTTTTAACCTCCCACACCACATAGACATGGTATGAGAGCAACCGGCCTTTGATGACGCTGTAAGTTATACACAGTGGTGGAAATCCAAATTGGCAGAGCTGGGGACAGGGGGAATCGAACCGCCGACACTCAGATTAGGAGTCTGACCTAGAAAAAAGTCAGACACTCTAACCACTCCGCCACAGAGAAGACCACTGAATATGAAATTGCTATGAACAAATACACATCATCATCAGCATCGCTATCATCACACATCTTTCACATTCATACATATAATATAGCACCTGTTTAACCAAGAGAACAGAGATCGGTATTTGGTGTCTGTGGGGGGTACACACAGCATCGACGCTGAAGGAAAAGGCTCCCTGCTACTATAGGAATACATCGTGGCTCTTCTTCTTCATCGACCATGGTTGAGAGTACATCCTTTGTCTTCTTCATCAACCATGGTTGAGAGCACACCCTTCATCTTCTTAATCAACCATGGTTGAGAGTACATCCTTCGTCTTCTTCATCAACCATGGTTGAGAGTACACCCTTCGTCTTCTTCATCAACCATGGTTGAGAGTACACCCTTCACCTTCTTCATCGTTGACCGGGTCGAGGCTGGAGTGCTTGAATCTTTCTGCTCAGAGGCTGTGGTCATGGCTCGCCGGGCTCCAGAGATTACAACGACAAGATGCATGTGCTGCACTTCTTTTTCCGCTACATCTGAGAATAGAAGGAGGGACAGAGAAGGTTCTGGGTGCGCCCATGGATATCCAGAAGGCTTACATTTGGCAAATATGAAAATCTCATGGCTAAGCTAGAGCTTGAGTCACATAGAGATTTCTGCAGCTACCTTAGGATGGAGCCATCCATGTTCTACGAGATGTTGCAGAGAGTGACCATGAGGCTCGAAAAGAAGGACACGGTCATGCACAAGGCATTGAGCCAGGGACTAAAGTTGGCCATCGCTCTTCATTTCCTTGCAACTGGGAACAGTTACCACAGCCTGGCCTTCTCCTTCAGAGTTGCACACAGCACAATTTCCCTCTTTGTTCACGAGGTTTGTGAACCCATAATTGAAGAGTATAAAGACTTGCTGTCTTTTCCTAAGTCTCAAGCTGGCTGGTGTGAATTAGCCGCCAACTTTGGGACACGCTGGAACTTTCACCACACTGGTTGGGCCATTGAGAGGAAACATATAGCCATTAAGCGGCCAAAGGATTCTGGGTCTGTGTATTACAACTACAAAGGCTTTTTCTCCATCATACTGCTGGCCGCTGTTGATGCAGACTACAAGTTTCTGTGGGTGGATGTTGGTGCGAAAGGGTCTATGTCTGACTGTGCTGTCTTCAATGACTCGATTCTTAAGGCGGCATTGGAAGACTGGACCCTAGGACTTCCGCCTCCTGACACACTTCCCGGTGATGATCGCCCTATGCCTTACTTCCTGGTAGGAGATGATGCCTTTCCGCTTCGTGAAGGCTGATGAAGCTATTCTCTGGACAAAATATCACACCAATGTTCTCGAGTCAGACGCATTTAGGAAAATGCTTTCGGGATAATCGCCAACAGAATCCGCTGCCTCCTGACTACTCTTCAACAGGAGACAGACACTGTCAACAGCATAGTGTTGGCCTGTGTTAGTTTCCATAACCTGATGCGGGTCAAGTATCCTGGGCTTCAGAATGCAGCTTTGGATATTGAGGGAGAGGACCACACTATCATACCTGGTGCTTGGAGAGACAACAGTGTCTTGGCAGATGTGAGGGACACAAGAGGGCCCACATGTCCCTCCAGGGAAGCCAAGCAACACTGGGTGTATTTGAAGCACTACTATAACAACATAGGTGCTGTCCCTTGGCAAACACATATGATCTAATATCAATGAGCACTGTTTAATATAATAATATAGAACTCTTTAATATAATAATATAGAACTGTTTAATATAATAATATAGAACTCTTTAATATAATAATATAGAACTTATAGGGGCCAATATGTTGTGTTTATGAACATTTACTAAGGCCGGAAGAGGTAATATAATAATTTGAAATATATCTTAAAGGGCCGTTTTATCTGTTGATGAACTTTTACCAATCCAGAAGAAGAACCAATATAAGACTTTGATAAATTTCCTAAAGGGGCATCTTTTACTAATGCCAGCAGAAGAAGAGCTAGTTGTAATCAATAAGGCTTTGCTATATTTCTTAAAGGGCCATGTTTTTATATGTGGATGTACTTTTAAGGCCAGCAGAAGAAGACTGTGATAATTCTAAAAGGTCACTATTTATAACAATACACACAGATTTTATGAATAGAAGCATTTTATTTATATTTACATCATAAGAATCTGATTTATGAATAAACACCCAATCACACCCAATGCCTGTCTGGTCCACAATTTATCCAGCAACATATTTACAATATCTGGGATTAATAAACTGTATAAGACCAATGACAGTCGTGAACATTAATATGTTCACAACAACATAATAACAGAGTACCTTGGAAAAATATACATGTCAATAATACCAATGACAGTCCTGAACATTACTATTTTCACAACATTATATAACAGAGTACCTTTGATAAATATACATTTCTAATACCAATGACAGTGCTGAACATTACTATGTTCACAACAATATAATAACAAAGTACCTTTGATAAATAAACATGTAAATAATAACAATGACAAGGTTCACAATATATTAACAGTACCTATTATATATAAACATCATATAAACATATCACAAATTCTTGAGTCTGTCTCGCAGTGCCATCCACCTTTTTACATGCAAAGAACGTAATAAGACTTGGCCACACGCTAAGTACATGACAATGAGATATACAAATATATACAGACATATTACAAAATCAGGGGGCACTCGTACTGTTCATGCCATAACAGAAAGATCAGTGATAGTAAGACAATGATCAGCTGTACATGTATATTGCCATTCAGAAAGTTTTCATATAATATATACAAATTAGAAACATATATTCAAAAAGAGCAGACACTCAGACTGTTCATGCCATAACAGAAAGATCAGTGATAGTATGACAATGATCAGCTGTACATGTAAATTGTCATTCAGAAAGTTTCAGATAATATGTATAAATTAGAAACATATATGCAAAATCACTTGTACTGTTCATGCCATAACAAAAAGATCAGCGATAGTATGTGGTCCAGGGGCAATATCGAGGCTTGACATCGAGGTGGAAGCGCGGAAGGCAGTTGGGGACTCAAACCCTGACAGCTCGGTCACTGAGGAAGCAGCAGCAGCAGAAGCCCCCCTCCCCATTTTCGGTCCCCCACTGTCTGGTGTTGTCTGTGTGTGGTATAGTGTGCCCAAACTCCCAGCTGTTGGTGTGAGTGTTTGGTGGTGGTGGTGACCAGCTGGTGGGGTTACCACTGTGTGTTGTTGTGGTGGTAAAGGTTGTGTGTACTGCGGTGCATACTGTATTTGTGGGTTGTAGGTTTATGGCTGAGGCTGGGTGTATGAAGGGTTGGATGGTGTATTGATGTGTTGTGTGTTGTGGTAGCTGGTGTGTTGTGGTACCTGGTGTGTTGTGTGTTGTCATACCTGGTGTGTTGTGATATGTGGTACCTTGTGTGTTGTGATGTGTGGTAGCTGTTGTGTTGTGATGTGTCTTAGCTGTTGTGTTGTGATGTGTGGTAGGTGTTGTGGTACCTGCTGCTGCTGCTGCTCTTCACCCATATCGATTATCATCTGCATGTTCTTTTTCTGAAAAACAGAAAACTGTCACACCTTAAACCGCCCTACCTCTGACACCATGTAGGTGCAGAAGGCCACCCGATGGTCAATGGGGGTAGCACTGCCTGCACTGTCTGACGTGTTGTCCCGGGATGCTATTTGAGTGCACATCTGGAAGATTGCGTCCTCCAAGTGTCCCTTCCCCTTCGCTTTCCCGCTGGTCGACTTGTGACAGGATGGGGCAGGGGTGTTGTCAGGGGCAGTCCTTGACTCTGGTGTGTGGGCCGACATGGAGGATGGGACGAGGTTGCTGATGGGGGGAGATGCTTTCTCTTCTTCATCATCGACCTGACGATCGACCACCTCATCGATCACGAGTGGTGGCAGGGGAAGGACCGAAGAAGAAGAAGAAGAAGAAGATGAAGGGACACCCCCGGCTGAAGAAGCGATGCCCGCAGCTGACGAAGAACAAGTGCCGCCCACGGCTGCTGAAGCCTGGTAGAAAAGGAATAAATATGCTGGTCACATATGATGCGCGAGAAGGAAGAACAGAGGCGGAGGTGGGAAACTGAGGCGTTTATTGTGACGCCTCGGGCAATATACAGAGGTATGAAGGAGATAACAAACATATGAGAAAGGTAAAACAAACAGGGCAACAGGGGCTCATGAGGAGCAACAGTCTCGTAAGGAGGAGTAAATGAGGGGCTCAGGAGGAGCAGAAAATAAGGAGGGGCTCATAGGGAGCAATGTCAGAGTTCTGGTAGAGGGGGGGCCGAGGAGCCCTCCGCCAGAGAGGGGGGGAGGGTAGAGGAGAGAAAGTTGGGTGGGTGGGTGGAGGAGAAAAGGCTGAGAGCTGGAAGGCGGCAGGAGGGCGAGTGCCTGAGGTGGGCCGGCGGGCGGCCTTATAAGGGAGAGAGTGAGCAGTGGCAGGAGAGGCGTGAACGCTCAGGGCCGGGGGAGGGCAAGGGTGAGCAGCGGGCGTCGCGCGAGGCGCGAATGCTGGGTGAAAGCCCGGGAGAGGGGGGGGGGGGGGGGGGGGAGTCGCTCTGCCTTCCCTCGCATCAAACGAAACGCTTCGCATTACGACCGATGCGCGAGAAGGAAGAACAGAGGCGGAGGTGGGAAACTGAGGCATTTATTGTGACGCCTCGGGCAATATACAGAGGTATGAAGGAGATAACAAACATATGAGAAAGGTAAAACAAACAGGGCAACAGGGGCTCATGAGGAGCAACAGTCTCGTAAGGAGGAGTAAATGAGGGGCTCAGGAGGAGCAGAAAATAAGGAGGGGCTCATAGGGAGCAATGTCAGAGTTCTGGTAGAGGGGGGGGCCGAGGAGCCCTCCGCCAAAGAGTAAGGGGAGGGCTCGAGGCGCGCCCGAGGCGGAGGCGCGGGGCGCCCGAGGCGGGGGCCCGGAGAGGGAGGCCTGGTTGAGAGGAGGGTCCGGGGCCTACGTGGAGGGGAGCGGGGGGCCAAAAAAGGGGGGGCCCGCTCCTGGGGCCTGGGGGAGGAGGTCCGGCGAGGGTCGAGGAGGGGGGCAGCGAACTCCTCCGGGCTGGGCTGGGTGGGAGTCGGGGTCGGGTCGGGCGGCATCAAGAAAGCGGTGCCGTGGAGGTCGCTGGCGTGGAGGTCGGTGGCTGAGCTGTCTGGGGGGGGTCTCTCGTGAGGCTGGGCTGAGACGTCCGAGGTGTGAGGTGCGAGGTGATGATCCTCGGCTTCGTCTGGGCGGCGTTTCGATTGGTGTTCGCTGGGCGGCCGTCGGTGGGCATTGCGGGGCTGTCGGGAATGGTTGGGGTGAGGCGCCGGGCTAGGCCCCCCGGGCCAGCCCGGGGGAGGCCGGCGGATCAAAAATCCGCCGAGGCGGCGGGGGTCTGGCGCTCACGGGCTTGCTTGGTGCGGCATCCCGCCTCGCTGTGCATTGTTAATATGCGCCGCACGTTGGCGCAATAGGCACAGACGTGCCGGCGCCTGTCTCCCACCTCGCCGTGAGCCTCTCCGAGGGGTGCCCGATCGCACGAGGTGGGATCGCGGTTCCAAGCGGGGCAGGGAGCCCCGTGAGCGTGCCTATCGTAGGCGGTGCGGGTGTCTACTTGGTGCCGGGGGAGGTGTGCGCCTCAGGCCCCCTCGTCGCCTCGGGGAGCTGGTGTTGCCGGGGTGGTGGGCGTGGTGAGGGAGTCGAGCCTGAGCGCGTTGAGGGCCACAGGGTCATGCCACCCCTGGGGGAGCCTTCCGTCCGCGATCCAGGAGAAGATGGTCTCCGAGTACCGGCGGACGGTCGGCCAGGGGTGGATGAGGACGTCTCTCATGAGGGTGAGGTGGTGTTGGTGTAGGCCCTGGAGGGAGTGATCCGGGAAGGATGGGTGGTTGACCATGGAGAGGAGGGCGAGGCTGTACTCGTCCTTGGTTGCTTCTCCGAGTTTCACCGCCTTGCGCCCCGGCCCCCTCTCCACGAGGTCGCAGGGGAAGAGGTAATCGACTGGGATCCCTCGGCGGCGCACGGTGTACCGCGCCTCGGCGGATGCGAGGATCTCGTGGACCGCGTCGGCCGCGGATGCCGGGCTGTACTCCTCGGGATCCTGATGGTAGGTGGGCGGTGGGGCTGAGGTGGCGTGGGCGCGGGTGTAGCCCTGGCACTGCAGGTGCGGGCCTTCGGGCTGAGTCGCTTGAGGTGGAGGCGGCGGCCGGCGGCCGGCTCCCGGCGGCGGCATACGCCCGAGGCGCCGGGACGTGGTGGAGGCTGTAGGCGGGCTCCCGTCTCGGCGTGGGCGGGGGGCTCCGCCTGGCCCCTCGGGCTTCCCCCCTCTCGTCCAGGTCTCTGTCCATGCGTCTGGTGAGGCGGGTAATGGCCTCGATGAGGAGGGCCGTCTCGCTGCTGGGCTGGCCCGAGGGTGCTGCGGGGGAGGTCGGCGCCGCACAGGGGACGGGGCTCCCCGGGGAGCCCGAGGAGGGCCCTGGCGTGGCCATCCCGGACGTCTTGGAGCTTCTCCGACTCTTCCCTTTGCCGCGGCCGGGCATGGTGTAGGGTCGGCAGAGGGGCAGCGGTCCGAGGTGGAGTGGAGCCAAAGAGGAGAAAAGGCTGAGAGCTGGAAGGCGGCAGGAGGGCGAGTGCCTGAGGTGGGCCGGCGGGCGGCCTTATAAGGGAGAAAGTGAGCAGTGGCAGGAGAGGCGTGAACGCTCAGGGCCGGGGGAGGGCGAGGGTGAGCAGCGGGCATCGCGCGAGGCGCGAATGCTGGGTGAAAGCCCGGGAGAGGGGGGGTGGGGGGGGAGTCGCTCTGCCTTCCCTCGCATCAAACGAAATGCTTCGCATTACGACCAATGTAACAACTGGCTATTAACCACCAAACAAAGATATAGCAATAGCAGACATTTCTACACAACAGGGAACATGTTAATCTTTAAAGAATGAAGTTATGAAAATTACGGTAATTTATGGTATCCTAGAAAATATTGTATTAATTGTATAATTACTGTAATATAGTAGCATGCTAACCTTTTTAAAGCACATTATCTGGCTTCCATGGATGACAGTGATGCGCAAAGGCTGTGCAGAATAAGGGTAGCATACAGTGGCACAACGACACACACAGTAACATCAGCATACATTATAAACCATAGACACTCACCAAGCCTGTGATGTGGGTGGCACACGGACGCACAGGTGGTGGTCGTTGAACTGGAACCGGCGCATCGTCCACAGCTTCCTCGCCGTCATAATCTTCGCCCCCTGCCCACTCTTCTTCTTTTTCAGCTTCCCTTCCATGGTTTGCAGGTTCCGGAACCACTGCCAGATGAAAGTGCCTGAAAAAAGAACATGAGATCTAATGAGTAAACCATTTCTACACTTACAACAGTGAGGCTGACAGATGCTTGCAGCCTTTACAGGGCGACACAACTCTAAATCAAAGTAAAACACACAAATATATGGGAACAAATACCTACAAGGCTGTGTACAAATGGCTAGAAAAAGTAGATACATGCTGTGTACATGTCATTTACTAAATAAATTAACAAATGTTAAAAAATATACTAGGCTGTGAACATATGGGTAGAACAGCAAAGAATGTGCTCTGTGTACAGAAACCTACACCAAGTACAAACAATGCGAACAGACGGCTGACAATTTTTGTGCGCAAGAAAAGATGCAAAAGCAAGCGTACTCACCACTGAGACCCATGCATTCCCCCTTCTGATTCAGGATATGGTCCCACTTGGCCCGTTTCTTGAAATCCGGCATCGACTGGTCATAGAATATGGGGTTCTCACTGAACCAGTCAGCCAGCTCGTCCTCCTGTGGGGCAGTGAGCATTTCCGGAGAGAGCAGAGTCCCATCAACTTCGCTCTCCATCCCCAGGTCCAAGTCTGGCATGCTCCTCTGTAACGGCTCCTCCTCATCGGCAGTATGCAGCAGAAGCGAGCTCACCTCGCGCATGTTTTGGATAGATGAAGCTGGAGCAAAAGGAGCTGGAGCAGAAGGAGCTGGTGTGCTCTTCTTAGGAGGCATTATCCTGAAGTGGTGACTCTGAAGATGGAGTAGAATGAAGAAGTAGCAGAAGCAGCAGCAGGTCGGATAGTCCAGGAGCAAGTGACATAGGGCCTACAGGCAGCAGGCGAAACGATTTCCTTTAATAAGCACTGCAAATCGCGAAAATGGTCAGTGCCAGGTTGATGACCTGACGGCGTCAACTCATCGCCAGGGCGCCGCCTTGTCGCCAACCATTCAAAAAGGGCGGCGCTGAGGTGTTGATGGTGAGCTGGCGCTGCCAGGGTGGAGTGAGGGCGGTGCGAGGGTGGAGCAAGGGCGGAGCAAGGGCGGAGCAAGGGCGGAGCAAGGGCGGCGTGAGGACGCGAGTGGTAGGTGCCAACTCACCAACCTTGTGCCACAATCGTTCCCACGCTCCAAAAATAGCGGGAAAAAAGTGGTTGGCGACCTGGCAGCGAGCTGGCAGCCCCAGGTCGCTGCCATGTTGCTGCCATGTCGTCGCCATGTCGCCGCCATGTCGCCGCCATGTCGCCGCCATGTCGCCGCCCTGTCGCCGACATGTCGCCGCCCTGTCGCCGCCATGTCACCGCCATGTCGCCACCATGTCACTGCCATGTCGCTGCTGGATGGCGGCGCTGGCAGAGGACGCAAGGAGGTTGCAAGTGCAGCAGCTGCAACCTCCTTGCGTCTAACATTTTCAAAATGGACGTGATGTGGTTGGCGACATCGTGGCACCAGCACGCAAGGTGGATGTAAGGAGGACGTTTTGAGAATGCAAATCGAGCGTAAGCGAATGCAGGGCTCGTGTGACTGGGGTAGAAATAACCACATGGTTTTGCAGTCTAATATGCTAAATATTTTGTTCAAATACTTATCTTCCATAGCCTGCTACTTTTGAGTGAATAATATAGAACATTCCGTGGCCACCATCTTGGTGTTTGCATTTCATGTCATTTGAAATAGGCTTGCCATTTGAAATAGACTTGCCGAGCAAGATAACGCTAGGTGACGCTCATGTTCTATCAGTCCGTACTCTTTGTGTAAACTTGTATGACTGCCTGCTTGACTATATGACTGGCTGCCTGACTATATGACTGCCTACCTGCCTCCTTGCCTGCTGCCTGTAGGCCCTATGTCTATTTGCATGTATGGCCGCCCGCCTGTATTCATTGCTGCTTGCCTGTATGTCTGTTTGCCTGCCTGCTTGTTTTCCCGTCTACCTGTATGACTGCCTGCCTGTTTGTATGTATGCCTGCTTGCCAGTATGACTGCATGCCTGCCTGTATACATGCCTCTTTGTCTGCCTGCCTGCCTGTCTATATGAATGTATGTTTGCCTGCATATATACTGCCTGCCTGCATGTATGTGTGTACATTTGTTTGTATGTATGTAAATATGTATGTATGTACGTATGTATCTATATGTATGTATGTATGTATGTATGTATGTATGTATGTATGCATGTATGTAGGCCTATGTTTATTTGCCTCCCTCTCTGCCTCCCTCTCTCACTCCTTTCCTGTGTCTGTTTCCCCTCACCCACCCACTCCCTTCCCTCCTCTATCGATCCCTCCCTCCCTCCCCCTCATCCCCTCCCGCCCTCACTCCCTCCCTCCCCTCTCTCTCCGTCTGTTTGCAGCACCTCACATGACACTGCTTTATCTATTCTGCGTTATCTCGGCCTCCGCCAAGCCCCATTCGCTATCATGTTTATAAACGCTGCTCATATTTCTTTTCTTTCGTTAGTTTTATGTGAGATTATTTGGAGTTAATTATGCCATATATGATGAGGAATAGGATTCTGTGGGTTATATTGATTTATTTAGGGGGCCTACTTACGATGCGTTGAAGCATTGAACGAGCACACATGTATGTGTATACACAGTGCTAAAACTGTAGTGAGCTGAGATCAAGTCACTTCAGAGTTTAAGGATGGTATCTCCAGAGGCATTTAACGAAGCGCGTGGTAATAAACTTCTTTGAGGTGTCCTCCTAGTTAAACTCCAGTTACTAGTGACGACGTGAAAGTCGTTCATTTGTTGGCACTGTGCCCTCTGTATATTACCAACAACGCCATAGATTTATCATCTATAGGGAAGGGCGGACCTACATAGGTTATAATGCATACACAACATTCAAATTTACTTTACGTGATAGGATTTACACTACGTTCCAATTCATGATAAACAGCGATCACGCACACCATTTTCATTACAATTTCCACTACACAGTAACCGCACGTTTGTGATAACAAACTCTGACAAAGTCTCGAGTAGAACATTTATCAGGCAGATATCAGAACAATATCTCATGAGTTCATTTAAGCAAAGTCCAATCCATTGCAGAACCGACTGATTCTAGTAAGTCAGATCAGAGGAAGATCTGACTTAAGTGGATATATTCTAACATTTAACAAATGATATAGGACAACTGATACTCAATGATGAAGGCTTTAGCTGTGGTGAGATGCCTCTTCATTGTAGGGACATTATGGAAAGGGTCTTCTACTGCAGATGCACCTCAAATGAGTAAGTACCCACTACATTAGTGGTGAAAAGTAGGTATGCTATCATATATGTATTATAGTAGGTGAATTGGGCTCATGTATTACAGTTGGCATATAGGTTAGCCTATCGCTGTCATTGCCGGTGTCCCCAGCGAAGAAACTTCGCATTCTCTCCTACTTTGCAGTCAGTAATTAGAACCGGCTAATGCTTATTTTAATATATATATATATATATATATATATATAAAGCATTATAACTGTCTAATGCTTGTTATATATTTTAGACGGTTCTAGCATTAGACAGTTCCAACTGACTGCAAAGTTTCCCAGTGAGACAGCACTATAAAGTCGCCAGGATGCGCACTGTCACAAGTCGGTACCCGTCCTGATATGACCTTAGATGTTGCTAGGACGTAAAACAACAACAAACAACAAACAACAAACAAACAAAGTAGGGGAGAGTGCGAAGTTTCCTCGCCGGGGATACCGACAATGACAGCGATGTCTCAGCCATAGTAGATATATATAAATATATATATATATATATATGGGCCATTCTCCGAATTTGTGTAGCACATTTGTGACATGGAAGCCAACATTGAAAACTATCCAAATAATAGCAGAAAACATTCCAAATAATAGCAGAATACATGTTCATATGAAGGTTTACATGTGAGGAGTTCGGGTGCAAAACCACGTAAACGCCAATCCAAAAGTGTAGTATAAATAACAGATTTTTACCTGAAAATAATTGTAATTCTCACTAATTCGCTCACTCGGCACAGAAACAGAAGCAGAACAGAAACAGATGTAACTTTGAAAAGTTTAATCAGAATTAGAAATGAGAATTAGAAATCATAGCGGGGCCTGGCATGCAGGCTATCAAGCGGGTGACTGGGACCCTTCAGTTCAGTATCGAGTGGATCAGGCGACGACATGGGCAAAGTCTCAGTATCGGAAGGCAGGAGAGATCAGCTCTCACCCCCCCAGAATCAATTATGTGACAATAGACACTCATTAAATTAGAAAGCTCACAATCATATATTTGTGGTCAAGGGAAACAAATTCCCATAGAAAAAGAAAAGTTTTATTAATAATTGATCCCATTTATGCTTGGTTGTAGCTGTCTCTCTATGACATTCATGTTAGCACCACTGTAATATAAAACAAAGTCATCCACGAAAAGACTACAGGAGACCCCCCGCTTTACAGCAGCAGCAATACCATTGACCTTGACCCCGAAAAGGGTCACGGCCAGTATGCTGCCTTGAGGTACTCCTAGTTCCTGTGAGTTTAGGCTGGAATAGGTAGTCTTGACACGGACGAATGAACAACATGCAAACCTTCATATGAACATGGATTCTGCTATTATTGGCACGTCTTAATTCTGCCATTACGGTACAGTAAAACCTCCCTAACCGACCACCTCCCCAGATCAACCACTCCCATATATCGATCGCTTTGTTTCGGTCCCAACAATACAATTGTAACCATATTCTAACTCCCTAAACCGACAACCTCCCTAAATCGACCACTTAAAGTCGGTCCCATGGTCGGTCGATTTAGAGAGGTTTTACTGTATTTGGAATATTTTCACTGTTGGTATCCATGTCACAAATGTGGTACCCAGTTTCAGAGAACGACCCATGCATGCATGTATGTATATATGAATGATATATATGTATAAGAGATGGCTACGCCCTCGTAGGAGAAAAGAGACAAAGCGAGGAGTGGTGGAAGCCTCTGATTTATTGACCAAGGCTCTGCTGGCCGAGCAATATACCGCCCTACCTACTACAAAGCTTGAAATCTAGGCTCATGTGATGCCAACTGTATGTACAGGCGCGTGACCGGAGTGGTGTTGCACAAAAAGAGGTCCCGGAATGCAGTAAATCGGCTGAACCGGTGTATGAATAAATAAATAAATAAATAAATAATAAATAGCATGCATATTAAAAGAGAAATAAATATCATAAGATGCTCCGCCCCTTTATATTCATATAATACGTTATATCTCACATATATGCAACATTTAGCTCCATGTCTTACCGATTCTAGGCTGCAATCTGAAGACCGAGTTTGCAATGGATCTAGTTGGCTGCGTGTTTAAGCCATTCGAGGATCTACTGGCCCTGCTGCCGTCCTCCCACCGCCACCAACCCGCCCACACCCCACGGGAGCAGCCCTCCCGACACAGCCAAGACAAGTATTTCGGCTGGACCAACATGCAACACTCGCCGCTCCTACAGGAACTCAAGAAGAGCAAGACAGTGGCCGATGTGTTTAGGTGAGCTCACACACCGAGCAAATTACCTCCAGCGCCACTAGGCGAAGAGATTTCACATGAAGAACCAGAAAGTACCCAGAAAAACTCGCCTTGTCCAAGTGAGAAGTATCAGGTGACTCATTGTATAGGATTCTTATATAAGCAGTCCATCGTCCTCGATAATGAGTCAACCTATATTACTCATAAAAGAGTCATATGCGGTGATATACAGGCATTGGTTATTTTTATTTTGATTAAATGTTTTATGATATATATTTGTTCTTTCTTGAAAATGTATGCGGCCTATCATGGATGCGTCAGTCTTGTTTTCACCATTAGACTGTTGGTCGAGAGAAAGCCTGAGCCTACACTTTTACCAACCCAAGGGATTGTTAACCTCCCACACCACATAGCCATGGTATGAGAGCAACTGGCCTTTGATGGCCCTGTGAGTTATACACAGCGATGGAAATCCAAATTGACAGAGGTGATGGCATGGGAGTCCTTCAGACCGACCTTCAGATTAGGAGTCCAACCTAGAAAAATGTTAGACCCTCTAACCACTCTGCCAAAGAGAATAACAAATATAGTGTATTTTCACTACCTGCCTTCATAATCTAATTGTGTATACTTCTGGAATGTCCAAGAACCTATCAGTGATGTAGGCCAGTGGCAGTAACTGGATGGTTTCGATGCGTCTTTATGTATCATCAGATTGCAAGCATGTTCTTGTTTGTTGTTTGTTTGTTGTTGTTTCCGTGTGAAAGGTTGGGAGTTTGAATCCCGGTCGAGTCAAATCAATGACTTACACAATTGATACTCGTTGCTTCCTAGCATGACACTCAGAATTACCAGGATAAGTCAAGGACTGGTCAGCTCCGCATCAGGAAAATATAACTCAGTGTGATGTCAAGTCATGGTGCCGGTGGCCTGGTCTCCCAGTGGGGCATCACTATAATGTCACCATGGGTGCGCATTGTCAGAACTCGGTATCCGTCCTGATATGACCTTAGATGTTGCCAGGACCTAAACCCCAACCAAACAAGCAAACATAAATATCACGATGCAATGATGGATCAGATCAAATGGGTCCCTATTTCCTTTGTGCCGCGTTTGGCTCATCACTGATTGCCTCCCAACATTTCTACCCGGGCCACAGGGTGATCCACAGGCTGGAGGACACTGAGTTCGAGAAGCTGCTGGTCAAGATGAGCCCTCCTGCACAGAGGGGAGACGAGGACCACACGGCCAGGAGGACGCTCATGGAGCACGTCCTGAAGGAGATCGTTAACCACGTGGACTTCGACCAAGTCATCGACGAGGGTCTGTTTCGACTACTGGAGACTGCTGGGGCACTTCGAGCTACATTATTGGAGGTTGAGTATATAGATCATTTTTACTAATAACCCCACTGTCTGACAGCAGTGGAAAGAAGTGAATTGTAGTGGACTCAGGCTCAAGTATTGGAGAAATCCGACAACTACAGCGGCATGCCCAACAATACAGGGGACATAGAATAGAAGAGCCAACTTTAATGGCGCATTTTTGAAAGGCAATAACTGCGTAGAAAGTTCCTCTCAACTCTTCAGACAGCTGCATTTAAATTGAGAAAAGTCTAGATTTAGATTTATTGGAAGCATTACTCGGTTTGTCAGCGTTATAAAAATATATTTGTGTCATGTTTTCATTATAATGATTTATAACATTAATAGAGAAGGGGTATCGGACAGAGGTAATTACTATTGATTAATATTCATTGCATAACCTGCATTCAATAGCGATCCAAATGAAAGTTGACCCACACCCTGAGTTTC
Source organism: Branchipolynoe longqiensis (assembly GCA_030323885.1). NCBI lineage: Eukaryota > Metazoa > Annelida > Polychaeta > Phyllodocida > Polynoidae > Branchipolynoe > Branchipolynoe longqiensis. The sequence continues at coordinate 60,392,717 of CM059190.1, read as the reverse complement.
AACTGAACGTGTATACTTCGCAGAAAGCTTACTTCAAACTAGACCGTATTCGATTAAACAACTCGGGTAATCCGAATCACTTTTTGGCGCATGCAAATCGGGTCGCATAAACGAACACGCTCGGGGAGAAAAAAATGGTGGCTTACTCTAAAAGTTTGTTTTTTTAATAACCAATATAGCTCAAGCAAAAGAGGATTTAAGATATTTTATGATTGCATAATTGAGATATGTGACGATTTAAATCTAGATGGTATTTTACATTAATTAAAAACATAATGAAGCTTTGCAGTATATGACACACACAGGTACCAGTACAAATGCTCCTAGCACCCCCAACCAAGACATGGGGCACTGGGGTCGGGTCGTTTTGCACACGGCCCGTGTATTTTCAGGATAACCTCACGGTGTTCTATTTGAAATCCTAACGAGTCGGATGACCCGAATCGTCCGGGGCGTCATAATCGAATCCGGCCATTATAGCCGTGTTTACACGGGCAATTGTGAAGCGATTTAGGCAAATCGATTTATATGAAGCGATGTAGTGGCGCATTTACACGAGCGAGTTTGAAAGTGTGTCGGCGACCGGGAACCAGCAGCCTTAGTGGGGAGTCTGTAGCCGGCGAGTACTGCTATTTGTTTAGTTTACATACGTCGATTCACAATATGAATAATGACAACAATGTAGCGGCTATGTTAATATTGCTTGGAATTTAGGGTTAATTTAATTAAATTTCATTATTTGAGTATGTAATTCTGTTAAATATGATCGCATTCACTAGATTTCGGCCTAATCGGTCCCTAACACTGCTGGGCACCAGCGATTAGTTACAGCTGAGCCTGTAGCCGGCGAGCACCACTATTTTACACTATCGCTTCCCGGGAACCAGCTGAATAGCTTCATATAAACCACCTAGCGAGGTGGTTTACATGTACCGATTTATATGAATCGATTCAGCCCTAAAACGCCCCAGAGTCGCGTTTACACGACAAATGTGAATCGATCTAGGCAAGTCGTTTTATATGAGGCATTTTAAATCGCCCGTGTAAACAGGGCTTATGATCAATATGATGTATTTATATAAAACAATGGTCGAAAACAAAACCATCGGACTATGCGACTTTAGACTTATCAAAAGCTTAGCTGTAGCTGAACCATCTTCAAGGTATTTTCTATATCCAAAGACAATCCAACCTATTTCACAATAGTAGAAATCTAGTCAGGATGGGATCAATTAACTGTATCAGAACTATTTATCGCCTCGTTATGGTGAAGGTTGCCGATGGTGAGAAGGACAAGTTTCCATACACAGGTGGCGCCACCAGACTAGATACAGACGTGTATAGCAGTGAGGCATGACAGAGAATAGTCACCTTATTTATCTTCACATAATGCAAACCTGGCGCTGCAGTCGGGGCTGTGTCCCCCGCGTCTGGTCGCGCCCCCCTCCCCTGGCCTTTAAGCCGGGGGAGTGGAGCGCGACCAGACGCATAGCGGGCATAGCGGAATTCACGGCCAAATAGCCGTAGAAATGTAAAACCAGCTCACGGCAAAATAACCACTTTGTATATGTAGGGCCTATATATATTATATATTATACACAGAGTGTGGCTGAGAAGCAGATTGGCCTCCTGCCTGACAATTCGACGATTATCGATGTAATCTGCTGGGTTGATTCCCGCCTGTGTAAAATGGCTAAGTGCCTACCAACCTACGACGAGACATCATTTGAAGACGACATCACATTCGTGCAGTGCTTCTTCATATGCGAGTGAGTATACTATATTAAAGAACTAGATCAATTTAGAAAATCGAAAAGAATTCAAATAGTTGGAACGATAACCTTTTACAGAAACCGAGCAGTGGCGTATTTTAATTAAAAGTAAAGGCCCTGTCACACTACGACGTACAGCGTCAGCGGGTGCTCAACGTTAGAAAATTTGCCAGTATGTCGGCATTCATTGAATTTTTCAGCAGCTGGGGATAAAAATGGGCGTATACACAATGTACACACAACATACACACAATGTTTGTAACGTATGCAGAATGTATGTCTGACGTACTGCTAGCGTATGAGAGCATTCATGTGCCTCGCAAAATGTTCGCAAAAACTCGCATCCGCTGACCAATTTTACATACGTTACTCCATCGCTAGAAGTATGGCGTATACATAAAATACGCTTGAGATACGGCAGGCATTCTTTCAAAGTACATTAGGAGTACATAATGCATCCGTTGGCAGTACGCAGACTGTACGCGGACTGCATGTTCCCATTGGCTGAATGTATGGCTAACGTATGGCTAACGTATCCATAACGTACTCCAAACATATTCCGACGTATCCCAAACATACACGCAACATATATTCAATGTATGAGCCACACGTCGACTCACGTTGACAATTTTGAGCATGTACAAAATCTTTTCTTTGCGCATGTTGCATCATAGTGTGACAGGCCCTTTATGGTCAGCTGGTTTTAATGTACATTCCTTATTGAACAGAATATTAACGTTCTTGAAATATGATGTGGGCAGTTAAAGCAGTTAGCAATGGCCTCGGGATCAATCAATCAATCAATAGTTCCGTCCTCTAGTCGAGGGTTGGATGCAATGGTTCTCCTCTTGTCCGGATGGTGTGCTGTTCTGATAGACTGTGAATAATTCAAGCCTGTCCACTGTGAAATATTTGTAAACCATGATGTTCTTGGTCTCCCTCTCCCTCTGCTGCCATTCACCTTCCCTTCCAACAATGTACGGTATATTGAACTCTGATGAATGATGTGGCCAAAATAAATAAGTTTATTTGTCTGTATAGTGGCAAACAAGCTTTTCTTATTTTTAATTTTTCTGAGAACTTCTTTGTTGGTGATCTTCTTTGTCCATCATCCTTCGATAAGTCCACATCTCAAATGCTGTTAAAGGTTTGTACATTTTCTTAGAGATTGTCCATGTCTCAGCCCCATACATTAGAGTAGACCACACATAACACTGAAGAATACGCTTCCTTGTTTGTATTAATATCTTACTTGATGATCTCGGGATATTGGTCTAATATTTACGGATCGATCAGTCCGTAACTATTCTGTTGGAACTGAAGTAACCCATTCTGTGACATCAGGCAGTGAAGGCGACAGGTGGCAATAAACTTATGCACCGTGTATGTCCCAATAGATGCGCACTGTGGTGGCAAATGTTTAATAAGTGCACCAGTATCTAAGTTAGATATGTTTAATCAAATCTAGATAATTGTTTTGGTTTTGAAAAGTTGATGCTTCATCAGACTATGCAGCTTTAACCACACACAATAAAACTGCACACTTAATATGAACTCACCTGGGTGGGAGTACTGTCCGACTTCTAAGCAGAGACCACCGTGCGGAATTCAGCAAAAGAGTGCGGCTAGTCCCAAGCAAATTCCCAGCTGTAATTGGCACATTTTGTAATGCTCATAGTTTATAATGCATTGTTTTTTTTTTTGCAGAGATCTTCCCATAATCTCATCGTGCATTAGCGATGCATTTGAGGGGTGTGAGGTCAATGTGATCGAGAAGCTGCTTAAATTTAAACTGGATTGGATCGCAGACTTCATCATGCGAGTTTTTGTCGACCTCCTCCAGCTGAACAGTTGCATGCTAACGGTAAGAAATATCCACGTGACATCAACTATTACCTCATTAGATTTTTGTTTGTTTTTTGGGACGGTCTAAAAAAAATGGTGACAGCAGTAGGCCCCGATGTAGGATTGATTGCTATAGGACGTCTTACAAATGACATCATACCCTGGGAGGCTGATATGAGCAAATTGGGCAGTCAGCTTGAGTGTCACATGCTAGGGAGAGCCACAAAATATAATTTCTAGAAATTTTAGACCGTCCTAATTTACTTGTAACGGCGCCGAAGTTCAGCTTGCCTAGGGCGCCAGGAACCTATAGAGCCGGCGTTGCAGTTTCCGCGGTACGCCAGTTTGCGAGGGACACATCGCTTCTGCGCATGCGTCAAAATCGTCACTAACCTAATCAGCATCGTCACTAACCTTATAAATTTCATATAATGATTTTGGTAAAAATGTTTTCTATATGTGTACCAAGCGATTTGTTTCTAGGTCGTGTGGTTTTAGAGATATTTCACTTTTTCTGTATTTTCTGTATGAAGATTGCTTGCGACCATTGACAATGCCTTGAGTTTGACGGTATGCGCAATGCAAAACATTAGTTTAATTCAAAATTAATAGAAATCAAGAACCCTAACCTTATAAATTTAATATAATCTGTTTGTTGAATATGTTTTATGTATGTGTGCCAAGCGGTTTGTTTCTAGGTGGTGTAATTTGAGAGATATTTGACTTTTTCTGTATGAAGATTTGCTCACGGCCATTGACAATGCATTTGAATGTATGTGTCCCTCACAAACTGGCATACCGCGGAAACTGCAACACCGGTGTAGGACGTTGAAAACACTACCCGGTTGAAAACACTACGGTTGTGTTTTGAACCTAAGTTCAAAACACTACGGTAGTGTTTTGAACTTAAGTTCAAAACACTACTGTTAAGTTCAAAACACTACCCATATGTACATCCAAAACACTACCCAAGTTCAAAACACTATCATAACTCGGCAGTGGGGGCTGTAATGCCGTAAAACTTAACCTACTGCTATTGATATACGCTGACCATAGTGTGGCGTTTGAAGCATGTAATAGATGGTTTGGTTGTTGGGAGTTTTACGTCCTGGCAACATCTAAGGTCTAGTATTAGCAGAGAGCGTGTATACAGATGAGAGGGACAACTCCCATACTTCACCATGTAACAGATGCCGACTGTGGCGCTCCAAGTGGTGGTTGTTGAACAGTATATGACACAGCTGTCAAACTCAAGGCATTGTCAATGGTCGTGTGCAATCTTCCTACAGAAAATGTTAAATATCTCTAAAACTACAACACCTAGAAACAAACTGATTGGAATACACATAGGAAACATGTTTACCAACAAGATTATATTAAAGAGATATGGTTAGGGTTCTGGATTTCTATTAATTTGGAATAAAACTGACGTTTTTCACTACGCGTACGGCAAACTCAAGGCATTGTCAATGGCGGTGAGCAATCTTCCTACAGAAAACGTTAAATATCTCTAAAACTACAACACCTAGAAACAAACTGATTGGAATACACATAGGAAACATGTTTACCAACAAGATTATAATAAATTGATATGGTTAGGGTTCTGGATTTCTATTAATTTGGAATAAAACTGACGTTTTTCACTACGCGTACGGCAAACTCAAGGCATTGTCAATGGTCATGTGCAATCTTCCTACAGAAAAAGTGAAATATCTCTAAAACTACACCAAATAGAAACAAGCCGCTTAGCACACATATAGAAAACATGTTTACCAAAAGGATTATATTAAATCGATAAGGTTAGGCTTCTGCATTTCTATTAATTTTGAATAAAAACAAATGTTTTGCACTACACGTATGGCAAACTCAAAGCTTGTTCAACACTAACCGCCAGGAACGCCACTGTAGCCTGTGTTACCGATTTTCGCGGGAGTTGTCTCTCTCATCTGTATACACGCTCTCTGGTATTAGTTTGATTGATTGATTGGTGGTTGCTTTACGCCGTGTCGGCTGCATAGGCCATATTCACGGTGAGAAATGTTTGTTCCTTGTTCAAACCATCGCTTTTACATGTAAAAGCAGACAATCAATTATGTGCCAATAGACACTAATTAAATTAGAAAGCTCACAATCATATATCTGTGGCCAAGGGAAACAAACTCCCATAGAAAATTAGTAGAATACGCTGATAGCGCTGTGGCATCTGCACCGCGTATTAGTATACCTTAGCACGTATTTTAGCACGGATGGTGCTACGGCGTTTGAAGCACATATATATAGTAGTATACATGCACACTTCCACGACCGGGCACGGTGGCCGAATGGGTAGAGCACAGGCCTCGCCTGCGGAAGATCGGGAGTTCGCGACTTCGGTTCCCGGTCGAGTCAAGTCAATTACTTAAAATTTGATACTTGTCACTTCCTAGCCTGGTGTTTGGCATTATTAGGATAGGGCAAGGACTGGTTAGCTCGGTGTCAGGATAATGTGACTGAATGGGATATCGGCTCATGGTGCTGGTGGCCTGATTTCCCAGTGGGGCAGCACTATAAAATCGCCATGAGTGCATAGTGTCACAAGTCGGTATCCGTCCTGATATGACCTTAGATGTTGCTAGGACGTAAACAACAAACAAACAAAACAAACACTGCCACACCTTACTGCATTCTTCCCCACCCTACTGCATACTGCCTCATCCTACTGCATACTCCCCCATCCTACTGCATGCTGCCTCACCCTACTACAAATGAAAATGACTATGTAGCAATCATTATTTTTTAAATGAGAGTAGTGTTGTGAACTTAAAGGTAGTGTTTTGAACTTAAGGATAGTGCTTTGAGCATGGCCACAGTAGTGTTTTGAACCTCCCTTCAACTAGGTTGAAAACACTACCGTAGTGTTTTTGTGGGGTAGTGTTTTGAACTTACTGCACCGGTGTAGCAGGAAATCGCAAACCCTCTAAATCGCAAACCCCCACTTGTGATTTCCTAGGAAATCGCAAACCCCCATGCCATATATTCTGGTATTATCACTCAGTTTCAGGATCCGCAGTGTAAACAATGTCGTTAGCAAAATGGCCTTTTTAGTTCCAACTTCAGTCAGTGCATATAGTAAATAGAACCATTTTAATATTCCAAATTCTATTTATGCATGGACAAAATATATTAATGATCCATTATTTACTAGTGTGTTAGTTGAATATTACAAAATGCTACAAAGTATGGAGGGCTTGCGATCTCCAGGGGGTTTGTGATTTCCTAGGAAATCACAAACCCCGGGGTGCACAATTTCCAGGGGTTTGCGATTTCCTGCTACACCGGGTCACAGATTCAGTCCTGAGGAACCAGCAGAACTCAAAATACTTGTATTGCTGTAGCATACAACACAGTCAGTAATCACACTTTGTCAGCACCACCTTTCGCTGTTTTACATATGCACAAAGTTATTACATATATATTAGCAGTCACACATGCAGTGTTTTGATTGTATGCCTTGTTGTTTGTTCCATTTCCAAAATGGCCGCTGCGCAGACACTCGCCTGCACTACATACAATAAGAAGGTTGCTCCACATTACACAACACCTTGATTTGAATTCTATTGACATATTGAATGGTGCTAAAGGCCCTGTCACACTTGAACGGATTGAGGAAACGGATTGAAACGGACAAAAATATTCTAATCCGGTGTGATTCGGACTTGAAATGTATCGATTATGTAACGCACAGTAACGGACGGATAACAGATGGTAACTGACGTGTAACAGATGGTAGCGGTTGATAACGTATCTAACGATCAAAGGACAATTCAATATACAAAAAGAACTATAGCAAATGGCAACGGACGTGTAATGGATATGTAACGGACGGGAACGGAGGGTAGTGGACGGTAATGGATGGGAACGGACGGGGAACGGACGGTAACGGATAATAACCGTATATGTCAGTCTGGCACAATCCGTTACAAGTTTTGTGCATGCTCAAAACTTGTAACAGATCGGGCCGGATATCAATGGATATCAACGGATATGCAGCGGACACAAACCAGACTTTGACAGATATCAGCAGACTTTGTTCCATTTCAATCCGTTTCCTCAATCCGGTAAAGTGTGCCAGGTCCTTTAAACTCACACAGTGTATCATGTACGGTCCTAGATTCAATGAACGAGCATTTACGGGGTGAATATTTTATTTAAGCCTATCCCAAATCGATTTCTTGCCAGTAATTTCCCACGATCTTTCAATATTTAAGAACTAACCAAATATAAGTGCATGGGGAGTGTCCTACATTATCCTCGATTCTGTATATAAACAAAGTTTGAAAACTATCTGGTTTTCTGAATCCTTTGCACATTGGTCTATGTACAATACACCAAAATACTGTGACAGGTACATCGATTGCAGAAAACAGATGTCTGAATCAGAGGAGCGCTGGCTTCCCATTCAGGAAATTATGGAATAAACTCCCATCTGAATCAAACCCAGCCTTATCAAAGTTATAATTGTCGCTATCTAGCCTAACCATCGGTTCTAGTAGGATAGAGCAAGGACTGGTTAGCTCAGTCTCAAGATACTAACTAAGTGAGATATTAGGTCATAGTCCTTGTGGCATGGTATCCCAGCGGGCCAGCACTATGAAGCCACAATCAGTTTGCACTGTCTTGATATAACTTTACTAGGACATGTCCTTAGCAGGACTGGTAAGATTGCTCCATATTGTGTCCTTACTAGAACATGGCCTTACTAAGACATGTCCTTACACGGACATAACAATCTCCACAAAGAAATAATTTAATATGTTTTGATAATGGAAAATTATCTTTGAAACCAGACTAACTTCGACGGTAAGGAATATAAAATAGAGGAAGGCAAGTCGGCGAAAAACTTGACGATTCAGTCAATGGTTCCCCCAGGCGTTCACTGCTTTAGAAACGTGAACTTCTTGAACACACCCTTGGGCACAGCCGAACTCCTGGTACAGTTCCTCACCGGAGGAATGAGTGAGTCATATTCTTCTCTTCACTATCATAATGAGGTCACCTAAGCTTGCATGCACTAAAATAACATAACTAAGGACTTCTAAATTAGGAAAGTAACAGGTTCCGTAATGAAACTTTGGTTGCTGTCATCCATGAATTAATACACCGATCTAGAAAACTGTGTTGGATCGGGTTCTAATCCGAGACGCTACTTAGAACCCGATGCAACGCAAAGACAAAAACGCAGCAAAGTGATGCAGGTGAGTACCAAAGACACTGGCAGTTAGATCATTGTCAGAATATTGGCGGTTCTAGCAATGTACACACTTATATTTTATAGATACTCCTTTATTAACAAAAACGAAAAAGAATCAATGTACATATTCATATATGTGTATCTCGACATAACTGTATCGATTTTGTTCCATACATTGCGTTTTGTGACATGTATTTCCTTTGTAAACACCAGGTGACTGTAATGTTGAAATTCAACTGTCAACAAGTAACTACGTGCGGGACTTGATGACACTGCGGTTACCAGAAACCATCGCTCTTCCCATCGTGGGTCCTGTCCAGATTGGACCAGATGCACGTCAGTACCCGATGTAGGTGGTGTTGTATACGTATGTGCCTCATGCTTGCTGAGAAACCTAACTTGGGATTCCATGTTGCAAATATAATAACTAGCAGAATAATTCACGACACTCGGACAAAGGACGAAAGTCATATGTAACAAACAAATCATTTATTGATTTATAGAATCATATCAGTAATCATGCCTCTGGAGGCTGGCTCCGATAATAAGGTGTCGCTGTGGTGGACACATGAAGGCGGCTGGCACCTTGGAATCAATGTGTAATCATGAGGACTAGTGTTGCCCCGTTTAATGTTCAGGCTAGTTGCCGAGTCAGTGCCTGGAGTGAGATACAATAACAAACATCAGCAATCAACAATCACGAGATAAACAAAATCTCAGCACTTAACCCCCTAAAAAGAGGGTGTGTGGGAGGGGAAAATTGAAGTTGCTAGTACGAGAGTCAAGAGAGAAGTGGCAGAGTCATGGGGAGGAAACGAGGTCAGTGCCGAGGTCAACCTTTGCCTCGTGCGTGAATTAAACATGTTGCCTCGTCAACATGCCTAATGAACATGTTTAACATACAAAAACAAGATCTATGCAAATATTCTCATTATAACGTTATTAAAGAACAACCTGTTCCGATTTGGAAGCGGACTGATATATGATTCGATTATGACACTCCGGACCACTCGGGTGATCCGAGTCGTCAGGATTTCAAAGAGAAATCCCCGAGGTGAGCCTAAAAATACAGGTGAGCCTAAAAATACAGCCGTGTGCAAAATGATCCGACCCCAGTGCCCCACGTCTTGGCTGGGGGTGTCAGGAGCATTTGTGCTGGTACCTATGTATGTCATGTACTGCAAAGCTACTTCCCCCCCCCCCCCACCCCCTTTAAAAAAAAAGAAGAAAAAAAAGAAGTAAATTACCATCCAGATTAAAATGGACATAACTAAATTGTGCAATCATAAAAATATTTCAAATCCGATTTTGCTGTAGATATATTGGTTATTAATAATAAAAAAAATTGGATTAAGCCACCATTTGTTCCACCCCGAGCGCATTCCAGTCCCTCGAGGTTGTAACTTATAGGATCTGCGCATGCGCAAAAAAAATTGGTTCGGATGATCCGAGGTGTTTATTCGATTACGGCCAATGTGACAGCATGGTGTGTGGTGTTACGTGAGGTATGGCGAGTGGTGAGCGGTGCGTGGAGAGAAAAAATGCAGACTAGACCAACGATCGAAGAGAAGTTTGATTATTTCCCTCCTCTCCCTGCAGATGTCGCTCCGGGCGTGGCATTCCGCAGTACGTGATTGGCTGGCACAAATATGCAAATGAGAGCTCGGGAGTTATCCAACTGACCAAGGAGAACTGGAACGTGACTTTCAACGTTCCTATTGATGCTGCCATCGATTACAAAGTTTCAATTAAACCGGCATCGAAGTTCTACCAGCAGGATTTCCTGACACTCAAAGTCAGAGCTCAAATGTTCACCAAGTTTTCATCAAAGATTCAAGTGAGTCATTCTCATATACTTTTTTCTATTATATTTATACATGCACACATACATACTATCATAGTCTGCATAAATACATATATATATATATAATCGTGTATTACCAATAAATTGTCAACATTTTCAAGGTAGTACAAAGAGTAGTACCTTTCCAGATCCAAACCGCCCCCCCCCCGAATAGTTCTTTTTTTTTTACCATAGCGAGGCCCAATAGGGCCTAGATCAGCCAGAAGAGGATCCGTAAGTTAATCTGTAAGTTAAGTAGTACACCTCAGCTACAGACCCAGGTCAAGACAAACCAACACCGTAGCAATTTAAACTTGTTGCTATCTAATCTGACATTCAACATTACTAGCACAGGGCAATAAGTGGAAGGAGGAAGACCAATTGTCCTTAAATGGAAATTCCCCTACTTAATCAACTAATGCACAATGTAGGAGTAGTCTATTATGGACTTTATCTTGGTCCTGTTATACCCCAGTCACACTACTGCTTGCGACCACTTTGCGACCACAAAAAAAAGGTTGGTGGCAAAGAGCTCGCAACGTGGTCGCAAGTGGTCACCTAGTGGTCGCAAAGAGGTCCTCACTGGTCGTTGACTTCCTTGTGACCATTTTCGTCACAAAGAGGTTACAACTACTGCACACAAACACCTCGTTGCTACCAAAATAGTTGGCCGGAAGTCGGCGACCATTGCTTTGGTCGCAAGGAGATCGCCGGTGACTGTGAGGATTGTTGGTCCATAATTGTCGCAAAGTGATCACAAGGGGTCACAACTGTACTGTCACTGAGGCTTTAGCTAACCTTTAACTGTGACAGTTGGTGCGCACTGACTTGGACGAATACCAGTTCCGGTCTTGCTGGGTGTTGAACGGGCCCCACTTGAGGACATTTGACGGACAGTAAGTGTTACTGACCATCCACGCACTAGCCATCCACAACTTATATAGCAATGTAATACACAAGAGCTCTTTTCCAAAATGTGATAAGCGCAAATACAGAAAATTAGCCTGCAATACCAATGTCAAGCTCGTAGATTGTGCTTTGGAAAAGAGCTCTTTATATATATATATGAAGAGCTCCTCTCCAAAACATGATCCACGAATCCGGGACTGGCATCGCAAACTTATTTTCTTTACCGGTGCTTATCGCATTTCGGAAAAGAGCTCTTCATATATAAGCAAGTTGTTATGCATTCGTTGATAATAATAATGTCCATGTAATGTAATCCAATACAGTTAAATCTCTCAAATGTTCATATTTTGTGACGAGACTCTCAATGTAAAATATTTCCTGTATAATCTGATGTTTTTGAGGTTCTGTCATATCTTTTAGGTTTATCATTGTTATATACTTTGCAATGGTCATACATAACTTTCTTCTACGGTTACATTTGAAGCTATTTGAGGTAAACACATATGCAACTCTAACTGTTAATCTTACTGCATCGTGTTCTAATCTTGAAGTGTCTATAAATGCCTTGCTTCAGATAACACGATCTTCCTTACTACTGTACTTTACGAATTCTGCACTCATTGTAAGCACACATATACATATGAGACCTAAGCAATGTATATATATATATATATATGTATATTTGCAGTTACTATAACAACTTCTACGAGGGACACTTCGTCTTATATCGTCACAAAACTCTACCTTATGAAGTAGGTCAACCAAAGATTGGCTCATAATATATGGGGGAGTGAATAAATAAATGCTGATTTGCCAACTAAGTTAATATTCACAGTGAGAATTGAGCAGACTATATTACGCAAGTAGCCTACTGAGGAATAATAGAAAGGGTAGCTTTTAATATTTGTTGTTATTAGAATATATTATGTGCATTTTATTCTACCTACATATAATAATTCTAATATTAGGCTTACCCTACATGTATGGTGGGTTCTATTGAGGCATTATGAATATCTGGATTACAACTGTATATATATAAAGGTGTTGCTGCTTATTATAATCTGCAGGGGCGCACCCAGGGGGGTTTCCTGGTTGCCCGGAAATCCCCCCCCCCAACATTTTTTTTTGAATTTATTAAGGAACACTAGATTTTAAGATTATGTGAACAATTGCACCAAAATGTGGGTTGTTGCACCAGAAAACCATGTAAAATATTGCCCTAAAATGGGTGTTGTTCCACCAACCCATGTGAAAAAAATTACCCTAAAATAGGGGTAGTTTCGATCCATATTTGGAAAAACCCCTAGCCAATTCCTGGGTGCCCCCTTGATCTGTACCCCAAAAACGCCAGTAAGATTTAATTTAAATACAGAAATAGTTAGTTAAACCTTTAATTTTCTTGACTCCATCTAAGATTTCTCCATATCAGCATATGGCAGTTCATGGGTTCGATCCCCGTCCGAGACAAACCAAGACCGTACAAACTGATACATGCCGCTGCCGCACTTGCTGCCTAGCATTACTACGATAGAGAAAGGATTGATTGGGTAAATATCAGGATATGGCGACTGAAAAGGTTATGGGGACATGCTTACGCACTGTGACACGTCAGTAGGCCTACCAATCCTGGTTTGACCTCAGATGTAGCTAGGACATACAACTAAAAGTAGTGGACTCCATGCAGGTGCAGACTGTGACGCAGCCATGTCCCCATGTCGCCAAATCGACCTGCACATGCGCAGTGTCGGTGCGTTCTGGTGATGATGTCTTCACTGTCGACTCGTGCCGACGATCCAAACAGTCACAAGATCACGTGATCACGAAGGTATGGCATCAAAACCCCAATGATCTTCGTATTTGTGTTTTGCTTTACAAATAATGTGTTGCTGGATGAGAATTCATCGTTGATGCTTGTTATGTGATGCAATCTCTTCAAGTTGCATAGTCCGATATAATTTTCTGCGATAACTACATTTGGTTCATCGTTATAAAATACCTTGCCTTCAGCTTGAAGTAACTTTAATTTTAAATGAGTAACTGGTCAGTTCTCATAAAGCTGAAACAAACGTGTTTTAATACCACAGGTTCGTTAATAATCTGGTTAGAAGGCTGGAATGAGCTTGTATGCATTCGTCTGTCCTAGGGCTTTCTGGGGATACCAGTTTTGTATCTGTACAATGTGATCTCATAAAACTGTGGCCCATAAATGGTCATATTTCCATAGTTTTTTGACAATTTCTTAGCCAAAAGTAGGTTTAAGTGTTTCCTTTTTAGATAACCCTGTAAGTAGGGCATTCATAACATATGTTCTTAGCATTGACTATGTCTCTGCCATTATTAACCCTCAAATTTAAGAGTTCAAGTCGACTGCCTGGATAATAATCAGCATTTTTGTGTTGGGGAAGTTTTAGCATAACCGTCCATCTGCAATGGTTCTTGAGAGATATTAGAAGAGAAGCTAATCCATTCAAACATGTTTTTCTAGGTTACATTTTCTTTGTAATAGATTCTTAAACACTTATGTGTTTCTGGATTTCGTGTTGTAGCTGACAGTTTCTTCCAAATATTGGCCCTCATGTTAGCTACACTGCGATCATGTGCACTGCATATTAGCCTGACAATTATAGCACAATTAAAGTTGCATACTCCGTTTACCTTGAATTAGTTTAATGGTAAATATATTAAGCATGGCAATTATAACAACAGTAAAGTTGCATAGTCCACTTGTCTTGATTTAAAAAAAGTAAAATATATGAGCCTGCCAATTATAACCTATCCCAATTTAGATCGGAAGAACCTTTTTGATACTTGCTTAATTTGAAGTGCCAGCATGAAACATAAATTGTATGTGCACATTAATTGAACCTAAGAACAATACACCATTGCGACTGTGGTAGTCTGCACTGACCTTTCAGGTAAACATCCACTATAGCTAGGTAGGCATGGCCACGGTGATTGAATCAGGGAACCTACGTAGTCTAATGGCTAAGGCACTAACCCCAGAATAGCAAGAAGTGTGGATTCAAATCCTCCTCTAGACACATTAATTCCCATTTCAGTTTCACCTCCCACGACACTGGTGCCTTGAGCAGAATGGGTCCCGTAAAACAATGCACTCTCTGATTGATAAGCTATGTCTGTATATCTGTGTGCATTTTCATCAACGCCCCATGACACTAGGTTAGCCAGGTTATGTGATATCCTGATAAATCAGCGAGTTTTGACATTCCTGAATGCCTATGAAATGTTCAGTAAGTGCACTAATATCTAAGTTGAATATTATAGGATCCAATCGAGGTAAGTGTTCTTGTTTAGAAAACATCACTTTGTCATCAAACAATGCAGCTCTATGTGGTACTATTAAGTGGTTCAGACAACTGACGTAATACTAACAGCAGAACAGAGTTCACGTCGATTACATGGAACTTTCTGCCTGCAGTACCGGGTGCGGTAGCCGAATGGGTAGAGCGCGGGACCCACGTGCGGGAGATCGGGAGTTCGGTTCCCGGTCGAGTCAAACCAATGACTTATCAAATTGATACTTGTCGCTCCCTAGTCTGGCACTCAGCATTAATAGGATATGGCAAGAACTGGTTGGCTCAGTGTCAGGATACTGTGACTGAGTGGGATATCGGGTCATTGTGCCGGTGGCCTGATTCCTCAGTAGAGCAGTACTATAAAGTCACCATGATTGCACACTGTCACAAATCACTACCCACCCAGACATGACCTTAGATGTAGCTGTGACGTCACTTCCTCACTAAACAAACAAATGCAACTGATCCCCAGGTGGCGCTGTACCTTATCGGCGACCTAACCAAGGGCACCCGGATCTATCGGCACGATGAGGGAGTCACCTACAAGGTATGGCTATTATTTGTATTGACATATACAGTAAAACCTCTCTAACCGACCACCTCCACAGATCGACCACTCCGATCGTTTTATTTGGGTCCCAAAAATACCATTGTAACCATATTTTAACTCCCTAAACCGACCACCTAGCTAAATGGACCACTTAAAGTCTGTCCCAAGGTCGGTCGATTTAGAGAGGTTTTATTGTACAGAGCCGTAGCTAGGAATTTATGTTTGGTGTACCAGCTTTGTTTGTGGGGAGGGGCGGGATATAAATTCTTGGAACGAATTGTGATATTATGGGAACTCGGCCGTCTGAGCCCCACACATCACTAGTCTCCCCAGGTGTGTTCTGACAACTGTCTGTCAGTTCACACCTGGCGATACTCTCAACAACTCATAAGAAAGAAAGGAAGACAAGTGGCACAAGATTGACAGTGAAGGAGTTGTGCTTTATTGGCATCAACTCCTGTTCACCTACTGGCGACCTATCACCATCACTCCTTACCAACTGCCCACACACATCCTCATGACTCTTGCTGGTGTATATAGGAATCAGTGCTTATAGCCCATTGAACCTGAGTCCCATGGTTGTTGCCCACAGCTCAGTGTCTTTTGAATAGATGCTGCTAGTTTGAGTGTAGAAAGTGGAGTTGTCTCTTGCTAGAGAGCCTAGCCACAGTCCTCTCCAAGAGTGCTTCTCCCAGAGTCCTAGAGTGGGGTCTGTGTGCAGGTATAAGGAATGCAGGTGACTGGGCTCACACAGCCAGCCAATCAGACACGCTCTACAGCCTGGGTGGATGACGCCCTAATAGGGGGCAGCTGTCACTCAACCCCCAGCTGCAGGTGGTGTCCCTAATGTATGCAGGATGGCTGGGTGTGCTTGCCTATCGGCCCTGTGGTAACAGGTAGTTGCAGACCATTACAATAAACATATATTAAAAATGCCCTTCCCTTCCACTTGCATTCTTTCTGGTGCATGGAGGGAACATTTAAATAATTATTAACAGTCTCTTAAAGTATGAACATCTCATCACAATCTCGGGCGCTATGTGTGATTACAATTCCACATAGGCGCTTATGTCACAAAACGAGTGGGGCACCCATTGCTTCTCTGTTACATAATCCTGGTCCCCACTCCATCGCCCGAGCATAGTAATGCTCTTTGCCAATATATAAATCCGAACCGAAAATCCGTATATTTTTACAGAATGATTTCCGAAGGCATGAGACACTGGAATCTAGAGGCCCTGAAATTGCATTTCCAGTCATTTCATATATATATATATATTCATATATATACATATATGGGTCATTCTTTAAAACTGGGCACAAAAGTGTGACATGGAAACCAAAAGTGAAAACCTTCCAAATAATAGTAAAAAACCTTCCAAATAATAGCCTAATCCAGTGTCCTATGAAGGTTTGCATTGAAGATTTGAGTTGAAAAAATGAATTTCACTTTTGGAATTAG
The DNA here is from genome assembly GCA_030323885.1 of Branchipolynoe longqiensis. Lineage (NCBI taxonomy): Eukaryota > Metazoa > Annelida > Polychaeta > Phyllodocida > Polynoidae > Branchipolynoe > Branchipolynoe longqiensis. Next base: position 60,375,789 of record CM059190.1, on the reverse strand, counting down.
ATCTTATACAAATTGAGCAATACATTAATATCACTTGTGTAACATGAAAATCAAAGACACATCCAGAAGCTCATTTGAACATATACAACCTAGTCAAACAAGATTTTATTGATTACTCTTGTAGTGGTCTGCACTGACCTCTCAGGCAAGTAACCACATAGGCAGGTAGGCGTGGGGAGTGTGTTGATATCAGGGAGCCTAGGTGGTGTAATGGTTAGCACACTGGCCCAGAATGCAAAGAGATGTGGGTTCGAGTCCCGCTCTAGGCACAATATTTCCCATTTTCATCACCCCCATGACACTGGTTGCTGTGATCAGGATCCTGTACAAGCTTTGCGCTGTATGGTTGTTGAACCTACCCTGTGTATGTATGTGTAAGTGCATTGCCTGTATGTATGTAATTGTAAGCATTAAAAGACTTACAATTCCAGGTGGACGAGTGTAGTGGTCTGCACTGACCTCTCAGGCAAGTAACCACATAGACAGGTAGGCGTGGGGAGTGTGTTGATATCAGGGAGCCTAGGTTGTGTAATGGTTAGCACACTGGCCCGGAATGCAAAGAGATGCGGGTTCGAGTCCCGCTCTAGGCACAATATTTCCCATTTTCATCACCCTCATGACACTCTTAAGCAGACAAGGTTAGGACTTACAAGAAAAAAGTTGAAAAATAAGTTGAAAAAAGTTTGGCTACATGCATAGTGTAAATGTGTAAATTTTCACTTTTTCACATTAGCACAAAATCATATAAGTAAATTTTTAATTTCTTTCTTGGGATAGCGTCAATAAATGTACTATTGCTAACATACTTAATACACAGAAGATACTCTAATTATTTGACTTGCAATCAATAAAAGAAAACAAATTATCAGCATTGTAATGTTGAAACCGACTATGTGGTGCCCAGTGTTAAAGAATGATCCATATATATATACATATATATATGTATATATATATATATATATACAGTAAAAACTCCGTAAATTGACCGACCTTGGGACCGACTTTAAGTGGTCGATTTAGGGAGGTGGTTGGTTTAGGGAGTTAGAATATGGTTACAATGGTATTGTTGGGACCCATATAAAGCGATTCATGGTTGACGGAAACAAGGTGAACTCTGTTCCGGAATTCACCTACCTCGGAAGCACTATATCAAGTGATGGATGCATCGATGCTGAAATACAGAGGAGGATGGCCAAGGCTAGCGCATCTTTCGGCCGACTATGCCAGAGGCTCTGGAACAACCACCATGTGTCCATGCGGGTCAAAGGCAAGATCTACCATGTAATCATGCTATCCACCCTACTATACGGAGCCGAGGCCTGGACAGTGTACAGAAGACAGATGAAAAAGCTGCATGCCTTCATGATGCGACATCTTCGTTCAATCATGAGGCTAACCTGGAAGGACAAAGTGACAAATAAGGAAATACTCGAACGGACAGGGCTGCCCTCTATAGAAGATCTTCTGATCAAAAAGAATCTCCAGTGGACTGGACACCTCATGAGGATGTCATCAGACAGGCTACCAAAGCAGATCCTCTATTCTCAACTGTCTTCTGGTTCCAGAAAGAGAGGGCGCCGTCGTCTCCGGTTCAAGGATACCATCAAGAGAAACCTGAAGCTGAGAGACATTAAGACCGACTCATGGACATCACTCTCACAGCAGAGAGCTAAATGGAGAGCGTCAGTCAAGTAATGAAAGCAGTCTTTGTTGCATCGCGACCGACAGCATGATGATGATGATGATATAAAGCGATCGATATAGGGGAGTGGTCGATCTGTGGAGCTGGTCGGTTCGGGATGTTTTACTGTATATATGTATGTATATATGTATGTATGTATATATATATATTGAGGATTTGCTTGTGATGTAGGCTTCACACTACTCCTGCATTGTGTTTGGATAGAAGCAGTCCCTTCTACTATGAAGTGTGTGTGTTAAGTTATTGCAAATGTAAATAAAACAAAAAGCACAAATCTATTCACTGATACGATCTAATTCTTTTATTTAGAACCATGAATATTCACTCAGGGGTTGAAATAATGTTATTTAGGAGCATAGCTTAAGTGAAATTCGGCTCAAATTAAACCCAAAATCCGAGCGATATTAAGGCCACCGCCGCATCGGCGGTGTTATTGCGAATGTAAATATAACAAAAAGTACAACTCTATTCACTGCTACGATCTAATTCTGTTACAATGAACTATGAATATTCACTCGGGGGTTGAAATAATGTTATTTAGGAGCATAACTTACTCAATAAGTGAAATTCGGTGAAATTAAGCCCAAAATCCAAGCGATATTAAGGCCGCTGCTGCTGCATCGGCAACATTATTGCCATTGTCACTATATTTTCACTCAGATATTGCGTTTAATTTGACCATAATTCCACTTATTGAGTAAGTTATGCTTCTAATTAATATTATTTCAACCCTTCAGTGAATATTCATGGTTCTAAATAACAGAATTAAATCGTAGTAGTGACAATTCAAACACACTTGATAGTAAAGGAAACTGCTTCTATCCAACCATGATGGTCGACTAGGCACTGGTCACGTGGTGCTAATCGTTTGATGCAAATCTTCAATACATACAGTAAAACCTCTGTAATGTATGTATGTATGTATATATATATATATAGTATAGTTATACGAATCTTACCTGCGTATAGATGATGGATAACTGTTGTTTTCCCGAGGTACAAGCCTCAGATAGACGTGGGCTAGGGAGAAGGAAACACATCCGGGTCCAGCAATCTTTACCTACTTATTCAGGATAAAAATGATCTTAATTTCAATGGACACTATCATGTTTTCGTCTTGGCACAAGCAAATGTAATAGACGTGGCAGGGTGTGGTGGGCTGGCGCAGATTGGTATAAAACTAGACGAGGCTGTGTAGATTAATGCGTGTTCTCCTCCCTTCCTTCCCGAGTATTGCGAGTAGCAAACATTCATTGTGTACCGCTAACTGCATTTACACGTTATCTTCTTCACACATTCTACTGCCAATTATTGAATTACTCTCTTTCAAGTTTCATATCAGCTCAAACTTCAAAGAGCAGGCTGACATTGATCAGGGGAAACAATATGAACATCACCAGCACAAAAAACGCATACCATAAACATCATGCCATCCTATCTCCAACCCAACACATTGAACATTATATAAGACAGACAAAATGTCTTGTCAAATCTGAACTTAACTTGTTTTATAAGAGAAAAAATGTAACCCACAACGATTATTTGAGTTGCCCTGAGTATACACCTTCTACTCGGTGCTGCTCCCCATTTTTGCATGAACTACAGTGACTGATGCTGTACATTATACAGCAGGAGCCACTCCCTTAATTCTACAGGATCGGTGCTGTAACTAATACAGCACTGATCAAACTTAGATTATTGAGACTGTCAGTTCTAATAGTAAGATGGCCGGAAGACCAGTGCCCTGGCACTGGCAAATGTCATGTTCAGATGAATAAATACTTTACCAAAAAAAAGAAGAAGCTAATCTCTTGTCCGTGAAGCGGAGACAAGGAGTGGTGGACCTTCAATTACTCATACAGACCTGTTATGTGCTTCTCTGTGCCGTTCTGCTGTTATATAGCATGCAGCCTTCGTATCTCATTCTGGTTGTTCCTTTCTGTTAGTAATGCAATTTGATTCCATGCAAATTTATACACACACTGTTGAACTAAACCTGCATTTACTGACACATATTCCTTGCTGTGCATACTTGCTGCTCAAGGTGATGCTTCCCCATGGCATGTTGGTCACCATCACAAACACAGAAGGGCACCTAAATGTGTGGGTGCGACCGTCCGCCTATGACAGATTGATTCGGGGGACATTTTGGCGTACGCCACAAGTAGAAGGTGGGTCAGTTTAAAACTTACAGATTAACTTACTGATCTTCTTCTGCCTGATCTAGGCCTGATTGGGCCTCTAATGCCTGCTTGTTATGGTAAAAAAGACCCATTTCTTTGCACACATATGGAGCTTGACAACCCTGAAGTCATATGATTGTGGGCATCCTCACCAATGTCTATCCAGCCTTCTCTCAAATGCTTCTACCGTTGGTGCTTCAACCACTTGGTCTGAGAGACTGTTCCCTGGATCGGTCACTCAAAAGACAAATTAGTGTTTCCTGACCTAAGGTCTGGGCCACTCCTTGAAGATCTTTTAATTTCACCTCCTCCATTATTATCGATACAATTACTAACGAATTCAATTGTATGGAACATTCAATGTTGTGCATACCATAATCGGTTGTCGTATAGCCATAATTCCTTTTTTGAGCTGGGGTGAGACAAATGTAATTTAATTCACCAAATAAAATGATTTTTAACTGCCAAGGTTCTAGTATTATAGCCATACGACATTACAGATATTTCATGGTATTGGACATTTTATACGATTTTGTTCACCTCGGGTTAATTGAAGAGACCCACAAGCGATCTTAGGGTTGCTGGCGCCCCAGTCAAGCTGAAGTTTGAAGCCAGTACAAGTTTAATTTGTTAAATTAACAATGATATACCCCCATAGCTCATGGCGCTCCACGCAACCTCCCAAATTTCCTGTACCTTCTCGGTACTCCCCCCCCCCCTCCCCACCCCCCACCTTCCTGGGTGGGAGGAGTGGGGTGGGTGCAGCCACTTCCACCACCTACACCTGCCACTCAAAAACTAACTCCGCCCACTCAGGTCAACGCCTCATGCTCAATCCAATCAAAGCCCCCCGCTCCACCAGGGGCCGAGACCTCAACACACCCACTCATCAGTCCTCATCACGCTCACGGAGAGTCCACATATACTCCTCAACTTTCAACACACTGACTCATCAGTCCTCATCATGCTCATGGACAGTCCACATATACTCCCCAACCTTCAACACACCCACTCATCAGTCCTCATCACGCTCAGGGACAGTCCACATATACTCCCCAACTTTCAACACACACACTCATCAGTCCTCATCACACTCACGGACAGTCCACATATACTTCCCAACTTTCAACACACCCACCCATCAGTCCTCATCATGCTCATGGACAGTCCACATATACTCCCCAACTTTCAACACACTGACTCATCAGTCCTCATCACACTCACGGACAGTCCACATATACTCCCCGACTTTCAACACACCCACTCATCAGTCCTCATCATGCTCACGGACAGTCCACATACACTCCCCAACTTTCAACACACACCCTCATCAGTCCTCATCACACTCACGGACAGTCCACATATACTCCCCAACTTTCAACACACCTACTCATCAGTCCTCATCATGCTCACGGACCAACTACACTCTCCCCACCCAACTACACTCTCCCCACCCCACTCCACTCTCTCCCCACCACACTACACCCCCTCAACACCCCACCGTGAATTAGTCACACATAGGCCTATATACTATAGGCTTATAAAAATAACACAAACGACCACAAAATAGTCTAAATTGGTTAATCCGACAATTTGCTATCTGACATTATTTGGCGTGTGCCAGAATGTGTCGGATTAACCAGAGCTGTCTGTAATATGTTGACATGTTCATCCTATTCATTAGGCTGCCATGAACTTGTGTCGGCCGCCACGTCCGGGTAGCCACACCATTGTGTCATGTAATGCCGCCAGGGGCTTGTGCCCGATATAAAGCTTCCACGTCCTCGGTACTCATTAGCTATGAGGGCAATAATTACTTAATAATATACTTACGTCAGTAATGCATACTTCAAACAGTGCAACACCTTCCAATGAGGACACTGTGAGGCGGAATGTAGATGGTTGGAACAATAGGTGCAAAGGTAATGACCCAAGTGAGTTTGTAATTGAGATAATTGAGATAATTCAGGTAAGTTATTTCTGTAGTAACGACGACATGCAGCTGAGTCTATAGGTCTACCCTGTACCAGGCTCCGTTAGTGAATGACTGGGAGTTCAGATTTGGTTCATTATTTTGCCAGAGAGACACATTAATGTTTAGATACCTTACCATTGCATTCAGCTGTCCCCAAGGTGTCACGTGCGTCTGAATTATATACTTGTACCCGGTAGGTACTCCCTTTTAGCAACATTAAAATGGTTTCCAACGTTATGAATTACCCATATTACTGGCAACATGTACAATTCAGGTAAGTTGCACTCTCGCTGTAGGTCTCTGTGGGGACTTTGATGGCTCGGCGAAAAAGGACCTAAGAACACGTGATGGGAAGGTGTATAAAGGAAAGGGAGCTGGTTACGGCGAGCAGCCACAGGACTTTAACAAGGACTGGAGGTACCACAATTGCAATATTAAACAATAATGATGAAAAGATTGTCAAAAACCCACGTTCATAGATGTATATTATTAATGACATATTGTAAGTCATATGTCATGGCCCCACTACCACATGGTGGTGGCCTCAACTTTGTGGTAGAGCGCAGGCTGGTAGAGCGCAGGCCCCCCTGGGGGGGATCGGAAGTTCGATTCCCGGTCACATCAAACCAATGACTTACAAAATTGATACTTGTCCCTTCCTAGCTTGGTGTTTGGTATTAATAGGATAAGGCAAGGATGGGTTAGCTCAGTGTCGGGATAATGTGACTAGGTGAGATATTGGGTCATGGTGCTGGCAGCCTGATTTCCCAGTGGGGCAGCACTATAAAGTCACCATGAGTGTGCACTGTGGCAAGTCGGTATCCATCCTGATATGACCTTAGATGTTGACAGGACATAAGACTCCAACAACCAACCAACACTTCTACATAATAACAACCCTTCTCTATAATTATAGACCCGTGAGTCTAAGCATGTTTCAATTCTATTTCATAGATAACAACTATTATTCAACTACTAATATTTGACGTCATGGCTGAATGAATTGAGCATCCGTCTCCCATTTTGGTAGATCTTGGTATTCAAACTTACGGGTTCGACCCCTGGTCGAGTCAAACCAATGACTTAAAAAATTATACTTGTCCCTTTCTAGCCAGGCGCTAAGCATCAGTAGGATATGTCAATAATAATGGGATCATAAATGCTTTGAGACAGGATTATTCAGAAGATTTACAAATAGAAGAGTAAACATTGCCATACAAAAAAAGCCCTCCAGACTCACCCCAATAAAGAAAATAAAGTGTGTGTTCTTCCCTTGGTCGCAAAGAGGTTGCAGCTCCTGCACTAACAACCTCCTTGTGACCAAAAATGGTCGCCCGGGGATCGATTGGCGACCATTTTCATAGGTTGCATTGGTCGTAAGTGGGTCGCAAGGAGGTTTTTAGTGCAGCAGGTTCTTTGTTCCAAAGTGCTTCCTATGTAGTCGCAAGTGGTCGCTTACCATAGTGTGACTAGAGCTTTACCAAATGCATGCAACCAACAACAACAGAAAAGGGGGGGAAAACTTAGCGTTCTGCCCCACCTTCCAGAATAACAGAAGCAGACGACATCATCATGTGGGGAGTGAACAATACTGACAAGTCCGATGGCGACGAGACGCAGCAGACCTGCGCATGCACACACATCCTCATGATGGGGACAGAGTGTAAATGTGGGTACGACATACTCGCCAACGACTGTGACGTCACTACAGGTAGGTGTGACCTGAGTTTTGTTGTAGTAGGCTGCACTGACTTTACTTGGCTTCACTTCCATATGAATTATCCAAGATCACTGACATTAACATGGTGGACCTGTTTCAGAGGTGGGGGGAGGGAGCTGGACGTAGCGCAGGCGGTAGAGTGTCCTCCTGTGAAGGTGTGGGTCATCTCATCGATCCTGCTCAGTGGACACATTTGCAGTTTGGGCTATTTTCCGTTCCAACCAGTGGTTAAAGGCTGTCGTATCTGATGTCCTGTCTGTGGGAGAGTGCATATAAAATACTCCTTGCTGCGTGTCAGAAAGAGTAGCCTTTGTGGCGGCAGTGGGTTTCCTATGAATAAAAAAAAGGTCAGAATGACCATATGCTTGACGTCCAATAGCCGATGATATAAATCAATGTCCCCTATAGAGGCATCGGAAAATAAAACAAACTTCTTGTTGTTTCAGACGGGAAACTGCCGTATCTGTTTCCGCTCATCTCCAAATACAGCCAGGCCATGTTCTACACTGACCAACCAGACCAAGAGGTGTCAGATAAGATTGACTTCTCAAATGACTACATGACCAAAGATCCCAAGGTGCGTATTCGTGCATTGTGATATAACCCGATATATCACGTGACCACTGCATACGGCTTGGACTTGGAGAGAATGATGTCATGTGATGGGATAGCTATTCAAATATGGAGGCCGTTGGACACAGTCTATATTTAGCGCAGCAGTGTAACTAATACAGGTATTCTGAATGGGGGACATGTGGCGCAGTTAGTTTTTCCGACACTTGGTGGCGCGTCGGTATTAGTGGGCCTAAACTGCCATTGACAGTGCTTTGAGTTTGCCGGTACGCGCAGTGCAAAACGTTTATTTTATTCAAAATTAATAGAAATGCAGAACCCTAACCTTATAAATTTAATATAATCTATTCATTGAATATGTTTTCTATATGTGTACCAATCGGTTTGACTCTAGGTGGTGTGGTTTTAGAGATTTTTCACTACTTCTGTATGAAGATTTCTCATGGCCATTGACAATGCACTGAGTTTGCCGGGACGTGCAGTGCAAAACGTCTATTTTATTCAAAATTAATAGAAATACAGAACCCTAACCTTATAAATTTAATATAATCTATTCGGTGAATATGTTTTCTATATGTGTACCAAACAGTTTGTTTCTAGGTGGTGTGGTTTTAGAGATATTGCCATTGACAATGCATTGAGTTTGCTGGTACACGCAGTGCAAAACGTTTATTTTATTCAAAATTAATAGAAATGCAGAACCCTAACCGTATAAATTTAATATAATCTATTCGCTGAATATGTTTTCTATATGTGTACCAAGCGGTTTGTCTCTAGGTGGTGTGGTTTTAGAGATATTTCACTTCTTCTGGATGAATATAATTCAAGATTGCTCACAGCCATTGACAATGCATTGAGTTTGCCGGTACGTGCAGTGCAAAACGTCTATTTTATTCAAAATTAATAGAAAGACAGAACCCTAACCGTATACATTTAATATAATCTATTCGTTGAATATGTTTTCTAAGTGTGTACCAAGCGGTTTGTCTCTAGGTGGTGTGGTTCTAGAGATATTTCACTTTGTCTGTATGAAGATTGCTCATGGCCATTGACAATGCACTGAGTTTGCCAGTACGTGCAGTGCAAAACTTTATTTTATTCAAAATTAATAGAAATGCAGAACCCTAACCTTATAAATTTAATATAATCTATTCGTTGAATATGTTTTCTATATGTGTATCAAGCGGTTTGTCTCTAGGTGGTGTGGTTCTAGAGATATTTCACTTTTTCTGTATGAAGATTGCTCATAGCCATTGAGTTTGCAGTGTGACAGTGTGCCGAATAGGCCCACTCGTTCAGTGGCAACGTGAACGACAGGAATTTGAACTAAAAAGTCGCAGGTCCCCCATTCTGCTGGTCCGTTAGCACATCAGCAGCTGATGAGGTGACAAAGTTGTCTAATTCTAGAAATATTACGCAAAATATATATGCACAAAATTGGTGATCGTCCTTTTGAAATACAAATCAGGGTCAGGCGGGCGGTTTATATATATATATATAATTTTTTTTAAGTAGACGTAATGGGTAGCCGGACGTGATAGCCGAATGAGTTGATAGGTAGTGGGATTCGAACTCCTGGGTTCGAACCCTGGCTGAGTCAAACCAATGACTTAAATATTAATATAACAATTGAATTGCTGCTAGCCCAACACATTTTTTTTTACATTTTTAACAAAAATTATACAAATTAAAAATTCAGGCGGGCGATTTTTCAGGCACGGGGGGGGGGGGACGATCACCAATTTATCCACAACAAAATTGTCCTTAGCTGTATTGTGTTCAGAACTACTAACAATAGTCACAGGAAACTTGGTGTGTGGCTCCTGGAGAGATCATTCCGTCCCTCCTAGGTTGGACCTCAAATAGGCAATTCAGTGATGTCATGCAAAGAAGTGATCGCTAAAATTACATAGCTTATAAGGCAGAGTAAAATGGTTTCAAAGTCACCATTACTCTAAATATCGTTGGCCTTAGGCATTGCGAGGACCATTAGACCCCGCCAGTTAAACTGGAAAGTACTTGAATAGAGGGGTTCCAGATTCTGCCGATAGATGTCACTAGCTTAACTGGTTGGGTGTAATACACGTGAAGAGAGTGGCGGTGACATTCCAGAAGAAAAATACAATATAGTTGTCTTTTTTTAAATATATATATTGCAAGGATAAGAGCTTGAATTATGTTGCGATATGAATATCTGAATATAATCAGGCATTTTATTATTTTTCCATTCATTCCTTATGGAGATATAGCATCTGAAATCATAGCCACTCGGGGAAAGTACCCAAATAGAATGGTTCCAGATTCTGCCGATAGATGTCACTAGCTTAACTGGCAGGGTGTAATACATGTGAAGAGAGTGGCAGTGAAACCCCAGAAGAAAAATACAATATAGTCATCTTTTAAAAAATAATATATATGTCAAGGATAAGAGCTTAAATCATGTTGTGATATGAATATCTGAACATAATCAGGCATTTTGCGATTTGTCCATGCATTCTTTACGAAGTTATAGCAGGTGAAATCATAGGCACTCGGGGAAAGTACCCGAATAGAGTGGTTCCAGATTCTGTCAATAGATTTGTTTGTTTGTTGTTGTTTTACGTCCTAGCAACATCTAAGGTCATATCAGGACGGCTGTCAATACATGTCACTAGCTTAAAGTTGCATAGTCCGATGACTTTCGAATTCTTCCGTCATTTTTTAGATAAATGTATCAGGTTGACCATAATAACCTAATATGCATTATTCTGGAGTCACTTTTATTAAAAAACGCCTAATTTTGGAGCAATTTGAGCTGAAAGAGCCTAAAATAATTTCGGCAAGCTTGCCAAAAGTCTAGGTGTTGTTGTCCAGATTCACATGGTCACGTGATGAGGAATGACCTTATGTCCTGGAACCTGACTAAAGCCACATATGGTACTGGAATGAGGGCCAGACTAATGAGGTCATGATATTGACCTAATTGGTCAGTGCCCTGTCTACCTAATGGCTGTCTCAAAGTAGGTGTCCAAAGGGATGGGGTGTAATACACATGAAGAGAGTGGCGGTGATTCACTGATTATTCTGTATATGCTGCAAAGCATATACAAAGCATTAGTTAATGCACCAATACCTAAGTTGGTTAAGTCATTGTCACACCTCACCGGACTGGGGAACCGGAGGAGAACCGGACACTGTCCGGTTGTGTACGGCGATGTCCGGGTACCGTCTGGTAACCATCCGGCGGTGTCCGGTGGTATCCGGCAGTCTCCGGCAGTCTCCAGTACAAGTTTTGAACATGTTCAAAACTTCTGCCGGACAGTGCCGGACTGACATGTCCGGTAGGTGTCCGGTTGGTGTCCGGTTCATGTCCGGTACCCGTCCGGTTCATCTCTGGTAGCCTCCGGAATTGTGAGACAATAAAAATCGATGTTGACAGGGTGAATTCCGGCGAAGTTGTGATTTGCCAATATTCAATCCGCCACTATTTATATGTTTTTGGCGTGTAGTAAAAAGAAAAACAGACCGGTACCTGTGAGATAGGTGTCCGGTTCTCGTCCGATTCACATCCGATTCTCTCCGGTTCTCATCTGGTTCGTGTCCGATTTGCGTCTGGTAGCCCGGCGGTAATTTACACAATTTTGCTACATTTCGATACATTTCGATAGATTTCTTCCGCCGGAGAGCACCGGACGAGAACATTATTTTTCTGGCGGTCTCCGGTGCTCAGTCCGGTTAGGTGTGACAATAGCTTTATATAGAATCAAATATAAGTAATTGTTTTGGTTTTGATAAAAATATGTTTCATCGAACCATGCAACTTTAACTGGTGAGGTGTAATACACATGAAGAGAGTGGCAGTGAAACTCCAGAAGAAAAATACAATGTAGTTATATTTTTTTTAATAATATATATGTCAAGGATAAGAGCTTGAATTATGTTGTGATATGAATATCTGAATATAATCAGGCATTTTATTATTTCTCCATGCATTCTTTACAGAGTTATAGCATGTGAAATCATAGGCACTCAGGGGAAAGTACCCGAATAGAGTAGTTCCAGATTCTGCCGATAGATGTCACTAGCTTAACTGGTGGGGTGTAATACAAGTGAAGAGAAGGGCGGTGAAATTCCAGAATAAAATACAATATATTTGTCTTTTTTAAATATATACTGCAAGGATAAGAGCTTGAATCCTGTTGTGATATCAATATCTGAATATAATCAGGCATTTTATTATTTGTCCAGGCATTCTTACAGAGATATAGCATGTGAAACCATAGGCAGTCAGGGAAACGACCCGACTAGTGTAGTTCCAGATGCTGCTGATAGATGTCACTAGCTTAACTGGCTTAGGAACATTTTTGGCAGGGACCCCAGGTTTGGAGCCAAGGTCAGTTTTAGTGAAATGATTGATGAGACTAGAGTAGATTTATTACTTTTCTGTGTTGTCCACTTGGGAGCAATTGGTCCAATTGACTTAAAACCTAAATAGGATTTGTGCTACTTTTGTTGGAAAATTTTATTGCAGTGAAGTGCTTTTCTATAACCCTTCTGTATAAGTAATGACCTATGAGTGTGAGTAGGCTTCAGTTCTATTTCATATACATGTATTCCCTGGCCTACATTACGCCTAAAGCTCAGATGGAGCATAAGTGCAGAATGAGTCAAATAGCCACGGCTTGACCACATGTACTCTCCGCTTTGATTAAAACCCTAAATATATCCAGATAATAGGTAGTTCAATTATACATAGTCTTATTCAATCGTGATAATTGTGAATAAGTAACATTATATTGACCATCTTATTTATTTCACCTTTAAATAAATAACAACTAAGTCATTGGATGGCTTTGAGCTATTATTTTATAAATAACGTGCGCGGTTCAGGTCACTTAAGGGAACTTTGGTGTAAGGAAAATGTTGCTAGCTTCATTGCAATTCAAATTACTACATATTGAATTCAATCATTTATTTAAAAATATTTCAGCCACATAAAAGTAAAAACATAATGGTCTAAATGTATATCACATCTTTTTCTTGTTAAGATACAATGGTGATGTGCACAATACATCACTATTTATAATCTGCAGTATAAATAGCAATGTTGTGAGCCAGTCGTTCGGCATTATTTGGATAGGGAAATGAGCAGTGGAATGAGGAAGACCAATCATCCGCGATTGAAATTTGCCCCGCTTAATCAACTAATGTACCCCCACAAACAAAAAATGTTTATGCAAATATATTAGATAAAAAGGTGCTGGTGTCTAGCTTGTGTGTATATCATGTTCTACTGAGTCGTGGACTGTGCTGTTGTAGCACCTTGCGGAACATTGGATTTGTACTGAGGAGGGTGTAGCTGGTCCTGGGCTGCAGGCACCTGGTTCTGGGCCGAAGACTGGTCAGTTGGCCATTCGTTTTTAGTTTTTAGTTGTGTCCTTGTGTTGAATAATATAATACATTTTAATAATGCATTGACGGATTTAACTATGCAAGTCATAAACCTAGAGACATTTTCGACAGTTTACAGGTGCGAAAGTCATGTTACCAGCACGGCCATTCTTGGGTTCAATGCACATCAATTTGAATATGTTATTATATGCTACACATAATTTGTCAACGAATTAAGATTCATAATTTCACTATAATTTCACTCTAACTGACATAACTAAATGCGCTATGTTTTGAACCTGGTACATTTCATATCGTCCAAACACTTATAATTGCCGTGTTACTGCATAGTCTACTAAAGTTCCTTAATATATATGTGCTATATATACAGACTTATGCGAATATAGATAATGGAAGTCCCTACAAATATATGTTTGGCTGACCCAGCTGGTGACGTCCCCAATCAACATCTAACCTCATTCCATCCTTCATGTTGACCTTATCAATCGCCGCAAACAGTTTATTAAGTATTATTATTATGTAATATATAATCTATTATATACATAATATAAATAGTCGGCTATAGAATATATAACAAAACACAGAACTGGGTTGAGCCAAGTTTATGCTATTATCTGACACAAGTATAACTGCCTGTATCGGACATGAAGAAAAACATTTTCAGAACAAGCGGTACATTGCCTCATGGCGCTAATTGCAGTATCTCCCATTGAAGGCGCCACCATACATACTGATTCCAGAGAATGCACAGGTCCGCGAGGGATCAAATCCTTCAAACCAAACATTGGTGTGAATGATATGACATATTACATTACATTTATATTCGCATAATACCTAATACATCACATATCCAGGTGCATAACTGGGTGGATAACAACGCCACGATTCGTCACTGCAAAGAACTGGTCGAGAAAGACTCCGTACAGCTTGAATGCAACATCCTCATAGACAAGGTCATGAACTCCATCAAGGAGACCATGGACTGGATGTCTCAGTTGCAGATCTATCAGCAGGTCTGCCAAAGAAATGCACAGGTGTGTACTGTACATAGTATTTAAATAAATATCAATTTGTACTATACATAGGTACACCACTTTTATTCAATATGGTAAATATAATATGACTGGGCAGTACTTAGTACAATTATGCTAGCTACAAATCAATTGATTAATTAGACACAAATATATATATATATATATATATATATATATATACATATATATATCCATATAGTTATATATATAATTATTATATATATAACTATATGGATATATATAATTATATATATATAATTATATATATATAATTATATATACTATTTTTTATATATAGCTATGTCATGGCGATCATATAAATATTACGCCTAGAGCAGGATTCGAACCAAACCGACACTTCTTGCCATTCCTGGTCTAGCGTCCTAACCATTAAACTATCTAGGCATCACCCCTATCTATCCACACCTACCTATCTATGCAGCTCCTTGCCCGACTACTACATATATATGTGCCCTATAGTCCATTATGGGAATATAAACAAGGCCACTCTCTACATGTAATCATCTCGTAACCTACCTACTTCAGGACTTAGTTCTCCGTGCGGCCACATTGGCGCCACCTGTGAGTGGTCACTATCGCTTCCTTACCGTCGGATTACTATTAATATATATGTAATATATATATATATATATATATGTGTATGTGTATATCCTATTTTATTATTAAAGGAAATGGTTTATTGTACATAAGACATACATTGTGCAACTGGTTTGTATTACTTTTAGTTTTACTACATTGGAATAACGAGTCATTCAACACTCACTCATTCGTATGGAGAGTGTTAAAGTTGCATAATCCGATGGTTTTTAATTTCTGTATTTTTTACTGAGATAAATATATTAGATCGATCACTAGTATCTACTTTACATAGGTTCTGTTAAATTGACTCAGTATTGCCTTCTACGCAGAAACAACTGCTTAATAAGTGGATCAGCATCTAAGTTAGATATTTAAAATCAAACCTAGATAATTGGTTTGTTTTTGAAAATTTGATATTCCATCGGATTGTGCAGCTTTAACCTAAGTCTCCGCAATTACTAATACTATTGTTCCTTATTAGAATGAACAGTACGTCCTGAAGCCAAAACCCCACCCTCCACGATTCATACTTCATAATAGTGATTGATTACCATCGAATAATCTTCATTCTAGATGAGAATCTTTTAGAATGTTCACTACTCTTTCACCCTGCCCTCTCCCCGTGCTCCGCCCCCTTCCACGCCGTACTCATTCTGTATGAATGGCAGAGGTTGCAAGTCTCCCGATTGTGCGATAGACCTCCCTAAATTATAGCAAAATAACTCCAATCTCCCGATTTCCTGCTTTACATGTGTAATCCCTCACTAAAGAATCATTTTAGCTTGGTTTAAACAAATATATTACTTTTACAAATATTTTTAGTCAGAATGCACCATTTTGTGTCACCTTTTCCCTAAATTTCCGGGGGAGGCCCCCCTGGACCCTCCCTGTGTGAGTGGGTGAACCCTCTCCTGCACCCTCCCCCCCCTCCCCCTTCAGCCACACTATTTCTCCTTATTTACAATTTGTGTATTAGGGAGATCTTCCTACTCAGTCTTATCTACTTGGCACCTTTGGGCTGTTATTGAAGTTGTTGTTAATTGAGGTTTATATCCTAGCAACACCTATGGTCTGCTTTGCCTTTCTGTCATTTTTCTAAGATAAATATATTAATTTGATTTTTATAATCTACCTTAATTTAGTTTGGAGTAACTTTTATTTTAAATGGCTAAGTTTTGAGATATTTGAGGTGCAAACGCGTCAAATTAATTTAGGCAAGCACACAACAAGTTTGACACCATAGGCTTCAGCAGTAATATGTTCAATTAAATACCCTCAGTATTCCCTTCTATTTGGCAACAAATTGTTAATAAGTGGATCAATATCTAAGCTAGATATGTAGAATCAATTCTAGATAAGTGTTTTGGTTTTGAAATGTTGATGCTTCATCGGACTATGCATCTTTAAGCATTGTGACTTATGTGAGCGACTACCAGGTCTGTATTATTGTCTGTCTCACTGTCAGACCTTTTACATTGCAGCTGGGTGGTAAGGACGCCTGGTCGCTGTCATCCAAGATGGCGGCCAGACAACACTGCCACGACATGCTTGATCTGACTTCCCTCTTCTCAGAGAAGGCTTTGCAACCGCTCAACGATATCGACTGTCCCAACGACTGTAGCCGGCAAATTAACACAAACAACGATTGCGTCAATGGTGAGCACAGAAGTTCACTCAAAACCGATATTATATCGCCGAGACCCGGATCGGCTTGTTTACCAACAAGATATTCTAGCATTCACTGCTAATAGTACCAGGACCGTTTGTTCACAACTAATACTGTTGTATTTTGATTGTTTCTAACTCTACTAGTTATATCCCCGCCCCCGCCTTCCACAAGCTTTTCGTTTGCTAACTAAGCAGTAATATGGAAACTAAAACCATCCCTTCTTGTCATATCTCAGCAGTTTTGATGCCACTAGAATGTGTAGGCCTACATGCATAATTTATTTTGTAGTTGTGTTGAGTTAGTGAAACAATGTCCTGGTGTAATACCTAATTAACAGTGCTTTTCTGATGTGCATGGTATATGACTTAAGCTAAGATTCCATATGTGAAGAGTTCAGGTGCAAAACCACGTAAACGCCAATCCAAAAATGTAATTTAAATAAAAAGATCTTTGCCTGAAAATAATTTTCAAGCTCACTAATTCCACTTTTCATAGGTTCACATGGTTATGGAGCAATGAAAAAAGAGTAGGAATAAAAAAATAAAAAAAAGCTTTTTAAAGGTTTGATTCCAATGTTTATCTCCATTTTTGGATTGGTGTTCACATGGTTTTGCGCCTGAACTCTTCATATGTGGTATGCGGTATGTGAATGCGAATGCAACAAAAAATGGAAAAGCATGTAAACGCACAGTGGTGCTTCCATATGTCCGGATGCGAATGAGAATGTGAATGCGGCAAGTGGATCTCTATGGATCGATTGGTGTGAATGCGAATGTGAATGTGAATGCTGCACCATTTGCCATAAAGCAAACAGGAACTTGGAGTTTCTTTCACAAATTTGGAGCAAGAAAACCAGACCATGGCCGGCTGCATGCACATTCATATGCCGCATACCACATAGACGGAATCTTACCTTTATGTGTCGGGGATGGATATCAAACTATAGTCACCTGCTTTGGGGTTTTGTCTAGTTTGCTATCAATCCACGATAGCTATGTCCTGTAACCTCAATGACAGAGCACCATGTTAACAGTGATTATATATATATATGTGTGATGGGGCGGAGTTGTCATGTAATGGCCGGTGCACACCTACCGTTTACGATTCGCGCACTAAAACTCGCGACTCGACCCGACCTGCTTAAAACTGAAAACGGGCCGATTCGTTTTTCGAATCGCGAATCGCAATCGTAAACGGCCGCTTTTAGCACTAAAAACTGAGTTTTATGCGCGAATCGCAATCGGTAGGTGTGCACGGGGGGTGCACACCTAGCGATTTTTGGGCAGTTTTAGATCGTATACGGTAGGTGTGCGCGGAAAAACGGTAGGTGTGCACCGGCCATTAGGTAATTTAAAACTACAATCCAGACCACAATTCTTTTTCTTTTATCAATATTTAAAAGACAAGGACTTTCCTGTGATGGAGTTTCCCCATGGATAAGAAACTTAAAGTTGCATAGTCCGATGGTTTTGAATTTCTGTATTTTTTCTGAGATAAATATATCAGATCGATCACTAGTATCTACTTTACATTAGTTCAAAGTTACTTTTATTTTAAGTGGTAAACTTTTGAGATATTTTGAGTGCAAACATGGAAAATTAGTTTTGGCAAGCTTGCCAAAACTCTGACACCATAGATTTCTGCAGTAACAGGTTCTGTTAAATTGACTCAGTATTGCCTTCTACACAGAAACAAATGCTTAATAAGTGCATCAGTATCTAAGTTAGATATGTAAATTCAAATTAGATAATTGGTTTGGTTTTGAAAATTTTATATTTCATCGGACTATGCACCTTTAAGTCAATAGCAATTGACCTTGCTTTCCCCCATTGATAACATAGTGTACAGCTACCACAGTATGTAGATTATTATATCAGTATTGAAGAATTTTTCTTTCCTACTATCCACAAATTGGGTCTTTAACACATGTAGATATTATCTAGAAGTGCTTTCGTGTAGAAAATATTGATGCTCCCCCGGGATTATGCAGCTTTAACTGAGTAGAGAACGCCGGCCAAATCGTTGCAAACACTGTCAACTACCCGAATGTCATGCTTAGTGTGAGTTCTCCTACAACCAGCTCCCATCACTGAGCAGGGCCAGCCCTAGGGTTGCTGTCGCCTTGGGAAAGCTGACCTTCAGCGCCATTAATGTATTAAACAAATGTAAAACTGACGTGGCGCTCCCTAGCACGTGGCGCCCCATGCGTCTGCCCGAGTTGCTGGTACCTTAAGCCGGTGATGCGGATTCCAAGGGACACCAGTTTGCCAGGGACACTTCCATTCAAATGCATTGTTAACAGCCGTGAGCAAATCTTCATACAGAAGAAGTCAAATATCTCCCAAATTACACCATCTAGAAACAAATCGCTTGGTACACATATAGAAAACATCTTTACCATAATGTGTGCAAACATGGTCGCATGTTACCGATAGTAATTTATAAGAGAAATCATTAAATATATAAGGTTAGGGTTCTTGATTTCTATTAATTTTGAATAAAACTAAGGTTTTGCACTGCGCGTACGTCAAACTCAAGGCATTGTCAATGGTCGTGAGCAATCTTCATACAGAAAATACAGAAGAAGTCAAATATCTCTCAAATTACACCATCTAGAAACAAATCATTTCGTACACATATAGAAAACATCTTTACCAAAAACATTATATTAAATTTATAAGGTTAGTGACGATGCTCTTCGATTTTGACGCATGTGCAGAAGCGATGTGTCCCTCGCAAACTGCTGTCCCTGGGAAACTGCAACACCGGTCCTGTCACTATGACCTACTTTGTGCACATCCGGTAAGCATTGCTGCTCCCTTCCAGGAACTTGTATATGTGACGAGCATCAAATGGGGCCTGACTGTAGCCTGCCTACCAATGAGGAGCCCACCATGTTAATGCCAAAGTTCAGCCCATGTGATACACGCCACCAGAACTGCAATTACGTCACCGTCTACGGCAAGAACTTTATCAAAGACAAGGTCTTCTGTCATCACAACCAGGCCAGTATTGTTACTTATCAAGATGTGTATGCGCTTGTCATTGGCAGGTGGTTACCCTACCCATGCAAGCCCTGGTTATGCTCAAAGGTACTTAATTGTTGTTCCTGACAGACATGAGTTTACCTGTGTGAATCTCTGTTCTTTAGACTGGTTAGCTCAGTGTCAGGATAAAGTGACTGAGTGGGGCATCGGGTCAGGTACTGGTGGCTGGATTTCCCAGTGGGACAGCACTATAAAGTCGCCACCAGTGTGCACTGTCACAAGTCAGTCCCCATCCTGATATGACCTTAGATGTTGTCAGGACGTAAAATTCCAACAACCAACCAACGTTGTTCTTTAAGTCCAAACATACAGTTTTGGCGACATCTACTTTCATTCAAATGATGAGGCGATTTTTGCTCAATTATCTACTAGCCCGTCCTTTTCATCGGCAACACGATCCCTACCTTCAATCTTGTTATCAATTAATGTGTTGCCTATCAAAATTGATAGTGTAGAGACATGCCAATGTGTATTTTAGTTCCAAATCTGTCCGCTTGTTATGCTACATATACAATCATCGCTTGTCGTTGAAACTTCAAAATAATTGAAGAATACAATGGATGAAAATGGCACAAACCAGTCAAAAGGGCGACGCAGTCTCATGCAGTGGCGTCCCCTATCGTTCCAGTCAGGGGAAACCATCTGTCCTGACATTCTCACTTCAAGTCAGCTGGCCTGCAAACTGCCAATCGATGCTGCCAGAGAGAGCGTCACTATCAGTATCACCGGCAAACAGCCACAGCTGTCAATCAGCGCTCATTTGCATACGGACGAGGTGGCCACGCCCTTCGGCGCCGCGTCCTTTCAATTCGTGGCGTTTGACTCGCTGTGCTTCATTATGGATAAGCTTGGTCAACTGCAAAAGAGACAGGTAGGCCTACTTAATATACCTCGCAGAAAGAGAATTTCTGTGTTAATAAAAAAAAAATGTTGCCTTGTTCCATTTCGCCACCTACCCATGTCTGCCCACTCAGCAGCCCACACTTTCAGGTGGACCGCACAAACTTCCGCCTAGAGATGCGGGGAAGTGTCACCTGGGCAGCGTTCAGGCTCCGTCTCGGAGGCGCCTCGGCGACGGGCCTGACGCCATGCTAGTCTGAATGGCAAAGACAGTTTGTTGTCTCGAAAATGGCCGCCCCCATAGGCGGCAGCCATTTTCAATGGAAAAGCTGCGCTGTAATTGGCTGAAACCACTGGACACGGTGGCCATTTTCAAGGCGCTTTTTGTCGCCTAACTGAAAAGGGAGGCATCGCCAAGACGTCGCCGAGACGCACCCTGAACCCAAATAGGCGAAAAAGCATCACCGAGACGTCGCCGAGGCGCCTCCGAGATGGACCCTGAACGCGGCCCTGTACTTTGCTGCCAAAAAGGTTGTCAGTCATAGCACACCCAAGCATCATTCAGACAGCACCTAGCTTAACCCACCCGCACCGCTTTATAATCGTTAAGGGGTGTAGGTTTGAGGTTTCTGGACCGGATCTTCGTAAAGTGGTCCTTCTAATGGCTGGCCAGGTCTGTCGGTGTGTGTGGGTGAGGGGGGGCTGGGGGGGGGGGGGGGGGGGGGCATTGGGACTAGCACCACGAACAATGAACCAGCAGAGATAATACAACAAACAAGACAATATACATAATGATCCGTTAATAAATACTACTTTGGCTTGGTGAATTATAGCTCTGAACTTCGGTGCCGTTAAAAGTATTGAACAAATTTAACACTGACGTGGCGCCCCTTGGAATGTGGCGCCCCTCCACCTTTTTGAATTATAGCTACTCTAACCATAGTTATTCTCTGTGATATGGCTGCTTAACATCGCTATAAAAAAATAATTGGATAGCTGGGCTATGGAAATAACCACATGAATTTGCAATCATATATGCTAAATGTATGATTCAAGTACTTATTTATTGTAGCCGCCTACGTTTGGGGTAAATAATTGATTAATTCATTTAGATTAAATTAATAGACTTTAATAGTTCAATTTCTAGCTTTCAGAGACCGCCATCTTGCTTTATTTGCATTCTCTCACAATTACTCAGCACTGGCCACTAAACCGATATAGATAAATATTGCGTGATTCCTGCAAACAAAGGTAACTTCCTTAATATTACAATACCTAAATCGTTACCAGTATTATATTGGCTTAATGCATTAGTATTTCAAAACATTTCTTGTCAGGAGGCTGATCACTGCCTTGTGGACAATACCTGCTACAAACCGGAACAAGCGAGTGCCAAGGACGAGTGCTATGTCTGCTATGCTAATGTTTCCATCTCAGAGCTGCTGTATAGTATATGTAAGTAAACTGATTTAATATATCCACAAAAGTTAAAGGGACCAGCTATAGCTCGCTGGGACACTGAGCGTACTCCGACAAATGCTCTCCAAGCACAATCTTGTTTAGTTTTTATGTTTAAATGAACCAAGTATGTGTGGGGAGAGCATGGGACCAGGGCACTGCTAGTCTGAACTGCAAAGGCAGTTTGTTGTCTTCAAAATGGCCACCCCCATAGGCGGCGGCCATTTGCAATGCAAAAGCTGTGCTGTGATTGGCTGAAATTGTGCCGGCAACAGGCTCACACAGTAACAAGATTTGCTGGTTCCCAGTATGGGCGGCAATAAATTTCAGACCGATTACGCCGAAATCTATTGAATGCGATCATATTTAACAGAATTACATACTCAAATCGTGAAATTTCATTAAATTAACCCTAAATTCGAAGCGTTATTAAGGCTACCGCCGCATTGGCGGCGATATTAATAGTTATATTTTCGAATCAACGAATGTAATGTAAACAAATAGCAGTGATCGCCGCAACGTGCGAAAATCCGCGCATGCGCAGAAGCCACGACAGGCCGCTGGTGTTTTGGGGAGTTTTCAGTCGCTTCAGAATTTCAAATCGAGTTCATTTGTTTTCCACGCGGCGGATAGCTGGCGACTTTAAGTGACAAAATATGTGTTATTATCAGTCCTTTATTATTGTATTGTTTCCATGGGTGTATGTGGCCTTTTAGTTAATATATATTTTAGAATTTATATTTTAATGTTTTAAGGAGGTGGGTTATGATATATTAGCCAGTTCCTTCATACGCTTCTCCCAGACGGGACTATACTGACAACTGAACACACCTTGTTGACATTTCATATTTACATAATTGCCTAAGGTGCCAGTTTATTTTTGCCACATAATAATTTCCATCTACAGGTGCATGCACATTGCACGAAAATACAAATAACATCAATACCTTTGTTAAATATTAAATGGATTTATAATTAACGATACCGTGGGGGTATTGTACTATTGAGGATTTGCATCAAACGATTAGCACCACGTGATCAGTGCCTCGTCGGCCAACATGGTTGGATAGAAAGTACAGCATAACCCTGCCGATATGGTGGCTGTGGCGTTAATATCGCTTTCATTTTGGGTTTAATTTGACCAAATTTCACTTTTTGAGTAAGCTATTCACATAAATAACATTAGTTCAACCCCCGAGTGAATATCCCTGATTCTAAATAACAGAATTAGATCGTAGCAGTAAATAGATTTGTGTTTTTTGTTTTGTTTATCTTCGACAATATCGCGGCTCATGCGGCGGCGGCATTAAAGTTTCATAGTCTGATGGTTTTGAATTTCTGTATTTTTTCTGAGATAAATATATTAGATCGATCACTAGTATCTATTTTACATTAGTTCAAAGTTATTTTTATTTTAAATGGTAAACTTTTGAGATATTTTGAGTGCAAACATGGAAAATTAGTTTTGGCATGCATGCCAAAACTCTGACAGCATAGACTTCTGCAGTAACAGGTTCTGTTAAATTGACTGAGTATTGCCTTCTATGCAGAAACAAATGCTTAATAAGTGCATTAGTATCTAAGTTAGATATGTAAAATCAAATCTAGATAATTGGTTTGGTTTTGAAAATTTAATATTTCATTGGACTATGCAGCTTTAATATCGCTTGGATTTTGGGTATAATTTGACCGAATTTCAGTTTGGGAGTAAGCTATTCTGATAAATAACATTATATCAACCCCCGATTGAATATTCATGGTTCTAAATAACAAAATTAGATCGTAGCAGTGAATAGATTTGTGCTTTTTGTTTTGTTTACATTCGACAATATCGCCGCCGATGTGGCGTTGTCGTCAATATCGATTGGATTTTTGGTTTAAATTGACATGATTTCACTTTTTGAGTAAGCTATTCTCATAAATAACATTATTTCAACCCCCGATTGAATATTCATGGTTCTAAATAACAGAATTAGATCATAGCAGTGAATAGATTTGTGATTTTTGTTTTATTTACATACACTTGATAGTAGAAGGAACTGATCTATCTGTGAAAGTACGACGTCTGAACACTTTGGTCTAGACATCTAGACACGTCTATTACGCATATATCACACTATCCAACCAGGATGCAGGAGTAGGGTGATGCCTACGTCACCTGGTCACACGCAAATCCTCGATAGGGTAGGGCAGAGGGTTGACATGTAGGTTAATCTACTTTGGTGGGGACGTTGGATACTGTGTTTTGTTTAGGTGAGCTGCGCACTTTATTTGTTATTAATAATTATTGCCCTTGGTTTAGTCGGCTGT
The DNA here is from genome assembly GCA_030323885.1 of Branchipolynoe longqiensis. Taxonomy (NCBI): domain Eukaryota; kingdom Metazoa; phylum Annelida; class Polychaeta; order Phyllodocida; family Polynoidae; genus Branchipolynoe; species Branchipolynoe longqiensis. Next base: position 60,351,287 of record CM059190.1, on the reverse strand, counting down.
GGTAATTGGGTTTGGTTGGTTGGTGCTCAATTCTATAGATGGGATCATGGTTCCGACTGCGCATGCACTGAAAACGGCGTTGCAGCAAAGCAAATGTGAATGGCCATTGAGTTTGTCAATACGTGTAGGGAAAAACTTCGATTTTTATTCAAAATGAATAGAAATACATAATAATTTGGCATAAACATGTATGCACACATGCAATATCATGATCTGATGAATATAGCTAAGACAAAACTAGCCATAGTTAAACATTTTGAGCTAAGAAACATACAATTCCACACAAAACAATCAGTGATATCCAGATCACCATTATTAACTCTTGTTCTAAATATTAATATGCCAAATGTGTCAACATACACTTGTTTCAGAGAAATATATAACCAATATCTGATTAACCCTACTAATTTTCTAGTTCTACATATGTCATTAACCATAGGATATAAATAAAAACATGAATAAAATAAGTAAAACTGACTCTAGCTATGGCTCTAACACTAGTCTGAGTGCCCAGATTTGTCTAAATCTAAATGCACATGACATAAGATTAGCATATTATATTGATGTAAATGCAATGCTGGATAAAAGATTAATATCTTAATTTATTATATATATATTTTTAGTTGGTATTCTATGTATCAAACAAGAGCTGAGATGAGCTGAGACTAGCACATTTCATAGCTAGACCCAGTGTATTAGCATGTGCCATGTGCTTCTCGTGGGGTTTGTTTTGCTCTGACGCATCCCACAATACACCGTGCCGCTGGAACGGTGATGTAGTCTATTGTGCAGGGTCCGGGTAGGTCGTGAAGAAATTAAATGCATAGACAGTTGATTCATTGGTTGGCCTGTCTAGGCTAAATATTTCAGTCAGGTAGGTGACTTTTAATATGTTTGACGGAAGTTGCTTAATAAATATCTGTGTAAGGTTTACTACTTTTATTCACTTAGTGCAGCATTATGTGTGACACGCAGCACTTTGCCCCGTCTTGATATGACCATCTATGTTGCTAGGATGTAAACCCCCAACAAACAAACGCAGCACTTTGGTAGTCTTATTAAATAATAGAATCCATTCTTACCTTTCAGAAAAAATCCCACCGACTTTGTGCTTACTTAGAATCATAATCACAACAATCCAAACCTTCACTTACAATAACCTGCGTTCCAATATTTCAATTGGAACATCTGGGAAATTCTATTAATTAAGAAAAACACACCAAAGCAATTGTAAAAATTGTTAACTCCCCTCTTTGATATCTGATAGTGGTAGGGCTTGATGACCACGACACGGTTGAATATTTAAAAGCGTTGTTTACATTTGTTTGTTCAATGAATGGGTTTTGCATCGTAACAACATTAAATATCAGGAGTAATACCAACGTGTGACCATGTGTCTGTACTCCTGGTGACTTTATTGTGAGAGTCAAATCAAATGCTTACTAATTTGATGCTTGTCGTGACTTTGTCTGATGCTCGGCATTACTAGGCTGGTGCATGGACTGGTTAGTTCAGTGTCGGTATAATTTGACTGAGTGGGGTATTTCATGTTGCTAAGCGTCACAGTCTGCCACTGGGGGAAGGTAGCACTGTAATTTCACAAAGAGTGCACGCATTTCGGTGCCCATGGATCTCTTTAAAATGAATATAATATAATAGACGATTTCAACTGCCAATCCTTCCTCTGATGGCAGTGGAAGAACTAGTGCTGTGGATCAAACTCCACTATGCAGCAGCATCTGGGGAAAAGGTCTCACATACATTCAGTATAATATATAGTGGAAACTCTCTACGACACCGTTTGTAAATACCTGACAGTGGTGGAGAGAATTAATGTTGGTAGCAGCTCACTGCGCATGCTCCACAGTGAAGATCTACCTATAGATGCTGTTTTTACTTAGCCGAGGAATGCATGCAGCGGAAAGCGGATGAGGAGGCCAAGATGGCCGCTCACCGGAAGGAGTGGACCCTGCGGATTGGCTTGTCCAGCGCCCTCTGTGGGCTTGTCGTTATCACTACCATCATCGCCTTTTTCATGACAAGGGGTAAAAAGTGAGTAAATTTCGTGTCAAGGCCTACAAGTGAGTAGGTTTCATGGCAGGGCATAAAGACTGAGTAGGGTTCATGGTAAGGCCTAAAGACTGAGTAGGTTTCATGGCAAGGCCTAACGCTTGATTAGATTGCATAGCAAGGCTATAAACATCTGGCCACTTCGGCTTTGCCATGAATATGACCCTCGTTGTCGACATGGCATAAAATCACTATAAATTCGTCAATGAAACTAACCAATCGGTAACTTAATTTTGACACTTTACATGAGTACTAACTATATCTTAACACAATTTTCGAATAGGAGAAATACTACCTACTTGGTTTCGTTTATGTATGTATATATGAGAGTTGCGCCTTGCGCAGGGGGCCGCGAGGTGCATGCCGGACCCCTCCACCCCCACCCCGTGAGCTTATTACATGTGATAATGGGATTATCACTATCCATAAGTATATACTATATATGCGATCTCGGGCTGAGGTGGAGATGTAAAGAACTTCCAGTATTTATATATGTATAATTCTTCATCATCATCATGCTGTCGGTTGCGATGCGACAAAGACTGCTTTCCTTACTTGACTGCCGCTCTCCATTTAGCTCTCTGCTGTGAGAGTGATGTCCATGAGTCGGTCTTAATGTCTCTCAGCTTCAGGTTTCTCTTGATGGTATCCTTGAACCGGAGACGAGGGCGCCCTCTCTTTCTGTACATTTCATGACAGCTGCCTCCAAAAGTGTTGAAGTTCCACTGGCTTTTGCAAGTTACCAGCGGCACTCTCTCGGGGAGCAAATAGAGGTTTCACACCGGCAAGAACATGTCAAGACAGGTGCAAAACTATTTGTCCCTGCAGTGGCTGGTCGGCAGATGTTGGGAGTTCCATACATGAACCGCCCTTTATGCTGCCACAGTGATATGGTTTTCTGTTTAGGGTTTGCTCCCTTAGCCTTCGGTTCTGACAAGAACCTGTACCACAAAGCAGTGGTTTACAACTCTGCAGGGAAGGGGCATCAAACTCACTGAGGTATTGCGATACCTGCAATAACTGCATACCTGCTATAATTCTTATACATTACATATATATATGTATATTTTACCTCGGTATACAGCCTCAGGCTAGCCTCAGGCTAGGGAGAGGTAAGCACATCCGGTCCAGCAATTAGCATAAAAAACTCACGACCGGAGGACGCTTGTGAGTTGCTCCAGTTGGATTTATCTACAAAAAGCTAATAACTGTAAGTAATCGTGATTATTTTGGTTAAGCTTGTTTATGATGCACTATCGCATCTAGATTGGAAAGTTCAGAACTTTCGTACGTCCAGTTTGGACAAGATTAGCATTTTAAAAATTGAATCGGATAGAACAAAGGATTCCTTTGTCTTGGTTCTGTGGTTCGATTAAACCCGCTTTGTACGGGTAGAGATGTTGACACCGTCACATCTCCTGTGGAGATTCCTTCGGACCCTAATAGAGGGTGTTGTTGGGGATGATCCTGGGTTTCTTTTATAGACTCCCCTTTTGATGAGGCGTTTCTCCGAGTTTCGTAGCATTTTCTCTCACTTGCTGGCGCAGTAGCCGCGGGTGAGAGAAGTTTACGCGACAGAGAGATGGGAGGTTCTAGAAGCCTACCCCACGTAAGGTTGGTTTCGATACCCAAAAACCTACGGAAAACTTAGCTTATCACGCCTGTATTGAGAACGGTGTAAATACGTTACTCTTTACCAATAAGATCCTCAACCCAGGTTCCCTGGCGTCACTTTGGTGTTCAGTTGAGTTGATTCCGGTTACTAAGTTTCCTTTTTTGGTTACAGACTACCGATGGCTACGAAGCGAAACAAACCGCCGCCCGCCGCTGCGGAGGGACGCGTGCCTACCGGCTACAATACGTCACCGGATCGGACAGCTCCGCCGTCCCCACTACAGGGGGCACATGTGCTCTCAGATAGAGAGAGTGAGGACGATGAGGTGTTCCCAGGCGATTTGACCTTACAGGTCAATAGGCTAGTGGAGCAAAAGATGAAGGAGCTCCACAGCAAGGACCAACAATTCCCGCCAGCTGACTCAGACTGGCAGGATGTCTCTGATTTCGAAGAGACGGATTCGGCACCTGAGCCCCCGCGCCCTAAGGCCAAAAAGCGGAAACGACCGGCTAGCTCCTCTGGTGATGATTACACCAAAGCCACCAAGGGCAAGAAAGTGAAGAAGCCAAAGAAGAAAAGTAAGAAGAAGAAGAAGAAAGATTCTTCTTCCGATTCATCGTCTGACTCGTCAACTACTGAGTCGGACTCAGACATGGAAAGGGCTGGCCTTTATGCCAACCTGGGAGGCAAGATTCGGAAGCGCTGCCCGATCCAAAAGGGAAAGAAAGTCAGAACAACGACTATGATGCGCGAGACTATAAAGGGACATTTTAACACCTTTAAGCCAGCTGAGGTGATCAACAAAATCACTGAGCAAATTTCCGGGATAAAAGGTATCCCGGATAGTGTAGTGAAAGAGATGGACGCTGGGATCCATCTGAATGAGGAGAAGAAGCGCTTCGAGACTGCTCTGTTTACCGTTCACAAAGCGGTCTTAGGGGTCCTCGCCTCAGTCGTTCCGGTAGCTAACCGGATGCAAACTGAGAACAAGTTCTCCTCACTGGCCAGAGGCATGGATAAGGGCGTGGCCCTCCTCACAGCTGCCAGTAACTTCTTGAGCTACCGTAGATACGAAAACGTGTTCAAAGCGGTCACGACACAAGCTGGGAAAGAAGTAGCCAGATCTAAGAAGGTCATGGACAACGATGGCAAGGAGTATACTCTCTTTTTGCCGCCCAAACCCATCAAGGGCAAACCTTTGGATAAAGGTAAAATGTTTGGTGGCCAACTTCCATACCTCTTCAAGGAGGTCGAGACGGAAGCCAAGAGTGGTCGTAACCTTGAGCCGGCCAAGAAAGCCGACTCGTCAAGATTTCGTCGCCCCCGAGGGGATTTTCGTCCTCGCCGAGGAGGCAGAGCTGGCAGGTCCGGCCCGTCCTACGGCTTTCAGCCCAGAGGCAGAGGTCGGGGAGACAGGCAAGGTTGGAACGACGGCAACCGCCCGTTCAGGAAGGAGTTTGCCCCGAAACAATCCTTCCCACGCCCAGGCAACAAATAGACATTGCTACACAAACCCAACTTCCTAAGTTGGTGGCGGAATCTACACAAACAGATGTAAGCGAATTTTGTGCGGGGAACATATTTAATTGTATTTCTTCTTGGTACGAAATCACTACTGACGTTAACATTTTAGATATTGTTACCGGTGTTAAGATTCCATTTACTGAAATCCCGTTACAACAACGGGTACCTTTCCCATGTAGATTTAATGACTTGGAGAAACAAGCATTATCAGAACAAGTTGCACTTTTTGAATCTAAAGGTATCATTGAAGAGGTGCCTCACACCCCAGGAGAATTTATCTCTAATATATTTTCAAGGCCAAAGCCAAATGGCGATATTCGCATGATTTTAGATTTAACTAAGTTGAACGTACTTGTAGAATATCAACATTTCAAAATGTTTTCCCTGGACACTGCCAGAGACTTGGTTACAGAGAATGCTTGGATGGCTAGTGTTGATTTACAAGATGCATATTATACTGTCCCGATATTTGAAGGACACCGAAAATTCTTAAGATTTATTTGGGAAGATAGACTATTTCAATTTACATGTATGCCAAATGGCTTAGCATGCGCTCCACGCTTGTTTACTAAATTATTGAAACCGGTTTTTTTCGGTCATGGCAAATAAGGGTCATACTATGTTCCCTTACATTGATGATTCTTTCATTGTTTCACAATCATTTGATGAGTGTCAACACGCTGTTGACGATTTATGTTCCCTTCTGACAACGTTAGGTTTTTATTTGAATCATAACAAGTCAGTTTTTGTCCCCACAACTGAACTTAAATGTTTAGGCTTTATTATTAACACACGCTGTATGACTGTTTCACTCCCCGATAACAAGCTGACTAAGTTTCACGATACGGCGTCTCACTTGGTCGCCTTAAGTAGGCCAAAGATAAGACAGGTCGCGGTGCTAGTTGGCATACTTATTGCTTACGCCCCGGCTATTCTATATGGTAAAGCCCACATAAAATCTTTAGAAATAGATAAGAACTTAGGGTTGGCTCGTACTAAAGGCAATTTTGAAAGGAAAATGTTTATTTCAGAAGATGGAATGAAAGACATTAACTGGTGGTTTAATAATATTCAACATTCCCCCAATCCTATACGGATGAATGAACCCAACACAGTAGTGACTACTGATGCTTCATTAGAAGGTTGGGGGGCACATTGCGATTCCATAGCAACAGGGGGACGTTGGTTGAAAGAAGAAAATGCAGATCACATTAATGTTTTAGAGCTACGAGCTATTTATTTAGGCCTTGCTAGTTTAGTTAAGGTACCACGTAAACACATCCGTATTTTAACGGATAATACAACGGCAATGGCATATGTACGAAACATGGGTGGGACAAAGTCCAGGCCATGTAATGCGATGGCTAGAAAGATTTGGGAATGGGCCCAAATGAATAAAGTTTGGCTAACAGTAGCATATATTCCCGGAACGCAAAATACCTTAGCAGATCATAAAAGTCGACATTTTCATGACCATTTGGAATGGTCCCTTAATCCAGACATTTTCACCACAGTGTGCCAAAAGTGGGACCAACCTGAAGTTGACTTGTTTGCTTCACGAAACAATTGTAAAATTGACAAATATGTGTCATGGCATCCAGAACCTGATGCCTGGCATATAGATGCTTTTTCTATCACATGGGAGAATAAATTTTATTATATCTTCCCCCCATTCAGCCTGATCAGCCGGGTAAGCCGAAAGATAAAGATGGACAAAGCACACGCAATATTAATCGTTCCCAACTGGGACACGCAACCTTGGCTACCGGGCATACAGGCAGCCGCCAAAGATTGCCTCCGATTCCGAAGATCACCAGGCAATCTGACACACCAAGGCCCTCTAAAACAAAGAGGGGACGTGTCCACAACACCGTTGTTGGCATTCCTTTTTTAAATAAATATTTAGAACAATTCGGTTTAGATAAAATTACACAACAAAGACTTGTCGCAGATGCTTGGCGTAAAGGTACAGTTAAAATGTATACCACATATTTGAAAAAGTGGGGTGTTTATTGTTTAATTAAGAAAGTCAAACCCATGAATCCTACTATTTCCCAAGTGGGTAATTTTCTCCGAGGGTTAGAGGACGAAGGCTTAGGGTTTGGATCTATTAATGCTGCTCGCTGTGCTTTATCCGTCATCCTTCCACGGATAAATAATGAGACATTTGGTAAACACCATGTTATTCATTGGATTGTAAGATCGATTTATCAACGAAACCCACCCAAACCGAAGTACAGTCGCTTCTGGGATGTTTCGGTAGTGTTTGATTTGCTAAGACAGTGGCCTCATAATAGGCATTTAGATCTCAAACAATTAGGGTTTAAGGTAGCGTTGCTCTTATTATTAGTAACAGGACATAGGGGACAAACTATTGTTGCCCTTTCACTAGATGGCCTAGAGATAGATAGAAATGAGGCCATATTTGATTTGTCAAAGCTGTTAAAATCTAACAGATTAGGTGACCCTTTGTCTACTATTAGTGTAAGTAGTTTCAAAGAAGACCCAAAACTTTGTGTTGTATCAGCCATTAGGGCCTATATATCCAAGACCAAGGACTTGAGAACTTCAAGACAGTTGTAAGTGAGCTTTATTAAGCCACACAAGGGCATTTCGCGAGATACTCTAGCGAGATGGACAATTAGTATGTTGAAATTGGCAGGCGTTGACACAGACAAATATGCCTCACACTCAACAAGAGGTGCTATGGCGTCTAAGGCGCGACTGCTTGGCATCTCTGTCAAGCGGATCCTGGCCCATGCAGGATGGAAAACAGCACGATCGTTTGCTACCCACTACAACAAACGATTGGAAAAGTCGAGCACACTAGCCCGACAGCTGCTACAAGACTAGATCGGCATTAGGTGAGAATACACTTCGATTTCACCAAAAATGTTATTTTGCTGATTGATGATACTGTATGCTTAACAATTATTATTGACTTGTGACATAAGAATACAGGATAAATGAGATTACGTAAACCTCTCCCTAGCCTGAGGCTAGCCTGAGGCTGTATACCGAGGTAAAATAGATTAGTTAGACGAATCTTACCTGGGTATAGATGATGGATAACTGTTGTTTTACCGAGGTATAAGCCTCGGATAGACGTGGGCTAGGGCCCTCCAGCCACACCCTTCCACGTCTATTCGTTTGCTTATACCAAGGAAACTTCGCAGTTTAGTACCATTGTCACCATTGATGTATTTTTTGATTATTTGTTTCATTTATCCTGATTAAGTAGGTAAAGATTGCTGGACCGGATGTGCTTACCTCTCCCTAGCCCACGTCTATCCGAGGCTTATACCTCGGTAAAACAACAGTTATCCATCATCTATACCCAGGTAAGATTCGTCTAACTAATCTATATATATGCATAGGTAAAATACATCACATATATATATATATATATTAGGAGAAACTAAATATATATATATATATATTAGGAGAAACTAAATTGCAGATGCTAGATGCTGCCATCCTGTTGATGTATTTTACCTATGCATCTTGTTTATGTGTTTGGTCTGCAGCGGTGGCTGAATCGATAAGAGCACAGGCTTCACATGCAGAAGGTCGCGAGTTCGAACCTAGCCAAGTCAAACCAATGACTTACAAAACTGATAATTGTTCCTACCTAGCCTGACGCACAGCATTACCAGGATAGGGCAAGGACTGCTTAGTTCAGTATCAGGATAATATGACTGAGTGGAGAAATCGGGTCATGGCGCTGGCAGCCTGGTCTCCAACTGGGGCAGCACCATAAGTGGAAAATTGTTTGTTAAAACAAACAAATTGTTTATGTATGCACGCTGAGGCCCTCCCGACCCTTATTATGCCCCTTTTCAACACCCAATGCATACCTAGTACCTTTAAATTGACAGAGAAAATCTCAGGCTTCCCATCCATTAATTAAGCCATCCAATACAAAACACTAACAATTACTAATTAAATGACTCAAGCAGTATTGCAAAACAAATTAACATTGTGCTAACAACACACTAACATCCACTGTTCTGATTTAGTTAAAGCTGCATAGGACTATGCAACTTTGAGTCTCTCCTCTGCCACCCTCATACCTTATCCTTCAGTATATAACTTACATTTATGGGAAAGTCTGTGTACCTATTTACTAGATACTACTAGCCTATTACTTGTGATTAAATCCACCGATTTCGATATTTACTATATATATTTATATGTATTTGAAAATATATTTTTAGAAAAATGAAAAATGAATGTCTAAAGAAAATTCTTGAACCTTGTAATACCATATAATGCATATTCACCAAACACATAATATTTTGATTGAACTGCAATTCCATGCAGCTACTATTACAACTGAGAGTTCATTTATATTATGTAAAATATTTATGTTATCGAACAGGATTTGCAGGCGGTTATTATTGCAACTGATAGTTTCATTTATGTGCCAAGAAATTGTACTGTATGGCTGGAAGACCAGTGCTACTGCACTGTCAACATACATTATTCAATGAATAGACTACATTTGAGTTTTTCAAAACATTTAAATATTTAACAAAACGAGTGTGGGTGGGGGGAATACAATTAAAATGCTGTACAGTGGTCCTGCACCAATAACTCGAACCACACCATACCACTGTCTGCCGCATTTGTCCTTGAGGTAGCTCAAGGCATGTGATGTACTATTTGAATGCGGGTGTAGTAATTTTCTTTCATTCTTATTCAACTCACTATAGACCAGACAGAAGTGTGCGTGGAACAGTCAGCGGCAACGTGAAGACAACTGAGAATGGGGACCTACACAATGTGCCACCCCACAGCACTGACCACGAGATGAATCATCTGGACCTCGCAGATGCAGCACTTGATAATCGGTACTCAGTGGGCTTTTTGGGGGGGGGGGGGGTTTACATTCTGGTAACATCTAAGGTCATATCAGGATGGGTACTGACTTGTGACAGTGCGCACTTATGGCAACTTTATAGTGCTGCCCCACTTGGAAGACCAGGCCGCTGGCATCATGACCTGATTTCCCACTCAGACACATAAAAAAGTTGCTTAAACCAAAGTCGGTTAATCCAAATTATCGGTTAATCCAAACAAAATTGTCAGACCCCAGGCCACTCCGGTATGGTTAAACCACACTTTCATGTGGTTATAAGGTCATCTGACTTTTTTTATGTGATAACTGGTAGTATTTTGCTGGGCCGCCGAAAAAAGTTTTTATTAACCGATCGTTTGGTTTAACTGAGCTTGGTTTAACGGGGTTATACTGTACATACATAAAAAAAACAATAATCAAAGTGTCCAGATACAAAAATACACTCTTACTCAAAGTCAAAGTCAAAGCCCAAGCTCGGTTAAACCAATGATCGGTTAATCCAAACTAATTTCTAGGGTCCCTTCAAGTTTGGTTTAGCGGGGTTATACTGTATATACACAGTTTCGAATTGATTTGAGATATAGACTAATAGAGGGATAACAAATCTCTGTGATTTAACAAGATTTCCGCGAATTTTGATATTTGTCGTTTAAAGGGACCAGATATAGGTCGCTGAGAGATGACCCGTACTCCGACAAATGCTCTCCAAGCATACGTTTGCCTGTTTTCAGTTTATGCAACTACATATGTGGGGGGAGAGTGCTCACATTGGTTGCTTCTGTTGTGTTTTATTTAGTCCAGCAGCACTGACAATTTTAGACAACCAAATAGAGAAAATGATTTTAGAAATTGCAATCTAAAATAATAAATATGAAGTTCAAATGCCGGCCGGGGTTTGGCCGTTAGTCGACAGGGGGCGCCGCCGGTCGTTGGAATGCTTAGCCTATGGAAGAGTACTCGTCTTTACCTGCCCCATGAATTATCCATGTTACATATATCCAATTGCATTCTCCCTAATTCACGAGATGGCGAAACGACTGGGTATATATTGATTTATTAAATGAGAAATGATGGGTTGGTGTCTCTGGTCTGTGGTGTAGATTTGTGTGTGTGATCGTTTGTTTATTCTGCTCAGGAGACACCATACTAAACAACTGATGACCATGTAAGTGCCAGGCAAGACGTGCAGTTGAAATAATAGGAGAGGAAAACAAGTTTGTTTTATTTAATAACGCATCTAGAGCACATTGATTTGCATCATTAGCTATTGGATGTCAAACATATGGTCATTCTGACATATTTATTTGCAGGAAAACCGCTGCCACCACATAGGCTGCTCTTTCTGCCAAGCAGCAAGGGTCTTTTATATGCACTTTCCCACAGATAGGACAACACATACCACAGCCTTTGATGAACCAGTTGTGGCCCACTGGTTTAAATAATGGGAGGTGTCTCTAAAGGAAAATGCGCTGCAAACAACAACCGAGAAAATGGAGTACCTGAAACCCGTACAAATTATCCACAAACCTAACCTTCAACGGTGTGACAAAAAAAACACCCCCAAAACCATAGTATATCTAGATTAAAACACTAATTGCATGGACAGAAGGTATTACAAATATGTACAGAAGGTATTACAATTATGTACAAAAATATAATCGAAAGCCCCAAAAAGTGGATTTTACAGCAAGAAACAAGTTATTATTGATAAAGGAAATCAATCCATATGGATTATGACCACTACTACACAGGAGCGAAAACAAGTTCATTCACTTAACCGATTGGCGTTTACATGATTTTGCACCTGAACTCTTCATGTATATATGATATGTGACTGTGCAGTGAAGCCCCAGTCACACATACCCGGATCAGGGGCCGGACGAGCCCCGGAATGCCATCCGGGGTGGTCTGGGGCGATCTGTGGTGATCCCTGGCTCGTCCGTGGCTCGTCCGTGCCGACACCCCCTGATCCGGCCTGATCTGTGGCTCGTCCGGCACCAGCCCTGGATGTTTTAAAATGTTTAAAACATCCGGGGCGGTCCGGGGGATTTTGCGATCCGGCCTGATCCGGGGGTGGTCTGGGGGTGGTCCAGGTATTTCGGGGATGGACCGGGCCTGTCCGGGGGTGGTCCGGGGTCATTTTGAGCCATGGTTTGACCCGGACCATCCCCGGACTATCCAGGAGTACCCCCAGCCTAGCCACGGACCACTCCCGGACTGCCCCTGTAAGACCAGGGGTGATCCGGGATAGTCCGGGGGTGATCCGGGATAGTCTGGGGGTTGTCCAGGGCAGTCCGGCCTTGTCTGGGGCTAGTCCGGCCCAGTCCGGGGGCAGTCCGGGGCTCGTCCGGGGCTCATCCGGGAAAGTGTGACTGCGAGGCAAAAATCAACGAAAACAGTGATTTTATCTGTGGCGGTCCTGGACAGTCCGGGCCGTTGGTCCATGGGTGGTCCGGCTCAAAATCTGGGGCTCGTCTGGCTATGTGTGACTGGGGCTTAAGTAATTAAAATGCTGTTGCCACTTTTAAGTTCACATGACTATGACAGACTGATTTAAAACTAGACTGAACCACGTCGTAACTTTGTCATTCCGCGATAGGCGCGTCCTGTAACATAAATGTTGGAAAGACCTTATTAAATATATCATCCTAAACCCTTTACTCCTATGACTTTTCAGTGACATCCCTGATGGTGTGGCCGGCATTGACAACCTAGCCATTGACTTCTCTGCAAATACAACAGATGTGCCGTCAACAAACGAAGGCAGCCCTGGGAACCATGGTAACGACAGCGGCGAGTTCAACGCCCGAGAAATGGCCGAGTTCTGGCAAATCAAGCACCTGGCGGCGCAGCGCTCGGGCATGCGCAGCGTCAGCCAAGGGTCACGCGCTTCCTCCGTAGCGTCCCGAGGAATCGGCGGATCAGGCGCCAGTCTCTTCTCAACGCGCACGCGCAGCTCAACCACCGGAAGTGTCGGGATCGGCGGGGTGGGGCCGGCGCACCTAGCGCGGTTCAGGGCCAGGGCTTACTCCGAGACGGGCGACGACGACGAGGTGGCGGAGAAGATCGGACTGGGCGGGGGAGGGGCTATAGGGGGAATGTGCGTGCGATTGTAGAAATGCGTGAGCCAGGTGTGTGGGACTCTTCTATATTGGTGCGATCTAACGTGTTTACACAACAACTGGAAGTAGGGCGGTTGTCTCACCCCGACCTACCTTTCAATATACCCGACCTGATATGACCTCAGATGTTGCCAGGACGTAAGACTCCAACAACCAACCAACCAACTTCAATATAGACCATATAGCCCATTCAGACCCATGAACACGTTATTCCTGATGACTTGATCAGTAAAGTTCTTATCATATGTTTGATTTTGATGTGAATAGACCCTGTCAGTTAAGCTAGAAAGTACCCGAATAGAGTGGTTCCAGATTCTGCTGATAGATGTCACTAGCTTAACTGGAGGGGTGTAATACCTGAAGAGAGCGGTGGTGAAATTCCAGAAGAAAAATACAATATAGTTGTCTTTTTTATATATATATATATATATATATAGATATATATATATATATATTACAATGATAAGAGCTTGAATCCTGTTGCAATATGAATATCTGAATATAATCAGGCATTTTATTATTTTCCCAGGCATTCTTTACGGAGACATAGCGTGTGAAATCCTAGGTACTTGGGGAATGTACCCAAATAGTGTGGTTCCAGATTCTGCCCATAGATGTCACTAGCTTAACTATTGCACTAACATGCGAGCAAATATTCTATGCTTGATAAAAACAAAAACACAAAAGAAATCGCACAATAAAGCCAAGCCACACACACTAAAGAACATAAAAAAAACACTGCCAGCCCTTCACCACAGTTGTTAACATTAACAGGCCTGGTAACACATCTTGACCTCCTTGGTAACCATAAGCTGCGTTTACACGGGCGAGTTAAAACGCCCCAGCTGGAACCACTTGCCTAGATCGGTTTACATTTGCCCATGTAAACGCGCCGCAGAGGCGTTTTAGGGCTGAAACGGTCCAGCTGGAACGTTCCACGTATACCACCTCGGGAGGTGGTTTATATGAAGCGATTCAGCTGGTTCCCGGGTGGCAATAGTGTAAAATAGTGGTGCTCACCGGCTACAGATGCAGCTGTAACTAATCGCTGGTGCCCGGCAGTGTTAGGGCCCGATTAGGCCGAAATCTAGTGAATGCGATCATATTTAACAGAATTACAGACTCAAATAATGAAATTTAATTAAATTAACCTTAAATTCCAAGCGATATTAGCGTGGCAGCTACATCTGCGTCGAATCGACGAGTGTAAACTAAACAAATAGCAGTGCTTGCCGGCTACAGGCGCCTGCTGGTTCCCGGCACCGACACACTTTCCAACTCCGCCGTGTAAACACGCCTCTAAAACGCTTCATATAAATCGCCTTGTCTAGAACGTTTCACAATTCCCCGTGTAAACACGGCTATAGAATCATCCCGTCTACCAAACCATCCACCAAGTGTGCATTGACCCACTGAAACTCTACCAGTGCAACATTATAGACCTATTTCATATGACATCAGCATTGGTATCTAGGTCAGTGCACGCGCCTTTTGGCTGCAGGACGACACACTGTCACACTGCAAATCGAATGGCTATGAGCAATCCTCATAGAGAAAAGGTGAAATATCTCTAAAACCAAACCACCTAGAAACAAACAGGTTGGAACACATAGAAAACATATTCAAATATTTCTATTAATTTTGAATAAAATAGACGTTTTGCACTCCGCGTACCGGCAAACTCAATGCATTGTCAATGGCAGTGAGCAATCTTGAATTATCTTCACACAGAAAAAGTGAAAGATCTCTAAAACCACACCACCTAGAAACAAACCGCTTAGTACACATATAGAAAACATATTCAACAAATAGATTATATTAAATTTATAAGGTTAGGGTTCTGCATTTCTATTAATTTTGAATAAACTAGATGTTTTGCACTGTGCGTACCAGCAAACTCAATGCATTGTCAATGGCCGTGAGCAATCTTCATACAAAAAAAGTTAAATATCTCTAAAACCAACCACCCAGAAACAAACCGATTGGAACACATATAAAAAAACATATTCAACAAACAGATTATATTAAATGTATAAGGTTAGGGTTCTGTATTTCTATTAATTTTGAATAAAATAGACGTTTTGCACTGCGCGTACTGGCAAACTCAATGCATTGTCAATAGCTGTGAGCAATCTTGAATTATCTTCACACAGAAAAAGTAAAATTTATAAGGTTAGGGTTCTGTATTTCTATTAATCTTGAATAAAATAGACGTCTTGCACTGCGCGTACCGGCAAAATGCACTGTCAATGGTCGTGAGCAATCTTCATACAGAAAAAGTGAAATATCTCTAAAACCACACCACTTAGAAACAAACCGATTGGAACACATATAGAAAACTTTTTTTTGGTTCAAGTATTTATTCATTGAATAATATCTCTTGTCAGCGCCAGAGCACTGGTCTTCTGGACATACAGTAAAATTCCTTAATACATAAATGAAACTACTATCAATTGTAATAGTGACTGCATGCCCATCCTGTTTGTTACTAAAAGTATTATACATTTTATAAATGAAGTATCAGCTGTAGTAGTAACTGTGTACAAACCCAGTCCAATAAAAGTATCATGCATTCAGTGAATATGTATTGCATGGGTTTAGAATTGTCTTTAAGCACTTTTTTTGCTTTTTCCCTTTTGTAAGGAAATATATATATACCTATTTTCGATTACATGCTCAGTATGCTGTGCAGTACAATTCCTCAATACATAAATGAAACTACTATCTATTGTAATAGTGACTGCATGCACATCCTGTTTGTTACTAAAAGTATTATACATTTTATAAATGAAGTATCAGCCGTAGTAGTAACTGTGTACAAATCCAGTCCAATAAACATATTCAACAAACAGATTATATTAAGTTTGGGTTCTGCATTTCTATTAATTTTGAATAAAATAGACGTTTTGCACTGGGCGTACCGGCAAACTCAATGCATTGTCAATGGCCATGAGCAATCTTCATTCAGAAAAGGTTAAATATCTATAAAGCCACACCACCTAGAAACAAACCGCTTGAAACACATATAGTAAACATATTCAATGAACAGCATATATTAAATTTATATGGTTAGGGTTCTGCATTTCTATTAATTTTGAATAAAATAAACGTTTTGCACTGGGCGTACCGGCCGTAACTCAATGGCAGTGTACCTTCGTTCTGCAGCCAAGCTGCATGCGCATACACGATGTTTATAAACATTGAAAGGGGTCTATATACTGACCAGTCTGTTTGTATATATACACCCTCTGTGTTTGACTGATTGGATGGGGGGCTGGGTGGGGGGTGGGTGATGGATTGGGGATGAGGGTGATGAGGAAGCCTGAGTCGGAGAGCGACACCTGGGGGGAGGGTGGGGGGCGTGGCAGAGGTACCACATGGTGTAATGCTAGGTACACACCTACCGTTTAAGACGTGATTCGCGCACAGGATCTCGTTAGTCGTTAGGTGGGTGCGGACTCCTAGCACACCAGACGTCCACGATTTGACTCAGTTTTAGGGCTTAAAACTGAAATCGCAAGCAATTCGAAAAACGAATCGGGACGATTGCAAATCAGGAGGTGCGTGCGGTCGGTCGTATCTTAAACGGTATATGCGTGCTATCTGCCGATCGGTCGCTTTTGAGTTTTAATGAACAACCAATCGCCGGGCTGGAAAACACTCATGTGACGTTGTCCATACACAACTGATGAAAATGGCGGACTGGACGAGCGAGACGGAGATTGCGATGGTGGAAATTTAATTAATAAGTTGCGGCAGGCACAAGGAAATTCGCAAGGAAACAATTGAAAATCTGGCGTAAGGGTTAAATACAGTAAAATATAGTCTAATAAAGTTAGGTCAAGTAAATCGCGACTGAGAGGCTACAGGCCCAAGGAAATTGCGCATGAGAGTAAAATATAGTCTGATAAAGTTAGGTCAAGTAAATCGCGACTGAGAGGCTACAGGCGTCCATTGAGTAACTCAACTCATGCCACAGAATAATGCCAGACGGTGCTCAAGTTCGCGCAAAACCCGACCCGCGGCAGGCGCAAGAAAACTGCTAGATGGCGCTGATGGCGACGTAGTTCCCGCAAAACCCACCGGGTGCGTGCACCACAGTCGTGAATCGGCGCAAGGAAAGTGCTAGATGGCACTGATGGTGACGTAGTTCGCGCAAAACCCACGAGGTGCGTGGCTCGCAGTTGCGAATCGGACAGTATATGTGCACGCGTCAGTCGGTATATGTGCGCATCCCTTATCTTCGGTTTTAATCGCCATCGGGTTGCGATCGGGTCGCGTCGGGCGCAAAGTTTTAGTGTGCGAGTCGTAAACGGTAGGTGTATACCTAGCATAACAGTTACACGGTCCGATGGAACCTAATATAAAGATGCTGGTGCATTAACTAACTATTTGGGGCTGTTTATATGGGATAATTAATTGATTACAGCATCCCTATGGACAACTGCTTTCAGAAAGCCATAAAAGGAGGGACCCCATTGATAAAGTACCCGACCTCTCATTAGTCTTATCCTAATTCCAAGTACATACTTTTAGTCTCTAACGTGCCCACTCTGACACTGGAAATTAGGTTGCAACTAAAGGAGTCCCTGGTGTGCTTGCCGAAAATATTTGAGATGTTTTCTTCTCAACTACCTCCAAAGTTAACCATTCGTTACCAAAGTTACTCGCGATTAATGAATGATTTACCTAATATGTTTATCTGAAAAATATGGCAAACATTCAAAAGCCATCAGACTATGCAACTTTAAAGGCAACCAGCCTTGATGTGCACTGCTTCATTTATCGTTTATCTGGATTGCTACAGGGTGATTCACCCCCGCCCCCTCACTGTATACCCAGGGGATGAACACCAACGTTGGAACTCGAAGGTGATGTTATCTAATCACTTACTAGCATCACTTAGTTTTGGAGCCAAATATGTGCATATATATAATATATATATATAATATATATATATATACATACATACATACATACATACATACAGTAAAACCTCTCTAACCGACCACCTCCTCAGATCGACCACCCCCCTATATCGATCGCTTTATTTTGGTCCCAACAATACAATTGTAACCATATTCTAAATCCCTAAACCGACCACCTCCTTAAATCGACCACTTAAAGTTGGTCCCAAGGGCGATCGATTTAGAGAGGTTTCTGTACTGTATACATATTCACTTAATTGAATATATATGCACTTATCTGAGCGTATATCTATATACATTATATATTGTATATATCCTGTCTAAATCTAAATCAGAAGTATGT
Source organism: Branchipolynoe longqiensis (assembly GCA_030323885.1). Classification (NCBI taxonomy): domain Eukaryota; kingdom Metazoa; phylum Annelida; class Polychaeta; order Phyllodocida; family Polynoidae; genus Branchipolynoe; species Branchipolynoe longqiensis. Next base: position 60,332,824 of record CM059190.1, on the reverse strand, counting down.
ATTACTGACTCTGTCCTTTCTACTGTGACGATCCAGTGTGCATTTTATATTTGAATTGAGAACCTCCTGTTTCTTTTCTTTTTTAACCTATCAAATATTGATTTAAAATAATTCTGATTAATTGATTTTCATAAATCGATTGCATTCATATGATGTATCTTCGGTAAATTTTAATTTTGTCTACCCTTTCTTTGTATCTGTGTATGTATTTATATAGTCCCTTAAAGCAAAATAATGATCTAGATTTGGTTCTACATATCTAACTTAGATATTGGTGCACTTATTCTACAGTTCTAGCCACACACAATGGATTACTGAGGCAATTTAATAGGACCCATTACAACACAAGCCTCTACTTGCCAAAATGCTTGTACTTCAAATATCTCAAAAGTTAGCCTTTAAAATAAAATTTACTTCAAACTAAAATAAGGTAGATTATAACGATCAACCTAATATGTTTATCTCAGAAAATGACAGAAACTCAAAACCATCGAACTAAGCAACTTTATGTAACCGTTAGTTTCACATTAATAGTTATAAATCGCTTACAACTGTGCTCCAAGTTTATCATTCTCCTCATACCTTTATTGGAATTGATTAAATTGAAAATACAAATGTTCTAGATATCACAACATAAGGCGTTGATATATATCTACGTATGGCTGGGATCTGTAGTTCGCCGCTATGACACCAGATGGCGCGTGATACTGCTACCGTTCGTCACTGTCTTGTAATCAGGCATTTGGTGATTTCCTACCATTTCGCCAGAAAAGATCTACCGATCTCTATTTGTGTTCCTGAATAATCAATGTAGGTAAATTATGCAATAAATTGTACTAACAAGTAGCTGCTGCATGTGTTTATAGTTACTCCGTCTACCTAGGTATCGCAGTGCTAGTCCGCTGTTTGCCAATATTGATGTGCCGGCCTTCCAGGCTGTTATCAGGAATTTTCTATTAAGCACATAATAACATTTTCTTTTGCATTTAGAGTTAAATGCTAGCTTTGCTTGTGATCATCCATCAATTACTTACAGAGGAATGTCGTGCCCACAAGTCCACACGCTTAGATGTAATTGCAGTTGTGAAGAATAATAATAGTAATAATAATAATAATAATAATAATAATAGTAACTCATTTCCTAATTATTTTATTTGTCCTTTTTTTGTGTTAATGCAATCATTGTAGGAATCCACGACATCAGTTCACAAGACAAAAACTCACAAGATAAAAGTTCACACAATGAATGACAACAGTGACGAAAGGTCACAATCGTTCACAATATTAGGTAGGCCTACACGACTAAGAAAAATCAATTAATGTAATTGAATAACTGCTACCAGTGCAAAGCACTGAATTAATATTAAAGCATCCCATTTTCAAAACAACAAAAAACGATTTTACATATCCAACTTGGACGTCTGAACGCTTTGACTTCTGGTTAACAAATGCTTTATTCACCATCCAGGGGTCGAACCGCCAGCACCCACGCATCAAGTAGGTCATATCATTAGCATATTCCTTTGTTCTCTCTGCGTGCCTAGATATCTTTTACACATACATTACATCCCCCCTCTCACAAGTATTTTGAATTCACTGAAATTCAACAATTAACTTTCCTGCACATTGTCCAACAATAAAATGTCTCGGTCTTTGACTTCCTCAGTTATAGTCTGCGTCTACTGCATGTACCCTTAAACTCAGGTCCTGTGGGTGTATGTTCGACTTTACAGACTCTACACTGACACGGCGATAACAAGTGTATAAGGTAAACAGAACAGTCTAGGTTACAAAACTTAATGCTAACATGCAAACCCTTAGAAGGTCATCTCGACTGGCATCTTATCAGCTTGATAGGTTTAGCCAGTCGGCTGGCCTAATCATCTGACCTGACCTGGTTAGATTGGCTGCGCATATGTCATTGTTTACACTCCTCTGACTCGCCAGCACGCGAACGACAAATTCGAGCTGTGGTGCTTCCGGCACCCTGATTATTTTAACCCTGTTTCTGTGCAACATGTTGCCTGATTCATTTAATATTTGATATTCTCTCCTCGATATACCTGTGCGTCCCAACACTACCCCCTTTTTCCATTGCCCTAAAGGTTGTTTTATTTCACACTGTTACCAGGCCTTATGGGCTTGTGGGCCTTGCCACATTTTTTATCATGAAAACCTTTTTGGCTCTGTTGTCGTTTCGTTGTTTGTGTCGTTTTTGTGTTTTGTGCCTCTGGTTTCAAATTACTTTTCACTGTTGGAATTCTCTACCTTAGTCTACTGCTCATGAGCAGTTGAGCTGGAGATGCATTGAGGACAGGCAAGGAAGGGTGTGTTTCTATAGTTGAGTAAAACTAGTTGAAAGTCTGTGTGTGAGTAGTGATGAGTTGCACTCTATCACCCATTCGTGCTTTGGAGGGGGTCTGGAGGAGGACTATGCCATTGGAGGCTTCAGGGTAGGCGAGGAACCAGTCTATATCCTTGAGCATGTCGTCGTGATGAGGTGCTTGCCCGTGTGTGGGGCCTTCCTGAGCAGGTCGAGTATCCTGTTCATGAAGCGCCTGGCCTCACACACTTGGAGACATGTTGGAGGTCTTTTTTGGAGGCTTTGGCTCTGGCGCATTCTTGTATCACCTCGTTGAGGTTGTAGGGCGGGATGCTGGCGGTCATGTCATGGGTTTCGATGCTGAAGCCGAGCCAGTCGAGGCTCTGTGTTGGAGGGGGACACACTTCCCGGGGGAGAGTGTGAGGCCAAGGTCGTTTGCGAGTTCGAGGGCATTGAGGTACGCCTTGACAGCTGCCTCCTCCGTGGCCACGACGCCAACGAAGTCATCCAGGTAACATAGGAGAAAGTGACCTCTTTGGCAGAGGAGGTAGACCACTGCATTTGTAGTGTGGGCGCAGGCCATGGAGGATGTGCGGCATCCAAAGGGCGGGTCAATGTCGAGGTAAGTGTTACCGTCGAGTGTTATTCTGAGTAGTGGTACCGACAGCTGCCTGTAGGCCCTGGCCAAGTCGATGGACCAGAGGAAGGTGCCTAGGCCCAGGCGGGTGGTTTCATCCGCAAGGTGGACAATGCTTGGTATGGTGTACATGATGGGGTGGCCTTGGTAGTGCCCCTTTCGTATTCCAGCTTTGATGCTCGTGCCCCGTGGGTAGCTGAGTTCGATGATGACCCGGCGCTGTTCGGTGTTCTTCTTTGTGCGGGTCATCATCGGGCTCGTTTGGGCCCACGGGGTGAAGGGTGAATCCTTGAAGGGACTGAGGAGGGCTCCATGCTTAACCTCCTTCATTATATATCTCCGTATCCAATCGGTGTGTGCTGGGTCATCGCGATGGTTCGCCACTGATGGTACTGGGGGTGCGTCGGCCGAGGAGTCGGCCGGCCAGCAGTATTCCAGAAAGTCCAGAAGCTTGATTGATTGATTGGTGGTTGCTTTACGCCATGTTGGCAGGATGTCGATGTTGAGGTCGGAGGGAACTGGTATCCTCGCAACCATGTGGATCGGAAGGCCGTCTTTCGCACCATGTCATAGATGTACCTGTACGTGTCGTTGTACCAGATAGTCGGGACGGAGATGGGGCAAATCCTGAGGAGGGTAGGCCTGTATGATATCAGGGTGTACGGGAGGGCCACGCCAAGCTTGTCATGGTGTACGATATCGTTGATGTCTTTGGTGGCGTGGGTCCTCTCGTCATAGGTGAGGATTGCATCGGGGGGTTGTTCGTTGTCGTCATCTCCGCGCATGGTTGGGTCGGGTGGTGCCGCGCCATTAGTTGGTTGGATGCAAGCGACGGTGGTGTCGTGAGGTGGTGGTGAACTACTACAGCTGTCGTTCGCCTGCTGTTGTCTTTGGCTTTGCGCCGTGGTGACGATAGCGTGTGGAGAGCGGTAGTTGGTGCTGGGAAGTGGCCGGGTGTTAGGGCTGGCAGGTAGGTTGGGGTAGATGGGGGTTCGTTTAGGGGGGTGGGGGGGGGGGGTATGTGAGGTTGGGGGATTCGGGTGGTGTGAATGTAGCTGGTTCTGGTTGGCCGGGCAAGGCTGGGGGTCGGTTGGTTTCTGGGTGGGGTGGAGGGTGGGGGAAGGTGGGGGTGGGGGAGGCGGGGAGTCGCCAGAGGAGCGGCAGGATGGGGGCGCACTGGCCGTTGTGGGGCCGCTGGGTGTGCTGGGGCTATTAGCGCGCTGGGGTGTCATCACCCCGTGTGGAGTCTGGTGGGAGCCGCCGACGGTAGGGTCATTAACTCGGCGAGGGGTGTCGTCGGTGGCCGCGGTTAAATGGTTGAATGGTCGTTAAAGGGTAAAGTAGGGTCCGTTGGAGATGTAAGCTGCTCGTGGGAGTGCATCCTCGGGAGGTCACGTCCGGTGGGAGGCTGCTCCCACGGGGGGTGGTTTTGGCAGGAGTTCTGGGAGGTGTCCATGATGGGTGGGGGGGGGGGGGTGACCGACACCACGTGTCTGGTGTGGGTTGATGGCGGGGTCCTTTGAGTCGGGAGGCTTCTGGTGGAATATATTCATTTTAAGGTCGGTGAGGGTCTCCGTTGGGTGCAGGCTTCTGCTTGGTTTTCGTCAGCCTGACCTGATCGAAAATCTGCCTTGTTTGTGTTGTCGGTCTCGGGTGCCTCTGCTTTTTTCTCAAGTTGCCTCTTTTTGTTTTTGCAGTCTTGTTCACTGTGGGGGTTGGATTTCTGGTACTTTTTTATGCACCACGCGCACACGTGGGTGAAACGGTCGCTTCCTTGTTGCGTGGGAGCTGGTGAATCCACAGTCTGTACCTCAGTTCCATCTGTGGCACGGGCGCCCATCGGTTTCATTGTTGTGCTCGGGGCGCTTGTACTGGTTACCGGAGGGGGTCGGTGTCTGGTTGTCATTCCTATATGTGCCTGTCCTATGGTTATAGTCCAGCTTTGCACTCCGCTTTTCCTCCTCTTTTCTGATTCCTGACAGGCATGCATTCCGCTGTAGATCTTTTATCGCTTGTCATTCCCTCCAGTATCTGGGGAGACGGCCATCGTCAATGATGGCAAAGACTCGCTCTGACCACGCCAGACAGGTGTCCCACTGCCATTCCACGGCCGTGGTGAATATTTGGTCTTGGTGGTCAAGCATGGGCTTGATCCAGGCGTGGGGCACTACTGGTTCCTTCCTCATGCGAGACAGTGCCGTGAAGTACTCGTGCCACATGCTCTCGCCTAGCCTCACTCGTCCTTTCCGCTCGCTGCGTATAACATAGGTGTGTGGGATCAAGGGCCTCCTACCTCTCTTCTTCTTGTGTCCGTCGGGGTTCATGTCGATCATGGCGTCGACCACCTCTTGGTGGCGTGCGTCGTCTTCGGTAGATGTCGCGGTGGTGTTTCTGTCAGAGTCTCTCCTCCTCCTGGACAGACGGTCATCTGAGCTTGAGCTTCAGCGGTGGTGCCTGGCCGTTTTTGTCTTGGTACGTTGCGTGTCCCTGGAGCGCGCCCTTGATGTGCGACCATGTGGTGAGTCGGTTGAGGCAGACGAGTCCTGAGTGGCGTACCGGCTGCGTTTTGCCAGCCGCTTGTCCGTTAGGGGGGTGCTAGTGGACCTTTTCCTCCCTTTCCGGGCCTCGAGCGCACGCATCCGGTCGATCATTGATTTGACGAACTGGGCTTGTTGTTCCAGCGAGTCTGTGACTGACTGTTGGAGGAGGTTAATCTGGGCTACCGCGGTGCCGCAGTCCGACGGGTCCTCATCTGTAACCTGGACTTTCTTTGCTGGTTTTGGTTTAAAGACGACCGATCTGGGGTGTCCGCGTTGTCATGGAGGGTCGGTGGTTGGGGCGTCGTGGGAGGCGGTGATCATGCGGCTGCATCTCGTGGGCGTGCTGGTACCGGTGGCGGTTGCCGTGGTATGGCGGGTGGTTTTCCGTTGTGGCATCTTGGATGGAGATCGGCCTCGCGGCATTGCAGTGGGTGCTGAAGAAAGTGGGGAGGTGTAGATGGTCCGGCGTCAGGAGGTGAAGTGCCAGTCTGGTTGGGTGGAAGGAGGAGGAATGGGAAGGGGGGGGGGGGGGGGGGGGGGGGGGGGGGGGGTAAAGGGAGGCCGGAACCAGCGGAGGGAGGCACGCATGTCGCCACCTGGAGGAAGGTGGGAAGGAGAAGGAGAAGGAGGGAGGGGGGGGGGGGGGGGGGGGGGCAGCCGGACACCTAGTGGGAGGCGTGGAAAGAAGGGGGAGGGGTAACTGTGAGGGGTATGTGAAGGGTATGGTTTGGGGGAGTTTTCAGTCGCATTGGTGCGCTGAAGGCGGCAAATCTGCAGCACTGAATGGGCACCGCTGAAAGCAGTCCCATGTGGTCGGGAGTTGGCTTCCGATGGGTAGTGATCAGAGGAATTGGGGGGGGGGGGGGGGGGGAGGAAGGAAAAAGGCAGCCTAAGAGCCCAACCACAGTCCTCTGAGAGGGCCGGGGGAGGCTGGGTGGTTGGTGTAGTTTTACGCCCCAGTAAGACCCTAGGCTATACCAGGATGTGCACCGACTTGTGACAGAGCGCACTCATGGTGACTTCATAGTGCTGCCCCACTGGGAAATCAGGCCGACGGCACCATGACCTGATGTCCCACACAGTCACATTATCCTGACACTGTGCGCCCAGTCCCTGTCCTGATCTCATAACGCCAAGCGCCGAGCAGCAACAGGTACCAAAATTAGGAATGGTATGGTTACATTAGACTGTGCAACTTTCAAAATGTTACCAAAATCTTAAAGTTCCATCACCAATGTCTAGACAGAAGACTAGACCACTTCAGTAATTGCAACAAAGTAACAAGTTGAAGCATCCCTTGTAAAGCTGTATAGTGACGACAAGGGAGTAAGAAAAGGGTGTGTCCAGGAAGTTAAACTGAGACGACCTCTAGAACAGAATTGTGTCCGGGTGTTTTCACATCGGTGTGTCGGTATATATTTGTTTTGATATATATTGATAGCTAGAATGGAATTGTACGCTGGTACGTCGGTGTATATTGTGTTTTTGATATATATCGACAAACAGAAGGGAATTGTACGTCGGTACGTCGATGTGTATTGTGTTTTGGGGATATATCGACAGGTAGATGGAATTATATGAATATATACACACACAGGTTGAGTTGTATAGAGAAAGGTGAATAAAAGACACAGCATCAGTGTTGATCAGCCAGATGGGCGTGTGATAGTGAGTGTGATAGTGAGTGTGATAGTGAGTGTGAGTATGATAGTGAGTGTGATAGTGAGTGTGATAGTGAGTGTGATAGTGAATGTGAGTGAGTGTGTGTGGTTTATCACACACACAGAGACACAACAGAGACACACACACAGAGACACACACACAGACACAGAGACACAACACAGAGACACACAGACACATACAGAGACACACACAGATACAAAGAGACACACACACACAGATACACACACATAGACATGTAGGTATATGTATGCGGCGGACCTGTGAGGAAGCAGTCTTCATGAGAAATATGAAGAATGGGACGGTGCAAACATGTAGGTATATGTATGCGGCGGACCTGTTAGGAAGCAGTCTTCATAAGAAATATGAAAAATGGGATTCATTCATATGGGGTGTTCGTAACCTTAGGACGGTTACCGGTTGCAGGACTGCAACATTATAGAGAGGCTCCGATAAATCGGCCCAATCTTTGGTTGAAGACTTGTCTTCTGTAGGGGAAGTGGTGTTCGTAGAGGAGGTGTCCGGGAGCTAGGCCATCACGTGGTGGCGGGGGGCGCGTGGTGGTCTGTGAGCTGGCTTGCGCTGCGGTGGCACGGGAGTGGTGACGTTCTTGGGCCCACGGTCAGTACCTCGGCCGGAGATCGAAGCGGGATCCGGTTTCATTGGTAGCAGGCCATGGCTGCGGGTCGGTCATCCGGGTCCTCATCGGAGGGAGGGTGGTAGAGAGAAATAGAAAATAGGTCTTGGAGCGGGGTGATGTGGTGGGTGTGACTGGATCAGCGGCCCCGGCACCCACTCCGTCGGTGGTCGAGGTGGGAACCGGCGTTGTGGGTGCAGGGGCCGAGGCCCGTCAGCTGGGTGTGTGCAGGACCGCACGGGGCTCCTGGTGTGGGGGGCTGGATCTTGCCCGTTTTTTTTTTTTTTTTTTTCCACACTTTTTTTATTTTTTTTTTTTTTTTTTTTTTCACCTTTTTTTCACCTTTTTTTTTTTTGAGTGGTGAGGCGGAGGTCCGGCAGTGGCAACGCGTTATCGGTCCAAGGTCCTGTACCTCGACCGGAGATCTAAGCGGGATCCGGTGTCATTGGCAGGGGGCAGTGGGCGGCGCGCTGGCACTCCGGGCCCTCGTCGGAGGGTGGGTAGTAAGAGGTTTTTTTTTTTTTTTTTTTTTTTTTTTTTTTTTTTTTGGGACCTCACGGGGCTCCCAGGTGGGACCTCACGGGGCTTCCCTGCGTAGGGGCTGCGTCTGGTGGGACCTCACGGGGCTCCCGGGCGGGACCTCACGGGGCTTCCCCGCGTAGGGGCTGCGTCTGGTGGGACCTCACGGGGCTTCCCTGCGTAGGGGCTGCATCTGGTGGGACCTCACGGGGCTCCCGGGCGGGACCTCACGGGGCTTCCCCGCGTAGGGGCTGCGTCTGGTGGGACCTCACGGGGCTTCCCTGCGTAGGGGCTGCGTCTGGTGGGACCTCACGGGGCTCCCGGGTGGGACCTCACGGGGCTCCCGGCGTGGGGGCTGCGTCAGGTGGGACCTCACGGGGCTCCCGGGTGGGACAGTGGTTACCAGTCACTGTCGCTGCCATTGGGTTCGGAGTCGTCGGTGATGGGTTCGGGGCCACCGACAATCTCGAAGGTGTGGTAGTTTTGGTTGTAGAACCTACCGAGTGGCTCCCATGAGGAATCGGAGAGTCTCTCGAGGATGGCGAGCGCAGCTCGGGTGTCGGGCAAGCCGTGGGGTGGGCCAAGGAAGTCTCGGATGGCGGTCCTGTCAAAGGCCACACATGACGCCAAGACGTGGGCGACGTTGAAGACTTTGTCACCGCATGGACATCGTTGCAATGCAGGGGTGTCGATGAACCGCCTGTATCCAGTCCTGAAGCGCGTGACCGCCTCTTGCACGGATGCAGAGAGGTTTTTTGGGGTTGGTAGGCGCGCTCTGACATTTCTGTGCCAGGCCCAACTGATGGAGTATGGGTTCCTGACGGCGATGTTGCTGAGGGAAGCCTCCCACAGGGCTTTAGTGGCTCTAGCGTGGGTGGCTTTGAGCTTGGACAGGGAGTGGTCTATGACGAGGTCGATCTCAGGACGGCGGGAGCCATCCAGAGCAGCTGAGTCGGCCTGGTCATTTCCGGGAAGTCCTATGTGGGAGGGGACCCAGGCCAGCACTGTGTCGAGTTGGGCTGCATGCCTGGTGATGATGGTGTTCTGGATCAAGGTGGCCAGAGAGTGGTTAGCTCTGTGGTCCTTGATCTTGCGGACTGCATTTAGTGAGTCGGTGACCACTATGCAGCTGCAGTGCCGGAGGTGGGTCAATGCGTGGTGGATGGCGGCGAGCTCTGTATCGAGGGTGGAGGAGTAGTCCGTGACCCTGATAAGGCGTCTAGCCTGCCCATCTGGCAGGAAGTAGCCAGCCCCGGCTCGGCCAGTGTTAGGGTTGAGCGAGCCGTCGGTGTAAACCGTAGTGGCTAGAGGGAAGTCCTCCTTGGCCCGGGCAATGGTCTCCTGTGCCAGGGTCTTGAGGACTATAGTAGGGTAGTTGGCTCGGGCTGAGCAAAGGCTGGTGAGTCTGACCTCGACGGGCACAGAGTACCAGGGGGGTCTTGCCCGGAGGTCAGGGATGTCAGCGAGTGCCAGCCCGTGTGTTCCTTTGAGGGTGCGGATTGCCGTTTTCGCACCCCAGGAGAGGCCGAGGCGCCGTCCTGGGCCGTTTTGAAGGCAGGAGGCTGCGCTGCGGTAGAAGCTGGAGTGGCCTGTGGACAGGGCTTGGCAGAGGTGGTTTGCCAGCAGCTGTTGTCCGCGTAGGTGGAGTGGTGGGAGGTCGGCCTCAAGGAGGAGTATCTCGACCCTGGTTGTCCTGCGAGCTCGGGTGATGAGTCGCGCTGCCTGGTATTGGACTCTTTCCAGGGTGAGGAGGTCTTTGGCCAGGGTGCTACTGGGAGGCAGGCGGGTCTTGCGGCTCTCTCTGCAGTAGCCGATCCAGGAAACGGTGTTGGCTGTATAGTCGTAGAGGGCCCGCACGGCCTGTTTGTAGAAAAGGCTGAGTACTTCAGCTGGTGATCCCCAGTTGAACCCGGAGATTCTAGTCATTAGAAGAAGTCTCTTGTTCATTCTGGTGGTCAGGTGTTTAACCAGTGGGCTCATGGAGAGTTGGTGGTCGAGCCTGACTCCGAGGTAGTCGAAGGTTTCCACCCAGTCGACGTCCAAATCCCCGGCACGGAGTGGGTGGGGAGGCTGATCAGCAAACATCATCATGGCTTTGGTTTTGCTCGCGGATATTTTAAGCCCCAGCTCGCAGCAGGAGCTGCTGAGTAGGAGGAGGATATCCGCCGCGAGGAGGGCCACGTCCCTTGTGCGTGAGCAGACTACAGCGATGTCGTCTGCGTAGCAGAGTACTTTGACGTGTTTGAGGCGTCGTTCGGTTATGCCGGCTTTCAGTCGGCTTATGAGGGCAGCGACTACGGCATTAAAGAGGAAGGGGCTGAGGACAGCCCCCTGTGGGACGCCGTTTTTCAGGTGGTCGAGGGGGGAGGTGCTGCCCTGGAAGCGGACACTGGCTCGCCTATTGTTTAGGTAATTTTTGACGAACGCCAGGGGCTTCCCGGTGACTCCCAGCTCAACCAAGGAGGCGAGGACCACGTTGTGGTCGACCAGCTCGAAGGCCTTCTCCAGGTCGAGGAAGACAACAGCCGCGCAAGTGCGCCTTTCCCTGGCGCGTATTATCTCCTCGACGAGGGTGAGGACGGCGTGCTGCGTGCCACGCCCGGCTCGGAACCCGACAAGTTCTTCGGGGAAGCCGCTGTCCGGGTCGCTGGAGAAGGTCTCGAGCCGGCCCAGTACGATCCTCTCCATCACCTTCCCGAGGGATTGCAGCAGTGAGATCGGCCTGAACTCGTCCGGGCCCCTCTTAGGGATGGGGACGATGACCGCGTCCTTCCACGATTGGGGTATGTTTGTTTGTGTGTAGACCGAGTCTAGGAGGGGGAGCAGGGTTTCCCTGTTGTGGGTGGATAGGCGGGTCCAGACCGTGGTAGGTACGCCGTCTGCTCCGGGACTCGTTCTCTTCCGGGGGGGTTGGAGTGCCCTCCCGAGCTCAGTCTTTGTGAGGGGGCGGTCAAGGCCATGGGCGGAAGGGAGGTCTATGGCGTTGTTGATGGCTTCCTCTCGCTGGGGGGTGTCTCTGGCGAGGGTTTGTAGGTGTGTGTTTGGCAGGCCAAGCTGTGGGTCTGTTCTGTTGATGAAGGTGGTGAGCTGGTTTGTAGCTGTTTGTAGTGGGTTTGGTTCGTGGGGTGGCCGTGGGGTGATTCCCTGTATGCTGTGGAGTTTCTGCCAGAGGCGTGTGAGTGAGGTGTTAAATGAGATTTTGGTGCACCATAGTTTCCATTTTCTGTCGTTTTCGGTTGCGATGAGCTCGTTCAACCATTTAGTGGCAATGCTGACTAGTCTTTCGGTGCCTGGGTTGGGGTTGGAACGGAGCTTGCGGAGGAGTTTGTTTTTGTGGTGTTTGGCTCTCCTGATGGCGGGAGAGTTGGTGATGCCCGGGGGGCGGCGGTTTGTTGTCTGTTGGATGGTGGCTTCCATGGCGTGGCGGACAAGGGTGGTGAGTTCGTCGCAAGTGTTGGGCGGGTTGGTATGTGTGAGGTGTTGTAGGTGTTGATTGAAGGCTTCCCAGTCGGCTCCGTCCAGGTTGAATCTGGCCGGGCTTGGTGGAGGAGGGACCTTGGTAGCGTCTGTGCGCAGGAGCGCTGCGTGGTGGTCTGAGTACAGGTCAGTCAGCTCCCACGAGGCTGTGGCTGCGAGTTGCGTGTTTAGGATGCAGAGGTCAATGGACGAGCCGCTGCGATGAGTGGGCGAACCATCATTCATTAGGGTGTGGCTTGCCGAGTCAAGGATCTCTGCGAGTAGGGTGCATCCTCTGGCGGTGTCCGTGTTGTTGCGTCCCCAGATGGAGTGGTGGGTGTTGAAGTCTCCCATGATTATTTGGTGGGTTGTTGTGTTGGCGTGTGCCTGGAGGGTGCGCTCAAGGGTGTATTGGGTGTTGCAGGGGTTGTATATGTTGTAGGTGTCTATTGTGGTTGTGGCCAGCTTAAGGCGTATGCGTAGTGTGTCGGCTGTGGGGTTGTTTCTGGGGGTTGGTATTTTGGTGGCGTGGATGTGGTTGTTGACTAAGGTGGTGGTGCCTCCCTTAGGTCTGCCTCCGACTAGTGACTCCACTGCGGGGATGTGGTAGGTGGTGTAGCCTTTGATCTGGGGGGGCTCTATCTTCCATGTTTCCTGGAGCATAGCCACGTCTATGCGGTCAGTTTTTAACTTGTTGATGAGGGTTGTGAGTTTTGTCCGGAGGCCTGCACAGTTCCAGGAGAGGACTGTGAGGCCAGAGGGGTTGGTTTGGGGTGGGGTGGGGTGTGTGTTGCGGTTATTATGTTGGTTGTCCATGTTGGTGGCTCAGGGTGTTGTAGTTGGTTGGTGGCGTGGAGGATGTGGGTTGGGGTGTGAGGGTTGAGGTGCGGAGGAAGCCGATGAATAGTTGAATTATGGAGCCCAGCGGGTCTCCGGCTGTTCCTTGTGGGAGGTTGTCTTCAATTGCTTGAAGTATGGCATGGGAGTGTGTGGGTGCGGGTGTTGGGGTGGGGATGGGTGAGGGTGTGGGTGTGGGGGCGGGTGTTGGTGTGGGTGGGCGTGTGGGAGCGGGAGTGGGTGTTGGTGTGGGGGGGCATGTGGGTGTGGGTGCTGGTGTGGGTGGGCGTGTGGGTCTGGGTGTGGGTCTGGGTGTGGGTGTTGGTGTTGGAGTCGGTGAGGTGTTGGGTGTGGGTGTGCGTGGGGTTTGGGTGCCGGCGTCGCACTTTGGTGTGGCGGTGCTGGTCTGCCTGGGGGTTTGTGTGGCGATGGATCGTGTGTGTGGGCGGTGTGTTACAGTGGTGGCTTTGATGGTGTGTGGTGGGTGTGGGTGGGGGGGGAGGAGGGGTGGGCCACGTGGGGTTGGGAGGAGGGCGCGTATTGGCGCGGTTGGGTTGGGTAGTAGGGGGGTTGGTTTAGGGGGGGGGTTGAGCCTGCTCCAGAGTTTTTGCTTCTCTGGGCAGCGGGGGTCTCGGGAGGTGTGGCCGCCGCCGCACGCCGCGCATTTGGCGTTCCGCTCGCACCCGTCCGCGTGGTGGCCCGGTAGCGCACAGTGTCCACAGGTTGTATTCGTGGCGCTACATTCGCTCTTGTAGTGCCCATACCTCTGGCAGTGGGTGCAATAGGTTGGGCGTTTGTGGGGGGTTTCCACCCGAAGGTGGCCTAAGGGGCCGAAGTCGAGCTTGGCGAGGGTGTTGAGGGGGGAGGTGGTGTGGATGTTCACACAGCGGGTGGGCTTACCACCTTTGGGGGCGATTCGCGACGCACGGATAATCCCGTGTTGCCCTACCAGGTCGGAGGGGTCGGCAAGCGGGTGGAGCCCGGTTACCACGTAGTGGTGGGTCTTAGCCGAGCCTCTGACTTCGGCAAAATTGGGGGCTGCACGGAGTCTTGCGAGAGACTCCGGCGTCCGGGCACCGATCACCATATGGTTTGGATATTTATCCAGTGAGAGGGTGTCGGTGCCGGCGGTCCTATCAACTAGGGATAGGGCTCTAGGGGTTTCCTTGGCCTCGCCGCTATATAAGAAGAGGGCAAGGAAGCGTTTGGGGCGGCGTGAGTTGGGGTGGAACTCTGTGGTGGAGTTCTTAGGGGGGGCGGTGGTGTTTTTTTTTTTTGATCTACGGACCACGGTGGTCCATTCAGAGTCTAGTGGGGGGGGTTCGGTGGATGAGGAAGCGGTGGCGGCGCTGGTGCCCGGAACGGGGGAGGTGGGGGTGGTGGTGGTGGTGATGGTGGTGGTGGTGGTGATGGGGGGTGTGGGGGTCATGTCGGGTTTGGAAGTTTTGCCCTTCCCTTTGCCCTTCCCTGTGGTTTGTTGGGCATTGGGGTTGGCGGGGCTGTGGGTGGGGATAGTCTGGTTTTGGGGAGTGGGGGTTTGTTTGTGGTCAGGGGGGGGGGGAGGAGGGGGTTGTGGTGGTGATTGTGGGGCGTGTTGGTGAGGTTGGGGGGGGTGTTGGTGTGGGTGTTGGTGAGGTTGGGGGGGGTGTTGGAGGGGAGCCTACATCGATGATGGACTCGTCGTCCGAGCTGGACGATGAGCCGCCGTCATCGCCCGAGTTGGGCGGTGAGTCGCTGTCCTCTGCCGCCTGGGCAGGGGGGGGGGGTGTTGGAGTAGAGGTGGTCAGAGGGAGGTTGTGGGGCCTGTGGGGGGTTGTCTTGGGTTTTAGTGGGGCGGGTGTCTGTCGGGAGGGTGGTGTGGGGGCGGGTGGCCCTGGTGGCAGCCCGGGTGCGAACCCCGGAGGGGTCGTAGGGGGTGTCCATTGGAGGAAAAATGGGACGGTGCAAACATGTAGGTATATGTATGCGGCGGACCTGTTAGGAAGCAGTCTTCATAAGAAATATGAAAAATGGGACGGTGCAAACATGTAGGTATATGTATGCGGCGGACCTGAAGACTGCTTCCTAACAGGTCCGCCGCATACATATACCTACATGTTTGCACCGTCCCATTTTTCATATTTCTTATGAAGACTGCTTCCTAACACACACAGTAAAAACTGGGTACCTTCAGACTTTCAGTCTAACATTGTCCCATTTGAGTTGGAAATATGAGATCAAATGTAAACGTTATGTGGTTTGATTTTGACCAGATAAATGATGCTTCATCAGACCATGCAGCAAACAACTACCAGGAGACCAGGCTACATTTGAATTAGGTATTCCAACATCAAGTGGTCATCGCGAGATGTCAATATGCATCATAGCTAGAGGACTTTTGGAAAGCTTGTCTAAAGTATTTTGGGTTCTTTCAGCTCAAATTGCTTCAAAACACTCCATTTTTCCTAAAGATTACTCAGGACTAATGATTAGTATGTTATAACGATCCATTTGATATATCTATCTAAAAAATAATATAAAAATTCAAGCGCCATCGGACCATGCAACTTTAAGTTGTCTTACATGTCATAGATGTTATCAAATAACTATTGATTCAATACTCTTTTTGTAATGTTCACTGATGCAATTATGATAATTAAGCAAGTGATATGCTAGAAAAGCAGTACAATAAGAATGACACATAGTTAAGGTCAAACAAAGAATGGACACAATACATGCAAACATAAGTTCTCTGTGGCGGAGTGGTTAGAGTGTCTGACTTTTTTCTAGGTCAGACTCCTAATCTGAGGGTCGGCGGTTCGATTCCCCGTGCCCCCAGCTCTGCCAATTTGGATTTCCCCCGCTGTGTATAACTTACAGCGTCATCAAAGGCCGGTTGCTCTCATACCATGTCTATGCGGTGTGGGAGGTTAAAAATCACTTGGGTCGGTAAAAGTGTAGGCTCGGGATTTCTATCGACCAGCAGTGGAGTGGGGAAGACCAGTTATCTGTGACTGGGATTTCCCGTGCTTGGGACAACTAATGTACCAACAACAAAAAAGAGAGACAAATAAGTGTTCACACTTCCTGTCTACCATTCGCTATATCGCTATATAAGAAACGACACATGAAGCGAACTGAGTATGCATTTTGTTTGTTATTATAAATGCTTTAAGTTGTCTTACATGTCGAAGATGTTATCAAATAAATATTGACTCAATACTTTTATAAACAAAAAGAAATATAAAAAAATGTTTACTGATGCAATTGTTATAATTAAGCATGACAATTAATTTGAACATTTTGGGAAATTTTGTTCATAAAATACAATATTGAATATTGTGATAGAAAAATCTCATATGTTATATACGAAATGTTACCATTAATTTCCTTGAAAATATGAAAATATACATTGTGCCCTCAATATATGTACACACACACAAAAAAAGAAGAAAAAAAAGGAAAAGGTAATTGTGCATCATCGTGTGATGGAATCTTGTTCCTCTGTTCCATTGAAAGGGAGATGTAATGTAGGCCTATGTGTGCTCCAGTTGTGTTGTTGTCTGAACACCCCCAGTGTGGTGCAGGGTGATGTCATCACAGAACGTTCTAAATAAAGACAGTTGCAAACTAGAAGTTACAGTGTCGACATCCATATATATTACAATAGCTGGACCCGGATGTGGTTCCTTCTCCCTGGACTACCAGTAGCCAGAGAGTAGTACCGAGGTAAAATAAATATATATGAGGCTGAGTGAGCCTGTACTGTGTAATCAAAATGATCAAACCCACCACTTAGTGCGCTGGCTGTTCTCTTGGTTAAACAGATGCTATATTATATGTATAAATGTATATATGAATGTGAAAGATGTGTGATGATGGTGATGATGATGATGATGTGTATTTGTTCATAGCAATTTCATGTTGATGTGTATTCATACTTACCTGTCTCATGTATAATATAATTGTGTGTTTTTACATGTGAAACGCCAACCAGCAGCTGGGTTGATCAAACCCACCACAAGGTGGCACTGCAAAATTTACATTACCATGGGAGAGATAGGGAGTGAGCCGTCTTAGTATTATAGGGGCTTTGGTTAATAGTAATGTATCTTTATAAATGGCTTCATTTTCATTAGGTTCATTGGGGGCTTTTCATCCTGGCAACATATGAGGTTACATTAGCATGGATACTATTGACATAGATCTAGTGTATATCATGAGTTATTCTCCTGGAACCTGGTCAAATTGTGACATAGAGGGTAACAATTCAAAGTGTGAATTTGTGGAAAGTGAGGGACCAGCGGAACTCGTAATCATGTCATCTGCGGAATGTGAGGGCCCAGCAGAACTCACAATTGTGCTATGTGTACAAAGTGAGGGACAACAGACCTCACAATTGAGGGACCAGCAGAACTGGCAATTGTGTTATGTGTGCAAAGTGAGGGACCACATGGATCCATTGACATAAAATATCCAGGGTGAATATATGAGCCAGTATGATGGCAAATGTGTGACCATCTTATATGTTTGGGTGTGTGTATGTGTGTCTATATGTGTGTATGTGCAACATTTGGAGTATCAGGTACAAAGTTAGAGTAGAAAAGGGGCTTTTGACACCCTCTAATTAGGTCAAATGGTCCATGACATATGACTGTGGAGGATATTGGTTGGTTGCTATGGGCAGACCAGGTGAGCTAGATATCTGACAACATTCAAACCCCCTCCAATGTCTCGGGCAACATATATTTAGTGGGTTACGACACATTATTCATCCTTCTAGGTCAACCACTTTTAAAGTTATGACTGTTTGAAATGTTGAACTGCTTGCTAGGGTGGCCATCTTAGATTTCCGGTGACTTAGACCTTGGGTAACCTTAAAAACACCTTTAGGGACTCAGGTTGCCTTGATTTGGTGAGTAAAGACCCCAAACCCATTCCTCTAGGCGAAATAACTTTGGAATTATAATCATTAAAATTTCCACCAGGTTGCTAAGGATGGCCATTTTTAAACATGCCCGTTTCCGGGTTTTGCTCGGGTTTTCAAAATTCCACCTAGTGAAGTTTTAAAGCTATATATATCTATTACTCAAACAACATTCAAATTCTCCTCTTCAGCAGTTGCATACACGACTCTATGGCAGGCTCTGGACTAATATATGGCACTGACCTAAATCCATGAAGCTCATAATTTGCTACCCCCACCTCCACCCCTTCCACATACACACACACCCTTGTAACATCCTAGAAAGAAAATAGTAAAATATGGTCAATCCTTCTTCCTGGGATGTTACAAGGGTGCGCTACACATCTCCGAACTTCTTGCTTCTTCCAGATGCTGTTGTCAGTGGTCGTTACTTGAACAGCTTGTTTATTCATTAGCACATGATCTATTTATCACAATCACTACTGTGTGTGCTGGAGAAATGTGATTTCGCCCTCTCTTTCCTTCAGATTGACATGTCACAGAGACTAGTTACACAAGAGATGGCCGACGCAGAGTTGTTTTAAATACTAATCTCAATTCCACACTAGAAACCACGTCCAGCACAAGCAGTTATTTAGACCTAACTGCCACGCAAATAAGGTGGAAGAGATTGATTGTAGAATAGGCAGAGGCATGCATTTTGCCCACTTAAACTGCCAAAGTGCCGACAACAAAATTGACAGCATTAAACTACACTTAGATATATGTAAATTTGATGTTTTAACACTATCAGAAACATGGTTTCATAGTGACCAACTACTAGAGATTAGTGGGTACAGGCTTGTGAGAGAGGATAGAAAAACACTGACCAATACACAAATACAAGAAAGGGGTGGTGGTGTTGCAATATCCCAGATAGCACACAGCCGTCGGGCCGACGTCGGCTATTGGTCGCACCGTCACCATCGACTTTCCACCGTCGGGCCACCGTCGGGCCACCGTCGGTAGTCCGACCTTGGTTATCAATCCCTTTCCACTTTTGAGCCACCGTCGGGCCACCGTCGGCCTGACGGTGGTGGGCCGCTGGAGGTTTGCATTCATTTTCCACACTTGGTCCACCGTCGGGCCACCGTCGGGCTGACGGTAGTGTTCCGACGTTGGGAATCAATCCAAATTTCCACTTTTGAGCCGTCGGGCCACCGTCGGGCCACCGGTGGTGTTCCGACGTTAGGGTTCAATCCCTTTCCACTTTTGGCTAACCTTCGGGCCATCGTCGGGCCGACGGTGTTATTCCGACGTTAGGGTTCAATCCAAATTTCCACTTTTGAGCCGTCGGGCCACTGTCGGGCCGCCGGTGGTGTTCCGACGTTAGGGTTCAATCCCTTTCCACTTTTGAGTCACCATCGGGCTGAGCCATCGGGCCATCGTCGGCCCGACGGTGTTGATACGCGCATGCACAGTTCTTAAAATTTCCGGCTCGAGTCACCAGTGGAAAACGTGCGATCGTTGAGCGGCGTTCTTTTTCAACAAATAACTCCAGAAATCGGAGGAATTTTAAGGAATTATTTAACAGGTTTGTTTATTAATATGCTTAGATTATTTTGTAAAAGTTTTGTAATTTATTACGACGTATTAATGGAATTATTCGTGTTAATACGATTTGAATTACCATGTTCGGAAGGTTGACCAAGAACCGCCATCTTGGTTTTTTCCGAGATTCGAAGACAGTCACTATAGTGTCAATACGTACAGACTATATTAAATTTATAAGGTTAGGGTTCTCGATTTCTATTAATTTTGAATAAAACTAATATTTTTGCACTTGTAGGTATTGACACTAGAGTGACTGTTTTCTCGGCTGGTCAGCGGTTTCCGCCGTCGGGGCGACGGCGGCAGGTTGGACAAAACAACGTCGGCCCGACGGCGTTTGTCGCCGTCGGGCCGACGTTGGTTTGTCGCCATCGGCTCGTTGGCGGTTTCCGCCGTCGGGGCGACGGCGGCCCCGACGGCGGGAGGTTGGACAAAACAACGTCGGCCCGACGGCGGTTTCCACCGTCGGGCCGCCGGAGCGGCCACCGTCGGGCCGCTGTCGGCCCGACGGCTGTGTGCTATCTGGGATACACACAAAAAAACTAAACTCTGAACATAAACCATTACAAGAAGCAAACAGATCAGACACAAACATAAGGTATCATACTCATATTAGGGAAAAAACTTTGAAAAATACAAAAAAACTAATATAGAAACTGCTAACACCCAAAGCTCCAAGCGGTTGGGCCGAGCAAGACCAGGTAAACACT
This sequence comes from Branchipolynoe longqiensis, assembly GCA_030323885.1. Lineage (NCBI taxonomy): Eukaryota > Metazoa > Annelida > Polychaeta > Phyllodocida > Polynoidae > Branchipolynoe > Branchipolynoe longqiensis. The sequence continues at coordinate 60,312,989 of CM059190.1, read as the reverse complement.
CCTGAGTGCGGGACCAAACCAAAGCAGAATCACAGCTGCCCAGCGTTGAATTCAAGCACCCTCACAGGAGCTTATACGCTATGGACAGAATAAATAACTTTTCACCAAAAAAAAGACAAAAAGTAAGACAAGATATCAAACCATACTTGACATATAGATACAACATCACAACAAACAACAATATAGTGCTAAAAGAAAACCGTATCATAATACCAAAAAGATTCAAAGAGAAATGCTAAATAAAGTACATGAAACACACTTAGGAATGATAAAAAGTAAACAGCTAGCCAGAGAATACATATTTTGCCCTGGAATAGACAAAATTGCACAGTGCCAAATATGGCAAAATCTTAGAAACCAACAACATGCCGAGCCACTTATCAACCACAAAATTACAAGCATACCATATTACAAGGTAGGAATAGATTTCTTCCAAATAAAACAAAAAAACATTCCTATTAGTTGTCGATTATTTCTCTAAATTTCCAGAAATAGTAGAAATAAACAACAAATCAAGTTTCCACACAATACAAGAATTGAAAATACTTTTCTGCAGACATGGAATTCTGAACATTGTGATATCTGACAATGGTCCTCAATTCTCAAGTCATGAGTTCAAAGAATTCACTACTGACTATGAATTCACCCATAAATTCTCGAATCTCGGGATGATGTAATATATGCCAATGAGACATGTGAACACGCTTGATTAGTTAAGAAACTGACTAGTATAAGAAAATATTGACAAGCCATTGAAACAATCTTTTCATAAAATATTTAGACTATAAACAAGTTAACATATCCGTGCCACATCAGAAACATTCATCAGGTTGGAGAGCTTACCTCGTTTTAGCTATTGTGGTCATTTGACCACCGAGTTAATTACCAAGGTCGAATTTTATATAAGACTAATGTGGAGTTTGACAGTTTTGGGAGTGACACACTGAGTTTTGGGATGTTTTCATATTGGAATAGATCACCAGAAAGCAAAAGATTATATCTAATTTCGTGAATATTTCCAGGACATTTCGTTGGGACCGGGTTAAGTAAATTAACAGTGAATATTAGGAAATAATTAATTAGTTACAACACATGGCTACAGACCAGAACTGCCCAAGATAGTACTGTGTTGGTATAGCAGTAACGCCCAAACAATAGGGCACCTCCATTCAACCATGGTGGTATATGCTGGTCTGTGGCCCAGTCACATACTTCCCCTTGCCACTTGGGGAGGTTCTGTGGGAACTGATCATCATTTAGATATATTTTTGTGTTCAAATATATATTTACATAATATATCATTTACTGTGATTATACATCTTAGGCATAATCACCATGTATATCACTTCTTGCTGATACAGAAACCAACAGAAACATTAGCTAAAATATTATTGCATTTACATTTGATTTATTTGACTTTTGGTTATTACCTTTTATTTCTATTAATTTATTTGGGAGGTGGTGGAGGGAGACTCGATGTCACAAATTCATGCCTTTAAAACACAATATGTTTGGAATGAAAATGTTGGCTTTTTTTTACTATGTCACATTAGGCCTTAATTTTTCATATCTATCTCTCCAAAGTGTAAGAATATCAGTTCTATAAAGAAAATAGCTCCTCTACTCTTTCCATAATTGTTTTTGACTATTACATACTGAAAAGTACATTGGCCTCATTTACCATGAAACGACCCACATATATACCTATATACATATGCACATATAAATATATGCATATAGATATATATGCATATATATATACATATATATACATATATATATGTACATACATATACAAACATAAATATATATATATAGATATACATATTCATACATCCATATACAAACATACATATATATATATATATAGATATACATATTCATACATACATACACATTTATATATTTACATATACATGCATACATAATACACATGCATTTACATATACACATTTATATATAAATTGTATTGCAATATCAGGTGAAAAATAACTTACCAGTGTTACTAAATGTAGGAATGACTGTGTGAGATGCTGCACATTAGTAATCCAGTAACAGGTTGACTGGTGTGTAGTATGTGCCTTCAGAAGTATGTGGGTGCAGTCCATTGTGGCATTGACTCTTATATACCAAATCCAATCCACTCTCACACCTATTCCGTTGGGCATAAGCTCTGACACATTCACACTCAGTGAGTTCAGCTGCCATTGGAGGTGTCACTGACAACCTGAAGTGTGGAAATTTTTGGGGAAGTATTTGGTAACAAATGGATGACTGCTATGCACCATGTGATGCAGTCATCTTTAATGCAGGAACACTAGTAAGTTTATTTTAAAGTTATATTGCACTAATAATATACATAGTATGTGGTATCTTGATGATCAGTAATTTATATTTATGTAAATGTATGTATGTAGATACATATATATGTATATACATAGATATATTCAAAATATATACGCTCGGGTATATATATGTGTAGGGTGATGGAGTTAGGCTTTCCGCTAGGCGGTTGGATCCCTAAGATATTAGGGTTCGACTCCAGGTGGCGCCTCTGGTCGGAGATCCATCCTCTCCCTCCCTTCCTTCCTTCCCGATCCGCCTCACTTCTTCTCTATTGCTCGGCGGCTCCGGTTCACCCCTTATTGTTCATTATGTCCAGCGAATAATGTAAAACTTGTGGAAACCTCCATAAAGCCCCTCTTCACGATGGCTGTAAGAGAGGTAGTAAAGGGAAAAAATCTAGATGTGCAAACCCGGGTCCAGCTGTTGCCAGGACTGTCAAGTCGACCGACTTGTTGGAGGAAGAACCACTTCCTTCAACTAGCAAGATGGCGGAGGGTGTGAAAGTGGAGCCGCCGGCAGCCGTGTCACCGGACCCGGCCAGAGGGAAGATACCGATAGAAGTAACAACCGATGAGGAGGATGCAATTACTGCGAGGGTACAGGCGCTCGAGCGGCGCCCACGAGTTGCCGCAATGTTGGTGAAGGAGCGCAAACTAAGGAGCGACTTGGAAGGGCTTGTGTTGGGTGAGGAACCTCCACATGGGCGTTCAAAGTCAAAGTCGCCTAACGATTCCAGGAGGTGTCGGAGGCACCACCGCTCCGCCTCTTCAACTTCAAGTGAACGCAGCACCAGCAGAGACCGCAGGAAGAAGCGTAAGTGGAATTTAAGGAAATTTACGGAAGAGAAGAAAGAAATAATGAAGCTAAATCCTCTTGAACTGATACAGGCTTCCTGCCTCTGGTACTTAGACAGCGATAATATAAATAAAGATACGGCTACGTCGTTTGTTCAGCACATAGGCTTTATCGCCGGCAAAGCGAAGGCATTCAAATTCCTGGATATGGCTCACAGTAGCTATGACAAGGCCATTAAAGAAGGATTTAGCGCATTTTGTGATGGAAATAATAGCTTAACTCTACGATATTACAGTCATGAAAACATGAAGATGAGCAGGAGTGCCAGGCCTTGCAGCTCAAGTTCCCTATACGTCAGGAATGGAAAGCGCCCATGTTTTAATTTCAACAAGGATGAGGGTAGCACGCGCGACAAGCGCACCTGTGGGTTTGGTCATTGGTGTTCGTGGTGTGGCAGCCGTTCGCCTACGCGAACAAAATGTAAGAAGGAGTGAAAACATTGTAATAACTGGCACCAAGCTAAACACTATCACGCTGAGGCTGACAACTGTATTAATATTCTTGAAGTGACTGGTACGCAAGAGGCTGAATGTGCAGTCCCCAACCGGCCAGTAGTCAGCCCTTTGCCGGATGTAAGTGATACGTTGGCGGCTGTTCAGATCAGTGTTAGCTTGTTAGACGAACATATTCTGTGCCGGAATGACCAGGCGGAATGGCCGCAACATCGTCTAGGAAAACAGGGTTCACCGACGAACCAAGGGCCTACTTAAATGTGTTAATTCAAACTTCAACATAACGACCCCTAATCCGCTCACACACATAGTTCTGAGTGCATTCGGATCGGACGGTACTGCACCAGTGCACACTCAACTCAACTATCGCTGTCCCCCGGAAAACTGTTCTTGCTTCGTCCAACAAGCTGTTGCTTCCAACCAGGCTGCCTGTGACATTGACTTCAACTCTAATAATAGCCGACACACTCAGGCTAACTTTGAAGGAACCATTACGAGTGTGAACTCAAGCTTTGGCTGTGCTGGCCCTGAAACTGAGAACGTCTGTTATAATATTAGCGTAAATGAAAGTTCACCTGATTTAAATATCCTCCCATTGGTTCCAGCATTCAAGAATGGCTGGTTTGATTTTCAATTTGTTAACTTTAATATATTATTGATTGCATTGATATCGTGTCTGAAAGTGATTCCCGAATTTATATAACGGTTCGTCCTGATTGTTATACTGGTACTTGTTCATGTTTGCACTGCATTGCAAATAATCTTGTCCAGTTTCAGCATGCAGGGTGTTTTGCAAGCTATTTCTGAAAGGTGAGGTTGATGTTGACTGGGAGTTCATAATGAAAGGTTCACTATTCGGCTTTAATATTATAAACAATTCGTTTCATTCATCCTATGATAGCAAAAGTCAGCATATATTGAGCATATAAATTTCATTACCGAAAAACTAAAAAAAGAACTGGATCTAGGATACATAAATTTGGCTGACAATCTAGGATACATAAATTTGGCTGACAATCGCCCACAATTCTCGCATAACATGTTTTGCGTGAAGAAAAACACTGGGGACAGATTTAGATTGATCATAGATTGCAGTAAACCCCTTGGTTCATCAGTGAACAATTTTGTCAATGAGACCTCCTCAAAATTTCATTATAAGACTGTTGATGATGTAGTTAATAATCTCAGACAATTCGATTATATTTCTGTGACCGATATTAAGGATGCCTACCGCACCCTCTCTATCCACCCCATTGATAGGGAGAAACAGGCACTTTCCTGGGTAATCGACGGCATCAATGTAGTTTTCCTTGACAATTGCTTATCGATGGGTCTATCTTCTAGCCCCTTTGTTTTTACTAAGGTCTCAAACTTCATTGCTAGATGTGCAGCTCGAGCTGGTATTGCCCATCTTGTCAACTATCTTGATGATTTTGCCATTGTTAATGACTCCTTCTTGACTTGCGCTCACGACCAGCATAAATTCATTCATTTATTAAGGCATTTGGGTTTTTATATAAGCTTTCAGAAAGTTGCTTCCCCAATGCAATGCGCTAGATTCTTAGGAATCGAAATAGACAGTACGATGCTGCAGCTTCACCTGCCAGCCAATAAAATTGCGAAATTACAAATTATTTTGAAGAAGTTTATGAATAAGGCCAAGGGCAATCGGAAAGAGCTGCAGAGGCTAGCTGGCCATCTTTGCCATGCATCCACTGTAATTAAAGGCGGGCGTTCTTTCAGCGGCAGAGTCCACAAAGCTGTGAAAGCTTTGAATAAGCCATTTTATAAATTCTGCCTGAACCAGGAATTTAAATCTGAAATTAGCTGGTGGATAAATTTCACTAGTAGATTCAATGGCTTAGCTCGCATCCTCTCTATTGATGCTCCCTTCTACTCAGTTTACTCTGATATCTCCACTTCCGGGTTTGGTGCTGTGCATGGCAACGATTGGCTATTTGGCTCCTTTGCCAGTGGCGCTCTTCCAAACTCACACCACGTCGCACCTAGCGACGAAAATTGTACTGACACCCACATTAATGTCTTGGAAATGTGGGTGGTAATGAGTGCTGCTCGCAGATGGGGCCATGCTTGGGGTGACGCAAATATTATTTTCATGACTGACAATAAAACTGTTCAAACTGGCTCTCAATTGCAATGAATTTCAATATATATTCTTCCTATGTTCTGGGCGTTTATAACACTATTTCTGATGCCCTTAGCCACTGGAGCAGCCCTGACTCGATAAATAGAATTAGGTTAGGCTGCTCAGACTACCCTTTATGCTGCTCTTTCTTATTTAACTGATTACTTCTTCCCTTTAATCGTTATACATTTTCCCCTTCTTCCTCTCTTATAATTGTTATATATATATTGTACATACATTGTTGGTTTTTTTTGTTTAAATCTTTTTTTTTTTCTCTCTTTCACTTCGTTTCTATCTTCTAATCCTCTTCAGTTTCGTTTCTTTTCTTCTTAGGCTTGGACGCCTTGTCTGCTGAGACAAAGGAGCTGGCTTCACAGTATTATGCCCTGGGTTCACGAGCCACTCGCTCTATACAAATTGGGACTTACCTCCCATTTGTAGGCGAATTCATCAGGATTTTGAGACCGACCCCATGTCCAACTGCCCAGGTGGCCCTCTATATTACTTTGTTGGCCAGGTTTCTTAAATACAGTTCCATCAGTAATTATCTCAGTGCCATGAATTTTTTCTTAAAAACTGAGGGGAGCCACTCCAATTGACTATGGTTCTCACCAGGTCCGAACAGTGTTGGGCGGAGCAAAACGTAAACTTGGCAATTGCCCCAAAGTGGCTGCACCGCTGCTGCCTAAGCATTTATTAGCCATGTTCTCCCACCTAGCTGATACCCCGGGTCAGTTATCCACCAGGGCAGCTATATTAACTGCCTTCAGAGGGCTCCTAAGGAAGTGTCAAATTACCCGATCGGATTCGGTCCTTCTTCGTTCTGACTTTGTTTTCTACCCTTAGGGGATGATGGTAAAAATACGGAAAACAAAAACTATTCAATTTACAGAACGCGAGCTGTTAATACCAATTTGCAAAGTTAAAAACACAAATTTGTGCGCATTGTTTTGGAACAGGCTGCATTTCGAGCAAGTAAAAGTGGCGGCAAACAGGCCTGCCTTCCAGGTCCCTGCACTCGGCGGGGAGTATACTGCCATGTCATACAAAGCCCTCCAGGCTACCATTAAATCCTTATCCTATGCAGCCGGATTTAATCCATCCTCTTTCTCCTGCCAGTCCTTGAGGAGAGGTGGCTGCACATTTCTTGCCCTACAGGGCGCTTCCATTGAGGAAATAAAAACAAGGGGTTATTGGAAATCGGACTCATTATTCAAATAGATACAACTCCCGATATCGGAGCGTATTATGCTTGACTTCCGTGTGGCAGTAGCCATTGACCTTGCTCTGTCTGACGCCTAACTACCATCCCTTCCTTCCCATAGTATTTTATTTTTGCATCATTTTTCTTCATCGGAATGTGCCCAGAGCTTCAATTATGTTGGTTCCATTGTGTTTGAACCCCCTTATGGTAACCCAATTAATACTAATAAATTGCGCCTACCACCAATCGCTTTGCCCTTCCTTAATCGCTTACACATGCATATGTATGTGTATGTTTATATCTACATGTAGATATATATGTATATGTATGTTTATGTATATATTCGTGCATATACATGTGTATATATGTATGTATGTACATGTATGTATATATATATGTATATATGTGTATGTATATATGTATGCATATATGTATATAGAATGTATAATTTATTATGCATATATAAAAGGGCGGAGCTCTAGCCTAATAATTATTATTATTATTTTTATTACTCTTCTCGATTATTATTCCAATCGCATATATATGTACAGCTATACCTATGCATATATGTACACCTATACATATGTATCCATATAAATAAAAACAAATACACATGTATACACTTCCAAGTGCGTGTTACGCCACGCACAAGGGGGTTACTAAATTAGAGCAGTGCATGTAGGGACCCCCCCCCCCACCCTGCAGATGGGGGGAGGGAGATATGGTATGGTAATACAGACCTTTGAAAATGCGATAAAGTGTTCAATAATAAATGTATATGTGTGTATATATGCATGTGTATATATGTATATATATATATGAATATATATATGCATTCATATATCTATGTATTCATATGTATACACATACATGCATATAAACACATATATGGAAACACATATCTTTGTTTGTTTCTGTCATTAAGCATAAAAAAACCACAAATATATTAAATATATGTGTATATAAGCATATATATGTATATGAGTCAGCCTCACGAAAACGGGCCAATTGGTGGTCAAGTGAAGATGTCGGCATCGCAATTCTTAAAAGTGTAGTGCATTTCTTTGTTTCATATTCAATTATCATAGAAAGAAATCAGGTTGTTTTATTTTCTCGACCTTTACATTCAGGATAAATTTAAAGACTTTCTAACACCTCTGTCAATGCTAAATTATAATTTTCCTGATCGACGCCGACATCAAATGATCGACGCCGACGACTTTAATAGATGTCGGCATCGCAATTCTTAAAGACTTGTACATTTCTTTGTTTTATATTATATTATCCTAGAAACAAATCAGGTTGTTGTACTTTCTCGACCTTTACATTCAGGATAAATTTAAAGGCTTTCCAACACCTATGTCAATGCTAAATTATAATTATACCGATTGACGCAGACATCCAAGCTCGACGCCGACAAATTCCACCAATTGGCCTCTTTTCGTGATCCTGACCCATATATATAACATGTATGTGTATATTCACAAACATCTACATATATTGATATATATATATATAATTGATTTCTATATATATAATGGATATATGTGTGTATATGTTTATACATATATGTATGTAGGTCTATATATGGATATACATATATGCATATACGTGCATGTATTTTGGTCTATAGATATACGACCCAGTGCTGAAACTCTCGGCCTCCTGGCGCCGGGACTCTCGGCCTCCCGGCGCTGGGACTCTCTGCCTCCCGGGGATGGGACTCTCGGCCTCCCGGCGCCGGTGTCGCAGTTTCAGTTCTCAACCAGTTGGAGTTCTCAACATCGCTTCTGCGCATGCGTCAAAATCTAGCAGCATCTTCTGCGCATTGTTAATGGTCATGAGCAATCTTCATACAGAAAAAGTGAAATATCTCTCAAACCAAACCACCTAGAAACAAATCGCTTGGTACACATATAGAAAACATGTTTACCAACAGCATTATATTAAATTGATATGGTTAGGGCTCTGGATTTCTATTAATTTTGAATAATGTTTTGCACTGCGCGTACCGGCAAACTCAAGGCATTGTCAATGGTCGTGAGCAATCTTCATTAAGGAAAAAGTGAAATATCTCTAAAACCACACCACCTAGAAACAAATCACTTGGTACACATATAGAAAACATGTTTACCGAAAAGATTATATTAAATTTATAAGGTTAGTGACACTGACACTATAGTGACAGTATGAGGCAGCGATTTGCGGCGATCGGCGATGGTTTGAATCAAAATGATGTTGACACATGCGCACACAATGCTTTGACGCATGCGCAGATGCTTTGACGCATGCGCCGAAGCAATGTTGAGAACTGCAACTGCTTGAGAACTGAAACCGCGACACCGGGCCTCCCGGTCTCCCGGCGCCGGTGTAGTAAGTTCAAAACACTACCCCACATAAACACAATGGTAGTGTTTTCAACCTAAGTTCAAAACACTATGGTAGTGTTTGCAACCTAGTTGAAGGTAGGTTGAAAACACTGCTGTGGCCATGGTCAAAACACTATCCTTACACTACTCTACCTTCAAGTTCAAAACACTACTAACAGCGTATACTACTAATAATACGTGGTGCAGACGCCGCAGCACTATCAATGTATACTACTAATGCGTGGTGCAGACACTGTAGCGTTATCAATGTATACTACTAATATGTGGTGCAATACCGCAGCGCTATCAGCGTATACTATTAATATGTGGTGCAATGCCGCAGTGCTATGCGTGTGCTACTAATATTTGGAACCAAATGGGATGGCTGAACGAGTTGAGTGTCCGTCTCCTATTTTGGGATCGGGGGATGACCACTCATGGGGATGTAGGTTCTGGTCGAGTCAAACCAATGACTTTAAAATTGATACTTGTCACTTCCTAGCCAGGCGCTCAGCATTATTAGGATAGGGCAAGGACTGGTTGGCTCAGTGTCAGGATAATGTCACTGAGTGGGATATCAGGTCATGGTGCTGGTGACCTGGTCTCTCAGTGGGGCAGCACTATAAAGCCACAATGAGTGCACACTGTCACAAGTCAGTACCCATCCTGATATGACCTTAGATGTTGCTAGGACGTAAACTAACAACAAACAAACACTTAATATGTGGTGCAGATGCCATAGCGCTATCAGCGTATTCTACTAATAATACATGGTGCAGACGACGCAGCGCTATCAGCGTATTCTAATATTAAAGCTAAGATTCCATATAAGCAGTATGTGGTATGCAGAATGCGAATGCGGCATAGATATCGATGCAATTTTCAGTCTTTCTTTCTCTAAATTTGTGAAGGAAAGTCAAAGTTCCTGCTTGTTCTATGGCAAACACAGCAGCATTTGCATTCGCACCCATCAGTCCATGTCGCGATCCACTTTCCGCGTTCGCATTCGCGTTCATATTTGCATTCGGACATGGATGCATCACTGTGTATTTATATGCTTCGCCATTTTTATCGCATTCGCATATGCATACCGCATACCGCATACCTCATATATGGAATTGTAGCTTAAAGCTAAGATTCCATATAAGCGGTATGCAGTAAGCAAGTGCGGCAAAAAATGGAAAAGCATGTAAAGGCACAGTATGTCCATATGTCCGAATGCAATTACGAATGCGGATGCAAATGTGAATGCGGCAAATCGATCGAACCATGGACCGACCGTTGCAAATGCGAATGCTGATGCATTTGCCATAGAAAACAACAGTAACTGACTTTCCTTCACAAATTTGGAGCAAAACAACTAAAAAATGGTATGGGTAGCTATGCCGCATACCGCATACCGCATTTGCATGCCGCATACCGCGTATATGGAATCTTAGCTTAATACGTGCTTCAACCGCCGCACTACAGTCAGCATATATACCAATATGTAGGGCCTACAACTTACAAGTAGGTTACATTGTACGGCACTACATCCCCCACTGCCATGTCATGATAGTGTTTTGAACTTGGGTAGTGTTTTGAACGTATGTAGGGGTAGTGTTTTGAACTTAAGACTAGTGTTTTCAACTTAGGTTCAAAACACTACTGTAGTGTTTTGAACGGGTAGTGTTTTGAACGTCCTACACTGGGCCTCCCGGTCTCCCGGCGCCGGGCCACCCGGTCTCCCGCCGCCGGGCCTCCCGGTACTCCCTTAAATAATATGAATAGAAATAACAAGTGACAACCAACAATAAAATATAAATATAATAATATTTAAGGTAAGTTGTCCTTAATGTTGTTGTACCAGGAAGAAAGCCATAGTTATATTATCCCTGGGCTCGTATGCATGGAGCGGTGTTAGCGAGCCAAAACTGGTTTTGGACGGGATTTCTAGTTTAACGGCGAAAAGTCGGTATCTATGGAGCAGTGTTATGGAAACACCGCGAGTTTAAGGTTGGCTATGCTAACACCACTCCGTACCAAGTTTACGGGCGGTGTTAGGTGCCGATTAGGCCCAAATCTATTCAATGCTATCATGTTTAACAGAATTACATACTCAAAAAGTGAAATTTGGTCAAATTAACCCCGCAATCGAAGCGATATTAACACCACTGCTACATCGGCGGCGATCTTCATATTGTCGAATCAAATGTAAACAAAACAAATCGCCGCCACCACGCCCGCCACCGCCGCATCGGCGGCGATATTGTGAACCCAAAACCATCCAAAATGTATGAATATAACAAAATATACAAAAATAAACCCTAATTTTGAAATGAAAGTAACATTACTGGCAAAAAGCCATATTAACCCCGCCGCCGCATCGGCAGCGATATTATCAAATAGCGGTGCTTTGGACCCGTACATACCCCGTGATCCATTTCCCAACACTGGCGTTAGCTAACCCGAATGTGGTCCTTAACATCGGAGCCGATAAATAATTCTTCATGCATATGGCCCCAGATGCATAATCACAGTGAATTATTTATTATGTGTATATATATATATTGGTATGGGAAAAATATATCTAAATGATGTATAACAGTCCCCACAGGACCTCCCCCAGTGGCAAGTGGAAGTATATGAGTGGGCCACAGACCAGCATATACCCCCATGGTTGACTGGAGGTGTCCTATTGTTTGGGAGTTACTGCTATACCAAAACAGTACTATCATGGGCCGTTCTGGCCTGTAGCCATTTGTTGTAACTAATGAATTATTTCCTAATATTCACTGTTAATTTACTGAAGCCGGTCCTAACTAAATGTCTTGGAATTATTCAGGAAATTAGAAATAATTTGTTGCTTTCTAATGATGAAAACATCCTAAAACGCAGTGTTCCACAACCATATTTGTAAACCTGCACATATGATGCGCGAGAAGGAAGAAAGCGAGGCGGGGGTGGGAAAAGAGACGTTTATTCACGCCTCTCAGACAACAGAGCAAACAATGTAACAATGAGGTAGATAATAAGATGACAAAGGTAGAAAGTCTGTAAGGTAATAAAAGGTAGAAAGTATCAAGAAAGTTCATAGTTCAGGTGGTATAAATGTCAATGGCCTGAGGGGGGTGCCGAGGAGCCCTCCACCAGAGGGTAGGAGAGAGGAGAGAGAGTTGGGTGGGTGGGTGGAGAAAAAGACACGGGCAGGAGGACGGCAGGAAGGTGAGTGCCTGAGGAGGGCCGCCGGCGGCCTTATAAGGGAGGGAAGGGGACGGCGGCGGCAGGAGGTGCGAATGCTGGCAGGCCGGGGGGAGGGTGAGAGGTGGCGAGCAGCGGGGGGTCGCGCGAGGCGTGAGCCGCGCGGACAAAGGCGAGTGGCGGGGGAGGGGGGGGGAGTGAGCGCCGGCGGCCGAGGTGAGAGGCAGCGCGACACGCGGGGCGGGGGGGAGGGTCTCTCCCTTCCCTCGCATCAAACGTAATGCTTCGCATTACGACCGATGCGCGAGAAGGAAGAAAGCGAGGCGGGGGTGGGAAAAGAGACGTTTATTCACGCCTCTCAGACAACAGAGCAAACAATGTAACAATGGGTAGATAATAAGATGACAAAGGTAGAAAGTCTGTAAGGTAATAAAAGGTAGAAAGTATCAAGAAAGTTCATAGTTCAGGTGGTATAAATGTCAATGGCCTGAGGGGGGTGCCGAGGAGCCCTCCACCAAAACGGCGGAGAGGGCTCGAGGGGCGCCCGAGGGTGCGAGGCGGGGCACGTAGGCGTTGCACCGCCGCCGAGGTCCAGGTGCCTTGGGCCATAATGTCGGTGATAGGGACCCCGGCGCGCTGGCAAGCCTGGGCGGCCCCCCGCCGGAGGCTGTGAAGGGTAAAGTCCTCGGGCCGCGGCACCCCTTGGGCGGCGAGGGCCCCTCGCAGCAGCGCGGTGAGGGAGCGCGGGTCGAGAGGCCGGCCGGAGGGCATCATGAACGCGGGCGCGTCCGGAGCAGCCGGGCAGAGGGCGGTGGCTCCGAGCCAGGCCGCGACGGGACAGAGGGCGGAGCCCGGGATGGCCGGGATGAAGAGGGCGACCGCGCCCGAGGGGCTTGAGATAGTCTTTGAGCTTCTGATCTGCAGGCGGAGGCCCCCGGGCGCGGGGCGGACATCGTCGCGGGTCAGGGTGTGGGGACCGCCCCAACCCTCGGGACTCGGGGCCAGCAGATTAGACTGGCGCAGCATCCCGAAGTACCCGAGGAGGAGGGCGGCCCGAGGGACGATGGAGGCGGCCCCGGCCCGGGCGAGGTGTCTTACGACGAGCGTGAGCTGCTGCGGGGAGAGGGGCGGCGCCTGCCGCTGGACGTGGTGTGAGGCCCGTTCCCCGCCTCGGCAGACGTCCCTGGGCAGGCGGGCGTCGAAGCCCGAGGTGAGGCCCCCGGCGCCCTCGACCCAGGAGCGGGCGCCCGAGACGGAGTTTTTCACGGAGGCGGGCGCGAGCCCGCGGAGGAAGAGAGCGGCGGTGAAGGCGGCAACATCGAAGGGCGTGGGCGCGAGGGGGTCCACACCTCGGGCCACCGCGAAGGCGACGAAATCCTCGGCCTGGCGACGACGGTTCTTCCAAGTCGCCGGGGCGAGGGAAGCGGCGCGGAAGCGGGAGACGGCTGCTACCTCCTCGGGGGGGAAAACCTAAAGGCCGGGGTAGAAGGGAAAAGCGTCATGGGTGATGCTGGTGGGGAGAAGCCCGAGGCGGGCCACCTCGCGGCGGGCTGTCGCCTCCCAGGGGCCTGTTAGGTGGGCGCGGCTGAGGGCATCGGCGAGGAGGAGGTCCGCCCCGGGCTTGTGAACGATGCGTAGGTCGAAGGAGCCCGTGGCCGCGATCAGCCAGAGCTCCCGCGCGCATGTCCCGAGGGTGGCGTCTCGGGCGCGCCCCGACTCGAGCGCGAGGGCGGAGGCCATGTTGTCAGTGTTGACTATGACCGTGGCCCCTGCTGCGTCCCCGGGTAAGAGGGCGCGAAGGGCCACGACGAGGTTGACCGCCTCGAGCTCATGGATGGTCGGGAAGCGCGCCTGGAAGGCCTTGGAGTACCCTCGGGCGTAGTAATGGGTCGGGGAGAAGGCCCCCCCCCCGGTAAGGCAGGAGTCGCACTCAATCACCCAACGACGGACCTCGGGAGCGCGGAGGAGGTGGAGACCGTTAGAGATGCGGCCGTAGGCGGCAAACCATTTCAGGTCCCGGAGGGCGTCGTCGGTGAGGGTGAGGGTTGGGGCCCCGAGGCAGCTGCGCAGCGCCCCGAGGAGCCGGGCCATGAATTTCCGGCCGGGGAGTACGCAGCTGCTCACGTGGTTTAGGCGCCCCAGGAGACTCTGGAGCTCCTGCTTCCCGAGGGTAGGGCGGGCGACGCGGGCCTCGCAGTCGTCGACGAGGGCCTGGATCTTTTCGGGGGCGACCCGGATGGTCATGGCCTCGCTGTCGAGGGCAAAGCCGAGCCAGAGGAGGCGGACAGCGGGCGGGTGACACTTTCCGGGCGCCACGTCGAGGCCGAGGGCTGTGGTGAGGGCGAGGAAGGCGTCAAAGGCCTTGCAGGCCCTCAGGTAGGAGCCCTCGCAGCCGATGAAATCATCGACGTACACGAGGGCGTGGAACCCCTCGCGCCGAAGGATCCAGGCCACCGCCGAGGTGACGCGGACGCAGGCCGCGCCCGAGGAGCGGCATCCGAAGGGGAGGGCGAGGTCGATGTAGGTGGCCCCGTCCAGGGTTATCCCGAAGAGGGGGCAGGAGAGGGGGTCGGTCCGGAGCTGCCGGTAGGCCCGGGAGATGTCCGCCGACCAGGCGTAGGCCCCTACGCCCTCGGATATGAGGCGGCGGCCCACGTCGGCGACGGACGGGAGGGTGTAGGTATGGGGCTCCCCGAGGTATTCGCGTCGGGGGATGCCGGAGTTGACGCTGGCACCTCGGGGGTAGGAGAGGTCCACGATGACCCGCCTCTTACCAGGGTCGGACTTGGGGCGGGTCATCATGGGGGAGACCTGGGTCCAGGGGGAGAAGGGAGGAACGTGGAAGGGGCCGATGAGGGCGCCGAGGGCCAGCTCTGTTTTGATGAAGGCCTGGATGTGAGGGAGGCATTCGGGGGGCTCACGGTGGTTGGTGAATGAGGGGCGGGGGAGGGTAGGGGCAGAGTAGTTTGCGGGAAAACCGAACTCGAGGAGGTCCAGGACGGCGTGGTCGGGGTAGTCTCGGAGGCGGGAGCGCCAGGCAGGGATGCTGAGGCCTGAGGGGAGGGGGATGCGGGCGGCCAAAAAATTAGGGAGGCCCGCTTCCCGGAGGGCGGTGTAGGTGTGCCGGAGGGCAGGGTAGCGTTCCCACGCCTCGCCGGAGGTGTGGGGCCAGGAGGCGAGTATGGTGGGCCGGTACAGGGCGGGGGTGGGGCCGCAGGTGGGTGCTGCGCGGGAGGGTGGCTTGGAGGACGGGGTCGATGACATCGACGGTGGGCTCGTCTAAGGAGGGGGGTTGGTGGTGGTTGTGGGGGCGGGGGGAGAGGGTGAGGAGGTGCGGCGGGGGCGGGCGAGGGGGGCGGCGAAGGCCTGGGCGGTAGGGGGGGGGTCAGGGGGGTCAGGGGGGCGGGTCGTGGGGGGGGGAGAGGAAGGCGGTGTCGCCAGGGTCGAGGTGATCTTCGGGGCCGGGGTTGATCGGCGGCTGGGGCAGGGCGGCGGTGGGAGCCTTACTGAGGGGGTGCTGAGACCCGGGGAGAGGGTGGTTGCCGGAGGGTACGGCTTTCCCGAGGCGGCGGTCAGGCCGCGCCCCGGGAGGCGGAGAACTGCTGGGATTGGCGGTGGGAGCCTTGTTGAGGGGGCGCTGGGGCCCGTGAGGAGGGTGGCTGCCGGTGGGCTTGGCGGCTCCGGGGCGGCGGACTGGCCGCGCCTCGGGCAAGAGGTGAGTGAGGTGGCTGATGTCGGGATGGCGGGAGCATGGTCGGGGGGCGGCGTCGTGGTTAGTGGGCCGGTTAGGGGCCTCCGGGCCGGGCTGGAGGTACCGGCTCTTCAAAAATCCGGGGAGGGCGGGGCCGCCGTGCGGGCACGCTTTGCCAGGCATGCCTCCTCGCTGTGTACGGTTAGCATTTTCCGTACGTTTGCGCAGTAGGCACAGGCGTGGCGCATCCTGGTGGCCCCTTGGCCATGAACCTCCCCCGGGACGGCCTGGGTGCATGAGGTGGGGTCCCGATTCCACGCGTAACACAGGGGCCCGTGGGTCTCCCTAGAGTAAGCTACCCGGGTGTCGGTGTGGGCGCGGGGCTGGGGCTGTGGCCGGGGCTTGGCAGGGTCGAGTGGGCGTGGCTGGGCGGCGGCAGGCTGGGCGGGCGTGGCCAGGGACTCTAGCCTAAGGAGGTTGATGGCTACTGGGTCGTGCCACCCGTGGGGGAGGGTCCCGTCCGCGATGGCAGTAAACACGCTCTCTGAGTACCGGCGGACGGTACCCCACGGGTAGATGAGGTTGTCGCGGCACACCGCGAGGAGGTGGTGGTGGAGTCCCTTGGTGGAATGGGAGGGGAAGTCGGGGTGGTCGAGGAGGGTGAGGAGGGCTAGGACGTATTCCTCCCTCGTAGCTTCCCCTCGTTTCACCGACTTCCTCTCCGCCCCCCGTTTCACGAGGTCAGAGGGGAACACATAGTTGGGAGGAATACCTTGTCGCCTCGTGGAGTGACGGGCCTCGGCGGAAGCCAGTATTTCCCGGACAGCGTCGGCCGCGGAGGAGGGGCTGTGCCGGGTGAAGTCCTCCTGGTAGGCCGGGGATGTGGCGTGCGGGCTCTGGGCGTCGAGGTGGTGGTAGCGCTCGTATTCCGGGTGGGCCTCCCCGGGCAGGGTCGCGTGAGGCGGCGGCGGCGGGCGCTCCGTGATGGCGCTGCGCGCCCGAGGTGTAGGCGCTGCTGGCTGTTTTGAGGCGGGCGTCGGGCGCTCTGGCACGGGGCGAGCTTCCCCGAGGGCCAGGGCGTCGATCCGGGCGTGGATGTCCGCCGTGGCCTGGCGTGCGTCGGCCGCGGACTGCCGCGCGTCGGCTGCAGACTGTCGCTGGTCGAGCTGTATCCGCTGCATCGCCTCCAGTAGGGCTGAGATCTCGGAGCCCGAGCCGCGGTCCGAGGGCGCCTCGGGCGTCGCCGGGGCGGAGACCGGTGACTCCTCCCGGCGCGGCGTCGCGGCGGGCCCCGGTGTCTGAGGGGCAGCCCGGGAGCTCTTCCGTCCGCGGCCCTTTCCTCGAGGCATCTTCTGTGTTTCTGTAGGGTTGGGCAGCGGTCCGAGGTGGAAAGTCCAAGGCAGAAAAAGACACGGGCAGGAGGACGGCAGGAAGGTGAGTGCCTGAGGAGGGCCGCCGGCGGCCTTATAAGGGAGGGAAGGGGACGGCGGCGGCAGGAGGTGGTGAATGCTGGCAGGCCGGGGGGAGGGTGAGAGGTGGCGAGCAGCGGGGGTCGCGCGAGGCGTGAGCCGCGCGGACAAAGGCGAGTGGCGGGGGAGGGGGGGGAGTGAGCGCCGGCGGCCGAGGTGAGAGGCAGCGCGACACGCGGGGCGGGGGAGGGTCTCTCCCTTCCCTCGCATCAAACGTAATGCTTCGCATTACGACCAATCCTATATAGAATTCGACCTTGGTAATTGAACCGGTCGTCAAATTAGGTACTTTATCCACGTAGCCCAAACGAAGTAAGTCCTCCAACCTGTTCATAGGGCACAATAACAATGAACAATCTGGTTGATAAAGTTAGGTCTAGCATCAGTTATTACAAGGAACAATGTTAAGATGTAAGTTGTTACAGAATATATTACTATGTTTATTTATAAAAGGGAAGATGTAATATATGGTAATGAGACGCGTGACCATCCGTGAGGGCGTGACATCACTGGAGTTCAATAAACATTCGTTAACCAGACACAATTTGAACAGAATTAACCCCTCAAATCCGCATTTCCGTGCGCGAAGAAAAACGGCACATTGAAAGGTGATGATGTCACAGTGCGACTTCAGCGCGACTGTCAAGCGCGGCGGATTTCCCAAGCGTGACGGTCGGATCTCGAGTAAAGAAATTTGGTATTGTTCACCCGATCGTCGGGAAAACTGTGACTACTGTAGACTAAATGTAATAATATCACTCCCAATGCTTTAAATCATCACGGACTAGTTGGGAATCATTAACATGTGACTGAGCGGGATATCAGGTCATGATGCTGGCGGCCTGTTCTCCCAGTGGGGCAGCACTATAAAGTCGCCATGAGTGCGCACTGTCAGAAGTCGGTACCCATCCTGATATGACGTTAGGTGTTGCCAGGATGGAACACTCCAACAACTAACCATATTTTAATAGTTGTGTTGTATGAAGACATATAAAAAGAATAATTGTTGCTTCTTAGATTGTGAAATTAGGCTCCCATTTCATTTCCCCGCTTTTTCGACAGCTTTTACATAGGGCTGGAATGAATGAATGAATGAATGAATAAACTCTTAATGGCATACCAGTACACTAGGGGCTATACAATGCCATCAAAATGTCTTAAAACCGGTTAAACAGTCCAATGTGCTTTAAAAACGATAAAACTAAGGCAGTACTAACAGTGTCAAATAAACATTTTATACTTGCTACATTAAAATACTGTGCTCGAACATTTGCAAAGTCAATGCATTCAATCAAAATATATACCATATCGCTATGGTTATATCCATAACCAAACGTCCCAACACTTTGTCTAATAGTAATAGGTAGTTTAGTAGCCCTGTCCTGTGGGAGTAACTAGAATCGATCATGTAGGCTGACACATCTGTGGATTTACATTCAATTATCTGATGAAATACTGAAAGCATATGAAGGCCTACTGCTAAACATTGAGTGTGCCACTTGACACCCCTAACCTTGTTACATTTCGATATGTCTATGCCTCCAGTCATATGTGCTTACACATGATAAATGATTGCTTCAAACCGGATATATACAACACAAAAGGACACAAACCCAGACTCAAACCAAATCTAACTGATATACAAACACAGCATATGATTTAACCAGTAGTGTACATTACTGCACACTCAATCTTGATGCATATACCTTGCACTATGTTCAGTACATATGCTGTACACTATGCAGCATAGGCTGCTCCCCCACTTTCTTTTATGTCAGAATGGGTTGTGCTGCACACAATGCAACACATTCCACTTCCACTATGAATAGATGAAATGCGACCACTCCAACGCTGGAAGAACCAGTGCCCCCGGCGCTGACAAAATATGATAGAACACTAACTACAAAAATATATATAATAAATTAAGATATTAATCGTTTATTCAGCATTGCATTTACATCAATATAATCAGCACATCTTATGCCATGTGCATTTAGATTTAGACAAATCTGGGCACTCATACTAGTCTTAGAGCCATAGCCAGAGTCAGTTTTACTTATTTTATTCATGTTTTTATTTATATCCTATGGTTAATGACATAGCCCTATGTAGAAATAGAAAATGAGTAGGGTTAATCAGATATTGGTTATATATTTCTTTGAAACAAGTTTTTGTTAACACATTTGACATTTTAATATTTAGACTAAGAATTACTTCTGGCTAATCAATGGTGATGTAAACATCAGTCTGAAAGTGACTGAAATTGTATGTTTCTTAGCTCAAAATACTTAATTATGGAGAGTTGTGTCTTAAACATATTCTGTTTTTTTTTTTTTTTTATTGAGGCTGTATTTATACTGTCCATAGCATGTAAGTCCGGGTACCCAGGCTTGTTTTCAATGCTGGCCAGCTGTAGTGTTGGTGTTGTCTTATCAAACAGTAGCCGCTGATAAGTTATTTGATTGTCTGCATTTCAGTAGCAGATAGATAGTCTGTTGGTACGCTTAGTAGCCTATGTTAGTTTTTTTGGGCCCTCTTGGCATCGTATTTTTGTTCTAATCTTATTACTATGTTAGTTGTTTTGTTAAGGTTCTATGTTAGTGTTTTGGGGTTTTCTTGGGAAGAGTTTTCTGCTTTTTTCTACTTAATTCTATACTAGCCTATTTTATTTACATGTCTATAGGCCTTACGTAATAGGTGGTTGAGTTATGTTTGTTTGAATTTGATTTGATTTATATTGTTGTTGGATATGTTTTCTGGCTTTTATATTTCTGGTTATCCCGCCCTGGGCTGTCGAGTTGGTGGGGCGTGACATATTTCCTGCCCCCTTGTGGTGCAGTTCAGTCGGGGTTCCCAGTTTTTATTTTGCACAGATATTTTTTTGTACGTTTTTAAGTCAGGGATTTGTCTTTCTTTCACCGTTTGCGCATTCCATGCCTTGGCAGCCATTTCCAGTGTGCTCCTTTCATGGGCTTTGATCTGGCTTCTGGTCTGCCTTAGTAGTGGTGCCTTGCTTGCTCTGGTGTCCCTTAGTGTTTGTGCCAAATTGTTATGTATTTCTATTAATTTGGAATAAAATGGCAATTTTGCCCTATGCGTATCGGCAAACTCAATGGCCGTAGGCCATTGCTTTGCTCCCAACGCCGTTTTCAGCGCATGCGCACTCGGAACTGTGATCTCGTCTATTCACTTGCCATGCGCGTGTCTGCGTGGTGTGTAGGTGGTGGAGGGGGTGAGGGGGTGATAGTATGTGATGTGATGAGCAGGTGCGCGCCGCATCACTTGTTGCGGATTCCCAGGGACACCAGTTTGCGAGGGACACATCGCTTCTGCACATGCGTCAAAATCGAACAGCATTGTCACTAACGTTATAAATTTAATATAATGTTTTTGGTAAAGATCTTTTCTATATGTATTCCAAACGATTTGTTTCTAGATGGTGTAATTTGAGAGATATTTGACTTCTTCTGTATTTTATGTATGAACATGGCTCACGACCATTGACAATGCCTTGAGTTTGACAGTACGCGCAGTGCAAAACATTAGTTTTATTACAAATTAATAGAAATCCAGAACCCTAACCTTATCAATTTAATATAATCTTTTTGCAAAACATGTTTTCTATATGTGTTCCAAGCAGTTTGTGTCTAGGTGGTGTAATTTGAGAGATATTTGACTTTTTCTGTATGAAGATTTGCTCACGCCGTTAACAATGCATTTCAATGGAAGTGTCCCTGGCAAACTGGTGTCCCTCGGAATCCGCATCACTGCCAATATATATCTACGGTCACCCTCCACCATAAAACTGCATAACCCGAGGTTATCCTCTGTTGCTCCCGTATTGGTCATACTTTCTTGACACAAAGTTTTGTTTTGGCTGGGAACCGTCCGCCTCAGTGTAAGAACTGCCAGTGTATACTGACAGTGTGTCACATGAGGGTGCGATGGAGTCGGTCCGATTCCATTCACAACTCATTATTAAATTCTTGAGGGAAACTGGTTTTTACCAACAATTCAATTCCCATCATTAACTTGAAAAGTTGTTTACTGCTGATTTTATTTATCATATACCACTTCTGGTTTTACCGCAGTTGTATGCTCTTTGACAAACATTTCTGTGCTCTATTTTAATTATTGGAAATAATTCTTTTGTTTAATTCATATATGTCTAACCACTGTATGGCCCCCAATAGCCGATATCAACTTTTTGTGCTGGGGGTGGGGGTGGGTGGGTCGCTAAACAAACAAACAAACAAAAGCATAGTCCGATGAAAGTTTAACTTTTCAAATCCAGAATGCTTACCGAGATTTGATTCTGCATAGAGAACTTAGATACTATAGTGATATATAGTGATATAGTGATTGGTAGACAGGAAGTGTGAACACTTATCTGTCTCTCATTTTTGCTTGAGTGCAAGTAAATATCAACACAAGGAATAAATTAGTAGCATGTGGTGAATAAATGGTCAAATTTCCCTGTATCATCAGCCCATGCTTTTTCGAATTTATTGAGCCGGCATCTATAACATTTTGTGGGAGACTATTCCATATATTTATGATTCTGTTTGAGAAACTGTGTTGCCTTAATTTTGAAACGGCTCTGGGTTTTACTAGTTTGAGAGTATGGCCCCAGCTGCCTTCTCTTTTATTCAAGGTGAAAAATTGGTTCATATCTATTTGATCAAAACCTTTCATAATTTTAACTACTTCAATTATGTCACTTCTTTTCCTTCTGTAGGAAAGGGTAGGAAGTTTCAATTTCCTGAGCCTTTGTTCATAGGGTAAGTCCTTTATAACTGCAACTAGTTTCGTTGCACGTCTCTGAACCTTTTCGATCTCCAGAATATCTTTCTGAAAAATTGGGCTCCAAATTTGTGGACAGTATTCCAAAATTGGCCTAACAAGAGACTTAAATAGAATGAGAAAATTGTTCTTGTTGAGGCGATGGAAGGTTCTTTTAATTATTCCTACTCTCTGGTTAGCATTTGAGATGATAGTCCTCATGTGTTTCTGAAAGGAGAGTTGGGAGTCGAAGGTTACACCCAAGTCCTTTTCATAGCTATCTTGTTGCAGGACAGTGTTCTGCATAATATAGGCATAATGAGGATTATTTTTCCCGTAATGAATAATTTTGCACTTCTTTTCATTGAAGGGCAATTGCCATTTCTCAGACCATTGTGAGAGTTTCAGAATATCCTCTTGTAAGAGATTTTTATCTCTTACATCTTTTATTGCTCGAAAGACCTTTGTGTCATCTGCAAATATTTTTAGGTTTGATACTAGTGCACTCATTTACAGCCGCTCCTGCGATATCCAGCCTATGTCCAGCATTTCGGTGTATAGATCATTCCACAAATAATTGTGCATGTTTCCATTTTAAATATCGCCAAAGTTAACCTAATAAAATAAGTTCCTTCAACAATCCATATTCTGTTGTTTTGAGTTGAAAAATATAAAACCGACCCACCCACGGGGAGGCTAATGACTAACACGTGTACATATATATATATACATATACATAAACAATATATACATAAACAATACCCAGAGGATTTCGTCAAAATCCAGCAAACAGAAACGGAAATAGCCCTCTATGGGCACCGCCATTTGTAAACTCCTGTTGAATAACAGAATAATCAAAATCCAGCAAACGGAAACGGAAATCGCCCTATGTCGGCCACCACTTGTATACTCGTGTTGAATCGCATAATAATAAATAAATAATTCTCCGACCGTTTATATGTATGTGTCAATAGACTAGTTTTTAATTCCAAACTTTCATTTTTATGCCAAATTATTCTGTATTTCTATTAATTTAGTTTTGCACTGCGTGTAGTGGCAAACTCCATAGAATGCAAACTGAATGGCCACAGGCGTTTGTTTGGCTCTCGACGCTGTTTTCAGCGCGCATGCTATAGACAGTTTTGTAATTCCGACTAGTCTAATGTGGGCAGGTCGGTCCTAAGCATTGCTTATTCATATTATAATTTAATAGAATTTAAAGGTGAAATCGATGGCGTTCTATGGCCTCCATCTTGTCTTTTTGCATTCTCTCCCATTTCACCAACTCTAGCCAATATATGTAGCCATTTGATCCTGGAACCACAGTTTCTAGTTCCTGTTCCATACTAAAGCTGTTTTCGCCAATATTTACACTACGTTGTCGTTCACCCGTGTATTACAAGTACAGGGTGAATATTTGATCTAATCTATCATAGCTTGCTACTTTTGGGGTGAAAGTCACATCGAGAGCATTCCTGGTGCAGCCGTCTTGGGTTTTTCTTTGCATTCTCAACCACTTCATCAATTCTAATTCACTGTAGACAAACACTGGATGTTGGAACCAGGAGCTCCACTTCTTGGTTACAGTTGATTCATACCAAAGCCCATTTTATTCAGATTTAGACATATTTGTCAGTCACCCCTACTGTGGGTACGGGTGAATATTTTATCTAGACCATTTGGCGATAGTTGTAGGCCTAAGTTGTATCGCGAGCAGAGGTTATATGTACGGCTCGGTTCCACAACAAAAGCTCACAAGACAAAAGCTCACAGGACAAAAAGTCATACCCTTAATGATAAAAGAGACCAAAGCTCACAGGTTTTAATTAGAAGTATTACCCGAGTCATTTGTCACCTATCACACATCATGTCACACCTCCTGAATCACACATAGGCCTATTACTATTAGGTATGTGACTTAAACAAATTAAATTCATGTAATTGCATTATAACTGGTACTATTGGAAAGATTTGTTTGTTGGAGCTTTATGTCCTAGCAACACCTATTGTCATATCAGGACGGGTACTGACTTCTGAGAGTGTGCACTCATGGAGACTGTTACTGCTGCCCCACTGGGAGATCAGGCTGCTGGCACCATGACCCAATATCCCACTGTCACATTATCCTGATACTGAGCTAACCAGTTCTTGCCCTATCCTAATAATACCAATCGACAGGCTAGGTAGCGACACATCAATTTTGGAAATCATTGGTTTGACTCACCTGGGATTCAAACTCTCAACCTTCCTTATGGGAAGCCTGCACTTTACCGATTCGGTCACTATGCCCTGTTCCATTGGAAATAACAGTACATTATTATTAAAATGGTCTTTAAATGTTGATTCCAGGACAAATATGAAGGAAAAAAACTATGTCATTTCTCAAGGGGGTATTGAAAACCAAGACAGTTTACATATAGAAACAAATAGGGATGAGTTGTCACAGGCTACAACTTCTTTATTATTGAGATGGAAACCTAACAAAATACATCATTAGAAGGGGTGTAAGTAGCTCTTGACAGTTTCTATGAAGAAAACGCTCCCATGAAAAGTATGTTCATAATATCCAATTAAAATTACATTAAAATAAAGAGACAGTCTTATTTTGCCTATAACATTGTGCTGCTTGTATTCTGGAACTAGTCATTTTTTGCTGGTGAAACATGTTTTTTTTTAATTACTTTTCTTTGAATCAAAACACATCATTAATTGTTCATATTTTTGGTTATTTCTGAACTATGTCCAGGATTTTGACACTCTTAACTACATTTCCAAATAGTCCAGCTTATACCTGTGACATATGTGTATATATGTACTATATAATTTATTACGTGGATATAAATAATGGCAGCCCTTTAATGTTTCTCTCTAACCACCTTAACTTCCATGTTATTCACTGCGGAGCGGGCATTCTCTCCTCCCTGCCTCGTATACGCTGTGAGCCAACAGTCACTCTGCTCACTTTCAAAACTTATACGAAACAAATAATTGTTGTGAGCTTTTGTCACTTTTTCATTAAGGGTGCAAGCTTTTGTGTTGTGAACTTATGTCTGCGGGATGCACGGCTCATGCTTTCCGTACTAGTAGGGTCAAAATATTTAATAAATGGGCAAACCCCCAACAATTTCCTAGAAAAGGTGTTATGGTGTTTTCCTGTAGCATTTGGTCGACAGAACAACATATCAAAAGTAGGCTATAATAGAACTTATATTATTATTTTTGTTGTGATGAATTTATTTACCCTGCTCATAACGGACATGGTATGTTAACACTTGTTTTCTCTGCTGAGCAGCACTAATCCAATTTGATTTAAATCTTCTGAATTTTGTTTTAGTAATAATTTAGGTTTTCTTGCTTCTTGTTTATGGCTTGTAACTGTAGATTGCAAAAAAGTCCAAAATCCAGCTTTTACTATAATTTGTGTTAGTCCATTTAAACAGCATCTGTTTTTCTAGGTAACAATATTTTTTTTAGTAGTTTCTTAAACACTGCTATGTTTTTTTAATTGTGTGTTGCAGCTGGCAGTTTATTCCAAATATTGGCACTCATGCTAGCTACACTGCGATCATATGTACTGCATTTTGATTTTACCATTGCTAATAACTGCACCTTGTTTGTAACCCCTGTTTTTTTCGTGCTTTATATCTGCTCATATCCTATCAATACGCTTTTATGTAGCTGTTTTTACACATTTATGTGTGGAAATAAACTCTTCAAGCCAGTATATCAGTGAATTCATCATGCCATAGTATCGCCCAATGTACCCAAGTGACGTCATGATATCATCAATGATGTCACGATGGAGCTTTTAATTATTTCAAGATTTTGTGGAAAAATTAAGATTGTTATTAAATTGTGTGTAGGAAACATGAATCACATTTTCGCACATTATGTGATATTCCCACACAGCATAGGTTAGGACCAGGGAGCAATAAGACAAGGAAAGTTGGGCGGCCAACCGATGATGACCAGGACCAAACTTTTCGGAGTGTGCTAGCCTATTTTGAGGACAATGACTATTACAGACATGTCCAATAAAGCTGTGTTCACACGGGGGAAATGTAAAGCGATTTAGACAAGGCGAATACTAGGAATCGAATTAGCGGCCTGTTCACATGGGCAGTACTTGGGGCCAGAAATCAATATCTGCGCATGAGCAAGTCCATACTAACCAGCACCAGTTTGGGTTCGTCGACGTCGCCACGAGAGAGTGTGGGTTCGACCTAGATATGTATGGACTGAATCGTATTGGTTTCGAACGGTCAAACTTCTGCTGGGTAGTGAAACCCTAAAAATAAATGATGAAAAAAATATCTGTGCACAGCTAGCGGTTTCATAGACTAAATTATATAATATGCGCTTTTGATCGACGGGAAAGTCAACAAACTAAGGTCTCGACTGCGCATGCGTGTGATGTCCTTAATCCACCTTATTGCGTCCACACGGGCAAAATAAACCGCTTCAGAGAAATCGACTCACGTAATCGACCTCCACAAGTGGTTTACAGTATCCGGATCACAGGAATCGATTCAGCCCTAATCTGCCTCAAGCGCCCGTTCACACGCGAAATGTAACCCGAACTAGGCAAGTCGAATCCTAGGAATCGATTTTCATTCCCTGTGTGAATGGGGCTTAAGATGAACGAGTACTTGCATGATAGTGATTCTAGTGCATATGGCAATCAGAATTTGAAGGCTAAATTACCAACACAATACGGGGATTCTATAGGCTGAGGGTGAAGGACGACATGATCAGGACGCATATGTAAACGCTATTAGCCACAGACTGAAGTGTAGAAGGTACTCACAAACCAGAAATCACTGACACGCCGAATTAAGTTTGACCGGCGGCCAACCTCTTCTAGCGAGTCAGATACCCATGCCTCTGTGTGCCAACTGCCGCCATTTTATTGTACGAAACCTTATTCAGAAAGTAGCTCTTTGTGGCACCATGTTGTTTAATTACTCACGCAGCCATCGTGTTCTCCGTTAGGGGTGAATATTGTATCCACATATCGCCTAGAGTGAGTGAGGACAATATTCTTGGATTGATTTACTTTACTTTTATCTTCTGCCTTCGGTTGGTTAAGGTTCCACAACAAAAGCTCACCAGACAAAAGCTTACAAGACAAAAGCTCACACCCTTAATGAAAAAAGAGACAAAAGCTCACAAGTGTTAATCAGAGGCATTACCACAGTCAGTTGTCTCACACCTATAACACCTCATTTCACACATCGCCTTGTAAAAATATACGCATTTTCGGTTCAGAATTATATATTGGCAGAGAGAATTATTATTCTTGGGCGACGGAGTGGGGACAATGTTATGTAAACTAAAAGTAATAATATTCCACACCCATTGTGACATGATATAAGCTGTCTGAAATATATGTTCATATATGATGCCCGAGATTAATGAAGAGATGTTCCTATATAAGAGACAGTACATGATTTTTTAAATGTTTCTCTATCCATCCATAAAGAGTGCAATTGGAGAAAAGACCATTTTAACAGAGATCTGTTGTAACTGTTGCAGCTACCTGTCCCTACGGGCGTAATCGATTAATCGACTCTGGTCACCCAAGCCACTTTTTGGCGCATGCGCACATCCTGCAGACTCGGGTCGAATAACCGAATAAGCTTCTGCACGCTCGGGGTGGAAAAAATGGTGGCTTAATCTAAAACCTAATTATTTGTTTTAATAACCAATATAAGTACAGCAAAATAGGATTTAAAGTATTTTAGGATCGTATAAGCTGACAATCTGGGTTATTAAAAAAAAAGCATTAAAACAACGAATAGGACTTGTAGTGGTAGCTACAGGTACCAGCTCAGGTGTGACGTCATCGTTCCTAGCAAACCCCAGCCAAGAGGTGGGTTACTGGCGTCGGGTCGGTTTGCACACGGCACGTGTTTTTGTCGACTCCACTCACGGTGTTCGATTTGAAATTCAGACGCCTCGGGTGACCCGATCGAGTCGCCCAGGTCGTGTTAATCGATTACGGCCAGTATGACCACTGGGCCAGCACACCAGCCTAATCGGCATATACACACAGAACACCACCTGCAGCTGGGTTGAGTGACAGCCACCACTACCAGGTTGGAGAGCTTACCTCGATCGGGCTATGCTCGCTATACTACTTCCTTTGAACCCCGGTCCCATTACGAAGGTCAAATTTTATATAAGAATAGTGTAGGGTTTGAAATATATGGTTGTGGCTCAATGAGTTCTTGGTGGTTTTCCTAATGGAATATATCATAACAAAACAAAAAGATATTCCAAGATCCCTAAATATTGCTAAAACATTTAGTTAGGGAATCAATGTGTTCTACATCACTGAATATTTGGCTGTTTTGGTCGCTGCTTAAGGACAGTGTAGGGATGGCCTAATCCCAAACAATCACGGTCACAATAGGGGTACGTCCACCTTGCGATGGGGGTATGTGTTGGTCCGCTGCACACTATGTGTATGTAACTAGCCCCACGGTGCCCCCCAACACTCCCCCACCCACTTCTGTTTTACCTACTGCATATACAGTGGCTGGCCTGCTGAGGGTAGTCCGTGTGTGTGGGGGGGGGGGGGGGGGGGAGGGGGGTCTCAGTGAGTGGACCATGCCATCCAGGATCACCTTCAGCCTAGAGTGAATGGTAAAGTAGGGTGGTGGGTGGAAGTGAGGGTGTGGTGTGTGTGAGGAGGGGGGTGAGTGAAGGGAGGGATAGTGGATATGTGGTAGATATCTGCCTCAGTGAATATGTGGTAGATATCTGTCCACCAACCAAGTAGGCTGTAGAAAAGTCACTATGGATATTCTATGGTATATTAATGCCACACTGTAGAGCTACTGTCATTCATTTCCTACTGCCATACACCACCTTCATCACGGAGGATCAATATTTTCAGCCAGCTCCACCTATTACCACAGAACTTATTATGTCTTATCTACCACAACAGTAAGTAATCACAATTTCCTTTAGTAACCATATGGGCCGTTTCATGGTAAATGGTGCCATGAGGGTAAAAAATTACTATTGTGTATTTTCCTATTTTCTTCACTGAGTAACCAACTCTTGTCCATATATATCCTGGTAATGTGAAGGAAAAGATAGTTGAGGTTACCATTTTGTCAAAAAACTAATTAAGTAGCCATCCCCAAGTGTGGACATATTAATCATCAAGTGTGGATTTATTAATCAAATCAATTATTTAATCAAATTTATTGCATGAAACAATTAATTTTTACATTGTGGTCCCCTAAGTATAGAAATGCACTGTAAAGAAATCTGCATAGGATGATTATATTTTTCCCAATTTGGAGTTGTGGATGTAAAACAATAGAATGGGAAACCAAAAATAATATGGAACTTCAACTTCAATTTTTGTTCATAAAGCTTTGTAGAAAAACTATATTACTAGCCATGCTACTAGAAAATAGCCTTACACTTGGGATAATAGCAACTGTTTTTTTACTGAGCTCTGGTATACCCAGGATAACATATTTCCTAATTTAACAAGCATGGGACAATCAGGGGACACAACAGTTATGTCCAGAACTAGTTTAATCACCATGGAATATTAGATATAAAAAAAAAGAAAAGCATGCAAAATTAATATTTATTTCAAGTAAGAGTCTTCTTTTATTATTTCCATTGACTAACAGGTAATATTCTATGACAAATAAAGGTCTAGTAGGCTGTAGAAAAGTCCAAATTCTCCATGTCACAAATTCATGCCTTTAAAACACTAAAATACCTCCTCTACCCTTTCCATAATTGTTTTTGACCATTACATACTGAAAATTATATTGGCCCCCATTTTCCATGAAACGACCCATATCCTTAATAGTGTGCTTAGCAGTTTATTATTGTCTTTGTTTGGTTAGTTTGTTTGTCGGAGTTTTGCATCCTGTTTATCAGGATGGATACTGATTTGTGACAGTATCTCATAATGGTCACTTTATGGTACTGCTCCACCGGAAGATCGAGTTGCTGGCCCCATGACCCAATATCCCACACAGTCACAGTATCCTGATACTGAGTAAACCAGTCCTTACCCTATTGTTGTAATACTGAGCACCAGAATAGGTTGTGACATGGGTCAGCTTTGTAAGTCAAACCCTAATATTAATATCTAATCAATGACTCAACACAAAATAAGACTGACCTTTATTTTCATACATATGGTGAACACTTAATAGTAGTGTAAGTTTGATGACACATTTTGTTGGCTGTTCAAAACATCAAATCAGATAATTTGTAATTGTCCTACACAGTTATTATCACAATCTCACCATTCTTATTTCACCAATGAACAAGGAATCCAAAATGGAAGCATCACTCCGGAAAAACAAAGGTGGCCTTTATAGAAGATGTTGCAGCCTGGCGTAATACCAGAAATATACGGCGGAAAACCATCATCAGAAAGGCTCATGAGCTTTCTGTGATGTGGTGTGGCGTGTGCTTCATTATATTTGATGATACCAATGGGAAGCGATGGAGATATAGCAGTAACAACGACTTGTGGCACACCTACACAACAACGGGTGAGATTTAAATAGAATCATTTCATATTGAGAATTAAACTAACTATCTGAAATATGTTGGTAGTACACTATAAATTACTGAATGTTTGTATGATGTATTGTTCACAATTTGAGTATAAGAACCTACATATGGAGCAACTATTAGGTAACTTACAAAAGCTGGCTTACCTGCACCTACTCTGCCCTTCCCACTACAGGCCAGTTCAGAAAGATGACATGCTGTCTACATTTACTGGATTCAACACTCTATTCTATTTATAGCTATTTTTATCCATCACTCTGAGAATTTGAAGAATTCTTGCTTCTCATCAGTTCTTTCTCCAAATGTTCTTTTCACCGAGAGGTTAAATTTATACACTTATGCTTCTGGCATCTTTGGAGTTCAGTTCATTAATAATAAATATTAATATGAGAAACCATATTTCAGAGCATTGAAATATTTACTCATGAAATGGTATAATAATTGCAGGACTCACGGCCAAGGCTAAAGAGCAGAGATGCAACAATGATGGTCGAGGTGCTACTTCCTCCATTAACACTTATCTACCCCAGGAATCCCACCCAGCTTTCATCCAGCCCCAGCCTGTAATTCCTGCCCATCAGAATCGGTGCAGCCATGATCATGTTCACACTGAACATATAGCTGTCCTCAGTCCCAATCCCCTCCCAGTAATCATACCACTGACCACCCCATCTTCACCCATCCCAACACAGGTATCGCAGCCCCTACACTCAACCCCTACCACTGCACCCACACACACACTAACACAACACAGCCACATTAGCATAAAACAACCCACTCTTGCCTTTTTAGCACCAAACAATTTCACACCACAGCATCACATGTCAGGACAATCAAGAGATCTTGGTCTCTCAACCATTCTGAGACATCATGACTCTGACTCTGAAGACCAGGATTTTCTTGACCCCTATGTGTTCTGTGATGATGAGGTCCTGAAAACCCCACTGTCTGAGAGAAATACAATTAAAGCCCTCCCTGCTCTCAACACACACCCAATTCGGACCAACCTGGATGTCAATAAATTTTATAAGTCCCGCCCCAAGAAACCACGTCTACAGGCAATCCCATTACCCAAGCTTGCACGCCGAACTAACAGCAGGGATAGAAGAGGGATAGCCAGATTGCAAGGAAAGACTGCAATGGCCACCATTCTGGCAGCTATGCACTAGACCCCTGCACATTAAGGTAAGACCAAATTAACTAAAGCAATTGTACTGTACAAATGCATAGGCCATCTATATACAATATTCATTTAAAATACATATTTTTACATGGATCTGTGTGGTATCTACTGTTCCTCAACAAGTGTCTCAACATCGATTTCCAAGGTACTTATATATTCCTCCACCAGCTCATAAAAGTCTACAAGATCTTGCTTTCGTGGATTCTTAGCCAGCAATTCCTCTTGGAAGACTACCTGGAAGTTGTGACGCATCCCTCCCTCTCCAATTGTAGCTATTTTCTTTAAGATCTTTCCTTTCAATACTGCAATTGTCTGTTTCCCAATAGAGTGATATGAAACCCGTTACAAATAGTGGTGACTCCTTAAAAGGCACTGTTGAATTTGTGGGTTGTGGCCTGGACCAGGTTGCAAAAGGAGCCACTCAAACTCTTGTATCAAGGTACATGCCTCACCCACAGCCTCATGGGCTGACTGATGTTTCTGTCCAGCAGTGTGCCCAAAGTGTGTGTCATTGCACACTGAACACACATACAACTTCTCAATTAGTTGGTAACCCATGACGTATGGAAGTCCATTACAGACAACAGTCATCCACTCCCTCTGTCCACCATACCGTCTGATGCCTGCCTGCTTTCCGATCTCACGGAAAACGTGTGCCACTGCTTCATAGGAGCATGGGTTCACAAAGACAGGCTTCCCTACTGTTAATTTGGGTGGTTGTCCAGTGTGCATGTTGGAGAGGTGAGAGTAGGGACTGCTGTCTGTGCTACAAGGTGTAGATGACAGCTTGTGTGTATCATCAGTATGTTTGTTGATGAGCACTCAGACTTCATCTGGGGCTGCTTGTGATGTCTGCTTCTTGCTTCCCTTCTTTGATGTGCTTGTTCTCTTAGTCTGCAACCTCAGTGATGCAATATTCTGCTGACATTTAGGACATATTTGACGACGCTTTGGTATTGAATCATAGCCACATCCAGGACATTTCTTGAATGTATTTGACTGCTCTTGTTTGGCAACCAGCTTGTCAATTTGATCAGAAATTGTGTCCATCTCCATATCAACAATCTGTTCGGCAGCAACTCTTTGCAGGATAGGCTCTAACCAGTGAGTAATGTGCTGGTTAAAGTAGGTATCATGGTCTATTGGATTGGTTCCAGCTTTTTTCACTTTGACTGCCATTGCCTCTATATCTGTGCTCCACATCCATTCAGAAGGTAGCAGATTAGGCTGGTGTTGAAGATTTGTCTGAAAGAAAAGGGCTAACTCAATTCTAAATCTTTTACAGGTAGTGTTCAAATAAATGCAATGTTGTGGAAATGCAAAATAAGTAGGTTTCAAGAATAGTATATACAAAATGTTTATTTCCATGAAAGAATGGGCAACCTCGTAACATCACAAAAAGACTAGCTTTTATAGCATACAATTATTCTTCATTTTCCCATCAAACTGACACTTGCTGCATGTAACTCACCAATAATGGATGCTCAAGAAAGGCCATTTCATGTTAATATAGCATGGATAACATTTAAATTTGCAGGATATTCCTATGGTCATGAATTAATTCTTTGCCAGCAGATATCTCCATTACTATTCTAATGAATTAATTCTTTGTCGACAGATACGGGAGTCCACCAGAGTCTGCTATGAGTACCCTTGTAAAATACCTCATTTGGACAGTGCTGTATATCAACTACTTATCTACATATCTGCTAATAATTGGGGTACCAAGGTATTAGTATCTAAGTGTATTGGTATCCATGTATGAAATGTATGTATAAATATATATCTTAACTTGTATATTATGCATGTCATAGTTTAGGGTGCCATATGACCTATTTAATAAGAATCCACTTTTCACTTGCCAATAGTAAGAAGATTTTGTCATTTATGTACCAATATACATATATCAGGAATGAATAAAGTATCGTCACAGAGCTTTGTAAATATATATATACATACAGATGACAGACAACCAATTATTGTGCATTAGATAGTGGAGTAATGTCATGTATGTGTGTGGTACATATGTGTGCCAGAGTGTGTGTGTACATGTGTGTGCGCAGCTGAATATGCATGTGCTTGTGTGGGTACGTGTGCATGTATATGTGTGAGTGTGTGTGTTTGTGCATGCATGTGCACATGTGTGCACATGTCAATGTGCCTGTGGTAGTTTGTGTGTGCATGCATGTACACATTAGCGTGTATGTGCACATGTATCTAGACATGGGTATGTGTGCAAGTGCATGTGTTAGTGTGTGGGTATTTATGTGTACATGTGTATGCATGTGAGTGTACATATATATTAGTGTGTGTGCATGCATGTGTGCATACTCTCAATCATTGTACGGGGACAATATAAACCAGAAAAGTGATAGGTGGCAATATAATGTTAATGTACTCAAATGGGCTGTAAATTATTCATAATTATTATGACAAAATATCACAAGTCATAATTTGTTTAGCTTGAAAGCTCTGTCAGTTATTTCGGGCAAAACTGTGGTCAGATGATCTAATGATCTGTGTCATCAAGCTGTGGATATTAGTGCAATTTCGCAATAATGACTGACTTCAATGTTGTAGGCTAGCGGATATTAGAGACTTGGAATGTAATGCAAACCATACTATCACTTAAAGTAATTTTGACCTATGTTAAGATCACCCTCCATGTCCGTGTCACATGTCTAATAATTCCCATGGTCTACACTGTGTTCTATGTGTTATATTAAGATTCATTTTCATATAAGGAAAATCATGTGACAAAATCTTTAAGTGTACTTATTTAATAAATAAATTCCTGTTTATGATCACATATCGTGTTGCATGAATCTGTCAGTGGTAGCATCAGTAGATTTACCTATAAATCAGTATTAGGCCAAATAAAAAGTTGGTGATCATCCTTTTGATCACACAAATCAGGCTTGGACAGGCGTTTTTATTTTAATTATATATTTTTTGTGTCAACCGTATGTGGTAGCTGAATCGGTAGAGCGCAGGCCTCCCGTGTGGAAGGTCAGGAGTTCCATTCCAGGTGGAGTCAAACCAATGACATACAAAATTGATACTTATCGCTTCCTAGTGAGGTGCTTGGCATTAGGTTAGTGTCAGGATAATGTGACTGGGTGGGATATCAAATCATGGGGCTGGCAGCATATTCTGCCAGAACTATAAAGTCACCATGAGTGCACACTGTCAGAAGTCGGTACCCATCCTGATATGACCTTAGATGTTGCCAGGATGTAGAACTTCTAAAACAACCCGCCAACCTATCTCAACCCACTTCTACCTAACTATGTTGCACATATTGTGTGCTTATGCTGCTAGCCCGACACAGATTAAAAAAAGGAATTTAAGAATCTGAGGTGGGCGATTTTTCGGGCACGAGTGGGGATGATCACCAATGAAAAAATAAAAATGTTGGCCTCATCAATAAATACATTTCCAAACAATGCAATGTACAAATATAATTCAGAACTTACCAGTGCGTCAATTTCGAAATGGACAACCATGGTGATAACGCCGCAGGTCACAGTATTACTTGTACCAATCTGCCAATGGCGCTGAAGGACTTGGTTGTTGTCAAACACAACAATGCTGTCACCATTAGTGTCCTCCATATTGGTGTTTGTTTTATCACAGTTCGTTTCCAATGCTCTCCTGATTGTATGATATCCTCTGTGGGGTGCTTGTCCAGTTAACAACTCTACAGCACTCCTGCTTCTACTCATGGCATAAAGAATAAGGATCTCAATGAAATGAAGTGGGAGGATGGCTACAGTGGCTGTTAGTGCCATACACAGCTCTTTAGATTTACAAAGCTTAGAGTCACTGTATGCAGAATATTCACACAACCCTTCCAAAAACTTTAATAAAACCAGGTTCTCTGGGTTAACATGTTCCATGGACTGGCTTAGAGTGGTGAATGCATGCCCATCTGGACACTTGGTTAATTCTAGGGTATCTGTTCTTATCTGGTCATGTTCAGCATGGGCTAATTCAAATGCCAACTTAGCACATAGCTTTGGTGACATGGACAGAACAGCCTGACAACAATTAGCCATCGAGACATATACACCGCCCTCATCTTCCTCCACATCATGCCTATCATTTTCCAAATGAATGCCATCAGGAATTGGAGTCGGATTCATTAGTGGATGGCTGTATAGTTCCACACATTCACTGCATATTCGCATTGAATCACGAGATCTTGAGCTTCCAACTTTCTCCAAAACTAGTGTCTGTATATATTGTGGCAATTTATAGAATGCGCGTGTTGATACGTCACGGTAATCAAACCCTTCCTTATGTACCTTGATACATATACACACAGCAACTAAACCACGGTGTCTGACAGCATACTTAGGCATAGTGACTCCTGTAGATGTGTTAAATATGAGGAAGTGCATGGTATCAGAGTTTTTTTATACTAAGCTAGTATGCTTGAGATTGACTCACAAATGCTGTGAAATCACTCAGTGAGGTGTCAATGCTCCT
Source organism: Branchipolynoe longqiensis (assembly GCA_030323885.1). NCBI lineage: Eukaryota > Metazoa > Annelida > Polychaeta > Phyllodocida > Polynoidae > Branchipolynoe > Branchipolynoe longqiensis. Next base: position 60,276,259 of record CM059190.1, on the reverse strand, counting down.
ACTTTGTAAACAATGACAAAACTAATCCTATAGATCTTTAGCATCTCACTCACATCACACACTACCATCATCTTTGAAGTCAATTTCACTTAGGTGTTATTCAGCAGATAGAGTCATTCGCACCGTTCGTGCCGTTCACTCAATATGACTTAGGTGTTATTCAGGAGATGCAGCCATTCACACTGTGTGCGCCGATCGCGCCGTTCACACCCTTTGTGCAAACATCACAGGGTTTCCTTTCTTTAGATGTCTTTTTACATGTCCAAGTACCACACCCAATGCATTGGTGAAAATGCTCTCACCAAGGATGCCTACCTTAAATAGTGAACCATCCATAGAAATCTTCATAACTGCCAACTCTCACTGTAACATGTAGAACGAACAGTGGATTGCACCATTCTAGAATATCCAAGTATCCACTGAATAAGAGGCAGCATTACCTCCACATCTACTGATACGGAGATCGTAACTAACAGTAATTAGACTGTTTTGTGTACTTTTTTATTATTAGGAATTAACTCAACGATCAATATTGGTAATTTGTTCATGCATCCACGAGAGCTTGTCAATATAATTCAAGCTGTGTATCTCATTTTGATACCAACATTTTGATTCTGAATAGACAGTCAGTTTGATTTGATGTAAATACGTTTTCATTAATGATGTTTAGAACCGGCTGGAATATAACGGTCCCCCACTGTTATTCACGGCATGTCACCATTGTTATTTCCGGCCACCACGGCTGTTATTCCTGGCACCCACTACAATGATTGTCTCCACTCACAAATAAGAATCAATATCATTCACTGAACCATGATGAAATTATACACACCAATATTTTATGCATAATTTGTTTGGTGCTGAATTGGCAACAAAAGCCATATATATATACAAAATATGTACAACATATGTGTTCAGATGAATAAAATATTTCCCCACTCCACAAAAAAAGAAAAAGAAATATATATATATAAATCGATTTACAACAAAATATATCTAGATGATATAAAACCCTCCCGACAGGACCTCCAACAACAGCAGGTGGAAGTATGTGAGTGTGTGTGTCACAGGCCAACATACCAGCATATACCCCTGTGGTCGACCGGAGGTTCCCCCATTGTTTGGAGATTAGGGCTAAGCCTACAGTACACACTAATAGCCTGGACAGTTCTTGTTTACAATCATGCAATGTAATGAAATTGTCCGTGATATTCATCACTAATTTGCCAAATAGTTCCCCAACTAAATCGGCTATATGTATTCAGGTATTTAGATATATTTCTTTGCTTTCTAGTGATGTATTCCATTATGGAAACCTCCTGAAACTTAGTGTGCCACAACCAGATTTGTAAACTTGCACATTAATCCTATATAAAATTTGGCCTTGGTTATTGTACCGGGGGTCGAATGAGGTAGTATAGCCAGCGTAGCTAGAACGGAGTAAGCTCTCCAACCTGACTACTAGGGGGTGTCACACACCCAGGCTGTGGGGGTGCCTGAACGGCTGGCTGTGGGAATGCCCAGTCACCTACACTACCTTGGCCCTCTGACCACACTAGCCTCACTTTGAGATGATTTTAATTATTCAAGACATTGCTTCAGGCACACTGGAGAGTGATCACTCTACTCCTGGCTCTTGAGTGAGACAGACCTACTCTAGAGCAGGACCCCAGACACTCAGTCTGATGCTAGGCAAATTCACATATTGAAATGGAGTTGAGTGCAACACTCAAGGGACTCCGGTTCAATGGGCTGTAGGCACTGATTCTTATACAGGCTAAATTAGTAATGAGATTCGGTGTGGACAGAAGGTAAGGGGTGAGGGTGATAGGTCACTAGTAGGTGGGCAGGAGTTGATGCCATTAAAGCACAACTTCCCCACTGTTCATCTGTGTGACTTGTCTTCCTTTTATTCCTTAGGAGTTTATAGAAGGGTTGTTTAAAGTCGCCAGCTATCCGCCGCGTGGAAAACAAACAAACTCGGAATAGTTCAGATTTGTGACACAGGGTAGCCTAATGCGCCGGCGGCGGTGGCGATTTGTATATTAGATATTGGGAAATAGCAGTGCTTGCCGGCAACAGGCTCAGGGGGATCTGCTGAGCCTGTTACCGGTGAGCGGCATTAATATCACGTCAATTTTTGGTTTAATTTGACCAAATTTGGGCGGCGGCGTTAATATCGCTTCGAGTTTGTGGTTAATTTGACCAAATTTGACTTTTTGAGCATGTAATTCTGTTAAATATGAGAGCTTTGAATAGATTTGGGCCTAATATATTGCCGCCGATACCCGGAACCAGCAACTCTTGTTACTGTGTGAGCCTGTTGCTGGCGATCAGCGCTATTTGACAATATCGCCACCGATTCAGCGACAGCGGCGATTTGTTTAGTTTACATTCGTCGATTCGACAATATTAATATCGCTGCCAATGTGGCGGCGGCCTTAAATTTCGGTTCGATTTTAGGGTTAATTTCATGAAATTTCACTTATTGCGTATGTAATTCTGTTAAATATGATAGCATTGAATAGATTTGGCTCTAGTATATGGACGCAGATGCAGCGGTAGTGATATTGTCAAATAGCGGTGCTCGCCGGTAACAGGCTCAGCAAATCCTTCTGATCCTGTTGCCGGCGAGCACCGCAATTTCAGCCAATTTACAGCGCAGCTAGTCCATTGCAAATGGCCACCGCCTATGGGGGGCGGCCATTTTGGAGACAACAAACTGCCTTTGCGGTTCAGACTAGCATGGCCCTGGTCCCCTACTCTCTCCACACATACCTGGTTCATTTAAACATAAAAACTAAACAAGGTTGTGCTTGGAGAGCATTTGTCGGAGTATGCTCAGTGTCCCAGCGAGCTATAGCTGGTCCCTTTAAGGGAGGCATCAGGGAGTGAAATGAAGGGGAAGAGTTTTGTAGTATTATCTGGTGTTCATGTGGCCAGGCATCCAGTAATATTATATCCTGAAGCACACATATTAGGTATGTGACAAAAAAAGAAAAATTCATGTGATTATATTAGAATTGGTACCATTGGAAAGATTTGTTTGTTTTGTTTGTAGGAGTTTTATGTCCTAGCAATGACTATTGTCATATTAGGAAGGGTACCGAGTTGTGACAGTGCACAATCATGGCGACTTTTATAGTGCTGCCTCACTTGGAGATTCTGACACTATGACCCAATATTCCACCCAATCACATTATCCTGACACTGAACTAACCAGTCCTTGTCATATCCAATTAATGCCGAGCACCAGGCTAGGTAGCAACAATATAAATTTGGTAAGTTACTGATTTGACTCACAAGTGTTTCAAACTCCTGACCTTCCACATGGACAGATTCGGCCACTATATCTGGTTCCATTGGAAAGAACTGAAAATTACTATTAAAATGGTATTATTAGCTTTTGATTCTAGGACACATATGAAGAAAGTTAGGGTATGACAATTGGGGGGAATTTTCGTCCTTTGTTTTAATGGAAAACAAAGAAATACATTTAAAAATAGTCCAGCTTACATGTGTAACATTTATATGTGTATGGACTTATTTAAAACAATTAATTGTTATGAGCTTTTGTCTCTTTTTTTTATTAAGGGTGTGAGCTTTTGTCTTGTGAGCTTTTTGTCTATGCGCCGTTGGCCTTTAATATGGCCCTTCATATCCATGACTTGTGGGGCTAAAATACTCATGTATGAGTTTCTAACTGATTCCGTAATGTTTGCATAATCGGTCTAACCTAGATTTTAATGCATTTAGACGGTTCTACGACTAAGGTTCACCAGAGAAAAGCTCACACCCTTAATAAAGAAAAGAGACCAAAGCTCACAAGCTTTAATCAGAGGTGTAACCAGAGTCAGTTGTAACACCTTGTAAAGTCCATGGCTGGAATCTGTGGTTGTGTAGGCAGGCTATAGTGAAATCAATACAGGCAAAAAGAGAAAGAGTATAAAGAGTGAAAGGTAGAGAGAGAGCCAAGCCCTCAGGTTTATTATTATAGAGTGGTACATGTATCTGGTATGGCATACCACCTTCCCGTATTCTCAAATGAGAATCAAGTACCTCAAGCTCCACCAATGAACATCAAGCATTCCTGGGTTCCCATGGCTACAGTGCTCTGCCCACCACCACCATGCTGCATGGCTGAGTGTGTGGTGATCCGTGACTAACAGAGGGGGTAGGGGGCAGTGAGTAGAGCTCCAAGTGCCTCTTACACACTATCTCCTAGTGCCTCTTTCACACTATCTGACTAACACACAATGACTATTGACCATGAGTAAAAGTATCACCAGCAACTACATAAATAGGTTAGCTCGGTGTCAGGATAATGTGACTGAGTGGGATATCAGGTCATGGTACCGGCGGCCTGATTTCCCAGTGGGGCAGCACTATAAAATTGCCATAATATTCTTGGTAAACATGTTTTCTATATGTGTACCAAGCGATTTGTTAATAGGTGGTGTGGTTTTAGAGATATTTAACTTTTTCTGTATTTAATTGACGGTACACGCAGTGCAAAACATTAGTTTTATTCAAAATTAATAGAAATCAGAACCCTAACCTTATAAATTTAATATAATCTTTTTGGTAAACACGTTTTCTATATCTGTACCACCGGGCACGGTGGCCGAATCGGTAGAGCACAGGCCTCGCGTGCGGAAGATCGGGAGTTTGCTTCCCGGTTGAGTTTGTTTGTTTGTTTGTTGTTGTTTTACATCCTAGCAACATCTAAGGTCATATCAGGACGGGTACCGACTTGCGACAGCACGCACTCATGGCAACTTTATAGTGCTGTCCCACTGGGAAACCAGGTCACAAGTCGGTACCCGTCCTGATATGACCTTAGATGTTGCTAGGACGTGAAACAACAACAAACAAACAAACTTGATGGCCTGACCACGGTTTCCGACCGTTGGGTCGACGGCGGGAGGTTGGACAAAACAACGTCGGGCCGACGGCGGTTTCCACCATTGGGCCGATGGCGCGGCCGCCGTCGGGCCGACGTTGGCCCAACGGCTGTGTGCTATCTGGGTTTGCATTCCCCCACCAATGTGTTTTATCAGACAGAATATTTTACAACCTGTCACATCTCATTTCACACCTCCTGAACCACACATATTTTATCGATTCCCAAATTATGCTGCGTTGGTTCCCTCTGTCCGAATCGCCGGGCACGGTGGCCTAATCGGTAGAGCGCGGGCCTTACGCGCGGAAGGTCGGGAGTTCGGTTCCCAGTCGAGTCAAACTAATGACTCAACAAACAAACCTCTGTCCGAATCAGTAAACATTCCCTTGTTTGACGATTATTGATGTTTTACGTCCGAGCAACATTTAAGGTTACCATCAGAGCGGATGCCGACTTATGACACTGACAGTGCACATTGATTGTGACTTCATAGTGCTTCTCTACTGGGATAGACACAGTACTACCGGTAGCGTGACTGGATAACCATATCTTCCTAGCTAACAAGGCCTTGTCCTATACTAAAGCCGTGTTCACACGGGTAAAGTTTAAAGCGATTTAGACAAGGCGAATAATATGAATCGATTTAGTTTGAAAGTGTTTCGCGTTCACACAGGCAGTGCGTGAGTCGGTTTAAGGCGGAAGTGGATATCTGCGCATGAGCAAGTCCATACTAACCAGCGGCAGTTTCGGTTAGTCGACGTCGGCACGAGAGTGTGGGTTCGACCTAGATATGTATAGACTGAATCATATTGTTTTGGAACCGTAAAAACTTCTGCTGGGCAGTGAAAACCTATAAATAAACGATGAAAAAAACATCTGTGCACCTCTATCCGATTCATAGACCAAATTATATAATATGCGCTTTTGATCGACCGGAAAGTCAACAATCTAAGGTCTTGACAGCGCATGCGTATGACGTCCTTAATCCGCCTCAAGTAAGTCAGTTGCATTCACATGGGCGATATAAGTCGAATCATAAAATTTGGTTCATATAAACCACCTACAGAGGTGGTTTATAAAATCCGAATTATATGATTCGAATCAGCCCTGAACCGCGCGTTCACACGCCAAATGTTAGCCAAACTAGGCAAGGCAATTTATATGAATCAAATTAACTGCCCCGTGTGAACACGGCTTAAGATTGCATAAGCATATTCAGTGCTCTACGGAGCTCCCCAACCAGCCACGGCTGCTACCCAACCAGCCACGGCTGCGACCCAACCAGCCACGGTTGAACTAGTTTGAACTTGTTTCCACTACAAAGGTATTCGGGTTCAGCCATTGGTTAATAATATATCGAAACAAATGCTCGCTGCCATAGAATTTGTACTCAAAATTAAAAGAAATAAAGAACAATTTGGCATAAACATGGTGCACAAATGCAATATTATTACTTTATTATTACTTTATTCCACCGAAAGGATGGTCGTATAACATATTGCAAATTGCGGCCCCCATAAGGGGCAATGTAGGCCTACTGGTAAATATCAATTTCGTAAATATGTTGGTGTGACTCAGTGACTGCCGGAGATTAAAGTTGCATGGTCCGATGAAATATAATTTTGTCAAAATTAAAACAACTACTTATATTTGATCCTATATATCCAACTTAGGTACTGGTGTATTAGCTAATGATTTGGGACAGTATATACAGAATAACCAGTGAATTTATAAGCTCACCCCTTTAGACACTCACTTTGAAACACCCATTATGCAGGGAGGCCATTAATCAACTAGGCCAATCTCGTGACCTCATTAGCCTCCCCCCAACCAAGTAGGCCTACTGTGCAGGGCCATAGAGAGGAAGGGGAAATGAGGTGGATGTGTCTGTGTGTGTGTATGTGTCTGTGTTTCCTGGCCTGACTTTACAGAGACACAGCGACAGACATACACACAGACATACACACAGACACACACAGACATACACACACAGACAGACACAGACATACACACACATACATATACACACACAGACAGACACACATAGATATACACACACATGCATGGACAGCAGACACAGAAACACACAGACATGCACACACCCGACATACACAGACACACATACACCCGACCTGACTTTGCAGAGAGAGACACACACACACAGACACATAGACAGCCGCACACAGACAGAGGCAGACACACACATACATGCACACACATACATACACAGACAGACATACACAGAAAGACAGACACACACACAGACAGACACAGACATACAGGCACAGATACATATACACAGACAGACACACATAGATAGACACACCCAGACAGACATGCACATACAGCACACACAGACACAGAAACACACAGACATGCACACAACCGACATACACAGACACACATACACCCGACCTGACTTTGCAGAGGGAGAGAGACACACACACAGGCAGAGACACATAGACAGATGCACACATACAGAGGCAGACACATACACACATGCACACCCATACATACACACACATACATACACAGACAGACACACACAGACAGACACACACATACATACACACACAGACATACATACATACACACAGATATATAACACACATACACAGACAGACACACATATAGACACATACAAACATGCAGAGACAGCACACACAGACACAGAAACACACAGACATGCACACACCCGACATACACAGACACACATACACCTGACCTGACTTTGCAGAGAGAGACACACACAGCCAGAGACACATAGACAGATGCACACAGTCAGAGGCAGACACACACATACATACACACATACATACACACAGATACACACACACATACATACACAGACACACACATACATACACAAACATACACAGAAACAGACAGACACACACAGACACATACACACATACATACCCACATATACACAGAAACACACAGATAGACACACACAGACACAGAAACACACAGACATGCACACACCCGACATACACAGACACACATACACCCAACCTGACTTTGCACAGAGAGACACACACAGCCAGAGACACATAGACAGATGCACACAGACAGAGGCAGACACACACATACATACATACATACATACACACAGATACACACACACATACATACACAGACACACACACATACACAGAAACAGACAGACACACACAGACACATACACACATACATACCCACATATACACAGAAACACACAGATAGACACACATACATACACACAGACAGACACACACACAGATACATACAGACATACATAGACAGACAAACACAAGCAGACACAAGCAGACAACACACACACATTATATTTTGTTAAAAACCCTGGTGCCATGGGCCTATGGCACTAATCCCTTCCCAGAATGTGCCCCACCCAAACAGAAATACCTACCTACAGTCCTGTAATGTTCCAGGTCATCTCACATCACATGGTCACTGCCAGATGACCATCTGGGTCATAGCCACAGGACTTTTGGCAAGCTTGTCGAAATTATTGTTGGTTCTTTCAGCTCAGATTACTTCAAAACTAATCATCTTTAATCAAAATCACTCTGGACTAATGATTAGTAGCTTGTAACGATCAATTTGATATATTTATCTAAAAAATAAGACAAAAATTCAAATGCCATCGGACCATGCAACTTTAATCTCACGATTTCTAACAGTGAAGTGGGTGCCAACCTGTCAGTCGAGCACACACACACACACATACACATACCACTTCACTCAAAATGGTGATCGTGCCCGCCCGTACCTGAAAATCGCCCGCCTCTTATTTGTTTAATCTTTTAATTTTGTTTAACTGTTAAAAATGCGTCGGATTAGCAGCAATTCAACGTTTGTATTAATGTCTGTGTCATTGGTTTGACTCGGCTAGGGTCCGAACCCACGAGTTCGAATCCCACGACCTACCAGAACGGGAGGCGGGCACTCAACTCATTCCACTGTCGCATCTGGTTACATATTACATCTATGTAAACAAACAAAAAGCTAGATTAACTTAAAATCCGCCCGCCCAACCCGGATTTTTTATTTCAAAAGGATGATCACCAATTTTCTTTTTAATTGGCCTTAGCAACAACTATTAAATAAATATATAAGAAAACTGCCTTCATTAAATAGTTCATTACTGGTAACTCAATGTCCAACCCCTGAGAGAAACTCCCACCAAATTTCCCCAAAAGACTATTCATGAACAACACTTTGTTACAAACACTTGAATGAGAAATGGAGGTTATGCTCTGATTCGTTCAAAGTAAAACACCAACCACCCCGTCCCCACTCCCTAACCGCATCCGGCTACTAACAATTTTTTTTTACTGAAGTGTATTTCATTCATCGAATAATATCTCTTGTCAGCGCCAGAGCACTGCTTCCGGCCGTACAGTACAATTCCTTAATACATAAATGAAAATATCAGTTGTAATAGTAACTGCATGCAAATCCTGTTTGATACTAAAAGTATTATACATTTTATAAATGAATTATCAGCTGTAGTAGTAACTGAGTACAATTCCAGTCCAATAAAAGTATCATGCATTCAGTGAATATGTATTGCATGGTTTTAGAATTGTCTTTAAACACTTTTTTCCTTCTTTCCTTTTTTGTAAAGAAATATATCAAAATATATATACCTATTTTCAAATACATGAACCGTATATATGCAAATCAGTGGATCTAATCACAATTAGGGGGGGGGGGACATGTTTACTGTTTTGTTTTGTGCCAACCAGCCTGTGTCGGAAAGCTACGATACAAACAACAATAATCAATGTGTCAGTAGGAATAAGTAGATGCCAGTGAATATTGCTGCTTGTTACCTGTAGCCGTTTGCAAAATAAAGCAGTGGATCAAAATCATTTGAAACTTAAGAATTCTGCATCTCTCCAGCAGAGTGGGCAACCAGTGCACTGTCATCTGCGAATAGCAGCTCTCTCACCAGTATCCGAGTAGTCTTGGTCTTCGCTCTGAAGTATGCGACATTGAATACGTCAGCGCTCTGTCTGGACTGTATATAGATGCCATCCCCCACCACCACCACCAACAAAAACAACAACAACAACAACCAAGTTATACATATCCAGAATGCCAATGTACCCACCAATATTATTTTGTGTGTTTTCACTGGTCCTCCAGTCATTGAGTAAAATTGCTTGATACATAAATGAAACTATCAATTGTAATAGTAACTGCATGCAATTCGCGTTCGAAAATAACAGTATTGTACATGTTATAAATGAAACTGTCAGTTGTATAGTAACTGCATACAATTCCAGTTTGATAATACATACGATGAATATGCATTGTCCATGTTGCGACTGTAACATGGGTAATTCTGGCGCGGAGGGGAGGACTGCTGGTGGCGCCGTCTGTCGCATCGGATTCGAACTACTGACCCTAGCGGACTCTCCGGGAACTAGCCTGAAAGCCGCAAAACGCCCGGCCCCCGCTGACCGGCACTTAGCCTCAAGACACCGCTCGGACAACACGAGCTGACCCCCCGTACGTAATTTCCCCCCCCCCGCCCACCCACTGTTAAGGTCGACGTCGGGGAGGGTTGAGTGCCTGGGATAGACAACGGACACACCGGACTCATTGAAACGAGCGCCGGGACGTAGATTGGGTAGACTATGACATTTAGACAGATGTAACCTTCTGATTAACCGATTAACATTGAGTAATTAAGACATTAGACTACCCTAACTTGCTGAAACCACTATCATTGTATAGAAGTAAGACACTTATTGGGCTGCATCTGATTAGTTAACTTGTCCATACATTTGATACCTATTAAAGGCCATGTTATTGCACTCCGACTCCACGTTGTGAATTATATGGTATTGCATGGTTATGGAATTTTCTCTAAGCATTACTTTCCCCGTTAAAAAAAAAATATATATATACATATACGTAGAGTAAATACACAAATCAAAGGATATGAATTCCGAGTAATACACGGGTATCTGGTAAATTGGTACAGCAATTTGTCCATGAATATAAGTTATTATATATTAAAGGGAAGCGTATGGTGGTTACAGAGGATAGTTAAGTAGATCAGAACAGTGGATGTTAGTGTGTTGTTAGCGTGGGGGGATATATTACGATGTACATTTTATTGCAATACTGTTCGAGTAATTTACTTAATAATTGTTAATGTTTTGTATTGTGTGGGCTGGTGTACAGATGAGAAGGCTGAGATTGCAGTGATGACTTATATCTGATGGGTCTTGTGTCACTTTCAAGGAGAATGTTAGGAACTGATGATATGATTAAATCAGTGTAGTTAATTATTGTAATTATTGTGGCTTTATATATTAAAACAGCTGTGCTCTTTCTCATCTAGTTTTTCTACAAGTTGTTATTTTCATGGATACCATTTGATTGAGTCTTGAGAGTTGTTGATTGCCATTTAGTGTGGAATCGAGTGTGATCCATAAATATATGGATGTGTCTACCTCATTCAATACTGCATTACCGAACTGTAAATTGATAGATTGTGCTCTGGATTCTTTTGATTTAGTTGCAAAGATTACTATTCTAATTTCTTTGCTTTAACTGTCAGTTTATTTTCCCTGCATCAGATATTAACCTTAGCTAGCACATCTCAACTAGTTCCACTGCAGATTCAATGTTTGGGTTATGAGCCATTAGGGCTGCACAGTGTGAACATTGCCTCATTTGTTACCAATGGCAAGTCTGAGGAAGCCATTACGAGGAAGAGTAGTGGCCCAAGTGTGTAACCCTGGGATACTCCAGGGGCCGTATGCACCAATCGGTGTTAGGGCCTTAACCGCGTCTTGGCTAGCTCCACACGGCTAACTGTGGAAAATCCGTATGCATCAATCGGTGCCAGCGCTAACCGCCGACCGTAGCCTCGGCTAAGCTACCCCAGTTTCAAATCACATTTAACTGCTAGCCGGGGTGGTTAGTGTGTGTGTATGGGTGTCAATCTATTCAATGCGATCATATTTAACAGATTTACATACTCAATAAGTGAAATTTAATCAAATTAACCCTAAAATCGAACCGTTATTAACGCTCCCGCCGCATTGGCGGCGTTATTCATTTTGTCGCATCGACGAATGTAAAGTAAACAAATCGCCACCACCGCATCGCCGTCGATATCCATACTGTTGAACATCAACTAAAAATGGCCGCCGCCGCCGAATTGGCGGCAATATATTAGGCCCAAATCTATTCGATGCTGTCATATTTAACAGAAGTACATACGCAATAAGTGAAATCTTATCAATTTAACCCTAAATTCGAACCGATATTAACGCCGCCGCTGCATTGGCGGGGTTATTCATATTGTCGACTCGAGGGAGTTCCCAAATCGGTTAGCTATCCGCCCCGGCTAAGACATTGGTGCATACGACTTGACCTATCTCTCCAACCCGCCGCTACCCCGAGGTAGCTAACCCAGAGCTAGCTCCTAGCTCCGGCTAAGCCTAACCGTGATTGGCGCATACGGGCCCAGTTGTATTTGATCCCTTTGTTGTTTTATTGTCGTTTATTTTTTTTATCTGCTGTCTATTTGATGATCTTCCATCTACCTACCATCATTCAACCTCAGTAGCATGGAAGATTCCTTTGTTTATCGGGGTTTCAGATCCTAGAAAACATCGATGGCCATATAAGGACAGGTAGTGACTTATGACCCAATATCCCACTCAGTCATATCGATTGTCCTGATACTAAGCAAGCCAGTTGTTGCTCAAACACCAGCCAAACACCAGCCAAAGCTGACAATCAATTGTGTAAGTCTTTGCTTTCACTAGTCTAGGATATGACCTCCCGCACAGGAGGCGAGCTCTCTACGCACACAACCATCCACTCCGATACATTTGTGACCATTGTTTTGAAGGAACCCGGAAGTTGTCCCTTTTTCTATTAGCTACCTTACTTAAAATTGCACAATCCAATGGTTTTGAGATTCTGTAATTTTTATGAGATAACTTTATTGAATTGATTGTTGTGATCAACTGTACTTTAGCTTGAAGGAACTTTTATTTTAAATGGCTAAGTTTGGGGATATTTGAAACAGAAAAGATGTAAAATTAGTTTGGGAAGCATGCCAACAATTCAGACACTCTATTTGGCAACATATCCTTAATAAATGCATCAGTATCCAAGTTAGATATGTAGAATAAATTCTATATAATTGTCTTGGTTTGACAATTTGATGCTTCATCGGACTATGCAGCTTTAACAACACCTTGAGTTATTTTCATGTAGATTCGAAAATGAGAAGGTTCAGACCAATTGAAAACTGCCACACTGCATTTTATTACACATGTGTTCCTTTGCTATGGAGGCACCTTCTGTTCACCACGGGTACCCTTTGAAGTCATCCGAATACAGTTCCAGAAAATAGTCAGGATCCTTGTGTAATTTCGCCGGAATTTTGTTGAGAGTAGCAAACCTATATATATTTGAGAAGCTTGGGATCTATTTAAATACAAAAATAATTATGTTTCAGATTTGTTCAATATGTTAGTTGCCATGGAAACAACAGACTTTAGGTGAACATCAGATTTTTCTCAATTTAAATCTTAAAGAATTCTTAAACAGTAAAGATAGCAAATTGATGGATTATGGTTAAATTGCTAATGATGGCTTTTATAAGTAACAACATGTTACATTTTAACTGTTGGTCGCCATGGCAACAGTCGTTTTGGGGTAAAAAGACTTTTTGTTGATGAGAAAGATGCTTGACTGTCATTTCTTGTGACTTGGTCCTCTATGAGAAAGTGACTTGGCCCTCTATCAGAAAGAAATTCAGCTACTGGATGCTTCGCCTGACTTAAAAGGCATAATTATTCCCAGATTTGGAGAGCTACATGTCATCATAGCTGCGTTGAGAGGTTTGGGTGCATCCATAGAGAACGCTGGCATAGGTGATGCATGGCCAGAAGCCAATCTTTATGGATCGGCTACTACAAGACAGATTCGGAAATGCATAGGTAGTAGTCTGCACTGACCTCTCTATATCAGGCAAGGAGCCACATATACAGGTAGGTGTGCAAAGGGTGATGACATCAGGGAGCCTAGGTGGCATAATGGTTAGTACACTAACCCGGAATGCAAGTGACTTTGGTTTAAGAACCAGCTCTAGGTGCAATATTTACCATTCACCCCCGTAACACTGGTTGCCATGAACTGGATCCTATACAAGCCTCTTGCTGTATGGTTGTTGAACCTTCCCTGTGCATGTATATGTAAGTGCATTGCTTGTGTGTATGTTTGTAATTGTACGTATTAAAATGACTTATGGACAGAAACCATTTAAAAGACTTACAATTCCAGGGGGACAAGTGTAGTAATCTTCAATAACCTCTCAGGGAAGGAGCCATATAGACAGGTAAGCATGGATAGGGTGATGCCATCTAGGAGCCTAGGTGTTGTAATGGTTAGCACACTAGCCTAGAATGCAAGAGGTGTGGGTTTGAATCCTGCTATGGGTGCAATATTTCCTTTTTCATCAGCCCAATGATACACCCATTACAAATGCTCAATTCAGGCTCACATTATACTGATATGTGACACATGGCATACTCATGTGACATATGATATTCGAAGAATTCTTCGAGGACAATCCCTATCTCAAGACGGTATGCAGTAATGCAATAGACGTCATTCAAACTGCTTGTGGAGAACATGCCAAAGCTCTGAAAGCTGAATCAGTGTAGAAAGCCAGCAACTGCTTGCTCCTCCAAGTCACCTTCAATGAGAACATGGTAGAGACTTTAGGAATGGGAGACCAGCCTCTCAAAGAATGTCATGTTTAAGGCCATGATAAACTACCTTCACAGCGTAGAAGTGATTCTGCATTTTGTTGCAGCTTCATGAAATGCCAACTTAGAACTTCATTTTCAAGCTAATGAAAAATTCAGCAAGATATTTCTCACCATAGACAGAATCAAGTACAAGTGGCTCTGGTGAAGGTACATATCTGACATGTATGCACTGAAGTCCAGTTCTGTATGAACATTCCGAGAACGACGGGCTACCATAACATATCATGTGGGTACATATCCAGGTATATGTGTAGGGTCGGGTGGGCCATTTCCCAGCAAACATTTCTCGATCCATTGAAGAATGGGTACCACAAGGACACATGTGAGCAACTCAACTGGACTACCACCTAAAGTAATTATTGTGATGGTAAGGTTCCAGTGCAAGACAGACTGTTCATCACAGACCTGTTCCTGCTGGGCTAAGATGCTAAGATGCAGTGATCTTTACATGTGCAGCAAATGAGAACCCGAACACTGAAAGTCAGGACCACAATAATGATGATGATAAAGACAATGATGAGTGACCTTCTAGTCAGTGATGCCATACTTGCTTTTAGCAAATTAGCATAATTACTTGGCATTTGTTTACATGCTGACAATAGAATCACTCTTCTAAAGTATCCTGTGTACATTGTACGTGTTCATGTCAATTGTGTATTATAACTGTTCATCTCAGTTGTGTATCATAACTGTCATATTAATTGTGTGTCATAACCAGGTTATAGCCTGGTGGCTACAGCCTGAGTTTAAAAAAATTATATAGTCATATATGTACGTCTCCATATGTATATATGCATATGAATATATAATATAGTTATACAAATCTTACCTTGATACAGATGATGGATAACTCTTGTTTTCCCGATGTACAAGCCTCGGATAGTCGTGGGCTAGGGAGAAGGAAGCAACATCCGGGTCCAGCAATCTTCACCTAATTATTCAGGATAAAAATGAGCTTAATTGTATGGATACTCCTAATGTTTTCGTTTTGGCACAAGCAAACGTAATAGTCGTGGCAGGGTTGGGTGGGCGGGCCCTAGCCCACGACTATCCGAGGCTTGTACCTTGGGAAAACAAGAGCTATCCATCATCTGTACCAAGGTAAGATTCGTATAACTATACTATTTTACCTCGGTACTAAGCCTCTGGTTACTCGTGGTCGAGGGAGACCTTTACGTAATCTCATTTTCATCCTTTTTTAATCATGAACATAAACATTGTTTAGTTGTAAATTTTTAAATGTTATTTGTCTCACCGGTTCTTGTTAGTTGGTGAGTAAGCGGGTTGCTACCCCGCTGGTCTTCTCTAGGCTTTTGTTCGAATGTTTAGCAAACGACCTTGCAGTCTTCCAGCCGGCATGTGCTAGGATTCTCTTCGCTGAGATCCCTAACTATCTCGCTTTTGAGGCTATAGCTCCTCTCGTAGAGTGGGAAGCATATCGTCCTGTATTGACGCCTGCCTCCTTGAGTACCGTAGTCGTCCATCTGGCGAGTGTGTCTCTTGAGATAGCTTAAGTGGCTTAATGAAGCTGATTAAAAGCTGTCTGGAATTTTGTATTCCCTTTGTCTTGGATAAATAAGCCGTAATTGCTGAAACTACACAAATTCTTCGGTCATCTGGAAAACTGTTTACATGAACCGTGGATAGCGGGTCACCTGTGCGGTTTGACTTTAGCAATCTGTCTAAATCAAACGTAGCCTCCTTCTTGTCAATCTCTAGTCCATCCAGAGAGAGGGCTACAATTGTCTGTCCTCTATGACCTCTTACTAACAGTAACAGAACTGCTAACTTAAAAGCTAATTGTTTCATTGTTAAATGCTTGTTACTCGGCCTTGTTTTAAATAATTCAAAAACTACCGACACATCCCAAAATCAAATGTATTTGGGTTTTGGAGTATTCCTATCATAAACCAATCTCATAAACCAGTGAATGACCTCATGTTTACCGACTGTCTCTCCATCTATTCTCGGTAAAATAACTGAAAGTGCACATCATAATAAACGGACAACCTGAGCAATCAAAGGTTCCATTGGCTCCCAATCATCGAAATGGTTAGCAATATTTCCTGCAAGAAATTTGCTTACAGGAGTTTGTGTTGCAAATTCTACTTGTTGCCTGGGCGGGGGAACGGCTTCTGGGGATTCAAATCCCTCCTGAAGGGGCGGTCGTTGTCGTTTCAGCCATACTGGTTTCTCTGTCCCCTTCCTCTGGCCTGATAGCCGAAGTTGCTGTTGCCGACCCGGTTTCCTCGTTGTCCGGTCCGTCGGCTTCGGATGAAGAAGACTTACTCTTCTTCTTTTTCTTTGACTTGGACCTCTTTTTGGTCTTTTTGATGCCAGTCTTGTTGCGGGCCTTGAAGTACTCATCTCCATCGGATGAGTCCTTCTTCTTATGTTTCCTCTTCCGTGAGGGAAACCCAATTTCTGAGTTGGTAGTTTGTTGGGGGTCCGACATGTCCTCCCATTCCGACTCCTCTGAAGCGACCTGTTGTTGTTGTCTGGTCACTTTTTCTGGGAGCAGCTGTTGTAGTTGCTCTCTGATGAGTCGTACCACCCGGTCATCTAAATAAGATGGCCCCGGTTCGGGCGAGTGGTCACATGACTGAGCGGACTCGAGTCCAGAAGTAGCGTCCCTCTCACTGAGCGTGTGTGGTACGTCGACCTTACTCCACTTCGCCGCCATCTCCAGTCATCTGAAAACCAATGAAGGTTCATTAAAACGAGCTCAAGGAACAACTGAACACATGGAACAGTGCGGTAATGTGCCCAAGGCAACAATTGGGTATTAAATCCGTATTTACACCGGTTTAATCCAGGCGTGATAAGCTAAATGGTATGTTGAAAGTGCAACGGTCGGACGAACCAAACCGAAACCAATCGAGGGGTAGGGACCACTATACTGATCCCTCCCAGACTCTCTATAACATACACTTCTCCCTCCTGTGGCTACTACGCCAACAAGTTAAAGAAAATGCTATGAATCTCGGAGGTATGCCTTGAAACCCTTGGGGAATCTATTAAGATACCCAGAGATAATCTAAGCAATGAATTGGCTCCAGCTAAACATCTCTCCATTCGGCAACGGGCGGCACAAAAAATGGCGGTGCTGAAAAAATATCTATCGCACCGGATAACGAATACATTTACATGAATAACAGTACTGTGTTAATATGTTATTAAATAATCCAGAAAGTATGTCAATATGTGTTATATGCATTATTATCAATCCTTGTAAGTTTTTGTCCAATACTTACTCTGCAATTGTTGTTATTTGTAGGGAAAAACTGCTGAACCTGCTCGTAATGTCCTCCCATGGAATATGCTAATTGCTGGACCCGGATGTTGCTTCCTTCTCCCTCGACCACGAGTAGCCAGAGGCTTAGTACCGAGGTAAAATATATAATATATCTGGATATTTTCATTGCATGGGAGTTTGTTTCCTGATCGAGTCAACCCAATGGCTTTCAAAATTGATTCTGAAAATAAATTGTTCTGATGAATAAACTGTTTGACAAAAAACAAGGGTGGGACAATGGGCTTGTTTTCTTAATATCAAGATAATGTGACTGAGTGGGATATTGGTGCTGGTGGCCTAGTCTTCCAGTGGGGCAACACTATAAAGTCGCTATGTGTGCACACGATGACCAGTCGATACCCATCCATACATGATGTGAGATGCTGCTAGGACGTAAAACACGAAACAACAACTATGTGAATACTGATACTTGGGCATTCACGTCTGTCCGTCCTGAAATGACCTTAGATGTTGCCAGGAGGTCAAACTCCAACAACCAACCAATAGACGGGTTCATAATTCCAGTCGCGCGGTGCATTGTGGGATGTGTGGCAGCAAAACAAACCCACGCGAAGGACATGGCTCATGTTGAAGCAGTGAGTGTAACGCCAAATTGTTTTGTATTCATCAGTGTGTTTATATCAATTTTAAAAAACATCTAAGTTTTGCACTGCGCGTATTGGCAAACTCAATGGCCTTACGCGTTTGATTTGCTGCCAAGCCTTTTTCAGAGAATTCACAGTCGGAATTACGATCCCGTATAACCACGGCTTCTCTGGGATTTCCCGAACAACCACTACTGTGACGTGTGGATGTCTATATAAAACGCAAGTCAGGCCCACTTGAGGCAGTTTGCTCTCGGCTCCTCTTCAGGCAGGTCTCCCGCACCCCACGACAGTATCCGGTAAGTGACAGATGACTGCTAAACTGTCAGATTCAAGTTGGACTCCAGATATGATAAACGGACCGATCGCTTTTTAGTTTAGGTGCCACCGTCTACAGTTCCTACATCTTGGAATGTTCCTACTCCTTGTATATGTATTTATTACAATGTTTGCCCAACTGACACGGGGATTAGGCCTACTGCATACTATAGCTATGTGCGAAAAACGCCGATCGACGCGAAGCGGTTCGGCAACGATGATAACGCGAGCTCCATTCCGTTTAGATAAGTACCGGGTGAATCGTTTATCAACATTCCGCTGTGCGGAGATGCTTTGCAGTAGGTGTTACCTTTCAGGTCACCAAAAGGGGGGTTTTCTAGGTACAATTTAACTCTTGGGTTCATGACATAGAGCACATATTATCTACATCCTCATTTTTTAATTGTTTCAATTGGACCAGAATTAGTTTCAAAAGTTGATGGTTGAATATCAAGTTTTACTTTTCTGAAAAAAATCCTCATCAAATCACTCAAAGTTGATTAAAATGTCCTCTCAAACTATGCACATATTGTTCCTTTATTAGTTCTCTACGTGTTGTGAAATTTTAAGGATGTTTGATAGATACTATACTACGTCAACACTTGGACGTGTAGTGCTTCTAGACACTGGTGAGTAGCACGGACCTTTCTCAGTTACTGATTTCTGTATGACAAACACAGCGCCACCTGTAGCGTTATCGCACCGGATAACGAATACATTAATTATCCGGGCTTCGCGGCGATCGGCGTTTTTCGCACATAGCTACCTGTAGGCAAGCTTCAAACAACTTTGATTCGGACTTTAACGTCTGACATTATCATCATGTTATCGGTGTGTTCACTCACGTGTAGGGGTTTACAATACAATACAATAATGGTATTTAGGAGCATAACTTACTCAATAAGTGAAATTAGGCTCAAATTAAAGCCCAAAATGGCAAAATCCGAGTGATATGAACGCCGCCGCCGCATCGGCGGCGTTATTCAATTCATTGCGAGCAGCTCAGTGCTGCATAAACACGTCGGAAGCCCAAATCCTTCCGCCGTAATACTAACTAATAGCTTTGCTTCAATAATATTCGCCTAACTATTTACACAACACAAAACAAAAAGCACAAATCTAATCAGGAATTCACTGCTACGATCTAATTCTGTGATTTAGAACCATGAATATTTACTGCTACGATCTAATTATGTTATTTAGAACCACAAAATAATGTTATTTATGAGCATATCTTACTCAATAAGTGAAATTCGGCGTTATTGAAAATGTAAATAACACAAAAAGCACTGCTGTCATCAAGGTGTGTTGCATCAACCGGAAATGGCGTGAACGCACGCCCTCCTATCATCTCGTGCGACCAGACGGGATGGCCGAAAGACTTAGAGCGTCCGTCTCCCGTGTTGGTAGATCATTGGTTCGAACCCTGGTCGAGTCAAACCAATGACTTTATAATTGATACTTGTTGCTGCCTAGCCTGGCGTTCGGCATTATTAGGATAGGTCAAGGACTGGTTGGCTCAGTGTCAGGATAATGTGACTGAGTGGGACGTAAAACAACAACAAAGGAAATCATCACGTGCTTGGTGGCACGATCCATGCCATGGCCACGCCTTCTCCGCTTAGCCAATAACAAACGTTCACAGAACGCCTGGTCTGTGACGTCACGATTTCCCATAAACCAGTCTAAACACCGTACTGAAATCCGATATAGTCTGATAGGACTACTATTTTGCCTGTTCTACGTTTATTCAGAACCTGTTTATGTCCTATACTCTATCTGGTGACTTGCTCCCTTCCCTCCTTCAGTGTGGTTAAAACATGTCTGTCTTCCTGTGAAACCAAAGTTCCAGTAGGACATATAAGTTTCAAAGATGGCGGCGTGAACTAAATACATCCGAGTTCTCACAGCACTACCCGACGGTATGGATCCAACCAAAGTGCCAGTATGTGTTTCAAAGAAAGCTAGGTGAACTAGTTACTCCCGAATTCACACGGCACTATGCCTCAGTGTGGATCCAACCAAAGTGTGTCAAAGATGGCAGTGCAAACTAGTTACACCACAGTTCTCACAGCACTACCCGACGGTATAGATCCAACCAAAGTGCCAGTATGCGTTTCAAAGATGGCGAGGTGAACTAGATACTCCCGCTTTAGAATTGATCCAACTACAAATATCTGATCCCAGGAACAATTATACTTCAAATAAGGACAGTGAAGTTAGGCCAGCGAGATGTAGCGTTTCGTGTGCCCGACTTGGTCTAGTAGTCCGGGCGTTATACGCTGATGGCCAGCTTACAGGCTTTAATAATAGAAAAACTATATTATTTATAACCGCCCGCACTGAAACTTGAAAGAGGAACTGAACCTCCGCTCACGCTGCCGCCATTTTATTGTTGCCTCCCCATGCAGCTGAGAAAGGCTCAGTTACGAACCTGCCCAAATCATCAAATAGCATAGGTTGTACTCACTCGAAGTGAATAATAACTACACTATGCAGGGTTGGTGGGGGGTGGGGGGTCATTCTGCAATTCCGTTCCTCCGTGGTAGGCCAAGAGAGGACAAAATAGTCACGTTTAAATGATAGCATTGGTAGCCGGCGGTGACCCGCTTTCAACTACGCAGTTAGTAGGCCTACACGCACACACTACACACCCTCCGAAAAGATCGCTGTTCACAATTCTCTCTGGGCACACTGGTCGCCACCCTCTCCCAGTGGAGGTCGGTGGCTGTCTGTTAAATGAGACTGTTTCACTTACTTGAACGGGCATTCCCATATGTATTCCAGATTATTTGTATTATTCTAGAACCTTTGACGCCACGTCTATCCTGCTATCTCCAACTTAGACGCGCACCACCCTCCCCTCCCAACCAACCATCGCAACCGAAACTGGAGCAACTATGTAGCGTTCGATAAGCATACCATTTCTGGTCGCCTTCAATCTTCTCAATATTATTACCAAATCAACGTTTTCAACGCCCTTCAGCTTGTTTGTTGTTGGAGAGGGCAAGCATTGAATGCGGACTCCTTTGACATCATGATAATTTGACTGAGTGGGATATTGGGTCATGGTGCCCGAGGTGCGGGCCCCCAGTTGGGCAGCACTATAAAGTTGTCATGAGTGCGCCCTGTCACAAGTCGGTGCCCGTCCTGATATTACCATATGTATCTAGGACATACACCCCAAACAAGCACATGTGTGTATGGGATGGTGTGCTCAGTATCAGGATAATGTGACTGAGTGGGATACCACGTCATGGTGCCAGCGGCCTGGTTTCCCAGTGAGACGGCACTATAAAGTCGCCAGTAGTGCGCACTGTCACAAGTCGGTACCCGTCCTGATATGACCTTAGATGTTGCTAGGACGTAAAACAACAACAAACAAACAAACATGCGTGTATACCTGGTAGGTTGCTTGTTGGAGCTGTATGTCCTGGCGATGTCTAAGGTCGTATCAGGACGGATACCGACATGTGACAGTTCACACTCATGGTGAATTTATAGTGCTGCCCGACTGGGAGACCAGGCCACCAGCACCATGATCTGATATCACACACGGTCATGTTATCCTGATCCTGAGCTAACCAGTCCTTGCCATATCCTAGTAATGCTGAGCACCACACTAGGTATCGACAAGTATCAATTTTGTAAGTCATTTGATTGACTCGACTGGGAATTGAACTTCCGACCCTCCACGTGGGAGGCCGGCGCTCTATTGATTCGGCCACCGCGTCCG
The DNA here is from genome assembly GCA_030323885.1 of Branchipolynoe longqiensis. NCBI lineage: Eukaryota > Metazoa > Annelida > Polychaeta > Phyllodocida > Polynoidae > Branchipolynoe > Branchipolynoe longqiensis. The sequence goes on along the minus strand of CM059190.1, from coordinate 60,253,584 downwards.
GCATGTATATATGTGTGCTAAGATATAGTTAAAGTAGCCAGATATATATTATATTATGCAAAATTGGGCTGGAGAGCATTTCCATTTAAGAGAGTGTATACATACATACATACATACAAGAAGTGATATTTTATTTTAATATAAAAAGGATGGTCGGGGGTTTGAATCCTGGTTGAGTCAAACCAATGACATACAAAATCGATACTTGTCACTACATAGCCCGGCACTCAGTATTACTAAGATAGGACAAGAACTGGTTAAATCAGTATCAGGATAATGTGACTAAGTAGGAAATTGGGCCATGGTGCCAGCAGCCTGGTATCCCAATGGGGCAGCACTATGAAGTTGCCATGAGTGCGCACTGTCACAGGGCGGTACCATCCTGATATAACCTTAGATGTTGCCTCCCAATGGGGCAGCACTATGAAGTTGCCATGAGTGCGCACTGTCACAGGGCGGTACCATCCTGATATAACCTTAGATGTTGCCTGGATGTAAAACTCCAAAAAACAATAACAATCTAATATAAAATATCTGTTAGCACAATTGCATTGCATACTTGATAAACCAAGCATACTGCACATATTTGAATGTATAAATAGGAAGACTATACAAGGTTGTGCTCGGAGAGTAGTTGTCGGAGTATGGATTCCGTCCCAGAAGCCTATACCGGGCTACGTTTTAATCATCCGCATGGACTGGAATGGTCTTCCGGCAAATGCTCTCCAATCACACCTTTTCAATTTGTATAAATGAATATGTGGAGGGAGAGTGCTGAGGTCAGTGTAATGTTGTCAACAATACACGATGCCTCGGTTTGGCCATATATGGGCATGTCCTACTTTCGCGAGAATGAGGCCACTTCCGGTTATAGGTAAACAAAGACTGATAGCCTTGAGTTTGCCGGAACGCACAGTGCAAAACGTCAGTTTTATTCAAAATTAATAGAAATCCAGAACCCTAACCATATCAATCTAATATAATCTTTTTTGTAAACATGTTTTCTATGTGTATTCCAATCAGTTTGTTTCTAGGTGTTGTAGTTTTAGAGATATTTAACTTTTTCTCTCTGAAGAATGCTGACTGCCATTGACAATGCATTGCGTTTTCCGGTACGCGCACTGCAAAACGTTAGTTTTATTAAAGATTAATAGAAATCCAGAACCCTAACCTTATAAATTTAATATAATCTATTCGTTGAATATGTTTTCTATATGTGTACCAAGCGATTTGTTTATAGGTGGTGTGGTTTTAGAGATATTTCACTTTTTCTGTATGAAGATTGCTCACGACCATCGGCAATGCATTGAGTTTGCCGGTACGCGCAGTGCAAAACATCAGATTTATTCAAATTTAATAGAAATCCAGAACCCTAACCTTATCAATTTAATATAATCTTTTTGTTAAACATGTTTTCTATGTGTATTCCAATCAGCTTGTTTCTAGCTGGTGTGGTTTTAGAGATATTTAACTTTTTCTGTATGAAGATTGCTAACTGGCTACACTGCCATTGACAATCAATACCACGTGCGTTTGTTTACCTACGAACACGAATTAGGTCAAGATGGCCGCCAAACCGTGTTATGGTGTATGACTCATGTGCATATGTGTTATTACTAGTCTGCAGGGGAACCCTTCTACGTCATAAATGTGCCATTTTCGATTACACAAAGCGGGTCATCCGAACCACTTTTTGGCGCATGCGCAAGCCATACGACCTCTAGTTGCATAAACGAACAAGCTCGGGGTGGAAAAAAGGGTGGCTTAATCCAAAACTTAAAAAAAAACACCAACAAAACCAATATAACTACAGCAAAATAGGATTTAAAATATTTTATGATGGCATAGTTTAGTTATATTTCCATTTCATTAATATGGGTTATTACAACAGCACAACAAAACATTAAAGTCACCCAGATACGAACGAATCCAGCATCAAAATCTGTCCAAACATACTGTCATGGGGGTGATGAAAATGGGAAATATTGTGCCTAGAGCGGGACTCGAACCCGCATCTCTTTGCATTCCGAGCCAGTGTGCTAACCATTACACCACCTAGGCTCCCTGATATCAACACACTACCCACGCCTACCTGTCTATGCGGCTTCTTGCCTGAGAGGTCAGTGCAGACCACTACACTCGTCCCCCTGGAATTGTAAGTCTTTTAATACTTACAATTACATACATACAGGCAATGCACTTACATACATACACAGGGAAGGTTCAACAGCTATACAGCGCGTAGCTTGTACAGGATCATGGTCACGGCAACCAGTGTCATGGGGGTGATGAAAATGGGAAATACTGTGCCTAGAGCGGGACTCGAACCCACATCTCTTTGCATTCCGGGCCAGTGTGCTAACCATTACACCACCTAGGCTCCCTGATATCAATACACTCCCCACGCCTACCTGTCTATGTGGTTACTTGCCTGAGAGGTCAGTGCAGACCACTACACTCGTCCCCCTGGAATTGTAAGTCTTGTAATGCTTACAATTACATACATACAGGCAATGCACTAACACATACATACACAGGGTAGGTTCAACAACCATACAGCGCAAAGCTTGTACAGGATCCTGATCACGGCAACCAGTGTCGTGGGGGCGATGAAAATGGGAAATATTGTGCCTAGAGTGGGACTCGAACCCACATCTCTTTGCACTCCGGGCCAGTGTGCTAACCATTACACCACCTAGGCTCCCTGATATCAACACACTACCCACGCCTACCTGTCTATGCGGCTTCTTGCCTGAGAGGTCAGTGCAGACCACTACAATACCTTTCCTTAGTTTGTTCAGTTCATGCCACTGAACATGTGGGAGGAGTGTTGAGGTATGTGATGTACAAATGACATCATAGGTGGAATACCCTCATCACATGACCTAGAGGGGTTCCCCACACACAGGGGAAGCCATGGCAACTACCAAGATGGCACCCACAGAAAGCTCTCAATTCAACTTTTAAAGTCTATTAATCTACATGATTTAATCAATTATTCACACAAAAGTAGCTGGTTATGATAAATAAACATTTGAACTTTATATTTATCATTTTACTTGCAGTGATTATTCAGAAACACATGGGGGTGCAATTAAATTACTGGTGACATTTAAAACCATGTACAACATAAATTACCCAAAGAGGTTTAAACTCCCAACCTACAGATTACAAAACCAACACCCAAACAACTAGACAACAGAATTATCTGTTACTGATAATAACGTGATGAACTGAGATTCAATGCAGTTGTCAATTTTCCCAGTTTTAATATTGTCATGGGGGGGGGGGGGTGATGCAAATAGGAAATATTGCGCCTAGAATAGGATTCAAACACACAGCTATTGCCATTCCGGGGCTACTGTCCTATCCAGGCTCTCTGAGGCAATCACTCTATCCACATCTGTCTGTCTCTGTGCCTCCTTGCCTGTTAGGTTGGTGCAGACTACGATAATATTCTAACAATAATCAATTCAATTGAAGGATTTCTTTATTGATTTCTACACAAAATAACACTGATCTGCCTTGGTTTACCAACCAAGATGATTCTCCTGTGAAAGTCACATGACAGTAACGTGACTGGTTATAATATAACGTATAAGCCTATATATATATAGCCTACAAGTCGGGATGGGCTGGTGACGCGGACACTATCCGATTGAAGATATAGGTTTTTGTGTCAGATCGACGCGCCCTTGTAACGAGTCTAAATATACTGACTGACTGGTTGTTCATAACTTCAGTTACAGGCTGCAAACCTGCAGCATTGAAGAGGCACCGATAAATCGGTTAGGGGAAAACGGGGGCAGGGGCTTTACAGGCTGCAAACCTGCAGCATTGAAGAGGCACCGATAAATCGGTTAGGGGACGACCTCAAAATCAATGGTTTGATTGGTTGGTTGTTGGAGTTTTACCTCCTGCCAACATCAAAGGTCATATCAGGACGTGTACCGACTTGCAACGGTGCACACTCATGGGAACTTTATAGTGCTGCCCCACTGGTAAATCAGGGTGCCAGCACCATGCCCCAATATCCAACTCAGGCATATTATCCTGACACTGAGCTACCCAGTCCTTACCCTATCCTATTAATGCCGAGTGCCAGGATAGGAAGCGCCAAGTATCAATTTTATAAGTCATTGGTTTGACTCGACTGGGAACCAAACTCCCGATTTCCCGCACGCGAATGTACGACAGCTCACAGGCATAAGGAGGATCCCCATCCATACTAATTCAATAGGATGAGGATCGTGAATGCTGGCGACAAACAGTTATGTTTATAACTGATATGACGAATACATCCTGATTGACTGATGATGATGACTTTGTGTTTAAGACCAAATGATTGAAACTTAATGTTTAAGCCATCGTCACTATTTAGGAATTGCCGTTTGGAAATAGTTTTCATTTTCAATGATTTAAAAAAACGAAATCCTTTTATGCAATGATATGAGCAGAATATACATATGTGGTCGATTCTCCAAATTTAGGGATCATTGAGTGATTACTAAGTAGTTTGTAGGCAACGCAATCAAAAAGAAAAAAAATGCAAAATAATACACAGCAATTCTATTTTTATTTGTAATTAACCTGATCATGCCTTTTAATTCAAACTGAGCAATAAAGGCTTAAATTACTGTTCACTGGTTACAATATATAGGCATCACTGGATATAGTTTGTAGACAACATCATTTCTATTTTATACAGTTTGAGTAGGCAATGCGCATGCAATTTCTATGAAATTTCAGCCATGAAGACAATATATTGCAGTGTATATATGACTCTAATTCTTGTGGTTTTAATTAAATACTTTAGTCACTAGCAAATTGACCATGTGGTATGTAAGCAACTGAACATATTAGCCAAAACAACCTTCCGTCTGTCTATATTGAAGATTCTGACAAATTCCCATGGATATTTAGGTAATTTATGTTATTGACTTCACATTCTATCTAGGTAATAGAAGTGATAAATGTCCTAAGTATTCACCGATATAAGCAAGTTATGTCATAACTGTGTATTTGAAATATGCATTTGTACAAATTGTAGGCAACACTCAAATGTCACCAAAATTGAAATCCACAAAATCTTGTTAAATTTGTCCATACAAATACAATTTTTGTACACGCATATATTTGTATACTAGTGCATGTAGAAAGCCTAAATACACATCTTATTGCAACTTCCCTATGAGTATCATACACAAACAAATAAAACATCGAAAATGCCAATGCCAAAATAAGCTGATTTTGACCTTTAACTTGCCATATATTGCTTAATATTCATCATAAAATAAATAACAAACCCAAGTGCCAAAGAAACATCATAGCATGGGCTACAACACAACTCAGGATGAAATGTTTTGAACAAATATTCAAGGGTGGTATTTGTCAAACACTGAAATGTTTTCATTTAGGAAAATCGACTATATATATATATATATATATATATATATATATTGATATATATATATATATAATAATCCTCCGGTGCGACTGACACTGGTCTACATCCGGTGGAGGCGAGGAGGGTAGGTGGAGCCACCGGTACAGTGTTGGTCTTACAGAGTATAACAAATAATAGTAATAATTAACCCTTACGTATCTTTATACTTGCATAATTCGTTATACATCACATGTTACCTCGGTACTACGCCTCTGGCTACAATGTAGTCCAGGGAGAAGGAAGCACATCTGGGTCCAGCAATTAGCATAATCTACTCACAACGGGAGGACGTTTGTTGAGTAGTTCCGGCAGTTTTCTACATTAACTACTAAACCAACCAGATTAGTATCGTTTTTGAATGGATACATTGGTATAGTTCATATTAGCATTCGTATGCATCAAGTTTGTTAAACTTTTGATTGAATGTTAACTTAGTTACAGGTTAATTGCGATGTGTCGTAACATCATTAGAACAATGCCGCCATTGTTCCTTGTAATACCGCCCATTGCCGAACGGAGAGATGTTTGGCAGGAGCCACTTACATCGTTAGGATTTATTCCTGGGTTTCCTTGAGATTCCCCAAATGTATTAGGCGTACCTCCGAGTTCCATAGTATTTTCTCCAACTTGTTGGCCGCAAAAGGCCACAGGTGGGATAAGTTTATTGGGCAGAGAGTGTGGGGGGCTACCACTACACTGGTACCTACCCCTCATTTGGTTTTGCTTGGTTACCATACCGCTTACCTGCGACTGACACATTTAAGCACACGCCTGTGTTAAAGATGGATTTAGCACCATTAGACATTTTTGGCTTAATCATTGACAGTTTGCCAGTGTCATGTTCACCATGAAAGATTCCTAACTGTGTGGTTTTTGGTTTCTTACAGACTCTTAGCTATGGCTACGAAGCGGAGTAAGGTTGATTCACCGCATCAGGAGAGCAAAGACGACGACGACCCTTCACCGCCGGTGAGGGTGCATAGGTCGCCAGAATGGACAGATTCTGGGGAGGCGGGGTTTTCGCAAGCGGGCCCCGCTGACCAAGATGATCACATCGCCCGCTTAGTTCAGCTCAAGATGGAGGAGTTGATGCCCTCCAGGCCACTGCGGACAGGAGGAGGCAGATAGTAGAGTCAGATGACTCTGATTGGGAGGACTTCTCGCAGCAAGACTCTTCCGAGGAGGAATCTCAGGAAGAGGTGGTGCTGCCGGTGCGAAAATGAAAGCACAAAAAGAAAGTTGAGTCATCGGAAGAGGACAACTTTACCAGAGAGCGGAGGAAAAAGCCGCTGGTGAAGAAATCAAAGAAAAAGAAGTCAAAGAGGAGGGAGAGGAGCAGGTCTTCTTCGTCAGATTTGTCTTCTGATTCAACCTCCACTGACTCGGAGTCAGACACCCAGAGGATGGGGAAATAGCCAAATTGAGTGGCAAGGTGGTGAAGAAGTGCAAGACACTTAGCTGAAAGAAGATCAACATCACCATGATGATGAGAAAAAACATCCAAGGACACTTTAACACTTTCAAGCCAGCGGAAGTCATCACAAAGTTGGCGGAGAAGTACACAGGGGTGAAAGGAATCCTAGAGTCCGCCATCAAAGAGATGGACGGGGATGTGAAAATGAGGGACGATCACAAGAAGTTTGAACGTGTCCTCCACACAGTCCATAAGGCAGTTCTTGCCGCACTCCCTGCCATCATGCCTATATCAATGGGGGGATTGCGCTGCTTACAGCAGCAAGTAACCTCCTTTCTCACAGGTGTTTCAAGAATGTCTTTAAGGCGGTCATACCTGACGCGGGGAAGGAGGTAGCCAGGTCAAAGAAAGTTGTCAATAATGACGGCAAAGAGTATACGCTCTTCCTGGCCCCCAAGGCTGTGAAAGGCAAGCCGCTGGACAAAACGAAAATGTTTGGTGGGCAACTACAGTACCTATTTAAACAGCTGGAAACCGGGACCAAGTGCGGGAAACACATGGAAATGGACAAAAAGAAGTCTGGCGACACCAACTCGGCTCGCTTAAAAAAGTCCAGGCAGGATTTTCGGAGCCATCGCGCCGGACAACGGGGAGGCCGGTTAGGCACAAACTTCGGCTACCAGGGCAGGGGATGGGGACAATGGCAGTCGTTCAGCTGGAACGAGGGGAACAGACCCTTCAAGAGGGAGTTCAACCAACAAAAAACGTTCCTGTGCCCAGGCAACAATAGAAGTGGTGACGCAGACCCCTGTATCTTTACAGCGGGTAACATTGGTACCTGTGTTTCAGAGTGGAATGACATCACTGACAATCTAACTACCCTTAGCCTAGTGGAGGGAGTTAGGATACCACTATTGGAACAGCCCGTACAAAAAGCCATACCTTTTCCCTATCAGTTTGATTTCTCAGAACGACAGGCGCTGAACGAAGAAGTACTTAAATTTTGTGAAAAAGGCATTATAGAGCCAGTGCTTCATGTTGCTGGGGACTTTATTTAGAATATTTTTATGAGACCCAAACCTAATGGCGACATTAGATTCATTTTGGATTTAACAACGTTAAAAAATTGGTCGAGTATCAACATTTTCAGATGTTTTCCCTAGAAACAGCTAGAGAGGGGGAATAGAAGAGGAGAATGGAAGAGGGGGAATGGAAGAAGGGGAATGCTGCAATCAGGTTCATCCAGCTGGTAAGATTCACCTGCCCACACACCCCCAACGACCCTCTACACAGTGACTGTGAGTGGGCATGTGTGTGCGTGGGTGGGGGCTGTATGGGGTGCATATCTGATGTGTTGGGAGGAGGTATGTGTTTATGGTAGAGAGGCTAGATAGTGGACCTTGGTACTTCCTCCAGTGCTCTACTGCCCTCTACACCCCCCCCCCCCCCTTCCACATTTCTACTGATTGTGTGTCAGGGGTGGCCATCACACGCCGTGTGCTCCGCCATAGCGCTTTGGCCCTCCACATACACGCACACACACGCACAGACCCAGCTGGATGAACCTGATTTCATCTTAGCACGTGCTGACCTGTATCGGGAGAGCGCAGGAAGTGGGGGAGGTTGTGGGGAGGGTAGAAAATGGGTTGGTTGGTGGCGAGGGGGGGGGGTAGGGGATAGGGGGGGTACCATAATATGTGTCTCTGCATACAGAAGAAGTATTGTATCTATTTATCATCAAATATGATGCACCAATTAAATTACTATCAGCCACATTTGGTGTTTCATTTAAGAGTAATTAAGGATTGAATTTACATCAAGACAGAAGGAATTTATGTATTGCACCTCATATCATGGTGGTATTGTTAAACTGGCAAAATACATCTGGAGATTTTGTGTGGTCTGGATAGCAAGTGAGTGTGTGATGGGGAGGGGATGAAATATCATATATGCATACACCTATACATGCATACATGTATAGATATATACATGGGACCGATTTTAAATGGTCCATTTAGAGAGGTGGTCGTGTAGGGGTTTCTTTTTAATTATTACAATTGTATTGTATGTGCGATCGTTTGGGACCATGGTTACTGATTTGGACATGGTGTGAGTGACCAAGGTTAGCACAGAACACACATTGTTGGAAGTGGTATTTTATTTAATTAGAATATTTGTTAGGACAATTTGGTGATGAATGATGGGATTGAGGTGTACATGCATGCATGCATACATATACATACATACATATATACATACATATACATACATATACATACATATACATACATATACATACATATACATACATATACATACATATACATACATAAATATACATAAATATTTTAATTATGATATTATACATGCATACATACATATATATACATATATAAATCCAAATTTGGAATTCATCTATAGTTCTAGTTGAGAAGTGGGAGCTAGAAACATCAACACTGGAGGAGGACCCAAGGACCCTCCCTCTCTACCCCCCCCCCCCCCCCACCAAACACACACACTGTCATCACAGGCATTCCCTGTCCACAATGTCAAGTCAAGTCTCCTGCCAGGGTGGGTGTTGGATAGTTGAGGCCATGCAGGCTTAGATGTAAACACCCGCTAAGAGCGAAAATAAATACATATATACACATATGCATAAATATGGATGTCTGCATGTATGTATGTATGTACATACATATATATGTATGTATGTATGTATGCATGTATGTCCTAACAAATATTTAATAAAATAAAATATAACCACATGAAAGTTTGGTTTAACCGTCCCAGTCAGGCTGCTTCTGATACCCCCCCCCCCCCCATACACCAACACTGCTCCTACTGATTGTGTGCCAGGGGTGGCCTTCACAAGTGTTCCTGGTGCATTGACCCTCCACACACACACTCCTACCAGTACCAGGGCGGCTGAGATGTTTACACAAGCTATGCACGAAAATACATACATATACATAAATATAGATGTTTGCAGAATGTATATATGTATGTATGCATGCATGCATGTGTATGCATTCATGTGCACCCTGCCTCCATCATTCACTAGCAAATTGTCGTAACAAATATTGTAATTAAATAAAATATCACTTCCTACATGTGTGTTCTTCAACCCCCTCATCTGTGCTAACTTAGGTCACCGACACTCTGTCTTAATTAGTAACCATGGTACCCCCTAGGGGAGAGGCGGTGGTGGGGGTGGGGATGGGGAGAGGAGGATGCACTCAGGTCCGGTCCGAGGGCTGACCAAGGGTTCAGTGACAGACACACAGCACACATTTAATGTAAATTCAATCCTTAGTTACTCTTAAATAAAACACCAAATGTAGCTGATAGTCACTTAATTGGTGAAGCAGGTTTGTCTCTTTCTAGTGATATCAATATTTATTACCCCTTCAAACAGGTTCACTGGATATAGGTGATAACACATTTTCCTATAGTAAAGCCTACCAATTAACATACTAGATTACATCAATGGAACCGATTGTACCAACAGACTCTCAATCCAGGTGTTTCCCCAACCTGTTAGAAGATGAAAGTTTAGGATTTGGTGCAATTAATGCAGCAAGGTGTGCGCTTTCAATCATTCTACCAAGGATAGATGGACAAACGATTAGAAAGCAACAGATAGTGCACTGGTTTTTTAGGTCGGTGTATGAGAGAAATCCACCCAAACCCAAATATATTAGCTTTTGGGATGTGTCAGTAGTATTTAAGTTATTTAAGTCATGGCCTAGTAATAGACATTTAGCAATGAAGGAACTAGGCTTTAAGTTAGCTGTGATGTTACTACTAGTGACGGGGCATAGAGGCCAAACAATTGTGGCATTGTCTCTGGACTGTCTAGAGATAGACAAGAATGAGGCAACGTTCAATTTGGAGACATTACTAAAATCGAACCGTACAGGGGACCCAATGTCCATGGTACATGTAAACAGTTTTCCGGATGATCGACGGATTTTTGTAGTGTCAGCCATTAGTGGCATTCTCTGTGGTGGAGTGGTTAGAGTGTCTGACTTTTTTCTAGGTCAGACTCCTAATCTGAGGGTTGGCGGTTCGATTCCCTGTGCCCCCAGCTCTGCCAATTTGGATTTCCACCGCTGTGTATAACTTACAGCGTCATCAAAGGCCGGTTGCTCTCATACCATGTCTATGTGGTGTGGGAGGTTAAAAATCCCTTGGGTCGGTAAAAGTGTAGGCTTGGGCTTTCTATCGACCAGCAGTGGAGTGGGGAAGACCAGTCATCTGTGACTAGGATTTCCCCTGCTTGGGACAACTAATGTACCAAAAAAAAGAAAAATGACGACAAAAATGAGAGACAAATAAGTGTTCACACTTCCTGTCTACCATTCGCTATATCGTTATATATATCCAAGTCACGTGGAATAAGGAATTCCAGACAGCTCTTGATAAGCTTTATTAAACTGCATAAGGCTATCTCGAGAGTCACGCTCGTAAGAGGGACCATCAAGGTGCTCAAAGAGGCGGGTGTCAATACTGGACACTATGCATCCCACTCAATGAGGGGGGGGGCCATCGTCTCTAAAGCAAGACAATTAGGAATCTCAGTCAAGAGAATCCTCATGCAGGCCGGCTGGAAGACGGCTAGATCATTTGCAAAACATTACAACAAATGACTAGAAAAGTCAAGTGGCCTGCCGGCTCGCTTACTCACCAACTAAAAGACGGGTCAGAAATACACAATTTTATTTTTGTACTGAAACATGTTTTGTTAAAGAATAGTATAAAAGAGGATACAGAATGAGATTATGTAAAGTTCCCATGGACTATGAGTAGCCAGAGGCGTAGTACCAAGGTAAAATACTATAGTTATGCGAATCTTACCTGGGTACAGATGATGGATAACTTGTTTTCCCAAGGTATGAGCCTCGGATAGTCATGGGGTAGGGTGAGCGGGCCTGCCCACCCTACCCGCCCACCCTACCCTACCACTACTATGACATTGGCTTGTGCCGAAACGAAAACAGATTAGTATCCATATAATTTGAAGATAATTTTTTGTCCTATTAAGTATGTAAAAGAGTAAAAGATTGCTGGACCCAGATGTGCTTCCTTCTCCCTGACCCACGACTATCCGAGGCTCGTATCTCGGGAAAACAACAGTTATCCATCATCTGTACCCAGGTAAGATTTGTATAGCTATACTATATATATATATATATATATATATATATATATATATATATATTTATATAGACTATTAAACTATTCAACCGTTATTAGATAATTGGTTTGATGTACATGCATGAAGTTATTCACATGAGATAATGAGAATGGTGAGATTATAACTATTCAAAGTTTGATGATTTTCACAGTTGCATTCATGACAAATCATAATTTATTTTCGCTACCAAATAGATGATGGCGCCATTCAACCTTCTCCATGCTGCAGCGTTGGTCTTTGTGCTGTATCTGAAGACTACAACAGATGCGACCCCAGTAATGCCAATTACTTCATTTATTAATTACACAAAAGCAATCACTAATTAAATACATGTCTTAAGCACAAAGCAAGTCTAAAGTAATACAATTATTGTTGCTCTTTTTTAACGGAAAATGCAACGTTTTCTGTAATATTCAGTTATATTTCCTTGTTATTCATGTCTACATTACATTTTGCATTCAGGCCAATCTATTAGTCTTTGATTTCATAAGTATTGCTGTGGGGTAATGCAAATAACCTGAACATTGCGCCTAGAGCTGGATTTGAACTCATACTTCTTGCCATTCTACAGCCACTTTGCTAACAATTAGTTTAGGTAGGCTCCCTATCTGCACCTACTTGTCTATGTGGCTCCTTGCCTGGGAGGTCAGTGCAGACTACTACACTTTCCCTGTACAAATGTAAATATTTTAAGTGGTTTATGTCCATAAGTCATTTAGTGCTTTCAATTATGCACATACAGGCACTGCACTTACATATACTATACAGCTCATGCATGATCCTGGTCATGGAACCAGTGTCATGGATGATCCAAACAAAGGGAACGTAGCACCTAACTGTGATTTGAACCCATAGTTCATGCCATTATGTGGCTATTGTCCTAACTGTTCGGCTATCTAGGCTCCCCGTCCGGATATGACCTTAGATGTTGCTAGGACGTAAAACAACAACAAACAAACAATCTAGGCTCCCTGATGCAATCACATTCATGCCTGAGAGGTCAGTGCAGACTATTACAGTATTGATTGTCGAGGAGTTTGTGAGATAGTATGTTTGGCTTTGATAATACATTATTTTCACAATATAGTAAGCATAATCAGTTTTGAACACAATAAATAAATAGTTATTCCCAATCAGTACTAAAATGTATTGTTGGTAGAGTGCATACTTCTTACATGGGACCTTGTGGGATCAAGCCCTGGCGGAGTCAAACCAAAGACTTCGCAAATTAATACTTGTTGCTCGGTGTTCAGTCTCCAGCTATTCTTTACAGGAATTGATAATTTTTGACAAAATCTTGTGGGAATCAACCGATATGGTTGCTGCTTCATTAAATCTATAAATATATCCCCCTTATTACATCAAACATTCTTGAGTAAAGCCTGATTTGGTTCAACTAATTGTGTACTCATCTTCTACAACTAGCCTCGCGTGCGGAAGTTCGCGAGTTTGGTTCCCGGTCGAGTCAAACCAATGACATAAAAATTGATACTTGTCGCTTCCTAGCCTGGTGCCGGGCATTATTAGGATAGTGCAAGGACTGGTTAGCTCGGTGCCAGGATAATGTGACTGAGTGGGATATTGGGTCATGGTGCCGGGGGCCTGATTTCCCAGTGGGGCAGCACTATTAAATCGTCATGAGTGCATACTGTCACAAGTCAGTGCCCGTCCTGATATGACCTTAGATGTTGCTAGGATGTAAAACAACAACAAACACACTCTACAACTACTTTTGGTATTTCAACCTTGACTGATATGGATACATATTCAAATTATTAAACTTTACTCGATCACATTATGCTTGCGAGAAAACATGATTGGTTGTTGGAGTTTTACGTCCTGATAACATCTAAGGTCATATCAGGATGGGTATGGACTTGTGACAGTGTGCACTCATGGCAACTTTATAGTGCTGCCTCACTGGGTAGCCACCTCGCTCACTGCGAGAAAACATGAATTAATCTGCTGACTATACACAGGTGGCTTCGATGTCGCCCGGATGTTACACACTGTGTGGAAATAGAGAGATTCGAGACCAACAGAAGAAGTGTGTTGAGAAATGTCCAAAAATCGAAGGTTGGTATAAATATCCGCAAACTACTCAAAACCAGATGGAATGTCCACCCCCCTGCAGTACGCAGGTGGGGTGAACATCTGTACCAGTTAAGCTAGTCACATCTATCGGCATAATCTGGAAACACTCTATTTGGGTACTTTCCCCGAGTGCCTGTCATTTCACATGCTATATCTCTGTAAAGAATGCGTGGACAAATAATAAAATGCCTGATTATATTAAGATATTCATAACGCAACAGGCATCAATCTCTTATACTTGTAATATATATATATGAATAAAAAGACAATTATATTGTATCTTTCTTCCTGGAATGTCACCGTTGCTCTCTTCACGTGTATTACACCCCACCAGTTAAGCTAGTGACATCTACCGGCAGAATCTGGAACCCTTCTATTCGAGTACTTTCCAGCTTAACTGGCAAGGTGTATTGATTGTTGCTTTAAAGCGATACACCCCTTTCTACTGGTGTAACTCCAAGCACATGTTGGCAAGTTTGCATGTGGGAAGTGTTGTGAAGGTGTTTTGAGAGTGTTGTGAGAGTGCTGTGAGAGGGTTGTGAGAGGGTTGTGAGAGTGCAGAGGCCAGACAAATGGGTCCACTGCCTTCCATTTAACATGGATCGGACCATCTCGGAATTTCGTCTAAATTTCAAAGTAGTCATGTGAATGTAATTGACAAGACAGACATAATAGACACCACTACTTTTCTGCCATTAATATAAGTTATGACCCTTCTTGCCAACACGGCGTTAAACCGCAGTATCTCCACAACATAACTCAGGTGGCTATTCCACATGTGGATGTCCTCGAATTGGTTTTGGATGCGGTCCTGCTGTGGACACCCCTGGTGACACTGCTGAATTATGCACTTCACATACCATTTTCTATGTCTCTGTCACATTCCTACATGGGTTGTGACAGACCATGATTAGAAGCTTGAACTGTGTTCAGCTCTCTTCATACCTGAGGTACCGCAATCCGGGTAATCTCTTAGTAGCTCTTCGTTGGGCAATCTCTACAATGGCTATTTCTATTTGCTCTGTGGGAATCCACGCTGCATTTAGGGATTGTGACCTTAAAGTTGCATAGTACGATAAATCACCATATTTTCAAATGCAAGACAATTATTTAAATTTGATTCTACATATCTAACTTAGATACTGATGCCCTTATTGAGCCTTATTTTATTGCCACATAGGAGGGAATAATAGGAGGCAATACTGAGACAATTTAATTAGACCTGTTACTGCAGAAGCCTACGCTGTCAGAGTTTTGGCATGCTTGCCAAAATTAAGTTGGCATGTTTCACATCAAATAACTTAAAATGTGGGTATTTAAAAATGAAAGTTACTTCAAACTAAAGTAAAGTAGATCATAATAATCAATTTAGCCGGATTTAATATCTTTATCTCAGAAAAATTACAGAAACTCAAAACCATCGCACTATGCAGGTCCATATACAAAAATGACTCTCGCTATTGCTGTCAATCACCTAGTTTGCTTTGTTTGTCTTGTCTTTTATGTGTTTTTCGAAACTTACTTCATCTATACTGCAATACCTAGGTTCTTCCCCCATCCATCTGCTTTTAAGATTTGTGTCAGCTTTGGGTCGAGATGATAGCAAATGCATTAGCTCGGAGGTCTAGCCTACCACCTTAGTTCTTGCACTAGATAAAAGATTCACCCGGTACTTGTAGTACACAGGTGAATGACAACGTAGTCTAAATACGGGCGAAAATAGCTTTAGTATGGAACATGACCTAGAAACGGTGGCTCCAGTATCAAATGGCTACCCATATAGGCACAGAGTTGGGTGAAATGGGAGAGAATGCAAAAAGACAAGATGGCGGCCACAGAACGCCGTCGATTTCACTTTTAAATTGCATTAAACTAGATATTATATTATATTTTTCAACTTAAAGGTAGCAGGCTATCAATAAGAATAAATGTTGCTTCTTCGATTGTGAAATTAGGCTCTCAATTCATTGACCCGTTTTTTCGACCGCTTTTACATAGGGTTGGTTTGCATCCCTACTGCAGCAGTACGGGGTGAATCTTCTATCTATTCTTGCCCCAGCTGTCACAGGGTGGGTTAGTGGTAGGAATAGCGGGTTATTCTCTAAAACTGGGCACTAAAGTGTGACATGGAAACCAAAAGTGAAAACCTTCCAAATAATAGCAAAGAAACCTTCTAAATAATAGCACAATCCATGATTCTATGAAGTTTGGCATGTTGTGCATATGTCGGAGTTGAAATAAATATATTTCACTTTTTGATTTAGATCTCATACAAATAGACCCCGGAAACTACCCAACTAGAGTAGTTCCAGATTTTGCCGATAGCTGTCACTAGCTGAACTGGAGGAGTGTAATACATGAAGAGAGCGGCGTTGCAATTCTAGAAGAAAAATACCCTATAGTTGTCCTTTTTGTAAAAAGATATATTACAAGGATAAGAGCGTGACTCCTGTTGCGATATGAATATCTGAATATAATCAAGCATTTTATTATTTTTCTAAGCATTCTTTATGGAGATAGAGCATGTGAAGTCATAGACAGTCAGGGAAACAACCCGACTAGAGTAGTTCCAGATTTTGCCGACAAATGTCATTAGCTTAACTGGTGGGGGTCTATTGAGGAGTATGTTAATATCACTTGTGTAACATGAACATCAAAGACACATCCGGATCATCATTTTAGCATAGGCCTACACAACAAAGTCAAAAAGATTTGATTGATTACAGCTAAGCAGTTGAAAAGGTGGAAAAAAAAGTGGAAAAACCTGTTGGCTAAATGCATGGCGTCAATGTGTAAATTTTCACATTTTCACTCTAGCACAAAATCATACAAGTATAATTTTAATATTGTTTGTGGGATAGATTCAATACATGTAGAACTGCTAACATTCCTAATACGGATATGCTACAATAATTATTTGACTTGTTATCAACAAAAGAAAGAATTAATCATCTGGATCGTAACATGGAGACCAAATATGTAGTGCCCAGTTTCAAAGAATAACCCATGTCTATATATATATATTACTGGGAATTCTGGTCTTCTTCATTTCAGAGTGTCGCCTGGCTCTGACCGACAAAAAAGCCAGTGAGGAGAAGTATTTGGATGATGCTCCCTACAGACCTACCTACCAATCCTGCCGGATCCAATGCCGAGGAGGAAACATATTTTTGGAGGAACAGTGCATGAAAGACTGTCCTAGTAAGTACAATGTCCACCACAACCGCCACAAAGGGTTCTCAGTTTTATGTTCACCTATAAGCTTTACGGAAAATAAAGTGAAATACCAGGGAAGAGACCGGCATCTGGAAGAATCAGAAATTCTACTGATTTAGTAGAATCACAGTCTGCCAATCAGGGGTGAAACATCTCGGCCATTTCGCGATTTTTGATAATCGCCGATTAACTATCATAAAATACCAAGGATATATGAAGCAATTGGTCAGTCACAATCTGGGCTCTGATATGACCTTAGATGTTGCCAAGACATGAAATCCAAACAAGCAGAAAAGACAGGAGTAATTTTCGCCGGGAGGGTCTCAAAGACTTAGTACTGTCAGGGACCTGTGGGGTCAGTCAGAGATGCAAGTGCGTAATTTCTGCGAAAACACGGTTATTCTTCCATAGATTTAACAGGGATTCAGGGAATCGACAAAAATTGCCGGAAGTCAGGTTTCATCCACTACTCGCCGAGCACTATCCTAGTCCATTCCACTGACCTACCACTGTCCCAGTAAGGCTATCATGGAACAGTATTCCACAATCCTTCTTGTGATTGCATTATCACCCATTAAAGCGCAGGCGTCCTGTGCGGAAGGTCGGGAGTTCAATTCCCGGTCGAGTCAAACCAATGACTTATAGAATTGATACTTGTCATTTCCTAACCAGGCGCTCGGCATTATTAGGATAGGACAAGGACTGGTTAGGTCAGTGTCAGGAAAATGTGACTGAGTGGGATATCAGGTCATGCCGCAGGTGGCCTGGTCTCCCAGTGGGGCAGCACTATAAAGTTGTCATGAGTGTGCACTGTCACATGTCGATATCCGTCCTGATATGATCCTAGATGTTGCCAGGACGTAAAACTCCAACAACCAACCAACCAACCAAACTAAGTTATCCCCAATCACTTTTAGCTCTGAATTATCATGATATTGGACGACGTAAGAGAATAATGACTAGGATAATGATGCTAATATTGGAAACACCATAAACAAGTTTACAGAAATTATAGCTTAAAGGAAATCAATCCATATGGATTATGACCACTACTGCACAGCGTCGAAAACAAGTGCATGTACTTAACCGTTATGAGCAGAATAAACAACCAATCACAATAACAACAACAAAAAAACACCCAAAAAACCTATCTGATAGTAGTGTCAAAAGACTGGTGGTGGATGGTGGTGGATGTGGTATAGCAATAGCACCCGCACGCACATGTTCAGCCGATCGCGTGGAAATAGAAACGCGACGGTAGTGTGTGTGTATATATATATATATATATATATATATATATATATATATATATATATATGTGTGTGTATAGTATATGGAGTATATATAATGCAGCATATATATTATATATACAGCAAATATAGCATATTCCGCATATATATCATATTCAGCATATATAGCAATATGCAGCATATATAGCATATACAACATATATAGCATATACACCATATACACCGTGTATACAGTATGTACAGTATATACATATGCTCGTAGTCAGGCGATAATATACCATTTAATTCAAATCGAGAGCTTTCTGGGGCTGCCATCTTGGTTTTTGGGTTGTTATTTTTCATTCTCTTCCATTTCACCAACTCTATGCCAATATAGATAACTACTCCTCACACAGTTAATTCCCATTTGAAGCCGGTTTTGCTCGGATTTAGACATGGTTGTCATTCACCCCATACTCTGGCTTGGGGTACCGGGCACGGTGGCCGAATGGGAATAGCGCGGACCTCGCGTGCAAGAGATCAGGAGTTCGGGTGCTGGTCAAGTCAAACCAATGAGTTATAAAATTGATACTTGTCGCTTCCTAGCCTGGTGCTCGTCATTAATAGGATAGGGCAAAGACTGGTTAGCTAAGTGTCAAGATAATATGACTGAGTGGGATATCATGGTACTGGTGGCCTTGTCCCAGTGGGGCAGCACTATGAAGTTGCCATGAGTGTCCACTGTCACAAGTCGGTAACCATCCTGATATGACCTTAGATGTTGCCAGGACGTAAACTCCAACAAGCAACCATTTTATCTAGGCTATGACCTGATACACCTCAGTGCGCTCAGCCTCCCCGGCTCGGCGTGCCCTGACCCGGTGTGGCGGTTTCAGCCTGTTCCCGTGCTCAGCCGTGTCCCTCGCTTCTGCGCATGCGTCAGAATCTAATAAACATGGCCGTAATCGATTAACATCGGGTCATCCGAGTCATCAGAATTTCAAATAGAACGCGGCGAGTGGAGTCGACAAATACACGTGCCATGTGCAAAAAAAGAATAACTTAGATTAATTAAATGGAAATATGGGTAAACTAGGCCATCATAAAATACTTTAAATCCTATTTTGCTGTAGTTTTATCGGTTATTAAAAAAAAAGAAAAAATTGTCCGCTCGAGCGTGGAGAAGCGTATTCGATTATTCGACCCGAGTTTGTAGGATGTGCGCATGCGCCAAGAAGTGGCTCGGGTGACCCGAGTTGATGCGAAATCCGCGCATGCGCAGAAGCAACAGGACACGGCTGAGCACGGGAACAAGCTGAAACCGCCACACCGGCGTTCACCGCATTGCATATGCACACATATATATATTACAAGTGGGAGGAGGGTGTGCATAGACTACATCGCCATTCCAGCGCCGTGGTGCATTGTGGGATGGGTCAAAGCAAAACAAACCCGCGAGAAGCACATTGCACATGTTAATACACTGGGTGCAGCTATGAAATGTGCTAGTTTCAGCTCATCTCAGCTCTTGTTTGAAACATTGAACACTAACTAAAAAATATATGTAATAAATTAAGATATTAATCTTGTATCCAGCATTGCCTTTACATCAATATAATCAGCACATCTTATGCCGTGCACATTTAGATTTAGACAAATCTGGGTACTCAGACTAGTGTTAGAGCCATAGCCAGAGTCAGTTTTACTTATTTTATTCATGTTTTTATTTATATCCTATGGTTAATGACATATGTAGAAATAGAAAATGAGTAGGGTTAATCAGATATTGGTTATATATTTCTTTGATACAAGGTTTTGTTGACACATTTGACATTATAATATTTAGAACAAGAATTACTTATGTCTAATCAATGGTGATGTAAACATCAGCCTGTAAAGTGACTGAAATTGTATGTTTCATAGCTCAAAATGCTTAATTATGGAGAGTTGTGTCTTAAACATATTCATTATATTATTATATTGCATCCATCCATCCATGTTTGTGCCAAATTGTTATGTGTTTTTATTAATTTTGAATAAAATCGAAGTTTTGCCCTATGCTTATCGTCAAACTCAATGGTTGTACATCTTTGCTTTGCTGCCAGCGCCGTTTTTAGCGCATGCGCAATCGGAACGGTGATCTAGTCTATTGGGAAAATTCAGCGCTTGGTGGAAATTTGCATAACTTCATCCAGTAATGTACATGGTACTTCCCTTTTTAAGAGACCTGGTGTATAAAATATGGAGAAGTACCATCGATCCCTGGCAGTACCATGCCGCCACCAATGCCACCAACGCCACCAATACCACCAACGCCACCAACACCGACCCATGCAACAGGTGAGCAGTTTCCTCACCGATCTATCTGAACTGACTCCGCAGCACACAGTAGGCCTACATTACCGGACGCGCTGGCCGAATGGATAGAAAGCAGTTCGAATCCCAGTCGAGTCAAAAGAATGACTTAACAAATTTGATTCTTGTCGCTTCCTAGCTTTGCCTGTCCTGATATGACCTTAGATGTTGCTCGGACGTAAAACAACAACAAACAAAGAACAAACAAACCTAGCTTGGCTTTAAGCGTTAACAAGATAGGGCAAGGACTGGTTTAGCTCAGTGTCAGGATAATGTGACTGAGTGGGATATTCGGTCATGGTGATGGCGGCCTGATTTCCAAGTGGGACAGCACTATAAAGTTACCATGAGTGCACTGTCACAAGTCGGTATCCATCCTTATATGACATTAGATGTTGCCAGGATGTAAAACTCCAACCACCAACCAACCAGAGTACATCAGCTCAGTTCATCCCCATGGCTCTAACCAAATACCTCGGTACGCTGTCGTGGGTTTGTTTGTTGTTTTACGTCCTAGCAACATCTAAGGTCATATCAGGATGGGTACCGACTTGTGACAGTGTGCACTCATGGCATCTTCATAGTGCTACCCCACTTGGAAATCAAGCCGCTGACACCATGACCCGATATCCCACTCATTCACATTATCCTGACACTGAGCTAACCAGTACTTGCCCTATCCTATTAATGCTGAGCGCCTCGCTAGGAAGCGACAAGTATAAATATGTATGTCATTGGTTTGACTCGATCAGGGTTCAAACCCACAAACCTATGGGTTCTGATCCCCCGATGTCCTAAAATAGGAGAAGGACGCTCAATTTATTCGGCCATCCCGTCTGCACTACACATTATGAAATTAATAGTATCTAACTGGGGGGAAAACACAATAAATTCTATTTGACAGAAAACACCTCGAACGACTCGTTATATATATTTGAAGAGTTCAGGTGCAAAACCCTGTAAACGCCAATCCAAAAATGTAATTAAAATATCAGATATCTACCTGAAGGTAATCGTAATTCTCACTAATTCCACTTGTCTTGTGATGAAATGGTTCTGGAGCAATGAACAAAAGAAATTGGAATTTGAAAAAAATGAATTTTTTGAAAGCTTGAGTAAAATTTCTATCTCAATTTGTGGGGATGCATTTACGAAGTTTTTGCACCTGAACTCATCTGTGTGTCTTTTCACAACTACTTTCTTACGGTTGCAGACCCTGCACCTATCAGCCAATTGCCATCTGTGCAAGCTGCATCGTATGAAGGAGACATCACGGTCGTTATCGGTTCAGTTATCGCTATAGTTATTATAGCTGCGGTGGTGCTTATTGTCTGGGCAATCTGCTGCAAGAAACGTCAGTCGCGACAACCGATAGAAAAAAAAGGTAAATCAATTAATCATATTTCCCAGCTTGGTTCAGGACTAAGTATTCAATTACTTCAATTAAGGCCTTAGCCAACCAATCCCATCAATATCTAGAAATGTACCGGACGTGGTGGTCGAGTCGGTAGAGCGCATGCCTCCAGTGCGGGAGATCGGGAGTTCGATTCCCGGTCGAGTCAAACCAATGACTTATACAATTGATACTTGTCGCTTCCTAGCTTGGTGCTCGGCATTAATAGGATAGGGCAAGGACTGGTTAGCTCAGTGTCAGGATAATGTGACTGAGTGGGATATAGGGTCATCGTGCTGGCGGCCTGATTTCCCAGTGGGGCAGCACTATAAAGTCACCATGCGTGCACACTGTCACAAGTCGGTGTTCGTCCTGATATGACTTTAAATGTTGCCAGGACATAAAATTCCATCAACCAACCAACCTAGATATATTTTTTCTTGTGAGATCGCCCAAATGTTACTCAGCTTTAAAGTAGATTGCGAAGCACAAGTTTTGTTAAGTTATTGAAATGTAACATGCAATCTTACTGATGGGTCAGCATCGTCTAGAATAACGTATTGTCGTGGGGGTGATGAAAATGGGAAATATTGCGCCTAGAGCAGGACTCGAACCCACATCTCTTTGCATTCCGGGCCAGTGTGCTAACCATTACACCACCTAGGCTCCCTGATATCAATACACTCCCCACGCCTACCTGTCTATGCGGTTACTTGCCTGAGAGGTCAGTGCAGACCACTACACTCGTCCCCCTGGAATTGTAAGTCTTGTAATGCTTACAATTACATACATACAGGCAATGCACCAACACATACATACACAGGGTAGGTTCAACAACCATACAGCGCAAAGCTTGTACAGGATCCTGATCACGGCAACCAGTGTCGTGGGGGTGATGAAAATGGGAAATATTGTGCCTAGAGCGGGACTCGAACCCACATCTCTTTGCATTCCGGGCCAGTGTGCTAACCATTACACCACCTAGGCTCCCTGATATCAATACACTCCCCACGCCTACCTGTCTATGCGGTTACTTGCCTGAGAGGTCAGTGCAGACCACTACAGTATTTTATCATTTCCAAAATAAAGTTATTGGTGCAAGATTACACCAAAAATATAGAGAGAGAGACATATCAAGGTAATTTGCAATTATCTTTTTGAATATAGGGAAAGTCTATACTCTATCAAGGATGACCAACATTATTCATGTTATCCTTGTAACCACTGTAACCTATCCTGATTTATATTGCCACTATTTTAACCATCAAATGTTCATATCGGAAGTACAATAACCAGGGCTGGGTAAAATGTATTCTTTTCTTGATAGGCACGAATCGAAACAAAGAGTAGTAAAAGACGATGTAAAAACTGAACTTGGGCTAATCCACAAATGGTATTTGCTAATATATGGTGTTTAGGATTCTTAAAATTGGCTATCATGGAACAATTGATGCGAATTGATGCAATTGATGTTATATCTTTTTGAAAAAAGAAGAGAGAAAACAAAGGAAGAAATAAGTGTTTAAAGACAATTCTAGAGTCATCTTGTACATTTATTGATGCATGCTCACCAAGTGCATAATACATATGTTGAACTGGAATTGCATGCAGTTACTATTACGACAAATAGTCAATTTATATTATGCTTCTATTATCGAACAGGTTTGTCATGTGGTTATTATTGCAACTGATATTGTCATTTATGTACCAACAAATTGTAATGAACGGCCGGAAGACCAGTGCTCTTGCGCTGACAAAAGACATTATTCGCTGAATAAAATACATTTAGTAAAAAAAATATGAATTAAGAGAAATTACTAATTGGCTATCGTTTGCTCTACCTTTCAGATTATGAGCCAATTAGACAACCTGTCAACAACGGAGGAAATAGGGCAATACTTGAACCAACACCTGTGCCTCCAATTCTTCAGCCATCCAATGTTTAAAGTCCACAATGTGACTCGGTTCGGATGACTAGGAAATAACGCCACGGCTATAATATTTAGGACTCGATGGCCACAAGGCAAGGATGTGGTTGTGGCATCTGCGAGATGACACAAAATAAATTATTCTTTCTGACACTATGTGGCTCATCGGTCCTAGTGGGCCTAAACAGAGATACTACAAGACAACATGCAGTCAGTTCGCAGGACAATATATCAGTATGTCAGTACACAGGACCATACTGTCAGTATGTCAGTGACTAGGACTACCGTCAGTATGTCAGTACACCGGACTACAGTCAGTACACAGGACCAGACTGTCAGTATGTCAATACACTGAACTAGTCAGTACATATGACTACAGTGTACTCAGGACCGTACTATGGTAGATGTGCACTCACCTCGAGTTGTTGTTCAGTTGTCCCAGCTCTGTCAGTCTCGTGACAGCTCTGTCAGCGCTGGTCGCTACTGCTTACTGATAACGAAGCAGCAGCCTGACTCCACAACCGGTGCGCGTCGCACGAACAACAGTAGGCTGTGGTATATCGAGATCCTCTCTGGTGGACGCTCTGCAAGAACAGCAGTAGGCTGTGGTATATCGAGATCCTCTCTGGTGGACAATCTGCAAGGACAGCAGTAGGATGTGGTATATCGAGATCCTCTCTGCTGGACGATCTGCAAGAACAGCAGTAGGCTGTGGTATATCAAGATCCTCTCTGGTGGACGATCTGCAAGAACAGCAGTAGGCTGTGGTATATCAAGATCCTCTCTGGTGGACGATCTGCAAGAACAGCAGTAGGCTGTGGGATATCGAGATCCTCTCTGGTGGACGATCTGCAAGGACAGCAGTAGGATGTGGTATATCGAGATCCTCTCTGGTGGACGATCTGCAAGAACAGCAGTAGGCTGTGGTATATCAAGATCCTCTCTGGTGGATGCTCTGCAAGAACAGCAGTAGGCTGTGGTATATCGAGATCCTCTATGGTGGACAATGCGCAAGAACAGCAGTATGCTGTGGTGTATCGAGATCCTCTCTGGTGGACGATCTGCAAGAACAGCAGTAAGATGTGGTATATCAAGATCCACTCTGGTGGACGATCTGCAAGAACAGTAGTAGGCTGTGGTATATCGAGATCCTCTCTGGTGGACACTCTACAAGAACAGCAGTAGGCTGTGGTGTATTGAGATCCTCTCTGGTGGACAATCTGCAAGAACAGCAGTAGGCTGTGGGATATCGAGATCCTCTCTGGTGGACACTCTGCAAGAACAGCAGTAGGCTGTGGTATATCGAGATCCTCTCTGGTGGACACTCTACAAGAACAGCAGTAGGCTGTGGTGTATTGAGATCCTCTCTGGTGGACAATCTGCAAGAACAGCAGTAGGCTGTGGGATATCGAGATCCTCTCTGGTGGACGATCTGCAAAAACAGTAGTAGGCTGTGGTATATCGAGATCCTCTCTGGTGGACACTCTGCAAGAACAGCAGTAGGCTGTGGTATATTGAGATCCTCTCTGGTGGACAATCTGCAAGAACAGCAGTATGCTGTGGTATATCGAGATCCTCTCTGGTGGATGATCTGCAAGAACAGCAGTAGGCTGTGGTATATTGAGATCCTCTCTGGTGGACAATCTGCAAGAACAGCAGTATGCTGTGGTATATCGAGATCCTCTCTGGTGGACGATCTGCAAGAACAGCAGTAGGCTGTGGTATATCAAGATCCTCTCTGGTGGACGATCTGCAAGAACAGTAGTAGGCTGTGGTATATCAAGATCCTCTCTGGTGGAAGATCTGCAAGAACAGTAGTAGGCTGTGGTATATCGAGATCCTCTCTGGTGGACAATCTGCAAGAACAGCAGTAGGCTGTGGTATATCGAGATCCTTTCTGGTGGATGATCTGCAAGAACAGCACCAGGCTGTGGTGTATCCAGATTCTCTGGCGGATGATCTGCACGAACAGCAGTAGGCTCTTGTAAATCCTGAGTGTTTGGCAGATTATCTGTAGCAGTGGTGCCATTGGGAGCTGGTACTAAAGGTTTAACGACTGTAGGTGCATCAGCTGCATGCTTAATAATTCCGGCAGGGCTCTGACCGGTGGTTAACCAACAATCAATGGATTTCCCAAGTCCACATGAGCTGGCTTAAGCCGATCCAGTGAGTTAGTTTCGATGTTTTTTTCCCATCTGGGTTTTGAATGATTGACTCCTACTTCAACCACTCGATATGGGCCAGAATAAGGCAGCTGCAGGGGTTTCTTTAAACAAAAATTGTTATTGAGGTTGTATTTATACTGTCCATAGCATATAAGCCCGGGTACCCAGGCTTGTTTTCAATGCTGGCCAGTTGTAGTGTTGGTGTTATCTTACCACACAGTAGCTGCTGATAAGTAATTTGATTTTGTTCTACTCTTATTACTAGACTAGCCTACTCCTATTTACATATCATAGCCTTGTACGTAGCTGTGTGGTGTGTTATCTGGCTACTTTTGACATGGTTACCTTCCATTGGGTGTCCCGCTGGTGGGCCATGAGATATCACATGCCCCTTTGCAGTGCAGCTTAGTAGGGGTTTCCTAGCCTTATTTTGCACAGATATTTTTTGTAAGTTTTTAGGTCAGGAATTTGTCGTTCCTTTACCGTTTGGGCATTCCACACCTTGGCAGCCATTTCCAGCGTGCTTCTATCATGAGCTTTTATTTGACTTCTGGTCTGCTTTAGTAGTGGCGCATTATTTGCTCTAGTAGCCATTTGTGGTTTTGTTAGGAGTTTATTGTTTTGACTATAGCTATATGCTAATGTTTTCAAGTGGATTATTCTCCTATGTTCTAGTAATTTCACTTCCTTGCATATATGAATATATATCAGTCGAAATTCCATGTGTCATATTTTATTATTATCATTGTAAATGGATAGAGCATCATGTGATCTCCTCATGCAGTCTCAAACCGTTATTACTATGAATACTGATTGACCCAACATGTCAAATGTGTATGGAAGAGATCTCACATCCCTCAAATAGAATTAAGCGAGGAATTAAAACCATTCAAGCAAACATTCCACATTCCTCAACTAGGGTAAAGAGAGGAATTAAAATCCTTATTACAAACATTCTTTCTATTATAATACTAATACTCATTGTTATGTTTTTATACGAAAGAATTTCCCTTCAGACTTACCAGAAGGACTTTTGTCAAAAGCCTTGTTTAAATGAGATGATCAAATGCAGTAATGACATGAGAAATAAAACATGATGGAATATTTTAAAGAAATTCTTGTTCTATTTGATTATAGTTTGTGTTTATACGTTGATTTTGTTGAAGTACAAAGACATCTCATATAACACCTGAGGTTATTTAATTTTAAGTCTGCACTGTTTTAATCATATACCATTTAACTCATTCACTCATTCACATATCATTGCTACCCAGGGCAGAGATAACGAAGAAGCAGGAGTGGGAAGAACATAACTTTATTCCCTTGACAGGCAGGATCATCAGCTCACCGGACCTGCCCTAATAAATGCGGATGCGCATTAACCGAAAACAAGATCTGATATGAATTGGGGGCTATATAATCAGTAAATGTAGATCATATAATTGACTACATGAAGGAATGCAATAGCATAGTACAGATTACAAATGGAAATCAAAGGCATATATCAAAATAATAGGAACATATAATTGAACATCGTAAATCAAGGTAATAATATTGAGTCATTTTTGTTGAATCAAGTAATGTTTTTATTTTAGGTTGTTCAGGTCTGCTAAACTGGGTCAAGTGCATTGGTAGTGGGTGGGTGGGTAATTGAGAAGAGATGCTGCTCTGACCGGGGTCAGTGGATGAGTGTCTGAGCGGAATACAGGCTTCCCGTGCGGAAGGCCGGCAGTTCGAATCCCGATCGATTCAAACCAATGACTTACAAAATTGATATTTCTCACTGCCTAGCCTGGTGCTTGGCATTATTAGGATAGGGCAAGCACTGGTTAACTCAGTGTCAGGATAATGTAACTGAGTGGGATACAGGGGCATGATGCCATTGGCCTGATCTCCAAGTTGGACAGTGCTGTAAAGTTGCCCGGAGTGCACACTGTCACAAGTTCGTACTGATATGACCTTAGATGTTGCTAGGACTTCCGTTTTGTCATATATGATCTTGGTAATTCACTTTGCTACAACTCCATGCCTCACAAACACAGATTTGTTGTTCATTCAGGGAACAATTAAACTAAATTTAAAAAAAGGCTATATTACTGGGATACCTAAGTAACATAAAATGTTATTATCATCAGATATACTCTTCCAAATATACGTGGGTGCATCTTTGGTATAAAATGACGTTAATCAACAATATTTTTCAGATGTAAGAAAATACGATGTAAATAGTGGATTGATACGGGATACCCATCAAATCTTCCTGTAGAAAACACGGGTCAGAAATACCTTCCACATGTTGGTATATATTACGCGAAAATGGAACACATGCTGCAATAAAAATAAACTGAATAACTCATCAGAGATTGTCTCGGTGATTAGCAAAGAATCATCTTAACATGTTGTGTCTCAAGTCATAACATTGATCCTTTTTTTATCATAACGAGCTGGCATTAGAGGCCCAATAGGGCCTAGATCAGCCAGAACAAGATCTGTAAGTTAATCTGTAAGTTAATTGATCTTGATTGGTAGATTCCAATGGATTGCATATGATAAACAGATTCGTATAGTCGTGGGAATCTATGGGTTCCTTACTACACCACAGAATCGTAGCTATGACTTGTAATTCAGAATTTAAAGTAGTGTATATACAAAATTGAGCAATAATGATGAAGTAGATAATTGACAGTGGTCAGTATATCCAAAAAGGCAAAGCTTGTTTTATTTAACCATGCCTCGAGAGTACATTGCTTTTCATATCATCGGCTATTGGACGTCAAACATGATCATTCTTACATATATTTCTTTGGAGGAAACCCACTGCCACCACATAGCTACTCTTTCCGATAAGCAGCAAAGGGTCTTTTATGTGCACTTTCCCACAGACAGGACAGCACATACCACAGCCTTTGATGAGCCAGGTGTGGACCACTGGTTGGAATGGAAAATAGCCCAAACTGCAAAGAGGTCCACTGAGCAGGATTGACAGGATGACCGACACCTTCACAGGTGGACACTACTGCCTGAGCCACATCCCGCTCACACCAGTACCATGAGCCAAATGCCATTAATGAAGTGTCATATATGCATATTCCATTAAGTAACAATTAATATTGATTAGTCAATGTCAAAATCTTTCTACCGATAATGAACATTGGGCGTTTGTGAAATTGTAAGCAGGGCATTTTGGTTTTGGAATTGTTGAAAATTATCTGAGCTAAATAAAACATATCTTATTATTTAATTGAAAATCAAATAAAGAAAACATAGATATTTAGATCTCATTCGATTGGAAAGGAAGATACATCCCTCTCATATAACTAGACCATGCTTGCTAATTTCCCTTCAATTATGGTTCCAGTTGTTATCTTCCGCATGTCAAAGTTGCCAATGGCCAATAAGCGAGTTCAGCATTGACCGCACGCATGTGCGGGTCCGACTTCCGGTCGTCGCTGTCGGGATAAACAAAGCCACGTTTTGCACTGCAGGTATGGCTGTGAGCAATCTTCTTACAGAAAAAATTTAATATCTCTAAAACCACACCACCTAGAAACAAATCGCATGGTACACATATAGAAAAATGTTTACCAAGAAGATTATATTAAATTGATATGGTTAGGGTTCTGGATTTCTATTAATTTTGAATAAAACTAATGTTTCGCACTGCGCGTACCAGCAAACTCAATGGCAGTGAGCAATCTTCTTACAGAAAAAATGAAATATCTCTAAGACCATACCACCTAGAAACAAATCGATTGGTACACATATAGAAAACATGTTTACCAAGAATATTATATTAAATTGATAAAGTTAGGGTTCTGGATTTCAATTAATTTTGAATAAAACTAACGTTTCGCACTGCGCGTTCCAGCAAACTCAATGGCCGTGAGCAATCTTCTTACAGAAAAAGTGAAATATCTCTAAAACCACACCACCTAGAAACACATCGCTTGGTATACATATAGAAAACATGTTTACCAAAAAGATTATATTAAATTGATAAGGTTAGGGTTCTGGATTTTTATTAATTTTGAATAAAACTAACGTTTTGCACTGCGCGTAGTCACGCAGTAATGATGCACGTGGGTTTGTTTATCCCGATGACTTCCCATCAACTACCGCGCGCCCGAGATGCTGAACTCGCTTATACTTCTTCAGTAATTTTATTTACGTATATATATTTCAAAATGATTGACCCTTTTTAAATAGTCTTCAAAGAAATCATTCAAACTTAAATAGCCATACAGAAAAAGATGTCAACGTACAAATGCTAAGCGGAAGAAACTGTACGGATCTCGAGAATGAACTGCAACAACATCTTGTAGCCTGGTCCCCTGACATTTTTCAAATAGCTGATTAATGACTTGTTTTCATAAAATGCTATCAAAACTGATTTGAAGAAAAGATTAAACTAAAAGAACGCCATAAAATACATTAGGAGGTTACTTCCATTGGGCAGAACTGCTAGAAAAGCTATCCGATGTAAAAAGAAATAAAAATAAAAAGTGTTGGACTGCTGGGTTATCTACATATTTTCGCGCCAATCCCGAATCAAATGAACTAACCTGCTAACTGTAGGGACCTATTGCTTAATATTTATCTTTCAAAGTCAGTCCTCTGTGGAGGAGTGGTTAGAATGTCTGACTTTTTTCTAGGTCACACTCCTAATCTTAAGGTTAGTGGTTAGATTCACCATGCCATCACCTCTGCGAATTTGGATTTCCACTGCTGTGTATAACTTAAGCTAGGATTCCCACGCGGTATGCGGCATGCGAATGCAGCATGTGGCATGTGAATGGGTTGATTCCTTTCACGTGGTATGCGGCATGTGGCATGCAGCGATTTGGTTTGACTAGTACACAGTAACAACTTTAAAAAGTCCATATTTTCTTTAATATTAGAGCGATTTTCTCAAATGACGTGTCATTTTATTTAAAATTCAATATACTAACAGGGGAAATCCATTAAATCAAGCTCGAAACTCTTTTTGCAAATTACTGGATGTTGTATATGCGGTGTAGATACCCAATGTGATAGGGGAAATCTCCCCCACCGTTAAGTGAAACCCCACACCCTGCCTTATCAGGCATGTTGAGAGAGTTTTGTATACGATCTGTGGTTTAGTTTCGATACCATACGGGAAACACACCAGCTGGTGGGTTTCCCCTTGCGTTTGGCATTCGCATGCCACACCTCTGGCTACAGGGACCGATTCAGTTGCCGCATTCACATTCGCATTCGGAGGCATGGAAGCACCCCCCATTCACTTAGATGCTTTTCCATTTTTTGCCACATTCGCATTCGCATGCCGCATCCCACATGTAAGGAATGCTAGCTGTAGGGCCTACCGCATCATCAAAGGCCCGTTGCTCTTATACCATCACTAAATGGAGCGGGCCTTTGACTTGGGTCGATAAAAGTGTAGGCTCTGGCTTTCTATCGACCAACTGTCTGATGGTGAAAACAAGACTATCCAGACTTATCCATGATAGGCAGAATAAATTTTCTAGAAAAGAAAACAATATTTTGGAGTGATCAAAGTGGAGACATGGTTGGTTTTCAAGATGGAGGAGGAGGAGGCTCTTTTTATCCCAGGAACTATGGTACATGTAAAATACAGTTTCTTACTAGTAGCAACTGAAATGGATATACACAACACTAATCGACTGTACAAGTTGAATAGTTAGATCGGTTTGAACAGGATGGCTATAGGTAAAGGCCCTGTCACACTACGACGCTTCCGCCGGCGCGCCGGCAACGCACAAAATATTTGCAACCCGTCGAGAAACGTCAAACTTTTCAGCGCTTTGGGAGAAAGTTTGACGCGGCGCAGCGTGTTAGTGGCGGGTTGGAGGCGCATTATTGGCGCGTTATTGGCGCGTTAGTAGCGTGTTATTAGGATGTCTGTAGCGTGTCGGTAGCGTGTTATTGGCGTGTTGTCGGCGCGCTGTCGGCGCGTTTACGGCGTGGAGGCAGCGCATTGGTATCGTGTTAGTATTGCGTGAACCCGTACATACCCGCCAGCAACACGTTAGGACGCGCCCGCAGCGCGTCCACAGCGCGCGGCCAACGCATCCAGGTGCGCCGGCAACACGTCCAACGCGCCGAGAAACGCTGGAGCAATGCCAATGGCATGCCCACAACATGTCGATGGGACTTTCCCGACGCGCCGACGGAACGCTCCCATTTTGGGGGGAAAAAAGCCAACGTTAACCAACGTTGATCAACGTCCTGCCAGCGTACGGCCGGCGCGCCGCCAACGCGTGTCGACGTGTTGCTAACGCGTCAGTAACGCGCCCTCCAACCCGTTGGCGCGCGTCGCCGCGCATCCAAAGTTTTGTGCATGCACAAAACCTCGACGCGCCCCGATGCGCCCCGACGCGCGCCGACGTGTCCATTCACACGTTGCTATGTACCGACGCACCGGTAACGCGCCGGCAACGCGCCGGCAACGCGCCGGTAACGTACCGGACGTGTACCGACGTGTTGAACAAAAACCCAACCCGTCGGCACGCGTCGAAGCACGTTGGTGAGAAACGTCGTAGTGTGACAGGGCCTTTACACACTGATGTCACAACCGAAAGACCGGAAGACCGACCATCTTTGAGATACTACCAGGCTAAAGAAGACCTTTGTTCTATACATGATGTAGTATAGTTAAAGTGTATTACTGAGATTATTTAGATCACAATGCATTGGAACCTAGTCAACATACAAAAAGCTATATCCTACTAGTGTATTTATCCAAAAGCTAATTTTGGGGAGAGTGGGGTAAGTTGGAACAATTTTCACCAACATATTTACATTAAATGAACAACTTTAATTCAGGTAAATAAAAGTGTACACATATAAGCATACATGTATGCTACAAATGCAGTTCATAACATTGGTAAAAGTTTTGACAGTTACTCATATTATTAACTTATGACATAAGCATCTCATGTGTTCCAACTTACCCCACCCATGGGGTTAGTTGAAACATAGCCGGGGGTTAGTTTGGTTAAAAGCTTATATAAACATTTAAAATGTTATCTACTTGACTTTTAATAGTTTGCACAGAGTTCAGATAATGTTTTTGCATACTATTCTACAATGTGGACTACCAATTTATGTCAAGATCTAGAAATACCATATACATGTGAAATGGGCGAGACAATACTCGAGCTGTGGCCATTGTGGGCTTGGGTCGAGCAACCCGCTGTAATGAACGTGTTGACACCGTGAGCTATGTTATGGAACTGTTTATTCAAGTCTTGGATTCCCAGCATGCCCTAGTCTGGACTCACCATGACTACCCACTAGGAACATAAGATGTCATCTTACGATCAGCATACAATTACCAATGTTCATGGAAGATACATCCATATGTTAATACATGAAATTTATATTCAATACATCCTACATAAAATAACAATAAACATATAACTTAGAGTAAGCCTAACGAATAACATGAACATCCCCCAGTCATAACATACATAAGGTGATATACAAGTGACGTCAATTACATTTGAATATGTATTGTGATGAACTACTATATAACAAGTATATAATCCTTATAGCATATACGAACAGGCTTAAATATTTCAATTCCTAACTAGGAACATCCGAATCTGATTGGTTGTCGAACCTTCCACCCATATCGTGATATGTACTGTGAAGGCTTGTCATGAATTATATGAGGTGTGACTTTGTTTTGTGTACTCGTGGAAAACCGTGCATTCTTGCTATGTGAGCATTTTGTATTCTTGGGACATTTAAAAATGTATTTTCTATTCCTGCGTAATATGTTTTTGTCATCATTAATAATTATATAATCTCTGGGACCCGGAGTATGTGTCTCCACGACTGTCCCAGACTTCCATTCATTATTATGATTTTTATATTTGATATCATCACCTATCAAAATCTGCGGTAATGTGGATCCTGCACGAGTGTCAAAGTATTTTTTCTGTCTTCTCTGAATATCTTGCATGACCTGCAATTTTGACCCTTGTATGTATGGCATTAAATGAGTATCCATCACAGGCAAATGAGTTCTCAACCTCCTCGACATTAATAACTGGGCCGGTGAAGCCCCAATACCTGGTAAGGTAGTGTTTCTGAATGTGAGTAAACCTAAATGGACGTCACCCCATCATTAGAGGCCTTTTTTATCATTAATTTAATTGTTTGCACAAAACGCTCAACCTGACCATTGCTTTGCGCATGCATGGGATTAGTGTACACAGGGGTGAACTCATACATATTTGCAAAATTGTTATACTCCATACTCGAGAACTGAGGTCCATTATCGGAAACAATGTAACGTGGGATCCCATATTGTGCAAAAGTCTGTTTGAGCGTATCAATTATTGCCTTGCTCGAGGTCTTATGCAATTTAACCACCTCAGGGAATTTTGTGTAATAGTCTACCATTAGAATGTAATCTATGCCATTTACATGAAATAAATCTATACCTATTTTATAAAAGGGTATGTTCATAACTTCGTGATTAACCAAAGGTTCTTTGTGTTGGGAATTCCTAAATTCTTGACATATCGGACACCTTGAAATCACATCTTCCAATTGTTTGTTCATACCCGGCCAAAAAACAGTGTCCCGTGCCAACTGTTTACAACGGACAACACCATAATGCGATTCGTGGAGCTTAAGTAACATTTCTGATTGCATAGAAATAGGAATTATGATTTGATCACCCTTTAACATCAAACTCTCCCTAGGCATGATTTCCTGACTATAAGTGTAGTAAGGTTTTATATCAGGTCGTATATCAATGCTTTTATCTGGCCAACCATTCCTAATGAAGTGAAGGATTTCCTGTAACGTGCGATCAGTCCCAGTTGCACATCGGATGCGGTGCAAGACATCAGTATCGACACTCACAACAGCTACAGACAGTTCTTGATCGAACAGATCGTTTGGTTCAACACTGGTAGTATGCACCCTTGAAAGGGTATCTGCAAAGTAAAGGGTAGGACCCTTAGCATACACTACTTTCAAATTATAATTTTGTAAACGCAACTGCATTCTTTGCATATGAGCCGACAACTCATGCAACGGCTTCAGCATAATCGACACTAATGGCTTATGGTCAGTTTGTACGATAATTTCATTGCCAAAAATATATTCATGAAATTTTCTACACCCAAAACAAATAGCCAGAAGTTCTTTCTCAATGACCGCATAACTAATTTGAGTGTCATCCAATGCTTTTGATGCCATTGCTACAGGTTGCTCATTCTGTAAGATTGTTGCCCCTAACCCATATTTGGAGGCATCAACCTGTAATACGATCTGTTCCATACTATTGAAAAATCTTAGAATGGGTGCACTAGTTAACAATCCCTTCAGTACTTTGAATGCTTTAATCTGTGCCTCTTCCCAATGCCATGCTATCTCCTTTTTTAACACTGTTCGTAGGGGCTTAGTAATGTCTGCCATGTTCGGTATGAATTTGCTAACATACCCCATCATCCCCAAAAATCGTTGTATCCCTGGTTTATCAACCGGTTCAGGCATATCTAAAATTGCCTGTACTCTCTCCTGATTAGGTTGAAGTCCTTTTGCTGTCACTAGATGACCCACATAATTGACACTAGTCTGACATATCTTTGATTTTTTCGGGTTCAACTTAAGATGCATGGCCCTAGCACGAGAAAGAACTGCTTCTAAATGAATGTTATGCTCTTTGACAGTTATGCCATGAATTAGGATATCATCAGATATCACATGGACCCCTGGCATACCTTGTAACATCTCGTTCATCTCTTGTATAAAATTATCACCTGCCATCTTGATACCAAAGGGCAACCGCGTATACCTGAAACGACCCCAAGGAGTGCTGAATGTGCATAGCTTCGAACTGGCCTCATCCAATTGGATCTGCCAATACCCGCTATTCGCATCTAACACAGAAAAATATTTGGCGCCATGCAATTTCCTACAACCTCCTCAACCGTACGAACAGGATACGGGCCACGTAAAATTGCTTTATTAAGCTTAGTCGGATCCAAACAAACCCTAATTTTTCCCGGTTTCCTGACAACCGTTATGGAACTGACCCATGGGGTCAGTTCAGTTTCTTAAACAATCACACCTAAATCTAACATACGTGTCAATTCTCTCTTAACATCCTCAATAACCGCTAACGGGATCCTACGTGGAGGGTCAATGACTGGGGGTACACTAGGATCAATATGAATAGTAGCATTTACTTTTATTAAACCCAACCCAGAGAACACATCAGAATATCTATTTACCAAATTCCTCGCAGTATCCTCTGTTGCACTGGTATCACATCCTACTTCATTAATCCGAGTCAACAGTCCTAAATTTACACACGCCCCTTTCCCAAGGATAGCGCTCCCAGCACTGGTAACTTGGAACAGTAGGTCACGTCCTTTCACGTCCAGACGTAACTCCCCCACAGGCTTGATTCGTTGCCCATTGTACGTCACTAGTCGACATCTCGACGGTTCCAATTGAACATCCGTCATCTTGTCGAACACCTCCAACAGCAGTATGTTCGCCTCCGAACCTGTATCCATCTTGAACTGAACGTCACAATCACCAACACGTAATGTTGTATACCACAGCTCATCAGAACACGTATCCTCACAACACACGGCCCCAACAAACAAATCGTACTCATGGCAACCGTCTCCATGCACACCATCATTGTTATCTGGGTCAATGGTTACTTCATTAGCCGTGTTTACACGGAGAAGTTAATTCGCTTCATATAAATCGCGTTGCCTAGTTCGCCTCAGATTCGCCGTGTAAACGCGCCACTGAAGCGTATTAGGGCTGATTCGCTTCATATAATTCGCTTATTGTAAGCCGCCTGGCGAGGTGGTTTATATGAAGGGGACTACGAAAGTCGCTTCATAAAAGCTCGTGTAAACACTAGCGGTTTATTTGAGGCGGATTAATGACGTCACACGCATGCGCACTCCACTATTTTTTTTGTTTTCTTCCGGTGAACCGCGCACGTTGCCAGTGTTGTCGTGGACGGAGCGAGGCGAAGTTCACACTCATTTTTTCCCATCGAAAACAACAGCTAACAATGGCGTGTAGTTCAAGTGAACAGGCCAGTAAAAGGGACAACTGGGACGACGAAGAGATCCGCCTGCTGATCACGCTTTGGGGAGACGATGGCGTGCAAAGTCAACTAGAGAATTCGGGCAGGAATATTCATATTTATCGGCGTTTGGCTGCACGATTGAACCGGGCGTCTGGTGCAGGGAGGTGCGAGAGAACCGCCTTTTCCTGTCGGACAAAAGTAAAGAGTTTAACACAAATGTACCGAAAGTGCCGCGATAACAACAAGTGAGTAGTTGTCATATGAGATAACTGTGTTTCATAACAAATAGATCTAAAGCCGTGTTTGTCGCACTCAAATCAATTAGCCGGCAATTGTAGTACGGTATTAAAAAAGATCACCACCCCCAGTATCGCTACATTTCCTGAATGAAGTGCTGTAATTAATTTTAATCACACATGGCCTATTAACACGACACCTCTCAATAGTATTGATCTTTATTATTCTGGCTAACCTATTTCATTCGGAACACATCTCCACACATTGTGTCAATACAAAGTGTCACATGTTTAACTTGTGGATAATGGATGCTTTATAAAAAAAAACATATTGCTCGCCTTTTGCTCGCTTCGGCCGCCGGCTAAATTTTCCATGACGTCATCTCATTACCATATTCCTTTGTTCTCAAGTGTCCATCTGCTTAACATATTTTACACCCCACCGATTAGGCATATATCACAGACATTACTGGAACTAGCTCCGATTAGTTATACAGCCAACTTATGTGATTAAAAATGTGTTTACTAGTCTGTTTATTCATCTCCCAATAATTTTGCAGTCGCAGTGGGCGGGCACCCCAGACCTTCAGGTACTTCGAGGCCCTCGATGAGATTCTGGGTACAAGACCGACAGCCGTACCCGTCAACTACCTCGACACTGACCACCTGTCGATGGAACAAGGTAAGGCCAACGAAACTGTACTGATTATTGAAATGCTACTTGTACACACAACGGCCACACACATGTCTTGCAAACGACAAACAAATGTACATAAAATAAAAGACATCGACTACTATGCTACATAATGTAGCTATTTTATATACAAGCTTAGCGACATGTATACTTCGCTTCATCCAGTTTGCATTCTCAAGAGTGCATCTTGTAGGAGCACAACAAATTACCACTGAGGTAATTTTTGCCTGTGGACGGCTTCGACCTGCAGCGAACTAGTTTACTCCATTTAACGGTTAATTAATGTGAGTAACAACACCACCTAATATGACACCTGAAGTCAGTGGTTGTCTGACCCGCCCCCTGATTCGCCATATCCCACATCGACTCTATAGGTGTGTGTGGGGGGTGTGGCTCAACCACACGCAGTCGAGGTCAGGCCAGTTGGGGTCTGACCGGTGGTGACCCGTCCCGCCACCTAGCGCAGTGTAGTGGTACTGCGCTGGTGGCGTCGTAGTCTCCGCTGCTACCGCGTGATAGTAGAGCTCATGTTCAGACTACTACACTTACAACCGAGTTCAGTAACATTCGCACAAAACATAACCTAATTTATAATTTTTTTGCAGAAGGTGCCACAGAAGACTTGCTACTGGGGGCAGAGGAGGAGGTCGCCCAGGACATCCTCGTCGACGTAGAAGTCCAGTTGGACACTGACCTCGGCACACCTACAGAGAATGCAGCAGTAGAAGGTCGTCCCGCTGCCACCCAGCCTAGGCAACCCACAGAGCCAAGTAAGGATTTCTCTAGTAAAATGA
Organism: Branchipolynoe longqiensis; assembly: GCA_030323885.1. NCBI lineage: Eukaryota > Metazoa > Annelida > Polychaeta > Phyllodocida > Polynoidae > Branchipolynoe > Branchipolynoe longqiensis. The sequence goes on along the minus strand of CM059190.1, from coordinate 60,214,343 downwards.
AGCACTCGCTAACATTATATGACACCGCATGCTAAATTGTCACCATCATGGTGTCTCTGGGATGTTTTGCTCTGTACAATTTGGTCGCTTTAAATCTGGTTATATAAATAAGGTGTAGTACAACCTAGTGCTTTGCAAGCGAGTTATACGTGCAGAGGATGCAAAATGTAAACCTATATATGAACGACGGTAAAAGAAAAATATGTAAAAAAAACATTGTTACAGGCTAATTTGGCATTGCCGGTGTACACACATTACGCCCATTTGTATGTTCTTTAGTATTTGGAGGCTTTACATGTGGTTAGCGCACTAAAGGGTAGTACAACCTAGTGCTTTGAAAGTGGGTCATAGGTCCATATGATGGAGAATGTAAACCTCTATATAAACGCAGAAAAAAAAAATATGTCAACCACACAGTTTTACAGGCGGCTTATGCATGGCCACTGTACACACTATTTGCCTCCTTTTTTATGTTCATGGCCACTACACTGGTTTTCCATGTACGCGCATATATCTACCAATGTGGTTAGATTAAAAGATTACAAGTAAGAAAAGTTCATGTAACGCTAATGAAGGCCAATGCGCTTAACTACTGTGCGTCACCAAATTATGTACCTAATTGAAAATACGGAAAAAACATTTTGCTAGTTATTAACACCAACGCTATTGTTATTCCAGCCACGCCGAGACGCACCACGAAAGGCGTTGGAAAGAACGAGCGGGTGATGACCAACCTCATCTCCCAGTTCATCACCGCCCAGCGCGAAACCGCCGCCCTCTTCCACGACCATGAACAAAGGAGGATGGAACGGGAGATGGACATGGAGGAACGGCGCCTTGGAAGGGAGGTTAAGATGGAGGAAAATCGTCAGCAAAGAGAGAAGGAGAACCACGCTGAACATAGAAAACACGAAGAGAGGATTGTCAGGCTGATCCTGGCCGGCCAGCGTACATCACCACCAACGCAACAACATTTCCAAAGTGCTACGACAGAGGGTCTCACACGGATTACCCTACTCACCCCACAACAGCAACAACAGCCACAACAGCAACAACAGCCACAACCTGGACCCTCACATGACATTAGTCCCACTGCAAGCTATTTTGAATACAAATAACCTAACATCTATGACATTTGTGGGATGACAGTTGTGTGTAAAGGTTTAGGGCGATTTATGTAAGCCTTTTTAGGAAACAGTATAGTCCAAATTTGTTGCCCATTTACCGTCGTTCATGCCAGGCTATTTGTTTACTGTGTATTCCTTGAAACGTGACCTTTCCTACTTGCCATTTCAATAAAATGTGCTAGTAGTTCCCAATCTTATTTGTTTGTTCCATGTTTTGTACCCACTTACATCTCAGATTATTTGGACTATCTCGGGACTTGCCTGAAGAATTACTTATATAGCAATTGATTTCCAGTGTTTAACTCTGTTACTAATGCAGTGTTACATCGCATATTGTTTATGTGAAATATTCATTACGATTGGAAGGACACACAAAAAACGGAAACATAAATGCCATTTTAATGTACTTTATTTACACGTTTAGACGCTTCAGGAAGGTAATTAGATGATATTATGGTGACATCCATATAATGCTAACATCCAAGCAACATCGAAGCTTAAAGCGGGACAGATCAAGATTTAGTGACAACTTTACAGTCATGTAAACTTTACAGTTATGCCATTTATGCCAAATCAGGCAGCAGGACCCAATATCCCACTGATTCAGCTTAGGCTGATATTGCGCTAACCAGTAATTGCCCTATTCTATAAATGTTGTGCACTAGGCTATGAAACGACAAGTAGCAATTTTTAAGTAATCTTGTGAGAGAAATGATTAGCATTTCCTAACTTTCTTCATAATGAAGTGTTATTACATGCACAATCGCTTACGTAAAATACTAATTATTATTAGGACCAAACAAAACGGCACAAACTTGCAATTTAATAACATTTATTTACACGTGTAGCCGCTTCATCAGTGAACTTATATGATATAATGGTGACGTCGTCAAGCCCCTTCAAGTATACCACTATGGTCCACACAAACAATATGCGGCCACTTACGTTAGTGTTCATCATACTAATTGGCGAATTGGTTGAGTAAAACCAAACTATATGCGCCGACGCAAATCGTGTTAGCTTATTTTCTAGCAGTGTGTTGTGCGCAAAACTTTATGGGCGTTAACTAACACCTTCTGTAATAAACTTAACATCCTAAGTTAGTTTACTCACTAAAATATGACATATACGCCTCGCGTATATCCTCCCCATTGCCCTCATCTTGCACGTCATGCGCCACTATGTCTGGTTGTTCGTTGGGACCCTGATCCCACTCGATGTTGAAAGCCTCCTTGTGTACTTCACATATATTATTTAATGTGAAGCACACAAGGATGACTACGGTGACGTCCTCAGTAGCAATGTCGGTGCGTTTCTGCAGCATCCTCCACCGTGCTTTGCAGCGCCCGAAAGTGTTCTCTATCGTCATCCGGGCGCGCGACAGTCGGTAGTTAAAGTTTGTCTGTTCCCTGGTTAGTCGGCCTGTGTCAGAAAACGCTTTCATCAACCAGGGACGCAGAGGGTAAGCCGGGTCGCCCAGAATGACCACAGGGACTGTTGCATTACCAAGCTGGCGGGGCCTGTCGGGGAAGAGGATGCCTGCCTCAGCTTTCTCGAATAGCGACGAGTTGGCCAACACGCGCGCATCGTGCACCCTACCTGGCCAACCCGCCGCAATGTTGAGCACTTGGTATTGATGGTCGCACATCACTTGAGCGACTATGGAGTAATACCCCTTCCGGTTGTGGTAGTCGGTGTGGTGCTGCCGGGGGGCCATGATGGGTATGTGGGTGCCATCTATAACTCCGCCACAGTTTGGAAAACCAAATCGAGATTCGAAGCCCTCGATGATCTCAGTTAGGCGCTCCGCATTCGGCAACTTTATATACTGTGGCAGCAGGACGCGGACAATCGCAGCGCAGGTGTCGTGAAAAATCACGCAACACGTACACTTCGCTATTCCGAATAGATGCCCGACTCCCCGATAGCCCGCTCCCGTCGCCAGCAACCAGAGGGTCACTGCCACCCGCACTTCGACAGAAATGCACCTAGAAAAAGTGACAGAAAATAAACAAAATATTTAAGAAATGTGCAAGGTGCAAATGAGTGCAGCGTAAGTTTCACATTACACATTAACTATCCCTGACGTGACAATATTATTTAATCATATATACAAATAATCTAGATGTAAACACGGAATCGACATTGAGGTACAATTGTTTTAACCAGCGAGCCGGCCTATTGACCCGAAGTGACCTACTATAGTAGTAACATTAGCTGCACTGTTTACATTTGGGAAGCACGCTGACCTACTTAGTGTTTGCCAGAGCCGCTCACGCGGGCACCCATAGGCCCGCTGATACTCACCACTCTATTTGTATATAAAATATGGCCTGAATCCTTAAGCATTGGATATTGTATGGCAGACAGCTCTATTTAACTAGTACTGGATGCAGTAACGTAGCAGTAGCACCATACCTGCGCATATTCGTGTCGGCACGGGCAATTTCGGCGCGGAGTTTCTGCACGATGTGCTCGAATGTTGCCCGCCGCATTCGGAAATTGGCCAACCATTCCTCATCCCCAAACGTACGGAGCACAATGTCCCTCCACCAGTGGACAGACCTGGAATAGTAGTGATTGGGGAGAACATGTAGGTAAAGAGAGAAGACTACTTCGCTTCATGCAGTTTGCGTCATATTATTCGCCCTAACGTCCACAGCTTTATGGACACTAAAGCCGCAACAACATTTTAAAACAACGAAAAAAAAAATAGCAATACCACACAAGAATGGAGGGCGGCAACTAGTCCGATTCATGTAGATCGGATTCTATAGATAGGGCTCAAGTGCGCCGCCTCCATCACTAACAAAAAAAAAAAAAAATGTAAATCACAGTACTGCAAGGCACAGGTTAGCACGGGTCACGCTGTCACTATACTTGCAAATTCGCCCAAATACTAAAATTTTGTGTAAACAAGTAAATGTATTGTGCATTATACGCCGTTGTACACATTTGGTGTCCAGTGAGAAAAGAGATTAATAATTGGGCCTATATATTTGCTATTGCTTCTAGCCTATGCGAGCCGATTTGTGTAGAGAAGTACACAAGCTTTAGCGCAATCATGATACAAGCGAGTGGTGACAGCACTGCGGCGGCGCAGCGCGTCGATCTCAATACTTACCGGACTGTAAGTACGGGGTGGATATGTAAAAGGTACATGTACTTGTGGTTAGATGATAAGAATGACAACTACATTCGAGCAAGAAAACACACTCGATAGTTCAAATAGCTGAAGATAAAACACGTTAGCTGAATGCCTACCTTTGCCGAACCCACTGAACCCTCTCCGGCCGAGCTTGCAGAGTCAAGATCGCTATTATTTGCAGGACAAATGCTCGCCGCTCATCTTGCTGCCACTCCAAGAATCGCTGTGATCTGCGCGCCGAACGCCGCACAATAGTGGCCATGTTGGCTCTTGCACGACGGAATATGTCGAGTCTTGACATCTCTTGTTCTGCATTGCACAGCAAGCTAGCTACGTTGTCCGCCATTGTTGTTGGCAATAACCGGTCATGCGCAGATATCCACTTCCGCCTTAATTCGCTTTATGTACTCTCCGTGTAAACGCGACCGATTTCCATAATCGCTCCGTGTAAACGCGCCGCTAATTCGCTTCATATAAATCGCTTTGCCTGATTCGCTTTAGAATTGCCCGTGTAAACACAGCTATTGACTGCAGCACTACGTTGTTGCCTTGCATGACAAACCTTGATAAAATGTCCTCCGACAGCCAGCACACTCCTTCCCTCTTGCCGGGCAATTCCCTCGTGGATGACTATATCCACAATTTCCACATGTAAATCCTGGAGAAGTCGATTGTTTATACTGTGTTGTCATCGACTTCTTCCAATGCGGCTGCTGCGTCATCGGCATGACTCAACGATCAAAGGCTGTTGTTATACTGTCGACACACTCGTCATTCCTGGTTCTCCTATTGGATAGCTGCACACCTTTATTTTCACTTAATCTGCACCTTTGTATGCAGTCCTCCAAAGACAACTGAGATGTCTGCAATAAACGATCTCACAACAAATCATCCTTTACGCCGCATACGATGCAATCACAGAGCAATGAGTCTTCGATGACGTCATAACGGCAATGTGTGATACGCGACTTGAGTTCCCGAATGTAAACATCCATAGACTCATTAGTCTGATTGTACGAGTTAAACTTAGAACGGACAACCGTAATATTGCACTTGCCCTCACAGTACTGCCTGAATGCATCCACTAATGGCTTTATCTTGTCCTTGTCACCTTCTTCTATTTTTAACGTCTTATAAATCTTTTGTGCCTCACTCCCAGCGACGTGTAAGAAAATGCAGCATTGCACTTTCTCAGTCTTGAGCCGTGTTCACACGGGCAAAATGTGAGGCGATTCAGGCAAATCGAATCAGGTGAGGCGAATTAGCGGCCCGTTCACACGGGCAGTACTGAGGCCGGAAATCGAATGCTGCGCATGAGCAAGTCCAGGCTAACCAGCGCCATTTTGGGTTCGACGATGCTGGCACCAGAGAGTGTGGGTTCGACCTAGATATGTAATTACTGAATCGTATTGGTTTGGAACGGTCAAAACTTCTGCTGGGCAGTGAAACCATACAAATAAATGATGAAAAAAATATCTGTGCTTAGATAGCGGTTTCATTAATTAAATTATATAATATGCGCTTTTGATCGACCGGAAAGTCAACAACATGAGGTGTCGACTGCGCATGCGTGTGAGGTGCTTAATCCGCATCAGAGCGTCCACACGGGCAAAATTATCCGCATCACAGGAATCGATTCACGTAGACTACCTCGCTGAGGTGGTTTACAGGATCCGCATCACGTGAGTCGAATCAGCCCTAATCCGCATCAGACGTGCGTTCACACGAGAAATGTGAGGCGAACTAGGCAAGTCGCTTTCTACGAATCGATTTACATTGCCCGTGTGAACACGGCTTTGGATGTAGCACCCGAAGCAGTCGCATAAATCTCAAAAGATGTAATCCACGACCTCCAATTGCTTGCCATATCGTCATCCACTTGCAGTGGGCCGGGGGGTCTCAATCCTGTTAACGCAATATCTACGTACTCCCCGCAAACATCTGACACCATGTAATGAACGTGTTGACACCGTGAGCTATGTTATGGAACTGTTTATTCAAGCCTTGGATTCCCAGCATGCCCTAGTCCGGACTCACCATGACTACCCACTAGGATACATAACACCCGCATTTGGAAATGCGGGCTGCTCACCAAGACGAACCCGCATTGGCCATCAAATGCGGGGCAGTGTTCACTGCTGTAACTTGTTGCTAGGAAACGCAGGTTGCGACTCTCCTAGCAACGTAGGAAGGTCAAGCACTCGGGCTCAGACCGATCGGACGTGCCTTAAGCGCGCGCTCTGATGTTTTAGACAAGATTTAGGCTTTAATTGTCGGAATTCCAAACTTTATTAACTTAACCAAATGGGAGGAGATGCATTTATTCATATTGAGCATTATTCAAGAACTTAGATTGTACCAGTAGGAACAGAAATAAAGTTGTGAGCTCTATAAAGTGATTGAAATGTTCCTTGCGTCCCTTACTATCCTCCAGTCCCTTAGTATATTATCCGCTATGGTGAAATTGATTACTATTCCATTATTACCTATATAATTAAGGGCCTTCTGCCCAGCGGGCTGTATGAAGCCGATCACCCCCCTCCGGGGAAATAATAACCACCTTCTTAATACAAACCTGAATTACGGTAATAACACATAACCAAGTAAACACTATCTAGGCTGTTTATAAGTCACAGCAGCGGCAGAGTAGACTGTCTGCTTTGTTCTGGATTACTTAAAGTACTATAACACTCTCTATGGTTGTTGGGGTGGGGGGGGGGGGGGAGAGCCAGTAAATTAAGGAAATAACCAATATACGTCTATTAAATGTGGGAGGGTGATCATCCGTATCTCTATGGCACTCTAGCTCTCCACCCTTAACCCGGGTTTAGTCACATGAAGGCGGTCAACCGGCGGCGGGACGAGAGGCGGCGGTGGCCCATGCCAGGGCCAGAAAATTCACAAGGAATTATTACAGAAAACATTTAGGCACGCAATAGTGCAAATGGTTAAACATGTAAGACAAATACAGCCTCTATTATGACATACTTTCATGGTCCTTTCTATGACATCTGCACAGATCTACATGAGAAAGACATTATTAAATAGTCCAGCTACAACAAAATGAATGTTCATAATAACCAAATTTGATCAATTTTTCCAGCATCGAAGGGCCTAAGTTTGGGGCCATTAAATTTAAGATCGACGTACAGACTGGTGTAGCTAGACACAGATGTATTTAGCCCTATGCTGCTGTAATGCTTTTATATATATTTCTATCATCAATACGTGTGAAATCAAAAACTAATTATGTGAGGCTAGGGAAATACTTCCAGATAATATTTCATTTAACCTGCTACAGTATAACCTGTTATTTTACTTCCACTTTTTAGCAAACTAGTTGAGTGTTAAGTGCTCAATAGCTGGTCACTGTTGTGATATATGCGTAATAGACGAATAGGTATGTTAATGAGATGCAGAGTTTGAGACAAAGGAATATGCTAATACGATGACGTCATGGAAAGTTTAGCCGGCGGGTCAAGCGAGCCCTAGGCTGTGAATAAACCATCCAGTATCCAGAAGTCAAAGTGTTCAGATGTTGTACTTTCACATGGTGTCAGATGAGGAAGAATGCCGCCCGCTAATATGTTGCCGGGATTGCGGCCACCTGGTCAGCTTGTCCTCAGCCACAACACGAGATCGAACTGGAAAACATGGATCAGAGCATATGACATATACGCTACTGCGTATATGTCATATGTGTCATGTATTGAAGACAGAACGAGTGCAATGCTGCATCTTTCTTTATGTTGCTGGTGAGGAGGCGCAAAAGGTTTTCGCCAATATGGATATCGCTCTCGCTGATCAAGATAAGATCGTGCCACTTACGGAGGCATTTCGGATTTATTGTGTCGGTAAATGCAGTCTCATTATAACACGGTATAAGTTTAATTCACATAATCAGGCTACGGAAAATATGGTTACATACATCACGGCATTGAGAGACAAAGTGAAGGATTGTGAATATGGTACGGTGGAGGAGTCGCTGTTGCGCGATCGGATAGTAGCTGGCGTGCGGAATGTGACCTTACGGAACAAACTGCTTCAAACTACTGAGTTAACGTTGGGAAAATGTGTTAGTATGTGTGAGATGAGTGAATTTAGTTCCGATCTGCTGGAGGACACCAAATCAGATGTGGAAAGTAAGGAGATTGATTTCATACGGAACTATGCTAATGCGCGTACCGGTGCACCGGCGGTTCGGTCATTGGCGACGCCATCTTGGAAATCGCCATCTTGGAAATCGCCATCTTGGAATACCGGCGGCGCCGGTGCAGGAGAGTTCAGGATCCGCTGCCAGACCTGTGGATATGAACACAGCCGGGGAGTCTGCCTAGCAAAAGGAAAGGCTTGCATAGCCTGCAAGAAGATCAGGCACTTCGGTAAGGTCTGTAGGAGCAGGCAGGGTCAACAAACTTACCATGGAAGAGCCCGACCCTCACAATGCTGAGCAAGACCCGGATCCGGCGGAGGTCAATGTGCTGGCAACGGATCTGTTTGTCGGTGCCGTCGACCGCGGTGCCAGTCAGGATGCCGAGCTGTGGCACGCAATCGTTCGGGTGAATGGTTGTCCTGTCAAGTTCAAGCTCGACACCGGTTCGGAGGCGAACGTGCTGCCGAGGTACATCTTCGACAGAGTTGCTCCGAGGCGGCTGACGAACACCAGGTGTTCGTTGGTGACGTTCTCGGGTCATCGGATCACTCCTGATGGGGAGGCACTGCTGGACGTCAACGACAGAGTGCTCAAGTTCCAAGTGGTACCGGATTGTTAGCCTATTTTGGGCAAGCAGGCTTGTGTGACTTTGAACCTGCTGGTGCGTGTGGATGAGGTGCACTGTGCTGTGCCGATGAACATTTCCGAGCCGACGAACAGTCCCAGTGCTCGGGCGGAGAAGCTGGTAAGCGAATACAAAGATGTGTTTCAGGGTTTGGGGTTGATCAAGGCAAATGCTATCATTCATGTCGATAAATCTGTTCAACCTGTCATTGATCCGCCTGGACGGATTCCGTTTGCCATTCAGGGTAAGGTACGTAGTGAGCTTGATCGTATGGTTGAGTTAGGTGTCATAGTTGAACAGGATGAACCTACCGAGTGGGTTAATTCTATAACTTTCGTAAAAAAAAAAAAAACAAGATAAGGATTTGTCTGGATCCGACTAAGTTGCACAGGCGATAAAGAGAGGGCCTTTCCCTACCAAAACGATTGACGAAATTATTGCCAAAACGGCAGATGCAAAGTATTTTTCAGTTTTGGATGCAAAGACAGGTTATTGGCAAATAGAATTAGATGACGAAAGTTCACGTTTGTGCACGTTCAATAGTCCGTGGGGCCGGTACAGGTACACCCGCTTGCCTTTTGGCATCAAAACAGCCGGTGACATTTTTATTCAGGAAATGCACCGTGTCATAGGCAACATACCCGGTATCGGGATAGTCACGGACAATATTTTGGTATATGGGTCAACGGTTGAGGAGCACAACGAGCGGCTCCGAGCCGTGCTGGACCGAGCTAGGTCGGTTAACCTGAAGTTAAACGATGCTAAATCTTTGTTATGTAAAACTACAGTGAAATATGTAGGTCATCAACTTACCCAGCAGGGTGTGAAGCCTGATCCAGACAGAATACAAGCAATAGTTGACATGCCAGAGCCGCGTGACAAACAAGGCGTCCAAAGGTTCCTGGGCATGGTTGGATATGTACACAAGTTTATACCCAACATGTCCGAGATAGCCAAACCACTACGCACGCTCCTGGCTAAGGACGTGGCGTGGCACTGGCAGGCCGAACAGCAGGGCACATTTGATAAGTTGAAGGAGAAGTTAAGAACTGCTCCTGTGTTATCGTATTACAATGTTAAGAAACCCATTGTGATTCAGGTAGATGCTTGTCAGTCAGGTTTAGGTGCCGTGTTGATGCAAGATGACAAACCGACCGCACTCGCATCTCGTGCGCTTAACTCAGCGCAATGTGGTTATACCACTATAGAAAAAGAGATGCTCGCCATATGTTTCGGATGCCAGAGGTTTCATGAGTATATCTTTGGCAAAGAAGTTCAAATTCAAACGGACCACAAGCCGTTAGTGGCGATAATGCAGAAACCAATTCATAAACTTTCGGCTAAAATGCAGAGGATGCGAATGCGATTGCAAAATTACAATATTCAGCTATGTCATGTGAAGGGTTCTTTGATGTTTTTTGCAGACACGTTGTCCAGGGCGCATAGCGTCAAAGTAGGTCATGATAGCCTGTTCGATGACACGTTCTGCGTTGCCGCAGTGGACATGCAGTCGTCGAGTTTGTTGAGTAAGATCGTCAATGAGTATGAGAAAAATGTATCCATGTCCATGTTGATCTCACACATTGAGGATGGGTGGGACACTACACGCATACAGACACCACCGTGTCTGAGACAATACATCCCATACAAACACGAGTTAACTATAGAAAACAATCTTGTAATGAACAGCAATCGGGTGGTGGTTCCTCTGGGTCTTCGTGGTGAAATGATAGAGGCGTTACATGAGACACGCCTAGGTGTGACTAAGTCCAAACAGTTGGCGCGGGACTGTATGTTTTGGCCGAATATGAATAAGCAAATTGAAGATAAGGTCAGTCGATGTGACACTTGCCAAAACAACCGAACAAATTTGCATAACGAGCCCTTGATAAATCACCCGATCGCCTGTCAACCGTATGAAAAAGTTGGTGCCGATTTGTTTGAGTTAGATCATAAAAATTACCTGATAACTGTAGATTACAAAGTATCCAGAGGTGACGCTGTTGGGCGATACGTCGTCTGTCACTGTTATTGACGCGTTGAAGGATAATTTTGCAAGAGACGGTATTCCTAGTCAGGTCGTTTCGGACAATGGTCCACAGTTTAAGAGCCATGAGTATAGGGAGTTTGCGCTGCACTATGGGTTTAAGGCCGTGTATTCCAGTCCACAGTATCCCCGTAGCAATGGGCAGGTAGAACGGTTTGCGCAAACAGTCAAGGACATGTTAAAGAAGTGCGAGCGGACTGGCTCTGATTTTCAGTTAGCTTTGCTAAACTATCGTAACACTCCATTGCCCGTCCTGAATGCATCTCCGGTGCAGTTGCTCATGAGCAGATGGTTGAGGGGCCGGTTGCCGATGGCGGAGGAAATTTTGGTGCCCGAAACGCAAAATCCAAAGAGAAGCCAGACAGCAAAACGGCAGCGAAGTCAGAAAGCATTTCATGACCGGAAGTGTGGTAAGCCGCACAAACCTATGAAAGATGGAGATAAGATAAAGTACAAAAATCATGCTGGGGAATGGAAAAAAGGGGTTATTTTGGGACGGACTGTTGTTTCTGGGAGAGAGTATCAAATTTTGTACGAGTCAGGTAATATGTTATATTGTAACCGGGTGCAGATTATCAAGGCGCCTGTGGGGGGGGAACCCAAACTGGTCGGGCAGACGCAAACTGGGTCAGCGTCAGTGCCGAATGTAAACAGTGCGGCTAATTTAAGTAGGTCAGGTTGGCTGATAAGGCCGGCGAGCAGGTTAGACCTGTAGTAGTTCAATGTAAATTGAGTGTGTACACGTATAACATGTGCATGTAGGATTAAGTTGTATTTTCAGCTATGTTCGTTCTTATATGATCTGTGATGGACACTTTATGATGTCAGGCGTTACGGCCGGACAGTTAAGGACTTCAGTGCATTGGGCGCTCAGACATTTGCAAGGCCTTGTGTTTAAGTTAAGTATGCATATATGTTATTGTGCATTCGTTTGACTAGTATATAGTGTTATTGTCATGGTTATTTTGAAATATTTCATGTTTCAGAAATACTTTGAGGGGGGGATGTGATATATGCGTAATAGACGTATAGGTGTGTGGCTAATATATGTTAACAAGATGCAGAGTTTGAGACAAAGGAATATAGTTTAGCCGGCGGGTCAAGCGAGCCCTAGGCCGTGAATAAACCATTCAGTATCCAGAAGTCAAAGTGTTCAGACATTGTACTTTCACAATTGTGATCTATACATGTACATTAGTAAGATTATCAAGCATCCACATACACACAGAAAATTACTCAGAGTGCATGACAAACTACAAACCTCTCTCCTGAAGACAATTTTATTTGGTGTCTTTCAATTCCAACGTGATGACCTTAGATGTTGCTAGGACGTAAAACAACAACAAACAAACGTGACTGACAATAGTGTCCTGGTGAACTGCTTTTTCTTTGTTTGTTTGTTTGTTTGTTGGGAGTTTTGGCGTCCTGGCAATATCTACATATCAGGACGGGTACCGACTTGTGACAGTGTACACTCATGGTGACGTTATAGTGCTGCCCCACTGGAAAATCAGGCTGCCAGCACCATGACCTGGTATCCCACTCAGTCACAGTTTCCTGACACTGGGATAACCAGTCCTTGCCCTATCCTATTAATGTCATGGGCCAGGCTAGGAAGCGACAAGTATCAAATTTAAAGTCATTGGTTTGACTCCACCGGGAACCAACCTTCTGCACACGAGGCCTGCGCTCTACCGATTAGGCCACCGAGCCCGGTTACTGAACTGCAGTACAGCTCAAGTCGTTGACGTTCTACTTCACAGTGATGGTATGAAACTCCACTGGTTTTGTTGTGGTTATAAGTCTATAATTTCCAAATTGCCCATACTACACAGAAGGCACGGTGGTTCTCGTTGCTGGCATTATCGTTCAGACAGCTGAATGAAGACGTGGGGCAGTGACGGTACAAAGCAAGTCGTCCACTTCTCCTGCATCTAGTCGTAAGTCTGCAGTTTTCGACTGAAAGTGAGATCTTTGAAATCTTTCGGGTGTAAATTGTGTTGGTAGCCATTCACTCCTATGGGAATGTATTCCCCTCAGCGCGATCATCGTCGATAATGTCTTGACGAAAGAAATGTGTGCCTTTTGGAATACGGATCCTTTTTGTTGAGCATGTATGCATGAATGTAGATGTGCATGTTGGATTACATGTTTGTGTATAGACTTATATGTAGGTAGGGGAACCCGAGGCAGAGAGGACCAAAATATTTTGATTGTCGATTTCGCTGTGAAAAAATGTGACGCAACCAAACTTTTGGCTTTAAACTTTTCATTGAGGAAAGTTCATTTGAAAACGGATTTATTGAGATACATGACATTAACAAATGGGGGACATGTGGCGTAGTTCATTTTCTGACACTTGGTGGCGCCTCGGTAGTAGTGGGCCTACACAGGCATTGACAATGTTTTGAGCTTACCGGTACGCGTAGTGAAAAACGTCGATTTTATTAAAGATTCATGGAAATCCAGAACCTTAGCCGTATCAATTTAATATAATCTTTTTGGTAAACATGTTTTCTATATATATTCCAATCAGTTTGTTTCTAGGTGTTGTGGTTTTAGAGATATTAATCTTTTTCTGTACGAAGATTGCTCACGGCCATTGACAATGCATTGACTTCACTGGTACGCACAGTGCAAAACGTCTATTTGATTCAAAATTAATAGAAATACAGAACCCTAACCTTATGAATTTAATATAATCTATTCGTTGAATATGTTTTCGATATGTGTACCAAGCGGTTTGTCTCTAGCTGGTGTGGTTTTAGAGATATTTAACTTTTTCTGTATGAAGATTGCTCCCGGCCATTGACAATGCATTGACTTTACCTGTACACACAGTGCAAAACGTCTATTTGATTCAAAATTAATAGAAATGCAGAACCCTAACCTTATGAATTTAATATAGTCTATTCGTTTAATATGTTTTCTATATGTGTACCAAGCGGTTTGTCTCTAACTGGTGTGGTTTTAGAGATATTTCACTTCTTGTGTATGTAGATTGCTCATAGCCATTGAGTTTACAGTGTGACAGTGTGCAGTTTAGGTCCACTAGATCAGTGGCGACACGAACGGCAGGAATTTGAACTAAAAAGTCGGAGGTCCCCCATTTATACAAATTCCACTTTGCTGGGCAAAGTGGAATCTGCCATGGTGTAAAGCGGAATGTCATCAAATTATGTATTATTATTTAAACTGTCACAAATCTGTTATTGACAAAACAACACTATTAATAATGCAAATGAAAGATGATACAATGTGTTGTCATTAACCAAATACCTTAAATGTTTGGCATAGTTTGTGGGAATGTCCTATTCCATACATGTCCTGCTCATTCTTTGGGTGCCCATTTGTTGCAGACGTAATAGCCCTGTCACACTATGACGCATCGCACAAGCGTGCGCCGACATTGGTGTCTTTGCACCAATATGTTGGTGTGCATCGATATGCGTTACTCAAACATTATGCGTTCGTTATGCTACATTGGTATACGTCGATGTACGTCAATGTCTGTCGTTATACGACATCACTCATTAAGGGGTCACGAAAGTTTTGTGTATGCACAAAACTTTTGATGTTCAACAATGTGTGGTTTTTACATCGGGCCTATGTTATGTATACATTAGACATATGCCGATGTACATTAGACATATGTTAGACAAAAGTTGTTCACTATGTAGCACTATGTTGACCTACGTCAGTCAGATAGAGAGCCTGTCTGCGTATTGAGAACATATTGACAACATATGGATAATGTACGTCTAATGTACGTCTAATGAACATCTAATGTACGTTTTATGTTTCTCCACCGTGTCTTGATGTATGTAATGTTTAAGGCATACTTCTGGCGATCAAATTATGTATATAATGTTCACCGGCATTCTGCGAACGTTCCATGAGCGTGTTACAAGCTTTTTTCAACCGGAGGTACATTAGACATACGTTGGCCATACCTTGGCCATATGCTCTGCTACGTTGCATATACGGTATGCACATGTCCAACTTTGCCCCCCACGCTGAAAAGTTTGATGCATCTCAAAGTTTGAAAGTGATTTTAGCTGTTGGCCATGCGCTTGCGCGATGCATCCTAATGTGACAAGGCCATAACCAGATGGTATGGCCAAATGAGTTGATCATAGGTCTCCTGTTTTGATAGATCGTGGGATTCGAAGCCACAGGTTGGAACGCTGGTCGAGTCAAACCAATTATTTAAAAAGTAAAACTTTCTAAGTGTATTAAGCTGTGTTTACACGGGCGAGTGTAAAACGATTTAAGACAAATCGATTGATATGAATCGTTGTAGTGGCGCGTTTACACGGAATGAGTTTGAAGGCGGAAATCAATATCTGCGCATGAGCAAGTCCATACTAACCAGCAGCCTTAGTGGTGAGCCTGTAGCCGGCGAGCACTGCTATTTGTTTAGTTTACACTCGTCGATTCGACAATATGAATAACGACGCCGATGTAGCTGCTACATTAATATCACTTGGAATTTAGGGTTAATTTAATTAAATTTCATTATTTGAGTATGTAATTCTGTTAAATATGATCGCATTCAATATATTTCGGCCTAATCGGTCCCTAACACTGCCAGGCACCAGTGTATAGTTACACCTGTAATGTAAAGGACGTCTGAACACAATGAGTTCTGTACTGTAACTAACTTTATTTAGAACGTTCTGTAGTGACCTCACTCTGTGCCACACTGGGGGTGTTCGGATAACAACACAACTGGAAGACACATACATTACATCTCCCTTTCAATGGAACAGAGGAACAAAATTCAATGGTAACATTTTGTATATATAAACTACCATCGATAGCAACAGGTCCTTCTTGTGTTATTATAACTAATGTCATAACGCCATATCCCCCTCTTTAAAATAGTTCCTATCCATAACAGAATGGTACCAGGTATTGCGAGGATAAAATGCCATGCTTAAATTTACTAACATTCCAGAACAATGTAAATGGCATTGTACATGAAGACCTAATACATATAGAGATATTATACATACTATGTTTAAGAAGAGAACCATGAAACATGTAAATGGGAAACTATCGAATGTAGCCCATCATACAAAAACACGACCCATAAGTAATACAACGAATACATAGTCAGGGTGAGTTGTCACTTCTTAAATGTAGACTTATTTTGTCTCTTCTTCATATGACCTGAACAATGAGCGTATTATTACGTAACGTTGTATGCAATTCATAACTGAACATAACAAGGCACTTGCTAGGCAGAACAGAAAGTGGCATAGCAACAACAGTAAACGACTTATATAACATATGAGATTCAAATATTCAATATAGTATTTCATGCACAACATTTCCCAAAATGTTCAAATTAAACTCATGCTTCATATAACAATTTCATCCGTGAACATTTCGTCATATTTTTATTTTTTTTTTTATTTGTTCGTTTATAAAAGCATTGAGTCAAAATTCATTTGATAACATCTTTGACATGCAAGACAACTTAAAAACATGTATAAACATAAACATACAAAATGCATACACAGCTGGCTGCATGTGTCGTTTCTTATGTTATCATGCGTTGTGTCCATTCATTGTTCGAACTTAAGTATGTGACGTTACCACTTATTGTACAGCTTTTCCAGCATGTTACTTATTTAACTATAACAATTTCAACCGTGAACATTCTTTTGTGTTTGCTTAATAAGCATTGAGTCAACATATATAGTCAAGAACATCCATGACATGAAGAGCAACTAAACATAGCATTTATAAAAACATACAAAATGCATACTCAGTTGACTTCATGTGTCGTTTCTTATGTTTGCATGAGTTGTGTCCATTCTTCGTTTGACCTGAACTATGTGTTGTCATTAATTATTGTACTGCTTTTCTGGCATGTCAGTTATTTAATTGTAACAATTGCATCAGTGAACATTTTTGTTTGTTTGTTTAATAAGTATTGAGTGAATATTTATTGGATAACATCTATGACATGTAAGACAATTTAAAGCATTTATACTAACACACAAAATGTATACTTAGTTAGCTTCATGTGTCGTTTCTTATCCTTGCATGTGTTGTGTCCATTCTTTATTTGACTTTAATCATGCGTCATTCTTACTGTACTGCTTTTCTAGCATGTCACTTGCTTAATTATTACAATTGCATCGGTGAACATTACCTACAATAACAGTACTGAGTCAACAGCTATTTGACAGGATCTATGACAAGTACGACAACTTACAGCATTTACAAAACATCACCAAAAAACATACTCAGTTACCTTCATGTGCCATTTCCTATGTGTGAATGTGTTCTGTAAAGTCTTTGTTTGACCTCAAATGTGTGACGTTCTTCATGTATTGTCATGGTAACATACAGTAACAATTTAAAGTTGCACAGTCCAACCAAACCATTCCTAATTCAAAACGTCACACTCGACATACTATGTTTTGGTCTGCATTCTTTGATCTTTTATATATATATTATTTTATTAACACTAGAATGTTTTATTAATTTTAGTGTGGTTATATTTTTGTGTGTGCTTTTGACCATATACGTTGGTTGTTTGGTGTAATATGGCAGTGGTGTAATATCATTTAATATAATATTACTTTACAAATGTATATGACATTAAATTTAACATTACAAATATCAGTATCATTTGGTAGGTTTAGCATACTTGGCTTACTCCGGTTTCTATATAACCAATATTTTAGTTTTTATATGTCCATCATTAACAACTAGTCCATAGCAATAATATGATGGAACAAAATATCAATATTATGGTGACATACTCAAATTATTACAGCCTGCATGAAATAATTTATATTGATATAGATACTCTAGCAGTACATCATATCGTATAGTGTGTTACAAATAAGGTCTACACCTGAGTATGCAGCTTTAACAAAGCAGACTACCAACTGCTACTTTGTAGCTTTCACTGATTTGAACTACATTCTTTCATGACGTGGCCTCTCGCTGCCTTGGGGGTGTTCGGATAGCAGCACATATTACTTTGACAATTTGATGTATGTAAACGTATATGCTACACGTCATATAATACATAATCAGTTGTATTGTCTTTCAACTGACAAAAAACAATTACCATCACTAATAACTAGTCCATAGCAATATTAGGATGGAATATATCAATGTATGTTTGACACTGCAAACTGAATAAGGCCTGCATTATGCGATCTATACTGACAGACAGACACACTACAATTACAATACATTCCGTTACAACCACATATTTTATAATTGTGTCTTTACCTTGTCTTATGTCACATCTCATCATATGTGACATCACATCTCATCTCGTATCATATTTCATGCCTTTCACGTGCCTCAAGTGGCCTGGCGTCCGGTGCTTTCATCCCGGCGCTCCGTGTTTACTTCTCGATGAATCTCGTTGCCATGCCTGTTGCTTAGCTGGCTTGATGTCCTGTGCGTCCTTTTTACGGCCGTTTTCGTTCATCTCTGTCGATGATTTAATGTACATGTGCTGCAAGCACGGTTTTCGCTACACTCAGCTAGCTTGTTAATGTCATTTCGTAATATGAGCATTTGTTGTGGAAACTCTTTGCTTCACAGTAACTGTGTGACGTCATCATTGTACTGACGTCTTGCCTGACGTCTTGCGCGTGTCTTCATTTTGGCTGTATTCATTGCAGCCGTTCGTCTCTGTCGACGATTTGTACATCCGTGCTACCTGGCATCTGTGTACTCGTGTCTGTGCCTTTAGGCATCCTTGCACATGTGTGCCATCTTTCCAGGCATCTGTGCATTATCTTGTCACTTGTCACATTAAAGTCAGTGCTGCTTCTGTTGTTGCCCGGGAAGTCGCTGCCCGGTGCGCTGCAGCTACTTCAACTTGAATTTCAAGTACTTGTTTCTGTCTCTGCGACCAGGGTGTCGATCCTGGTAAAATGATCTTGCAACATTTCATGTTGGTTGGTGTCCGGGGTGCTGTTGCCCGGTATCCACCAGAAGCAATGGGCCTGAAAGCACCATTGCCTCCACATCTGACACCATGTAATGTAAAGGACGTCTGAACACAATGAGTTCTGTACTGTAACTAACTTTATTTAGAACGTTCTGTAGTGACCTCACTCTGTGCCACACTGGGGGTGTTCGGATAACAACACAACTGGAAGACACATACATTACAACACCTGAGCCTGTATCTGGCGAGCACCGCTATTTTACACTATCGCCGCCCGGGAACCAGCTGTATCGCTTCATCTATACTACCTCGCAAGGTGGTTTACCGATTTATATGAATCGATTCAGCCCTAAAACGCCTCAGCGTCGCATTTACACGGCAAATGTAAATCGATCTAGACAAGTGGTTTTATATGAGGCATTTTAACTCGCCCGTGTAAACACGGCTTAAGTCAATCATCTTATATTCTGAATCTTAGCGCAATACCAACACTATGCGACGATGATCGAGTCGCCTCCTCATCCTTGACTTCATATTTGTAAGATTGTTAAGAATCTATGTAATACCATAATTCTAATACCTGGTTTTACCCTAATATAATTCTTAATGGTTTTGGTTTGATTATTCACATAAATTCACGAGGCTGGTTTCTGTCTGACTGTCTCTCTCGCTCTCTCTCTCTCTCTCTCTCTCTGCAAAAGTGCATATATATACATATATATATATGTTATCTAGTACCATACCTTATTATCATTGCAAACTGCATGATGAATAATTATGTTCCAATCAAATAATATTATGAACTAATTCTGTAATGTAGCAATTAAGGTACTGGTACTGGTTTTCATTCTGGAGGTATACAGTTTGAGACCGTCTCGTGGTTTACTTCTTTTTCTTGTACATTACGTTTTTCTTCCCTATATTGTATTATTACGTGTTTCTTCCCTTGAACTGATCGAAATTATGCTGTGGAATTCTGCAAACTAATATTTCACACTAGATAAAATACCACTCCCTGCATATATGTTCCCCTCGCCCTCTCACAGCACTGCTCACATCGCAACAACTGGCCTTGACCTTCCCAGTACACATAGTAAACCCCCTCCCCTTATCACCCCCCTACAACCACCGACCACGCAACATAACCATGCCCTTATATGACTTCAGAGATCGCTATACCCAAATATGGTTATGTTGTGGCGGCCTAGGTATGGCCTAGTATTGAATCAGGCTGAGGCAGGGGTTCCCCCAGGTACTCTTATAGGCACGAGCCTGCCGTGCCTACAAGACTCTTAGGTGCATGAGTGCCCCGTGTGATAAAGAGCAATTCACCAGACCCCTGTGTAGACCACCAGGGTAGGTAGCTAGACTTCTGGAGAATGGACAACATGTCCACACAACCTATAACTAGGAATTAGACTCATCCTTCCCAGCCCTGGAGCGAACTACACCAGGACTACAGGTGAGTCACAACACTGGTGACCCTGACCCTGAGTGACGACATCACACAGGACCCGACACCTAGCCAGGAGTTATTGACCATATTGGAGTAAACCCACAGGTACTACACTGGTCTTCTTCCCCATGTGTTACTTCAGTGCTACTCTGCACTCACACAGGGGAACAACCCTGCATTGGGTAGATTGTTCTACACACTTGCAAACAACAGCAGTGGATAGTGGGGTGTGTTATGCATGACGGAATCATGCATTGATTGCCGCATGCACACGCTTAAGTTGTGCACATAGTCCTTAATCACAAAACATAACTGTTATATCCACGTACCCGCATCGAACCAGCATGGGAGACGAGGAACCGATAGCCGCAGTGGCTGTGAAGCTGCCCAGATTCTGGCCTGAGGACCCACGGATGTGGTTCAAGCAAGTAGAGGCACAGTTCGCCTTGCGGAAGATAACTGCAGACCTCACGAAGTACTACCATGTAGTCGCAGTGATAGACCGAGACACCGCGAGACGCCTGAGAGACACTCTCAATGACCCCCCCACTGAGGATTTGTATGAGGATCTGAAGGGCCACATCCTTGACGCCTACACTCCCAGCCGCAGGCAACGCGCACGGCAGTTGATGGAAATTGGCGAATTGGGAGACCGCCAGCCGTCAGAGCTAATGACCGACATGCTGGCGTTGGTTGACGAATACCACCCGTGCATGCTCTTCGAACACATATTCCTTGAGCGCCTGCCAGGGACCATTCGGATCATGCTGGAGGATGAAGACTTCAAGAGCCCACGCCAGGTGGCCCGTCGAGCTGACAAGCTCATGGCACACCACAGGGCGAGTCACATGACCGTACATGCTGTTGAGCCCAACACCATCTCGGCTGCCACCATCGCACCGAGATTGAAGAGCATCGAAAAGCCAAAGCAGCCAATCAGAAAACACCTTTGTTACTACCACTTCCGCTTCAGGGAGAAGGCCCAGAAGTGCGAACAGGGCTGCAAGTGGTCGGAAAACACCAAAGCCGACCGCCAAGATGTAAACAAACAGATAAGACAAAACAAAGTTGTTGCTGGGGAGCGTTTCTGTCAATATTACATTAAAAGTATCGTGCAGATGCACTGAGGTGTAAATGTGGGGATGGGCGGGGGAAGGTTATTTCTTCGTCATAGGCTTAGATTGAGAGAACACAAGGGGAGTGGCTCCACCCATGACTCACCTGTCCTGAATGTAGTAAACAGTGATTGAGTGAACATTATGTGTTTCACTTACGAACTTACACTTACAGGTTGCCTCCAACTCATTCACTTCGCAATATTTAGTTGTGTTCTTTTGGTTAGATATTGAGTCTGTGAAATAGGAAACGAAGAGAACATGAAGAACAGAGAGAATCAAAAATGACAGAAGAGAAAGTGTGATTGTCACTCTTTAAGTAAAAATGAGTCAGCGTTATCTCTGGTGTCCATAGTGAGGAACGCTACCCCCAGGTGGCAGCACCTTATGGCATGTTTGTGTGTTCGATAGTGAGGAACCCTACCCCCAGGTGGCAGCACCTTCTGGCATGTATGTCTGATCAATATTGGTTGGTTGTTGGAGTTTTGCGTCCTGGCAACATGTAATGTCAAATCAACACGGGTACCGACTTGGAACAGTGCGCACTCGTGGCAACTTTATAGTACTGCCCCTGTGGGGTAATGTGCCGCCGGCACCATGATTCAATATCTCACCCAGTCACATTATTCTGATAGTGAGCAAACCAGTTTTCCCCCCATTCTATCATTGCTAATCACAAGGCTAGGTAGCACCAAGAATCAGTTTTGTAAGTCATTGGTTTGACTCGGTCGGAGTTCGAACCCACAGCCCCTTGCACGGGAAGCCAGCCAGTGCTCTTTCTGATTCAGCCACTCCATTGATATGTGTGTATATATGTGTGTATATATATATGTGCGTATATATGTGTGTATATATATATATATATATATATATATATATATATATATATATATATTGAATCAATATGTGTGTATTTTACGTTATATCATCTTGTTATATATGTATATGCATATGCATGTATAGACCAAACGGGATGGCCGAATGAGTTAGGCGTCCGTCTCCTGTTTTGGGAGATCGTGGTATCCAAACCCATGGGTTTGTGAGTCAAACCCTGGTCGAGTCAAACCAATGACTTAAAAATTGATACTTGTCGCTTCCTAGCCAGGCAGTCGGCATTATTATGACAGGGCAAGGACTGGTTGGCTCAGTGTCAAGATAATGTGACTGAGTGGGATATCAGATCATGGTGTTCCAGTGGGGCAGCACTATACAGTCGCCGTGAATGCGTATTGTCACAAGTCGGTAACCGTCCTGATATGATCTTAGGTGTTGCTAGGTCGTAAAACAACAACTACAAACAAAGAAAACAAACAAATATGCATGTAATTATATAAGTATATATCTATTTTGATATATATATATACATTTATATGTACTATATGATTTGTTATGTGGATATTAATAAAGGCAGCCCTTTAATGTTTCCCTGTAACCACCACAACTTCCATGTTATTCACTGCGGAGCGGGCATTGCCTCCTCCCCGCCTCCTCTATACCGTGAGCCAACTGTCACTCTGCTCACGGTATATATGTATGCGTGTACGTATATATATCTATATATGTATATATGTATATATCTGTATATCTATATATGTATATGTATCATATGTATATATGTACATGTATACATATACTGGTAAACTAATATTTATATAATATAACAGTTGTGTATTCAAAGGAGCTTAGTGCTTGTGGGTGGATATTCACACGAGGCAATCAAACTGGTCAGTGTTTGGATAAATTGATGTATTATAATACTATGTATTTGAACTGTATTAATGAAACGCCATTGAGTAAATATTGGCTTCATTCACAACAATGTGTTGGGCGTGCACAAGTTATACGAGCCACACAGTGTATGAGAAAAGGAAAAAGGAAGTAACATAATCGGACTTCCGGTCGGTGAACTCTGACACGCCGCAAGCCGTAGCGCCGAACGCAGTGCCCTCTGGCGAGTCTGACGATCGCGTTCCCAAAGAATCCCGCCAGGCGGCGCCACCGTGCCCTCCCTTAAAACTGGTGCTTGTGATACGTATGTTTCTATACATGGTTAGATAAAATATTCAACGTTGTTAATATAAGATAATTTCTTAATATAAGATAATTTCTTAAACAGATGGTGATGTATCGCATTTACCAACCGTTGGCCTTCGCGGTCTTTGTCATCTATTTCACCAGGAACGTGGCACCGAAACCAGTAGGTTCTGATCATGTATTTTCTAATTGCTTACTTACTCCAATACTATCGTAGGTTATGGATATATATATTATATATATTAAGCATGCCAAATCTCAATCGTGGATAATTGGGTTTCCGCAATAATAAAATACCAAACAGTGTGATTTCTTAATGGGGAATTACGTCATGACAATATATGAATAAATTAGAAATGCATTTATTAATGGTTAGCGTATTATTTTAGAAGTATTGTTTGCTTATATGTGCTATATAATTCATTATGTGAATATAAATAACTAATACCACAATCACACCACTGCTTGTGACCACTTTGCGACCACTATAAAGGGGTGGTCGGAAAGAGGTCACAACTGGTTGCAACATGGCCGTAAAACCACGTAAACGCCCATCCAAAAATCTATTTTAAATAAAAGATTTGTACTTGAAAATAATTTTAATTCTCACTGATTCCACTTTTCATATGATCACATGGTTAGGGAGCAATGAACAAAAGAGTAGGAATATAAAAAACATAACTTGTTGAAGGTTCGATTCCAATGTTTGTCTCCATTTTTGGATTGGTGTTTACGTGGTTTTGCACCTGAACCCTTCATATGTATATATGAACCCTTCCGCGATTGAAATTTGCCAAGCTTAATCAACTAATGTACCAACAAATGTCTATGCATGCAACATTGATAACTTTGATGGGCCTCTGTATTTAATTTCAAGCCGGTAGGCGAACCGACGATTAGTGGGTGGAGACAGGGTTCAATATTAAATGCCTTCTGGTGTTATTCACATGACCTTGCAGTGACCTCTGTTGAGCAGTAGTGGGTAGGAAGGTCCAATGTAGTATAATAATACTCAGGTGAGTAGGTTATCAATTTGGATCCTGGTTACAGCACCAGCGTGATGGCCTGCATTCTACTCCACTTGAAGAATAAAGGAGAAACACTGAGATATCTTCGAACGCTCTCTGGGTTATTCCGCCAAGACAACATTAGAATTGTGACTTGTCACGACCAGTCAGGTAGCATGTAGCCTCCCTCAGTGGGTGGCCGATAGCAGTCACCGGAACAGTTCAGCCTTGTAACTGTTCTCATTACCATTTCACCTGTTGATACTTCTTAGCTAACAGGGGTCAGCATAGTTTGTGCTGCCACCATGTAGTAGTTGAGGTAATTAAGGACTACTGCACAAGTAGGTCACCTCTAGAAATATGTTCTATACACAATATTCACAATGCATGCGACATCTGACGGCGATGACAAACACTAGTGGTTGTGGGACCGTTGCCACAGTGCATACAAAAGCTATGGAATTTACTAACTTTCGAATGAACATATGTCAGTCAAATTTTGGGATATTTTGACAATTCTAAAAGTATATTGCTTTTGGGTCATTCAAGCTCCCAAGAAAAATATAATTTTCATGTTTGGACCCTTTTGAAACTGTTAGGAGGGTACCAAACTAGTCAGTCACTATTAATACACAATATTCAGAATGCATGCAACACCTAATGGTGATGACGAACACTATGGTTGTGGGACCGTTTCCACAGCGCATGCGTGTGAATATTATGTATTACGCCTTCCATCCAGCACTGCTTGTCATGTGAGTCTAACATAGCTACCCACCCTCCCTTTATTCTTCATTTTTCTGTTATCCAATTCTTTCCCATCCTTTATATCATTGCTGTGTTCTGTGTTTTCTTGTGATTGTTCATCTATATTGTTGTAGCTTTCTTTAGGGTGTAACAGCATTTGACATTAGTTCTGGAAGACCAGTGATAACAGGGTATTCAGAACAATAAAATTACTTGAACAAAATGTGTGAGGCTAAATACATTGAGATGTGCTATTTTGAAACCTGGCAGACCCTTAAGTTCATTCAGAGGAAGGCTGACCAGCCACTTGTCCCTTGCCTAAAACTATTGCACACTGTCTCCTGGCAACTGGGTCCCTCCTTTGTTGTCATTCTTTAAAATTTTGAAAATAAAACAAAGCAAAGCAAACAAAGCCCAAAAACAGTGTTTCTGTGATGATGAATGAAGATGAATAGCTTATTTAAGCTGATATGTGTTGATCTGGCTTTGGAACCAGTAGTTGACATTCTTATGATTTTAGAAGGGATGGCTGGAGTATTCAGTTTTGATATAATCATTTGTCTCTGTAGGTTGTGGGTTTTATCTCTCTATTATAGATTCCAAATGTGCCACCTGGATGTGACAGGCTATGTCGAACCGGCGTGCTTCACAGCTACATCTCATGTACAGATAAATGTCCTACTATCAAAGGTATGCTCAGTGATGAGTTCAGTTTTATTTAACCCCAACCTGTAGTATGGCACAACTGTATGGCTTCCCTAATGGGTGATCTTCCCGCAAAAATAGCAATGTTGCATTAAATTAAAGTTCATACTTATGCGAATTGCATTGTTGCCACAAATCAGCAACTGATATTTTTTACATTGAATCAGATATGCCTGTGTATGTATTCATATATGTAAGCATCTCACATGTAAGTATAGGACTACTCGGTCTGTCAGAAAAATCTCCCACATTTTACAGGGTAACAAAAACACCATGGTAAATGTTATTAAAACAAATTATTAATAATGTTTTAAGTTAAGGGATGCAGTTTGTTTTTATTTTACTTTGATAATGATATCATCTAAATGGTGGCCTCCATTCATGATACATGTTTGTAATCGATCTTGTGGGTTTCTTTTAAATGCTGAGCCTGTGGTCCTGACCTTTTCAGTCCTTAGCAATATGGATTTTCGGTCTAGAACAGCATCACTTCAACGATAACTTGAAGGGAATCCTAAAAGCCCCCTGCATCACAATCGCAGATTCACCACTCTTGATAAACATTTCAACAGTAAATGCATGATGTACACCAGTCCAAATCATGATGGGTACATGAAAGAAAACAATATACGATAAGATATTAAAAACATTGAAGAAAAAACATTCTTTTTAAACATTAAAGACAAAATCAATAAGACATTAGCTCTATGAAGACATTGTTATATCCTGCCTAACTTCACTAGCCCCACATCAATGACCTTGTAAAATATGGAGGTTTTTTTCTGCCGGACCCTGAACATATGACTACATATAGCATACAACCGCAGAGCCATGAAGCCAGTATGGTGCAACAAACTTCACGAAGCCAACTGCAAACAAAATATCACATTTATTAATGACAGTTACAGGCGAAGTGCGTTGCATCGGTTTCCTAACCTGATTCTGTACTAGTAACCCGATGCAACGTAAGGACATACGTACACTCTCCTTGCAGGTAAGCCCCACCACTGGCACCTAGGTCATTAATAGTAATTTAAGCCCATTTGGTAATACTTGGTACTCACTCTTGTAGTCTATCCCCTTGCAAAAATCTGAAGTATTTTCGCTGGGTATGTTCCATAGGGGCAGTATAGCATGTAGATAAAGGATTCACCCGGTACTCACAGTACACGGGTGAATACCAACCCTATATCAAAACGGTCGAAAAAGCGGGTTAATGAAATGAGAGCCTAATTTCACAATCTAAGAAGCAACATTTATTCTTTGTAGATGTCTTCATATTTACCCGCTACCTTTGAGTTGAAAAATATAATAAAATAGCTAGTTTAATACGATTTAAAATTGAAATCGACGGCGTTCTATGGCCGCCATCTTGGATTTTTGCATTCTCTCCCATTTCACCAAATCTGTGCCAATATATGTAGCCATTTGATCATGGAACCACAGTTTCTACTTCATGTTCCATACTAAAGCTATTTTCACCCGTATTTACCCTACGTTGTCTTTCACACGTGTGCTACAAGTACCGGGTGAATCTTTTATCTATATAGCATGCATCTGCAGTGATATATGCACTCACCCTATTCATGCTTATCTGTCCATGTGGCACCTTGCCTGCAGAGATCAATGTAACATCAATGCAAACTATTACCATTAATAAGAAGTTGTTTCTTGGTTGGAATTACTCACATGATATATACACATATATGTTTTGTGATGAATTTATTTACTCTGCCCATAACAGATAAGTGTGCTAACGCTTGTTTTTAGTGCTGGGCAACACTAGTCCAATTTGATTCACATCTTTTGAAATTTAAAAAAAAAAGAAAAAATCGGTTTTGTTATTATTTCTTATTTACAGGTTGTAACTGTTTGTAGATTGCAAACAGTCCAAAACCTTTCATTTCCCTATACTTGTTTTGTTGTTGTTGTTCATTTCTATTGTAACTTGTTAATTTAATAAATGTATAGTAAGACTGTAAGTCTCTAAATTTCAACAGCTTTACTTGTTTGTGTTGTACTAAGGAACTATATATACATCATCAGCCAACATTTTGCCTGTGAACATTGGAGTCATGCCATCCACCTACTCTTATAGGATCATGCTTTTTCCCCATGATTTTATAGTTAACCTGTTGTACTCCCACAACTTGTGTTTCTAGGTTACATTACTTTTTCGCAGTTTCTTAAACACTGCTATGTTTTCTGCATTTCTTGTTGCAACTGTTAGTTTATACCAGATATTGGCACTCATGTTAGTTACACTGCGATATTAGGCACTACATTTCAATTTTACCATTGCTGGTAACATTATTTAGTTATGACACTGCAAAATGCAAATCTAACTGACCTATACTTTCTTCTATTGATTACAGTGTGTGAAGCCGCCATGGTTGATCCTAGCGTAGCAGATGAAAGATATATCGGAGACAGACAGACTTCTCAGCGGTGCGAGTTCCACTGTTGGAAAGGAAATGAGTATACCGAAGCCACCTGCATGGAAGACTGTCCCAGTGAGTATGCAATAGACCTTTTCCACAGACTGCCCCAGTGAGTATGCAATAGACCTTTTCCACAGACTGTTCCAGTGAGTATGCAATAGACCTTTTCCACAGGGCATGCACAGTAAAGGGCTGATTCCTTACACGCGGTATGTGGTATGCAAATGCGAATGCGACAAAAAATCGAAACGCCTTGAAGCCTAAGGGCTACATTCCTTACATGCGGTAAGCGGCATGCGGCATGTGGCGTGCGTCAACTCGATCGGACCCTGTAGCGATCGGTGCGGCATGTGGTATGCGGCACGCGGTGTGCGAATAGAAACTTGTCGCACTTGTCCATTAGTTTTAGACGAGGAGAGGCGACTGAGCATTACGGAACGGTCACACAAGGGTGCTGAGGTGAAACATTGGTGGTGGTGGGGGTTTGGGTTGGTAAAAATGCTACCAGAGCCACAAAAATATGAATACTTATCTATAATTTGGTAATTATAAAGGTAGGAACCCCCATGTGACGTTCTAAGAAGTACATAGATATAAATGCAATATTAGGTCATATACAGTGCAGTATTGAGTATACTTGTATATTTTAACTTTTTAAATATAGCCAGTCATGTGCCACATGCCGCATGCCACATGCTGCGTGTAAGGAATCATGCCATTCGCATACCGCATGCCGGATGCCCATACCGCATACTGCATACCGCCCTTAAGAAGCGAGATACCACATTAGTTCTTGCCACTGCCGTCAGATGGCGGGTTGATAATAACACATCACTGTAAGACTACAACCCAATATATTTAATTCTACCACTGCCGTCAGAGGGCGGGTTGGTGATGAAGAACCACTATAAGATTGCCACCTAATATAATAATTCTCTCACTGCCGTCAGAGTGTGGGTTAGTGATGAAAACCCCCTATAAGCCTGCAATCCAATATAGTAATTCTCCAATTGCCATCAGTCAGCGGGTTGGTGGTGGAAAACCTCTATTAATACTGCAACCCAATACATTATTTTCCTGCTACCATCAGAGGGTGACTTGATGAAAACCCTCTATGATTAAGGCTGCAACTGAATACATTAATTCTCCCACTGCCGTCAGAGGGCGGGTTGGTGGTGGAAAACCACTGTATGACTGCAACCCAATGCATTAATTCTCCCACTGCCGTCAGAGGGCGGGTTGGTGGTGGAAAACCACTGTATGACTGCAACCGAATACACTAAATCTCCCACTGCCGTTAGAGGGCGGGTTGGTTGTGATTGTAATGGTTGTGTTTAAAGGAGCCGACTGTGCTTCATATGGCCCGACTCACTCTGAATCGGCCGACTCTGTCCGTTCCACTGACAACACATCTAACCAGATTTAATTGGTACTAGGTTGACGAGTTAAGCTAGGATTCCATATACGGTATAAGAATGTGAATGCGAATGATAATGTGAATGTGAATGAGGTATGAATGTGAATGAATATGCATATATATAATATATATATAATATATATAATATATATACATACATACAATAATATGTTGGACACCATAGGCTTCAAAAGCGGTGTGTTCTGTTAAATTTACTTAGTATCCCTTTTATGCAGCAATACCTGCTTAATATTAATAAGTACACCATATATATGGGCCGAGGTCCTACAGGGAAGGGGGTGAGGAAAGGTGGAGCGGTGGCGCCACCTGGACTCGAACCCCAAATGGTCAATAGTTACAACCAACTTACGACAGGGGAACTCTGCACCCCTCCCTACACCAGTATATCCTAGATATACGCCTGATGGGATCGATCCCTCCGCCTGCTACTGCAGCGCCACTGCATGTTCATGCCCTGCGCTCCTCTGTTTTGGCCAATGCGCACTGGGTTTTCAAGCTTTGTAACCGGTTCGGCAGTTAGCCTAGCCAAGAGACTAGTATTAAACTGATCAACCCATATCCATGTTTGTCTTTGCTTCCACAGCGTGGCCTAACTTTATATATATATATATATATATATATATGTATATATATATATATGTATATATATATATATGTATATATATATATATATGTATATATATATATATGTATATATATATATATATATATATATGTATATATGTATGTATGTATGTATGTATGTATGTATGTATGTATGTATGCATGTATGTATATATATATATATATATATATATCTAAATTCGTGTTTTAGTTTAGAAAATGTGATTCTTTCATCGGACTATGCAGCTTTAATAGATAAAGATATTAAAATTGCAGATTACGATGGTTTTGACTTTTATCATTTTGTTAGGAAAATATATTAGGTTAATTGTTATAATCTACCTTACTTTTGTTTTAAGTAATTTGTATCTGAAGTGGCTAACATTGGAGATATTAAAAGTGCAAACATGGCAAATTAATTTGAGCAAGCACATCAAAGCTCTGCCACCATAGGCTTCCGCAGCGACAAGTTATATTCAATTGACTCAGTATGCCCTTCTATGCAACACTAAATGCTTTGTAAGTGTATCAGTATATAAGTTAGATGCATACAATCAAATCTAGATAATTGCTTTGGTTTTGAAAATATGATTCTTTCATCGATCTGTGCTGCTTTAAAGTACGTGCTGATTCACATCGCAAAGTTCTAGCTCTTATTCTTAATTATCCTTTCTAGGGCTTTGGTGTGTAAGATACGGAAATGTGTCAGTGCCAAGAAAACCAACTTCAGGACCGTCACCAACATCACCACCATCAATAACATCAACAGAATCACCAACATCACCAACGTCACCAACATCACCACAACAAGCCAACGTGGGTAGGTTCTTGTCATCTAGAAATTCTAAAGTCGACCTACTTTTTGACAAAAGGCCTTTAAGTATGTAGACAGTCTTGCATCGATGCAAATTATTGTTTGCATGCTTGCATACTGGGATAATATATTGATGGCAAATTTGTAATTAGAGTGTATTCAAGTAGAACAATAACGATTGTAATAGCATGATGAAAAATACTCATAAGTTTTGCTATTTATTTGGTCGTTACTGTTTTCAGAACCCTCCAATGCTACACAGGGAAAGACTATATCCATTATTTCCCTGTCGCTTATCTGCTCAGTTCTTCCGGTTCTGCTGACAGGCGTTATCATCGGCAAGAAATGTAAGCGAAGGACACCGCAGATCAGACGAGTGGAAGCAGGTATTACCAGCACAGCCTTGTTTGCACTTTTATGTACACGCCCCCGACATGAATATTAGCTTTTGGTAAATCCCAATGAAGGGCTAGTGTCTCCTGATTAGTACACTTAAATATATAGATATAAAAAGATATATAAAGATATATACATATATACATATAGAGACAGATATCTATGTATATCTATAAATAGATATATATAGATAATTTTATATAAACCCTGTAAGCACCAATCCAAAAATTGAGGTAAACATTGGAATCAAACCTTCAAAAAGTATATTTTTTCACTTTTTAGTTCATTGCTCCAAAACCATGTAATAATAAGAATTAAAATTATTGCCGAGCACCAGGCTAGGAAGCGACAAGTATACATTTTTAAGGCATTGGTTTTACTCGACCAGGATTCGAAACCATAAACTCATGGGTTCGGATCTCTGATCTCCCTAAAACAGGAGACTGACGCTCTACTCATTCGGCCACCAGTATAGTCCGATGAAAGGATATATGTATACATACATGCATGTTCACAAATTAAAGTTAACTACAAAGAAATCTTGTAACACTAACAGATCGAAATAAATGAATGATAAACAATTTACGATGGCGCAGGCACAGGCGCAGGCGGACAGGCAATATAGTGTTTTTTATTAGAACAAGTGTACATTGAGTCATTACAGTACAGAGCATGGTGAGTCGCCCCCCCCCCCCCACACACACACCCAGTGTTCACCATCGTGGAGTCCTTGGTGATGGACTGGACTCGAACCCTCAACCCTACCCGCTAGTCCTTTTTAATATGTGCGGGCGAAGAAAATGTGCTATTGATCCTTGCTGGATGGTGATGGCGGCAGAAGTGAGACCGTGGAGGGGGGCTTGGAAGTTTGAAATATGGTCATGTGACCGTTTTGGCTGGAATTAGCGACGGGGTCTCCAGGGTCTGGCCGGCAGAGTTTGGGCTTAAAGTTGCATAGTCCGATGGTTTTGACTATCTGCCATTTTTCTGAGATAGATATGTTAAATTGATTGTTACAATCTACCTTACTTTAGTCTGAAGTAACTTTTATTTTAGTTGGTAAACTTTTGAAATATTTGGAGTGCAGGCATGTAAAATTAGTTTTAGCAAGCATGCCAAATCTATGACACCATAAGCTTCAGCAGTAACAGGTTCTATTAAATTGACTTGGTATTCCATTCTATGTGGCAACAAATGTTTAATAAGTACCTGAGTATTTAAGTTAGATATGTAGAATACATTCTGGATAAAAAAAATTGGTTTTGAAAATTTGACACTTGATCGGACTGTGCAGCTTTAAGCCGGTAGGTGGCTCTACAGGTCGCCTCGGCAGTGGCCGCTGGTGGTAGTTCCTGAGCAAACTGTGGTGGCGCCACTGGGCCCAAGGTTAAGTCAATGGAGGGTGTCCGCGCCGCCGCCCGTAAATTACCCATGTCACGGATAATCTGCACAATCTCAGCACGTAGGCCATCAAAGATAATTAGTTGCATTTGGCTTAAACCAAGTCTTCACTTGTTTTCTTCTCTTTCCTTTTTCACTTTTAGAATACGATCCAGTGGACCAAGCCACAGGTGATGCAGGAGAGTCAAAGATTCAACCTACACCTTGGACCGTAATGCTAGATTTACCAGATAAGACAGCTGTTACAGAAGTCTAGAACCTTCGATGGCTATACTATGTTTGTGTATTATTTGTCTATCAGAGTATGCCTACATAGAAGATTCACCCCGTACTGCAGTGTCCTGACTAGATAAAAGATCCAGCCCATACTTCCAGTACAGGGGTGAAAAACAACCGTATATTAAAAAAAGCTGGCGAAGAATTTAGACATGCTGGGGAAATGAACTGAGCTGATAAATTCTTAATTTAAGAAGCACAATATACGCTTTAACATGAAACTAACAGTGATACTGGGGGCTTTAACGTTACCTGCATGACTCCTTATATTTGTCTGGTATGTTTTCCAATTCATTTTTGACAGGCCTATTGATTAATGTTCATCCAGATCATGCAAAGTGCTGGGTTTCAGTATTGACTATGTTGACAATAGTGAGTATGCACACACATATTGTCATTATGTGTGACCTGTGGTTAATCAACACATAGAAATGAAATCAGTTGTCATTGCTTTGTCACTGTTATCAACTACATTGACAGAAGTATATATCCTAGAACACATCAATTGCAGTGACTTGGTATGATGCTGAAAGCTTATAAATAGTGTCTGCATGACTCCTGAAATGTTAGTATGACGTGTGTGGCTCATATTTTTCACCTGGATCATTTATATAGGCAACTGTCTCATAGCAGTCATGTGCTCTTCGACACAACTGGCACTAATCTGGTACCAACAGTCTAAGCCTCTAATCTGAAATCACGACCCACTATCTAAGTTGGAACCAGCAACTATCTCTAGATATACACAAAGACTCTTCCCCCCCCCCCTGGCACCTCATGAAAATCAAAGCACTAACCTCAACTAATCCACACATCCACAACCCAGGCAATGCCCTTAAAATAATGTGTATGGCATGTGGTTGACACCCCACTACCAATTGCAAACTACTTGCTAACCATTACCCACAACCTACAGAGACAAATGATTATATCAACACTGAATACTCCAGCCATCACTTCTAAAATCATTAGAATGTCAACTACTGGTTCCAAAGCCATATCAACACATATCAGCTTAAATAAGCTATTCATCTTCATTCATCATCACAGAAACACTGTTTTGGAGCTTTGTTTGCTTCGCTTTGTTTTATTTTCAAAAGTTAAAAGAATGACAACAAAGGAGGGACCCAGTTGCCAGGAGACAGTGTGCAATAGTTTTAGGCAAGGGACAAGTGGCTGGTCAGCCTTCCTCTGAATGAACTCAAGGGTCTGCCAGGTTTCAAAATAACACATCTCAATGTACGTAGCCTCACACATAAAATAGAACAATTAAGAATTGATCTGCCAGAATGAGGACTTGACATTTTCACAGTATCAGAAACATGGCTCAATAGCCATATAGAAAATATACTGACATCAATAGCAAGCTACACTTTCCTCAGATCTGATCGAGAAGCAAAACATCTAAATGGGCAAACAAAGGCTGGGGGTGGACTAGGAATTTACTATAGAAATTCTTTGCAAGTAGAGCCTAATGAATATGCGGATAAAAATATTTTGAATGCTATGCTAGAACTGCAATGGGTCGTCATCACAAGGCCTTATGCAAAGAAGATCCTGATTGGGAATGTGTACAGACCACCGGATGGAAGTGTTAAGCATGGGCTCTATCACACCTAACTGATTTTGTGTCACTGAGCCTGATATTATGTGATTTGGACACTCTGGAGGATATATATATTATGGGGAAATGGATACAATGGATTGTGGCTTTTGGATTTTAATCAACATATGGCAGGAAAGGCCATCAAGTGTGAGGGACATTTTCGCAAGCTTTTACATAGCCTGTCGGTTCACCGCTGAACACAGCGGTGAATATTTGATCTAATTCACGACACTCGGACAAAGGAAGCATGATGAGTCAGATGTAACAAATCATTTATTGATTCAGAGAATCATATAACTTCGTAATGAAAGTTCATATAAACATGCCGCTGGGGTGAACAGGAGGCTGGCTCCGAAATGAGGTGTCGCTATGGTAGACACCTGGGGCCGTATGCAGGAGTCAGTGTTAGCGGGATTTGGTGTTACAGCCTGTTACCGTTTAGCTATCTCCGAACCCGAGAATTCGGTCAAGCGGTATGCAGGAGCGCGTAACACTTACATTATAGCTAAACGTGAATTTATTAATAGATTTGGGAAATCCCTCTGCGTTTGTAGGCATATATTAGGCTCAAATGTATTAAATGCGATCATATTTAACAGAATTACATACGCAATAAGTGAAATTTATTCAAATTAACCCTAAATTCGAACCCTCCTTAAGGCTACCGCCGCATTGGCGGCGATATTACTAGTTATATTTTCGAATCGACGAACGTAAAGTAAACAAATCGCCGCCACCGCCAGTATGGAAAGGGAGGTCGACGCGGCGGTGGCGATTTGTTTACTTTACATTCGTCGATTCGAAAATATAACTATTAATATCGCCGCCAATGCGGCGGTAGCCTTAAGGAGGGTTCGAATTTAGGGTTAATTTGAATAAATTTCACTTATTGCGTATCTAATTCTGTTAAATATGACAGCATTGAATAGATTTGGGCCTAATAAACTCGCTAAACCTAATATTTTTTAGGGGTAAGGTAACACCGGTTAAGCCTTTGGTGTTAGGCCTAACACTGAGTCGTGCATACCATTTTTCGCCGCTAAACCGGAATTCCCGCCAAACACCGTTTTTCCTCGCTAACACTGACTCCTGCATACGGCCCCTGAAGGCGGCTGGCACCTTGGGACCAACGTGTATCGATGATTTAGGTGGTCCAACTTTTAATGTTCAGGCTAGTTGCCGAGTCAGTGCCTGGAGCGAGATATGATCACAGCGTCACAAATCAACAATCAAGAAATAAACAAACAATCTCAGCACTTAACCCCCTTAGAAAGCCTCGTCAACATGCCTAATTCACGACACTCGGACAAAGGAAGCATGAGTCAGATGTAACAACAAATCATTTATTGATTCAGAGAATCATATAACTTCATAATGAAAGTTCATATAAACATGTCGCTGGGGCGAACAGGAGGCTGGCTCCAAAACGAGGTGTCGCTATGGTAGACACCTGAAGGCGGCTGGCACCTTGGGACCAATGTGTATCCATGATGAAGGTGGTCCAACGTTTAATGTTCAGGCTAGTTGCCGAGTCAGTGCCTGGAGCGAGATATGATCACAGCGTCACAAATCAACAATCAAGAAATAAACAAACAATCTCAGCACTTAACCCAACATTGAGGAAAGTGCTGAGGGTGCCTTTGAAATTGGCATGTCAGTCAAGTACTTTTGTACTGCATTGCTTGACCATGAGCCGGCCTGTTTTAAGTCATGTAGTGGCAAGTTGGCGGCAAGGCAAGCCTGGGCAGTTCCTCTTCTGAGGCTGTAATGTGTACAAGGGCGGATCTGGCATTCCAACTGATGCCGCAATGTTAAGTACTCTTACGAGAGCTCGTGAAGTTAGATAGTCTCCGGAAGGGAGAACGAATGCTGGTGCATCTCATGGGAGATCAAGCTGAGTAGCGTATGCGTTCCAGGCTGCCACTGGACAACATATGGAGGAAGGTTTAGCGGGCAGTGAACATCGGAGAGGTGGGCTAGAGCGAGGCCGTGTCTTTGTGGAGTGAAATTCCACTATCAGCGCATCATGTACAGGGTGGACATCATTGAACATGAGTGTATGTGGGCCACTCTCACATTCTGACTTGGCTGTTAAGTTACTTTTTCTTACTAGTGTCATGAATCCTATCACTAATGCGGCATAAAGACTGCAGCAGTCTGGCCCAGTCGTCTAAGGAACAGAATTATCCTCATCAACTCATCTGGGGACAATGGAATGGCCCCGTGAACTAGATGATCAGAGTTACGCAACAGGCCTCTCTTAAGAGTTTGCAACTCGTATGACTGGAAAATGGCCGGGGATGGTATCAATGGGCCAATACAGGATTTCACCGAACTCATGTAATTTTCGGAAGAGCCCGGGGCTTTGAGCCTGACTGCAAGGTATGACCTGTATGCTAAAATGTCATACAATGTCGGGTTGAGAGGTGACACGCCGTGTTCCAGACAGAATCTGACGTAGACCTGTACGTGTATCTTCCTGTTTCTCCGTGTCCCGTCTGCCAACGCCGCTGTGTAATTGGAGACTAGACGTTGGTGCTCGGCTATGGAGTAGCCTGTAGTGGTAAAAAAGCAAAAATACAACCCCATTACTAGACATCGAATACTCATAACTCAAAGTCAATCAGATCTTAATTGTGATCCTTTGCAACCCCCTCTTTGCTATCTGTTCAGTGACCATCGTGCTTGCTGCACCTAGTCAGGGCATCTGCAACTATGAGTTCAACACCTGGTTTGTAATTAACAACAAGATCGCAGTGATTCTGGGCAGCTATTAGCCATAACTGCCATGCACATGCACAGAGAAACCGGTCCCTGCCAGACCCAGAGGACAGTACTTGCTGAGAGGTTTGGTTGTCAGTATTAATTACAATCACAAATTCATGAGGATGGGGAGGGAGAAGACAACTCAGGGCCATTACCAAGTTGAATGCTTCTAACTGTGTGATTATTGGAATCGCATCCCTAACCTTTTCAGACTGAATAGCATTTCTGTTGCGAGAAAGCCCCTCTGGCCTCCAGTGTAGACATTCTATCACCCAACTTGGTGGAGGCACTGGGGGAAGTAAAATGATGCTGTTGCAGCTAGAAGTGAATCTTATGAACCAGTCTAGATCCTTCAACATCAGAGGGGAGAAAGGATGTTTGCCTACGTTAGGTGCAGCCCTTAGAGCTGCAAGCACCCTGTTCATGAAGCGTGTTGCTGGCTTAATGCACTTCGCTATATGTTGCAACTTCCCAGCCAAGCTCTGCAATTGTTTTCTTGAGGCTGTCTCTGCTTTAATTTCCACTCACTACACTCTTGCAAGACTTCCTGTATTTTCTCTTGTGGCAGCGTCAGAGTCATTTCTAATGCGTCAATCGAGAAACCTAACCAGATTAGCTTTTGTACAGGAGAGAAGCATTTCTCGAGGGCCAACGTTAACCCAAGGTTTTGCGTTATCTGATGGAAGCAGTCAAAGGCTTCAGTCGCTCTTTCTTTAGAGACTTCCACACCCACAAAGTCATCTATGTAGCATAGTGAGAGAAAAAAAAAACCCTCATCAACCAGACCACGGCCCTTGTCATCCGAGCACAGGCTAGCGCCAACGTCCGGCAGCCAAATGGGGGTGACAAGTCTATATAGTATCTGTTCCCAACCATAATCCCGAGCAACGGAGTCGACAAAGGGCATACCCTCAGCTGTCTGTATGCCCTTGAGGGGTCGGCAGACCAAATCCAGGCACCTGGCCCTAGCTTCGCTAGTCGATCAGTAAGAGTAGTAACTGATGGAAGGGAGAACGAGAAAGGCTGTCCCTGAAAGAAACCCCTCTGAATTCCCGCATTCACCCTCCTGCCTAAGGGAAAACTAGTATCGAGGATCACCCTCCGAGCTTCAGAGTTTTTATTAGGACGTGTCATGAGTGGGCTGATTTGGAACCAAGGCTCAAAAGGCGGGTCTGTGAACGGGCCCAGCATTGCCTTATGTCTGCACTCTTTCTCAAGGAAACTGGTAATATGAATATGCTCTGCATTAGCCGCATGATTAATCAATGTTGGAGTAGGGATGTAATTAGCAGTATAATCTATTGGCCAGCCAAATGCTAGAAAATCTAGTTGGTTATCTGGATAGTGCTGCAACTCACTACGCCAGGCAGGAATGTTAAGATCAGATGAAATTAATATTTTTTCATGAAGATAATTCGGCATCGCGGATGCCCTTACGGCATCGTAGGTGTTCAGAAACTCAGGAACAATGCTCAGAGCCCCCGGCATGGCCCTTGGCCAGAACTCATCAAGGTCTTTGCTGAAAACCTCCGGAGACGGCGGGGCCTGCCTCCTGTGTTGACTGTAACCTGGAAATAAACTCAGAGATAGAATACGACTGTTTCAATACTAGTTCTGATGCACTGAGTTTCGGGAGTATCGGTAGAGAAACTGACTCAGGCATGGAAGGTGAGATAACTCGCTCATGTGCAAGCGGTGACATAAGAGTGCCCTCTGCCAACATAGGCGAACTGCACAGCTGTGCATGTGACACCGGCGTGGTCAGTGGATCAACCCCCACTGTCCCCCCTTCTGCTGAGAGAGGGAGGGACAACAATGGTAATGTAGGCAATGGAGACACATTCCTAACAGTTGAGACAGGTGTTAATTGGAATGGAGTAGGTGATAACTGGGAGGTGTTCAATGTTGGCATGACCTGTGACTGGGTCGGGAGTATTTCAGTAGAGGCTTGTGGCAACTGAGCCGTGACTATGCTGCATTCAGCGATAGGTTGAGTGTACACCGGTATTTGCACGTGTGTGTGTGCCTGCTGCCCTGCAGCATGTGTGGATGTGTGAGGTAGGTGTGTGTGTGTAACAGGCCTTGGGTGCGTTGAAGCGAGCACCGGTGTAGCATGCGATGTAGAGGGTTCACATACCCTACCACAAATTAACACATTGTCTTGTGACGTTAATACTGGGGTTTCCTGACCCAAGCAGACCTCAGTGAAATTGGGAGTCGAACTTACAGCGGCACCTTGTGCAGCTGGTTTCTCGGCCCCTTTCTTGTCATTAAACGCCCTTCTTTTTATGCAGTCTTGCTCCTTGTGCCAATGTACTCTTTTTAGACGATATGCACACCAGGCACAGACGTGCAACATTTTTGCTGGCAGTGTCCCATGAGTTGCAGTGAACCCGCAGTCCCTTCCCCAATTCCAGTTGATACATGGACTCCCGTCAGTGTCTTTATTGTACTCATTTCTTGAGTTTATCGGGCCCGCTCCTGCCACTGGGGCTGGTGAAACAAAACTTTGGGTCTGAGGCACGGCTTGAACTGGGCTATACGCGAGATACTGCTGGGAGAAAAAGCTAGGTGCTGCCCTCCCTGCTGCCGTACAAATATCTCTCTGCAAGTCTTTAATGGCTGCCTGGTCTCCCCACCCTCAAGGAAGTCGCCCATCGGAAATTAGCTTAAAAACCCTTTGTGACCAATGTCTGCACACAGGCCACTCCCATAAAGTGGCCACGTGCGTGAGTTCTTGTTCATGCTTGAACAGGTGAGGCGGCCATGATGGAGGCAGTGAGGGCAAGGAAGCTAATGTGCATAGCGCACCGAAATACTCCGGCCACGACGCCCCCCCTTGTGAAATGGACTTAAATGCCTCACCGTGTGATATAGAGATGTGGTAGAAAACCGGTACCTTTTGGCTTCCTGAATGAGGACACAGGGTCCAGCAGAATGTCAGCTATGGCTGCGGCAGCCTGCTGAGCACGCCCCTCGACACCTTGTGGACGTGCGACCGAAATAGTAGGGCCTGCCGACTGTAACACCTCTGCCAAGTAGTAGTCAGACGCCTGGCCTTGCTGTTGTGGTGACTGGGCTCTTTGCCAGGCAGTGTCAGGTTGAGGTGGGGGGCGTACAATTACAGGCAGTTGTTCACGAGGCAGTGGTAAGTCTGGCGAAGAAAACGTAGTATTAGCAGTGTGTGAGACATTTGGTGACTGACCTGGCAACAGGCGAGGAGGAGCTGCTACAGTTTCAAGGACATTCACCCGTGTTGCCAAGTCTTGAGTTAACCTTTAGTACTTCTCTCTGCAATTCCAGCACGGTTGCCATATCTGACCTTGTCGCCGGTGCGTCTTGTGTTGAGGTGTCAGAAGTCTGTGGTGACACCGGACCGAGCTGAGATGTCAACCTTGCCTGTGACACCAAAGTCCTTGCAGCCCTCCTCAGTGACTCCCTATGGAGCTGCGGCCGTCGTGGTGGTCTCCCCACTCTCTTACGCGGCGGCAACTCGAGTTCTGAAGTGAAAGATAGGCAAGTGAAAATGTTGTTGCTCGAATGAGAGTCATGGAAGAAGTGACAGAATGGCAGACAGGAAACGAGGTCAATGCCGAGGTCAACCTTTGCCTCGTGCGTGAATTAAACATGTTGCCTCGTCAACATGCCTAATGTGAACCCCACTTACTGACCTCGACTGATAATGTTTGGAGAATTCTCCTATCGATCTTGCTGAAAGTGAAAGTTAGAAACAAAGATGCAACAGTTGTTAGTCACCGAAGATCATAGAGACTACGGGGTGTGGTCCTGTACATGTGGGTTACAGTAGTGAGAGATCTAACATCTATACAACAAAGTGGTTGATTTCTTTTTTATTAAAAGCCCTGATTTATAACTTTGGAACCAAATATCTATACATAAGCCTATGTATGCCTGGGTAAATAATTATATATGTGCATATTATATAAATATATATATATAGATATATATATATAACTATATATATCTCAATTGAGAACAAAAAATAGAGAGAAACAACAACATATATTATACATTAATTTCTTGCTGCTCACATAATAATATATTTATCCAACTCTATTAAAGAATATTCCAGGGATGTGAATATTTTTTTTTTTGGTTTAAGCCATGACCCATATATTATTTTTTCCTCGGACCCAACCCGCCCCTTCTTTAATATTTTATTATATTCCACCACCCATTATATATTTTATTATTAGTCCCCACTATTATGTATTACATATATAGTATTTGAAGGGGGGAGGAACTACCTTTGCTTTCTTTTACATGAGTAGATTTTCTTTTAGGTTACTTGTATTTTAACTTAGTCACTTTCCGGATTACTTGTCCCAGTATTGCCATTTTGGACGGTAATGGTGAGCCCGGATATGATTATAATCGATATATATATATATATGATGAGAATGAAGACACTTGTGGACATTTTCGGATGTACTCAACTTAATCAACTGGTAATAGTTTGTAAATGAATTAGAAAAAGTCTAATGTAAATAATTGTGCATGTTATTCGTAACATGGGTAATTCCGGGCGGAGGCGCGAAACCCCACTGCCCTGACTTAACCGGCCCACTGGCGCCACCTCTCGTATCGCTGCTGAACTAAGCCTGAATACTACCAGTGGAGCTTTAACCGAACCATGTTACCCGAACACCGACATGTGACTGGATTCAAACCCAAACCCCCCTCCACGGCCCATTTCTACTCCCGCCACCATCCAGCAAGGACCTACACCACCTTTCTTCACCCACCCACCTACACCGAAGAGAACAGACAATGGGTAGGGTTGAGGGTTCGATCCTGGTGCCACAGAGACTCTGAGTGCTGGAAAAAGGGGGGGGGGATTACCATTGCTCTGTTATGATCCATGTACTTGAAGAAAAATAAAACCACTGTATATGTGACCCGACTCCGCCTTCGTGAATTAATCACTTCACGTGTATGTATACTACAACATGTATACTACAACATGTTACTATACCATATGTGAATTGTCGAATTATACCAGAGGCATGTCGTGGAATGATTAATATTGTCATGTAGGTTAACTCGAGCCTGTTACTAATGACAATATCAGAGTACATTTACATATATCGTAAATAACTCTATTGTCACGTGGCTACAATGCTGACAAAGAAAAAACGGTATTAAATAAATAAGCTATAGTTACCAACAATATTTCGTTATTTCCAAAACATTTCCCGCTACTCATGTTGTGAAATATTATATTCACAGAGGAAACACTTTCATTGGTCAAAAGGATTATTCTGTTGTCCACCATATCACTGTACATATATTTACATGGGGTTATGCAACACAATTTAGTCAAATGGCATTGAAGCAAATCAAGTCAGGATAAAATATAGCCTATATCAACCCCATTAATGTCTTCGTTAGGTTTCTGTAAACCACAATGTTAACTGAAGTTAAACCTCTGATAAATACACCTGGACTATTGAAATAACTCCCTCGTCAATTGGAAAGTCTTTTTTTTTCTCAACGACATTATATTTATAATGAAACGACTTTGAATGAAACAACGTGAATGGGGGAGTTGGTGCAAAAGCATAGCTGAACAGATTTGGAAGATTTGGCATTCTCTGTGGCGGAGTGGTTAGAGTGTCTGACTTTTTTCTAGGTCAGACTCCTAATCTGAGAGTTGGCGGTTCGATTCCCCATGCCCCCAGCTCTGCCAATTTGGATTTCCACCGCTGTGTATAACTTACAGCGTCATCAAAGGCCGGTTGCTCTCATACCATGTCTATGTGGTGTGGGAGGTTAAAAATCCCTTGGGTCGGTAAAAGTGTCGGCTCGGGCTTTCTATCGACCAGCAGTGGAATGAGGAAGAGCAGTCGTCTATGACTGAAATTTCCCCTGCTTAAACAACTAATGGAGCAACAACAAAAAAAAGATAAAGAGAAATTTTGATTGGCAGTTCTGGGGGCTAGTAGAAATAGCATATAAGAAACATAGTCAACATCGAAATCGTTATAAACATTAATGCTGCATATTCCGATGAAGCATTACATTTTCAAAACCGAAACAGTGATCTAGATTGGATGCTATATATCTAACTTAGATATTCATGAACTTATTAAGCATATGTTGCCACATAGAAGGGAATACTGAGACAAATTAATAAGACCTGTTACTGCAGAAACCTGAGTTTTTGCATGCTTATCAACAATAATTTATATCATTGCACTTCAAATATATCAAAAGTTAACCATTTAAATTAAATAAAAGTTATTTCAAGCTAAAGTTAAATAGATTATAACAATCAATTAAAAATATTTATCTCAGAATAACGACCGAAATTCGAGACCATCGGTCTATGCAACTTGAATGAACCTTGAGGAAGAAGGTGAACAGTTTGTTTGTTTGTTTATTGTT
This sequence comes from Branchipolynoe longqiensis, assembly GCA_030323885.1. Taxonomy (NCBI): domain Eukaryota; kingdom Metazoa; phylum Annelida; class Polychaeta; order Phyllodocida; family Polynoidae; genus Branchipolynoe; species Branchipolynoe longqiensis. The sequence continues at coordinate 60,170,094 of CM059190.1, read as the reverse complement.
GTTTTACGTCCTAGCAACATCTAAGGTCATATCAGGACGGGTACCGACTTGTGACAGTGCGCACTCATGGCAACTTTATAGTGCTGTCCCACTGGGAAACCAGGCCGCTGGCACCATGACCTGGTATCCCACTCAGTCACATTATCCTGACACTGAGCACACCAGTCCTTGCCCTATCCTAATAATGCCGAGCGCCTGGCTAGGAAGCGACAAGTATCAATTTTAAAGTCATTGGTTTGACTCGACCGGGACTCGAACCCACGACCCCACGATCTACCAGCACGGGAGACGGACGCTCTAACTCATTCGGCCATCCCGTCTGGTGAACAAGAAGGTGAACAAGATGAAAGTGATGAGGATGGTGATGAAGAAGAACACAAAGAAGAAGAAAAAGAAGTAGAAAGGAGATATAGTCTGATCATGACCATGACATTGGTGTAGCTATCGATTATTAAGAAAATGAGTTAACAGTGCTTTGAATAAGATAAGATGCTGGTGATCTGTTGATGTTATACCGTGGTAAATCATTTGATATTATACCGCCATTGTAGACCGAAGATCTCTTTAACCAGCCCATACTTGGTTGGGGTATTACAAAGATGGGGCCATCGTGATATCCTTTTGGCAGGTATCTAATGTCAGATAAATCCCCATTTTGGACAAGTAGTTTTCCTCATTACACTGCACCTTAAGTGGGACATTGAGTCATGGCGACGGTGGTCTGAAAAGGTGATGGTCGTTCTACTATATTCCTGTCATCTGGCTGGCACACCAGGGCCGCGTGCGGGGTGCGCCTCAGAGAAATTCACGCTAGTCTGAACAGCATATAGCTGTTGGTTGCCTCGAAAATGGCGCCCTCCATAGGGTGCAACCATTTGGAATTGAAAAGAACAGGTCTGATTGGCTGAAACCACTGAAACGCGTTGCCATTTTAAGAGGCGCTTTTTGCCTCATAGCTGAAAAGCATGACGTCTCCGAGGCGACTCCGAGGCAGACCCTGAACGCGGCCCTGGCACCTCGTTGGGTTCTAGTCTTCCAGATGGACGTTAGTGAGGCGCCTGAACACCACAGTGGCGACATCTATGAAGAAAACGAAGCGACCGGGCCGCCGCTTCCGACTTAAGTCGAGAGATGGCGCCACCGCTGGCAGGTCAATCTATTAATTAGAGACGGCACTCGTGGTTCATTCCCATTACTTGGGCAAAGTAGCTAAAGCTGCCTCGTCCGACGAAGCATCAAATTTTCCAAACCAAAACCCTCACTTAATTTTGAATCTACATATCTAACCAAGAGAGGTATGCGCTTTTTGAGCATTTGTTGCTGCATAGTACTTTAATTAGAACCTGTTACTGCATAAACCTATGGTGTCAGCTTTGACATGCTTGCCAAAATTAATTTTACATGTTTGCACTTCAAATGTCTCAAAAGGTATCCAATTAAAAACAAATTACTTCAGAGTAAAGAAAGGTAGATTATAGCAATCAATTTAATATATTTATCTCAGAAATATTACAGAAACTCAAAACCATCGGACTATGCAACTTTAAGCTGAGAACATGCATATTTATTTACATGTATACACATATTTAAATATATTTACACATATATTCACATATACACACATATATTCACATCATCATCATCATCATGCTGTTGGTCGCGATGCGACAAAGACTGCTTTCATTACTTGACTGCCGCTCTCCATTTAGCTTTCTGCTGTGAGAGTTGCATCCATGAGTTGGTCTTAATGTCTCTACATTTCATGAAAGATACCTGCAAAAGCATTTTATTGTATAATTCAACTCATGGTGAGTGGAACCGGGCGGGGTGGCCTAATCGGTAGAGCGTGGGCTTCGCGTGCAGAAGGTCGGGAGTTCGGTCCCGGTCGAGTCAAACCAATGACTTTAAAATTGATACTTGTCGCTTCCTAACCTGGTGCTCGGTATTAATAGGATAGGGCAAGGACTGGTTAGCTCCATGCCAGGATAATGTGACTGAGGCGGATATCGGTCATGGTTCTGCCACCCTGATATCCCAGTGGGGCAGCACTATAAAGTTGCCATGAGTGCGCACTGTCACAAGTCGGTACCCGTCCTGATTTGACCTTAGAACTGGTAAGCACACTGGTTTCCTTAGCGACTGGTCATACATTCGAATCTTGTCAGAATCAAATCAATGAATTGCAAAATTGATACTTCTCAGAGTTAGGGCCACACTGCTACTGCTAGTCACACAGTCTCTGTGGGGCCGAATTTAAAATTTGCAATGTGTGTCAGCTGTTGCAAGTCAGCTCCCATCCTCATATAACCGTTGATGTTGCTAGGACTTGAATTCCAAACAAACAAAATGTTACCGAGTTACCTGAATAATATCGTCACAATAGAGAAAGCCGCTGCTGATTTCACCAGATCACAGTATCAATAGTGCTATAAAGCTAACTTGATTGTGCTCTCACAAGTTGGCACCTGTCCCGCTAGGAACTTATCTATAGACTACATCACGGTTCCAATGGCGTGGTGCATTGTGGATGCGTCAGAGCAAAACAAACCCGCGAGAAGCACATGGCACATGCTAATACACTGGGTGCAGCTATGAAATGTGCTAGTTTCAGCTCATCTCAGCTCTTGTTTGAAATATAGAATACCAACTAAAAATATATATAATAAATTAAGATATTAATCTTGTATCCAGCATTGCATTTACATCAATATAATCAGCACATCTTATGCCATGTGCATTTAGATTTAGACAAATCTAGGCACTCAGACTAGTGTTAGAGCCATAGCCAGAGTCAGTTTTACTTATTTTATTAATGTTTTGATTTATATCCTATGGTTAATGACATATGTAGAAATAGAAAATGAGTAGGGTTAATCAGATATTGGTTATATATTTCTTTGAAACAAGTTTTTGTTGACACATTTGACATTTTAATATTTAGAACAAGAATTACTTATAGCTAATGGTGATGTAAACATCAGCCTATAAAGTGCCTGAAATTGTATGTTTCTTAGCTCAAAATGCTTAATTATGGAGAGTTGTGTCTTAAACATAGTCATTATGTTATTATATTGCATCCTTCCATCCATGTTTGTGCCAAATTGTTATGTATTTCTATTTATTTTGAATAAAATTGCAGTTTTGCCCTACGCGTATCGTCAACCTTAATGGCAGTACGCCTTTGCTTTGCTCCCAACGCTGTTTTCAGCGCATGTGCACTCGGAACCGTGATGTAGTCTATTATCAGGATGTAACCCCCCCCCCCCGAACACACACACACACGCAATACATTTAAAAAAAATTAACTGAGAAAAACACCAGTGAGCTCAATGTTGCCTAGTTACCTGGTGGATAAACTCAGCATATTTCCTGATATGAACTCAGATGTTGCTAGGATGCAACTCCCCCCGAATAAACAGTGAACTCAATTTTGCATAGTTACCTGGCCGAGGCAGTCAATACACAGAAATGTCCTGCTGATTTCCCAGACCACATCTCGGACTTCCGCTTCTGAGAATACTTCTGAGCATATTGAAAAGACCTCCAAATTGGTATCAGCTATTTCTACAAAAGTAAATATTAAAGCTGCATAGTCCGATAAAAGCATTAACTTTTCAAAACCAAACATATTATCTAGATTTCATCCTACATTTCTAACTTAGATATTTATGAAGCATTTGTTGCCACATAGAATGGAATACTGGACGAATACTGAGTCTATTTACAAGAATCTGTTACTGCTGAAGCCTATTGTGAAAGTACAACATCTGAACACTTTGACTTCTGGATACTGAATGGTTTATTCCCGTCCAGGGCTCACTGAACCGCCGGCTAAACTTTCCATGATGTCATCTCATTTACATACTCCTTTGTCTCACTCACTGTCTAGAACATCATGTATCTCATTAGAATATATTACCCACGTGTCTGGACGTCTATTACGCATATATCACACCTATGCTCTCAGAGTTTTGGCACAGTTGCCAACATTAAGTTAGCATGTTTGCACTTCAAATATCTCCAACGGTAGCCATTTAAAATAAAAGTTACATAAAACTAAAATAAGGTTGAATATAATGGCCAACCTAATATATTATTAGTCTTAGAAAATGACAGAAATTGAAAACCATCGGACTCTGCAAGTTTAAGAAAGCTATATCAAATTGAAAATAAGGAAATATGACATATGGATAGAGTTTATTACATCTGTCTTTGTCTGACAGTGTTTTTCTCACATCAGAGCAAACTCATGCTCAAATTGTTTAATTAGCTCCATATATTATTATTAATGTGTTATATATTCAAAACATTCTGTGCATTTGCATATCAATTATCAGCTAGTTTTAAAAGTGAATCAATTAGAAAACCATGTGTGGCATACAATACCATATTCACATTACATGTACTGGGGGATGAATCAAAGACTTGGAGTGTCTCAAATCACAGCTCGTCATCATTGTATTAGTGTGGGTCTTGCAAGTCTTTGGATTGACTCGGCCGGGGATCGATCCCACGAGCTTCCGTACAAGGAGCAAGCGCTTTGCACGGTAGGCCTTCTCGCCCTGTCCTGGTCCATTTATGCTACTCTGGGGGGCCACCCATGCTGACCGGAAATAATGAGCGCGGCTGGTCGGGCCGGGGAAAGGGCCCACCTGGAGCGATGGGCGGGGGCGGGGGCGGGGGGAGAGGGGCGGGGGGAGAGGGGCGGGGAAAGGGCCCACCTGGAGCGATGGGGGGGGGGGGGGGGCGGCGGAGAGGGATGGGAGGGGGGCGGGGAGGGGTGATAGGGGGGGGGAAGGGGGGGGGGGGGGAGGGCCCACCTGGAGCGATGGGGAGGGAGGGGGCGAGGAGCGGGGGGAGGGGGCGGGGAAAGGGGAGAGGGCAGGGGGAGGGGGGAGATGGGCGGGGAAAGGGCCCACCTGGAGCGATGGGGGGAGGGGGCGAGGGGCGGGAGGAAGGGGAGAGAGGCGGGGATGGGGGAGAGGGCGGGGAAGGGGGAGAGGGGCGGGGAAAGGGCCCACCTGGAGCGATGGGGGCGGGGTAGGGGCGAGGGGCGGGGGAGAGGGGCGGGGGAGAGGGGCGGGGATGGGGGAGAGGGGCCGGGGAGGGGAGAGAGTGGCGGGTAAGGGGGCGGGGGGAGAGGGGCGGTGATGGGGGAGAGGGGCGCTGGGAGAGTCCCAGACACCTAGCGTGTGAGGCAGGTATCGGCGGTATTATATATCGCTATCAATGTATCAGCATCACCTAACAAACAGGGCCGGTGTCGCAGTTTCAGTTCCCAGCAGTTTCAGTTCCCACAATTGCTTCTGCGCATGTGTCAAAGCATCTGCGCATGCGTCAAAGCATTGTCTGCGCATGTGTCAACATTAGCCCGATTTAAACGATCGCCGCAAATCGCTGTCACTAAAGTGTCAGTGTGACTAACCTTATAAATTTAATATAATCTTTTCGGTAAACATGTTTTCTATATGTGTACCAAGTGATTTGTTTCTAGCTGGTTTGGTTTTAGAGATATTTCACTTTTTATGTGTGAAGATTGCTCACGACCATTGACAATGCACAGACGATGCCGTTAGATGTTGACGCATACGCAGAAGCAATTGTGGGAACTTCAACTGCTGGGAACTTCAACTGCGACACCGGGTTAAAGTTGCATAGTCCGATGGTTTTGAGTTTCTGAAATTTTCTGAGATAAATACATTACGTTCATCATTGTAATGTACCTTACTTTTAGCTTGAAGTAACTTTTACTTTATGTGACTAACTTTTGAGATATTTTAAGTGGAACCATGCAAAATTAATTTTGGCAAGCATGCCAAAACTCTGACCCCATAGACTTCTGCAGTAACAGGTTCTCTTCAATTGCCTCGGTATTCCCTTCTGTGTGGTGACAAATGTTTAATAAGTGCACCAGTATCTAAATTAAATATGTAGAATCATATTTAGATAATTGTTTTGGTTTTGAAAATTTGATATTTTCATCGGACTATGCAGGGCCGGGAATATATAGTCCAAAGGGGTCCTAAAAATATAATAAAAATACAGATAAATATTAAAATACATCGTTTTGCTTACTTGCACAGAAAAGTACAAAGAAAATTCATTCGCTACACAGCCAGATGATACAACAAATATGTCTGATATTTCAGTAATAGTATTACTTACATTTAGGGATCAGCTGATAGGTTGCAAGTATTTACCGTAGAGTCCTTTACAATATGCGGTCAATGAATATTCTGGGATTAATGAAATATCGCGAAAATCCACAGGTGTCTGCTGGGCACTACCGCTTTGCGAGTCGGGATACCATGACATCAATAGGATTCGCAACGAGATGTTTTATCTCTCTTTGTGTGTAGATGTTAAATTCTGCTATTAGCATGCAGCAGAATAGGAATTATTATGGTAAAATAAGGCCACGAAGGGCCAATGGCTATAGGATAGTGTGTCAATCGAGCTCTCGTCATTTTTTGTCGTTTCCAATCCCGGCATGCAGTTGTTTCTAGGGAGGGATTTTACTTTTATATAACCTCTAGGGTGGGCAGTTGGCCCTTCGTGGCCTTATTTTACCATAATAATTCCTATTCTGCTGCATGTTAATAGCAGAATTTAACATTATGATGGTAATTAGGCCACGAGGCCAACCACTACTTTGTATTGCTGCTGTGTGCCTGGATTGTTTCAATTATCTTTTGTGTAGGAATAAATGGGCAATTCAATTGTTGCTTAATGCTTTTTATTGAGGTTTTATTTCTACTGTGACTCTCAAGCCTTCTATTACATGCGTGCCTCGTTAGGCTTACTTGGATAATATGTCCTTACACTGTTTATCTTGGTGTCCTTGTCCCCAAATTGCGGGTATCGGGTTTGTCACCCCAGTGTTTGTGGTGACTGGTCTGCTATAGAATTTCTTGAAGGTTCCTTCCCCTGTCCAGCCTGCGCCCTGCAATATCATGGCTAGCGGTATCTGCCTCCTGCTGGCTGCGCTCTTGCTTGCATGCCTACAGGAGTATGGTGTGAAGGTGTGCATGTCAATTCCTGCCTCCTGTAGTGTGCATCTCACATATCTGGTCAACGTCTCCTGTGATGCCTGTACATGTGGGCTGCGGGTGGTTGCGAAGACCGCCGGTTCTGCCCCTTTTAGTTCTGTCAGGTCTAGATACCATTTCAAGTGTTCATATACACATAGTTCTTTTACTTCATATTCGCGGAACCTCAGGATCAGAGAGTTTTTGGTTGGGTTGTTCGATTTAATTTTTGTTGTGTATTTTATCATACAACCCCCTTCCTCCCAGGTAAAATCCCCTCTCTGCATTAGTCCTAGGGCTTGTAGTCTTTGCCCCATTGCTAATAGGAATAGACATACAGTCCTCCTATTCAGCTTGTCAATTCCCAGCTCGTGTGTGGGTCCACAGCTCTGGAGGTGATTTAGCAATTTTTGGGTCCTACACCTTGTCATATTTTGGTGTAGCAGGTTTGAGATTCCCGATGCCTTTAAGGAGCCTAATCACGAGAGGGTGCTCACCGAATGGTTTCCCTCCCACTGTTATAAAGGTTGATAACAGTGATCTGACCGTGTTGACCGTGGTGTGTGCTGCCCCCCCCCCCTGCGAACAGTCCCTGCAAGTTTTCAATCCCTTCCATTAGGTTGGGGTTTCTAGGGTTAATCCCCCGGTCTTTGCAGTACATATTCCAATGGTTCAACACTATTGTGTCTGTGTGTCGTTCGCCCATGATGCTGTTAGCGTGTTCGCAGTGTCCTTTGACATGCCCATCCCCTGGACCATTTCACCTAGAGTGTGGTTGCGAGCAGCTTCATCTTCCCTTCCAGTGGGAATTCCTTGGTTCTGTCTCCTTTCTGTATTAAGGTCCCCTCCTGTACCCAGATTTTGATCCTTGCTGCGAATCCCTGTTCTTGTTTGAGTAACGGATACCACGGTTGCGTTGGCCAGTCTGGGATGATGAGTATCCCTCTGATCTTGATGAGTACCCTCGACAGGAGACTGAATGGTGGAAAGAAATAACCGCGAGTATGTGTCCATGTAATAGACAGTGCATCGGTACCGTAAGCATTTAATTCGAACTCCCTTGAGATATATTTTCCCAGCTGGTGGTTCTGCCCTGTGGTGAACATGTCTATCTCTGGCGTACCTAGCCTATGGAAAATATCCTCTATTATCTCATCATTTAATTCCCATTCTCCTGCATCTCTGAATGCTCTCGAGGCCCTGTCTGCCTCCGTATTCTTAACTCCCGGGCAAAATCGCATAGACATTGTTATGTTTCGCCCCTCTACTAGTTCGCAGATGGCCCTGTTTCCTGGTGGCATTGTTTTGATCTGGCTGAGCCTCCTTTCTCGATACATGCTAGTGTGGTTGTGTTGTCTGTGTACACCCTGATGTACTTCCCTTTAAGTCTATCCCCTTGATGCTGTAGCATCCTTCTGACCACCCTTAATTCCAATACATTTATATGAGTAGTTTCACTCACTACTTCATCCCATTGCTCCACATAGTGTATGTGGTTGGTTTGATCGTAGTAGCCCCACCCATGCATTGAGGCGTCGGTATAGAAGTATACATCTACCGTTTTGTATGTGTAGTCTCTGTATGTTAATGCCAGGTTTGCCGTCCAGTAGGCTAACGTTTCTCTCACTCTCCTTGTTATTGTGCAGTACCCTTCATAACTCCCTCCAGCTTTTCTTAAGTTCCAATTTAAGGCCCTTCCTATAGATTTTGATCTGATGTGAGCCCATCTGTTTCCCGGGTCTGTCGCCACTAGCTTGCCTACCAGTACCACTAGCATTCTCGTCTTTATCCTTCTGGATGTCAATGTCAATAGCAATGTCGGTCTGAGGTTATCCCTCCTCATGGCCAGCAGTGCATTATTTGTGCATGCCAGCACTTTAAGCGTTGTCACCAGCTCCATCACCATCTCCTTCGCTTCTATTGGTTTTCCCTGCTCTATGTTATCCAGTGCCATCGCTACCGGTCTCGCAGCGAACTGGACTCCCCATTGAGCCGCTGCCATGTTGTTGTCTCTCACTCGTGCTGGGAGTGTCGGTTCCAGCTGTGGGTTCAGTCTTGTCTTGTGTAAGCTGGTTACATTGGCTGGCCTCGGCGATGTGCTATACAGTTCCGAAATTTCCGTTCTGCTTAGCCGGTTTTCCCATAGCGTGTTGATCAGCTTCGCTGTGCTTTCCGCTAGCTTCTCCCCTTCTGCATCTAACGGCACTTTCTTCGCTGGCAGGAACTGTTCCAGATATGAACCTGCCATGGGTGCATCCGTCACTGTAGGAGTCGGGTCACTCTCCTCCGTTCTCCCCTGTTCACTGACCTGTCGTGTCATGGTTATCTGAGGTGTGGCCATCTTTGGTGGTGCCCGCGGCGTGGGCGCTACCAGCGGCGCTCTCCTAATCTCAGGTTCCGGAGTGTGACCGGGTAGGCCGGAGGCTCGCTCCCCACCTATCTACTGTTGACCTTAGTGGGGTGAAAGCTGATTCCGGTGGTTTTGCTGTCTCATGGTCGGTGTAGGGGTTCTTCCCCTGTCACTCCGTCCCATTGTGGACCCTCCTTCCGTCCAGTTGATGGTATAGCCAGCATTTCTGTCCCTTATTTCTGCTTATGGTTCTGCTCTCCAGACCTCCAACCTCTCTAATTCAACCACCGGAGTTGGTACGTAACTCGCCCCCCGCCACTGATCTGCGCATGCTGGGACTGGTGGTGGGCTGTATGTTTGTGTCAGGTCCGCTACTACCATCTGTAGACTGTTGTTTAGGTCCCCCATTGGTGGGGGGGGGGGGGTGTATGTCAGTGCTGTTGAGGCTAGCACCAGTCTCATACCTCCTCCTTCTGTTCTCACAACAGTGCCCTCCTCTGGATTTCCTTTTCCCGTGCTGCCTGCTTCTGAAGCCGTGTCTGTCCTCTCGTCCATGGTAGGGGTGGCATTCCCCATCCCTGTCCGATTCGTGTGGTAGTGGGACAAATAGGGCCCATGCCGGGGAGTTGGTGTGTTGTCTTGCCACTACCTCTAGGAAGCCAGTTAGCATACTTGCTGCTCTGTTCCCTTCGTCCTGCATATCATAGTTGTTATCTGCTGGTGAGGGTGTGCGAGACATACGATGTGCCATGATTGGAGACAGTTAACCAAATGCCATGTAACTTCTCGTAACCCGTTCATAGTGAGTCTCGACTGAGTAGCTCATGCCTTAAACCTTAATTTAATTAGGGTTATGGGCCCGATTATTGGTGTCTGACCTCTGGACACCAGATGTTCCGGAGTCATGACCTCTGGCTCATGACCTCTGCCTGCTTGGCTAGGTGCACTCCCCCATCCCCTTTCTCCCCGAGGGGGGGGGGGGTGTCCGCCGTCCTGTGGAGCTCTACCATGCGACCACGTTGAGGTGACTGGGTGCGTCCAGGCGTTGTCGGTGCTGCCTCCGCGGCACCCCGGGTGGCCGTGTGAAGTTGCCAGCCTAAGGCCGGCATCCTCTCATGGCTCATTACTTACCATTAAGTGCATCCGTCGCGGCGGAGTGCCTCTCAAATGTGTTGCTCTCTCGATAGCTAATCCAAAAGTGACGAGAGCTCGATTGACACACTATCCTATAGCGGTTGGCCTTGTGGCCTAATTACCATCATAATGATTGTCTGTCAGGCATACTTTGGGTGAAGAGAGAAAACAGAGTTGGCAGGAAGGAGGTGAGAGGGGAGTGGAGAGGTGGTATGGAGGTGAGTGGATGGTAGTTTTTTTTGGGGGGGGGGGGGGGGGGGGGGGGGAGGGAGAGAAGCAGGAGTTGGTCTGGACGACAGGCGCTGGAGGCTATCTCCAGGGAGAATACATCACTGGAGGAGGGAGGGATAGGATGGTCGGGGTGGTGGGTGCAGCAGGGCAGCCACCCATGCCTGAGGAGATGGTAACCCTGCCTGATAGATGGCTAGGGCACCGGGTGAGCGAACAAGCGGTGCCGGGAGGAGGTGGGGTGCACCCCGGGGTGGGGCGGGGGAAATGACCAGGGGGCGTGGGGGGGGGGGGCAGTGTAACCAGGCTGATGACCCCTTCAGTCTCTGACCTGATTTACCCCACCCCACCACTAAGCACCCAACCTCAACTGTCTCTGACCTAATTTACCCCACACCAAAACACCCAACCTCAACTGCGTCTGACCTAATTTACCCCATCCCACCCATAAGCACCCAACTTCAACTGTCTCTGAGCTAGTTTACCCCACCCTTGCACTACACACCCAACCTCAACTCTCTCTGACCTAATTTACTCCACCCTTCCACTACACACCCAAACTCAACTGCCTCTGACCTGATTTACCCCACCCCACCCCTAATCACCTAACCCCAACTGTCTCCCACATAATTCACCCCACACTTCCACCAAGCACCCAACTTCAACTGTCTCTGACCTAATTTACTCCACTCTTCCACTCCGCACCCAACTTCAACTGTCTCTGACCTAATTTACCCCACCCCTAAGCATCCAACCTCAACACTCTCACACCTCCCCACCTCAAATAAAAGCTGTATAATCCAATGAAAGGATAAAGTTTTCGAACCCAAAACACTGATTTACATTTGGTTCGACATATCTAACTTAAGAACTGGTGCACTTGGTAACCATAGACCGAAATACTAAAGCAATATGGACAAGCATGCCAAAATTAATTCAACATAATATTCTATCAAATATCTCCAATGTTAGTTATTTATCATCAAACGTTACTTCAAACTACAGTAAGTTAAATTATAATGCTCAACTTGATATATGTATCTGGGTCATTCTTTAAAACTGGGCACGAAAGTGTGACATGGAAACCAAAATTGAAAAGCTTCCAAATAATAGCAAAGAACCTTCCAAATAATAGCCTAATTCAATGTCCTATGAAGGTTTGCATGTTATGCATATGTCAGAGTTGAAAAAAAAAATGAATTTCTCTTTTTGAATTAGATCTCATACAAATTAAGCAATACATTAATATCACTTGTGTAACATGAAAATCAAACACATCCTGAACCTCATTTTAAGATATACAACATAGTCAAACAAGATTTGATTGATTATTCTTAAGCAGATAAGGTTATGACTTACAAGAAAAAAGTTGAAAAATAAGTTGAAAAAAAGTTTGGTTACATGCATAGTGTAAATGTGTAAATTTTCACTTTTTCACATTAGCACAAAATCATATAAGTAAACTATTAATTTCTTTCTTGCTATAGCTTCAATAAATGTACTATTGCTAACATACTTAATACACAGAGGATACAAGAATTATTTGACTTGCAATCAATAAAAGAAAGAACAAATTATCAGCATCGTAATGTGGAAACCAAATAGGTGGTGCCCAGTTTTAAAGAATGACCCATCGATTTAAAAAAGAGAGAAAATCCTGAAGCGAATGCAGTGTTAACTCAGCTCTCATACACATTCGCCTTAACACCGACTGGCATATCTGGGTAGAGCACCTGTTTCCCGTAAAGAGCATGGGGTCAATACCCGCCCGAGTTAAACCAAAGACTCACAACAACTGATGCTTGTCACTACCGTATCTAGTGTAAATATCTGAAATCACACATGTGATGTTTACAATAACCACAGGTGGTTGTACACGTGCTATGTAATGTCCGCATTCAAAGAAACAAGTGTCAGGGTTTAACGTTAAAGCTGAATAGTCCGATGAAAGCATCAACTTATCGAAATGTAAGCAGTTATCTAGATGTGATTCTACATATCCAACTTGGATAGTGGTTCATTTATTAAAGCTGTATAGTCTGACGAAGTATCAAATTTTCAAAACCAAATCAATTATCCAGAATTTATTCTACATATGTAACCTAGATACTCAGGCACTTATCAACCATTTGTTGCTGTATAGAAGGGAATACCAAGTCAATTTAATAGAACCTGTTACTGCTGAAGCCTATGGTGTCATAGTTTTGGTATGCTTTCTAAAACTAATTTTAAATGCCTGTGCCATCCTGATATGACCCTAGATGTTGCCAGGACGTAAAACTCCCAACAACCCACCAACCATCAAATCACCTTTTCACTTAAAATATGTCCAATGTTTGCCATCGTTATTTTAAACTAAAGTGTGGCAGATGACAACGATCCACCTGATAAAATGATTATAGACTGGTTAGCTCAATGAGACGATGGAGATGGGTTGGCCATACCCTTCGCAAGCCTGCATCCAACACCACAAGACATGCCCTCTCCTGGAATCCACAGGGGAAAAGGAAGAGAGGCAGGCCAAGAAATAGCTGGCGCCGTGATCTGGAGTCAGATGTGAAGAGGTCTGGCCATACATGGAGACAGCTGGAGATGGCCCAGGACTGGGATAACTGGAGAGCCCTTGTTCGTGGCCTATGCCCAAAGTTGGGCGGTAGGCGTAAGTAAGTAAGTAGCTCACTGATAATGTGACTGAATGGAATATCAGGTCATGGTGCTGGTAGCCTAGTCTCCCAGGGGGGGGGAGGGGCGGAATTACTGTGAAGTCAACATGAGTGTGCACTGTCACAAGTCGGTACCTGTCCTGATATGACATTATATGTTGCCAGGACGTAAAACTCCACCAACCAACATAGCATATATATATTTTTTAATGTCAGACACTCAAAAGTCAAAGCTATCACACAACTTGAACTAAGACTAAAGGCCCGGTCACATACGCATTAGTGGACGTAGTTGAGCGTAGTGGATGCTAATGTAGTTGAACGTAGTTGAATTTAGCTGAACGTAGTTGAACGTAGTTGAACGTAGTTGAACGTAGTTGAACGTGGTGCAACATACCGGCATCCATACTTCTATGGGGTAGATTTGAGGCAGACATAGCCTTCGGTACTTTGATCCACACATCTCGCAAGCACGCAGCCAACGCGTAAAATCACTTTTTTATGTTGAGAAGCGTCAAACCTTTTGTCACGGGAGGCAAAGTTGGATGTATACATACCGTATACATAGCGTATGGCCAATGTATGACCAATGTATGGCTAACATGCTTCTGGGCGAAAAACGCTCGGTGAACACGAACGTAGGTCAGAATGATGAGTTGCTCATGGTGTAAGCCGAACAGGGTCTCATCACCTGAGCACATCGTCGTGTGTGGGGAGGCTGGCATAGCCCCGCAATGATGTACAATTCAACAAGCAACCAACTAACAACCAGCAACACCACCGACACCAGCAACACCAGCGGTAACCACGGCGATCGGCGATATATGTTAGTTTGATAAATCGCCGCATGACGGGCGAGCAAAACCGGGCCACAGAAGAAGAGACGGCGGGAGAAAGAGGAACACAAATAAATCAAACACCACCCTCTCCCCGCACACCAAAAGAAGAGCAAAATCGGTTCTCCCCGCCTGTGAAACGGGAACCCCCACCAGAGGGCGCCACCCGCACCTTCCGAGTGGACGCCGAGGTGTTGGACTTCCGGTGGATGAGTGCGCATGTGCGGCGCATCCCGCGCGCCACCTTGAGGAGGGCAGTCAAAACACGCTCCTCCACCAGGGGGCGTGTTTACAGTTGGAGGTGGCTGCGTGTGGCTACAGGGGCGCCGCCTGGTGACGGCAGCCGCCAACATCGGGGGTGGTCCGCCCGGGAGAGGCTGCGGCCGGAGGTGCTTAATAATGGCCCGCCGCCATTTTGTGTGAGCCCGTCGCACTAGCGAATCACTGTTCATGGGAATGGTGCTGGGTAAGACACATCTGTAGGGGGAGTGGTGCACGGATATGGTGCATAACCTGTGTTGTGGGAACCGTAATGACATGCTGGGTGTATTTATAATTAATTATATTTGCAATTACATAAGTATATACTTACACACGTATATTTATAACAAAGCAGTGTCTGCCGAAACATGTTTCACTAATAGGGGTATGAAAGTCACCTTTTAAAGAAATTAAATTAGAATTAACATATATACATATACTTAGATTAGAAGATGTTGATCAATAAATGAAGAGCGCTTTTCAGAAACGCGATAAGCACCGATCCAAAAAATGAGCGTACTTTGGAAAAGAGCTCTTCATATATCTAAAGAGCTCTTCACATATATATATATATATATATATATATATATATATATATGAAGAGCTCCTCTGCCAAACACAATGCACGAACCCAGCACTGGCTAACTTTGGAGATATTTAAAGTGCAAGCATGCTGAATTAATTTTGGCAAGCACGCCAAAACTCGGACACCATAGCTTTCTGCAGTAACAGGTTTTATTTAATCACCTCAGCGTACCCCTCTATGTAGCGAGAAATGTTTAATAAGTGCACCGTTATCTAAGTTAGATATGTAGAATCAAATTTAGATAATTGCTTTGGTTTTTGAAAATTTGATGTTTTTGAAAATTTGATGTTTTCATCGGACTATACAACTTTAAAAGAGCACTTCAAATACTTAACCAGCTCTGCGGTGCTTGGTTCGTGCTATTGGACTATTATAGTATTAACTAAAATTACAACATTTCCTACTCAAATATACACAAATATACACATATACATACATAAACGTGTACATATCCAATTTACTAGAACCTGTCAGAATTGTTCCATATTTCCCTAAATTAATGTGGCATGTTTATACTTCAAATATCTCCAAAGTTAACCATTTAAAATAAAAGTTGCTTCAAACTAAAATAAAGTAGATTATAATGGACAGTCTAGTGTATTTATCTCAGAAAATTGCCGAAGCTCAAAACCATCGGACTATGCGATTTTAAGCTCACTTTAGGCCTATAACCTTACTGATAACTCATTGGTAGTTATTGCTGTACATTTGCTTCAAATGTAGATTCCGGGAAATGTGGCCTGGTAAATATTTTACTTGAGAATAAATAGCACTTGCTGCATCATGAGCCGTGTTCACACGTACAACGTTAGGCCGACTTACAGGAGGCAAACTACCTGAGTCGAACTAGCGGCGTGTTCACACATACAAAGTTTTGAAAGTGTGTTGCGTTCACACACGGACATTAAACCACCTCATATTGACCACCTGTAGCCCCTTTGTAGTTTCACACATACATATGTGCATACATACATACATACACATATACAAATATAGATATGCACATACACACATACATACACACATTCAAACATGACCAGACGGGATGGCCGAATGAGTTAGAGCGTCCGTCTCCCTGCTGGTAGATCGTGGGGTCGTGGGTTCGAATCCCGGTCGAGTCAAACCAATGACTTTAAAATTGATACTTGTCGCTTCCTAGCCAGGCGCTCGGCATTATTAGGATAGGGCAAGGACTGGTGTGCTCAGTGTCAGGATAATGTGACTGAGTGGGATACCAGGTCAAGGTGCTGGTGGCCTGGTTTCCCAGTGGGACAGCACTATAAAGTTGCCATGAGTGCGCACTGTCACAAGTCGGTACCCGTCCTGATATGACCTTAGATGTTGCTAGGATGTAAAACAACAACAAACAAACAAACATTCAAACATACATACAACAACCATGCATACAAACAAACATGCATACATACATCAAACAAACATACATACAAACCTACATACATAACCACATACATACACACCTAGACATATATACACATACATACAAACAAACATGCATACACATACATACACACATGCACACACATACATACACATACACACATGCACACATGCATACATACACACATGCATACACACATACATACATACATACATACACACATACATCGACATGCTTAATTCGCCTCAACTAAACCACTTGCGTTAACACACGCACCTTAGGCTGACTCAGGCTAAGTCACCTCATCTAATCTACCTCGCAAAGCGGTCTACATGAGGCAAACTAGTTGAGTCGACTCAGCCCTAATTCGCATGAGAGGAGCATTCAGACGTGCGATCTGAGTCGACTTAGATGAAGACAAAATTGTTGAGGTGACTTAAAGTTGCATAGTCCGATGGTTTTGAGTTTCGGCCATTTTTCTGAGATAAATATATCAAATTCATTATTATAATCTACCATACTTCGGTTTAAAGTAATTTATATTTTAAATGGCTAATTATTGCGATATTTGAAGTATAAACATGTAAAATTAGTTTTGGCAAGCATGCCAAAACTCTGACGCCATAGGCTTCAGCAATAACAGGTTTTTATGAAATTGCCTCAGTACCCTTTTTTATGTGGGAACAAATGGTTACCAACTGCATCAGTATCTAAGTTAGATATGTACGATCAAATCTAGATAATTGCTTTGGGTTTGAAAATTTGATGCTTCATCGGACTATGCAGCTTTAAGGCCTATGTGTGAACGGGGCTATGGATTATGTGTATTCACCATATCGGCTACTTTCCAGTTCCACTGTGTAAGTTCTAGTTGTGACGCGGCGTGCTGGGTGACAACTATATAGTCATTCCTGAAGGACCAGCGGTACGTTTAATACACATGTTGCCTTTTGTCAGGTGTGCGCATGTACGTGATATGAAATACTCTCTGTGTATACATTTAATGTGTGTGAGGAGCCGTGTGTGGTATTAAGGATTAAACAAGCTACAGGTAGAGATACGACCACAGTTATTTAATAATCTCAAATAAGGCTGGATAGAGTGCCAATAATACCAGTTGACATCGAAGGTCAGTTATTTTGGAGAAGTCCTTTACTTAGCTTCATACTAGATCAAACTTGCCGGGTAAGTAGAGATGTAATACAGTAGTACCCGTCTTCAGCGACCATTGTGATTAGCGATCTTCTGCCAAATGTGAACAACTTTTCTAGCGATGAACTATATATCTGACCAAAATGCTCCCAATGGGCGAATTCAATTTGAGATATATGACGTTGCTGCGTTTAAGGTACAATCTTTATTGAAAATGAGGTGTTATTCCTGACGGTATTTGTCGTATAATGATATTTAATTATCGGTCTAAAGTGAGGACCATGAGCATGGTTGTTCTTACAATTACATAGTCCTGGGAAATTTTCAAATTTTCGAAACCAAAGCAATTTCCTAGATGTTATCCTACATATCTAACTTAGATAGTAGACTACTAAATGACTGAAATGTACAATACTCCAAGCATAGTTTATCCCATCATTACTAACAACCTGCATACTCAAACTACTTCATGTAGTCAAAAACACCTCCGAAGTATTAAGCTTTTAAAGCATAACCCTACAAGCTAAGTGCACTCCATTTAACAGAATAAACAAACCATTCTACTAACAGTAGTAACACTCCATCTCAAAATGCTATCTCCAACAACATGATAATTATGCAATCCACAACACAGTAGGCATACAAACTTGTGAAGGTTAACTATGCACCTAGACACTCTGTAATGTAACAGTGTAATCAATACACATGTGTATATGTAAGTATGTATGTATACAACATATAACTATACTATCTTATATGTGAATTGTCAAACTATCCCATATGTAAGTCTTGGCGTGATTAATATTGTTATTTCAGCTGATTTGAGCTAGCTGCTGATGACAATATCAGACGACATATACATATATTGTAAATAACTGTATCGTCACATGGCTGGAAGACCAGTGCCACGGTGCTGACAAAAGACTTTATTCAATGAATAAACTATATTTACAACAACAACAACAAAAGATACTGGTGAGGTTATCAGTTATGTGTTGCTACGGAAAGGAATACTAAGTCGATTTAAATGTTACTACTGAAACCTATTATAGCGAGAATTTCAATGCCATTCCAAATTAGTTTGGTATGGTTTTACTTCAAATATCTCCGAAGTTAGCCGTTTATAATAAAAATTACCTCAAACTCAAGAAATGTGAATTGTCAATGTTCATCCTATTCTATTTATATAAATCATATTCCTCAAACTCAAAGCCGTCGGACTATAGAACTTAAAGTGACTGGATATTCCTTGAGCCGTAAAACCTAAGGTAAAACACCAGAACCATCTTTCTATGCTGAAAAGTAATTGAGATATAAGTATTTTAAGCTCCAGGTAGCCATCTTTGATGCCATCTTGAAAATGACCCTTTTCCAGAAGTCAGACTTTACTAGATTTTTAGTATGTTTTTAAGCATGCCTAAAAGTATCAACATCAATTGACAAACCTTTTGTATCAAATTTCTTTGGGGGTTAGATGATTATCTTATCATATAATTACCCCTCCAATAGCTGCTTTACTATTTGCTATGGAATTATATCCTGTCGACTTCATATGGCACTAATACCATTCAGCTGAGTAGAAAGCAGCACCCTTGAACCAAAAGTAACACTGTGTGCAATAATAAATTCTACATACTTTATACATGCCCTCCCCTATGTGTACAGAACGTGCTGCTTACATAAATTGGCAGTTTGTGTGGATTAGTTTCATGTTGCTCTTCCTATATTATAACTAGCGGAGTGCCGCCAACTCCAGCCTCCCTCGCACTCACCCCCACTTTCACCCACCCACACACCCACCCCCATTAGCCACACCCACGTCCTCTACCAACACCATGTCCTCAGCAACGTCCATTACCAGGTGTCGCCCCTAATCTCGTTTAGTGTCAGCCCAGACTGGTCCCCGGTCCCACCGTGCCACCCTCCCCGGGCCCCGTCACTTTGCACCCGGCCGTCCGCCTCTCCTCACCCAACCACCTCGAGCCCACCGCCGCCACGTCTCTTCGTCCTCACCCCGACCCCTGTAGAAACACTCACACCAATTACTACCAAACACACCCAGCCCACTCACCCACCCACCAGCACACCCACCCACCTACCACCACACCCACCTACCCTCTGTCAGAACACCCACCCATGTTACTGTTAGGTGACCGTCCGATCCACCTCCCACCATCGCAACCAATCCACTCTTACTCTCCATGCCCTCCACCTTCCTATCCACCATAACACCCACCTCCTCACCGACATCACCAACGCCACGCCCCTTGTCCTTCTACCCGTCACTCCCCCCCCCTCCCATGTCACCCCCACCTTCACCCCGCCTTCTGGCTCCTCCACTCGCCATCCCTCCATAACTCACCCCGACCCCTCCTCCTCACCTCCTCCAAAACTCACTCCTCCCCTTTCACATCACCCCAACCCCACAACTTCACTCCTCCTTTCTCCTCTTCATTTCCCCTCTTCCCTTCCCTTCCCTTCCCATCCCCTCCCATTCCCCTCCCTTCCTTCCTGTCTCATACCTACCCCCTCCTTCGTCTCCCCTTCCCTCCTTGCTCTTCCCTTCCTTTCATGTCCTACCCTTCCCGTCACATTCCACCCCCTCCATTATCTTCCCCATCCTTCCCCTCACCTCCTTTCATTTCCCTCCCCCTAACTCCCCCCTCACATTCTCTTCCCCTTCCCTCTCCTTCCCCCCTTTCCCTTCCTTTTCCCTTCCCTTTCCCTTCAATTCCCTTCCTTTCCCTTCCATTCCTTTCCCTTCCTTTCCCTTCCTTTCCTTTCCCTTCCTTTCCCTTCCTTTCCCTTCATTTCCCTTCCTTTCCCTTCATTTTCCTTCCTTTCCCTTCCTTTCCCTTCATTTCCCTTCCTTTCCCTTTCTATCCTTTCTATCCTTTCCATTCTCTCCTCGCCCACCCCTTTCTATTCCCTTCGTTCATGTCCCTTCTCTTCCCTTCCTTCCTTTCTATTCTCTCCTCCTCCTCTCCCTTCCCCTTTCCACCCTTCCCTTTCCCTTCACTCTGGTCCCCTCATTTCCCTTCCTTTTTCTTCTTCCCCCTACCCTGCCCTTCCCCTTCCCCTTCCCCTTCCCCTTCCCCTTCCCATTCCGCTTCCGCTTCCGCTTCCGCTTCCGCTTCCGCTTCCCTTTTCCCTTCCCCCTCCCCTCCCTTTCCCCCCCTCCCCTTTCCCTCCCCTCCCCCTCCCCACGGCCCCAATCCCATTACAACTCACCCATCCCCGCCCATCCCCTTCCCCCTCCCCTTCCCCTTCCCCTTCCCCTTCCCTTTCCCCCCTCTCCTTCTCCTCCCCTCCCCTCCCCCCACCACCCCCAATCCCATTACAACTCACCCCTCCCCTACCACCTGCAGCCCCACTTGCCCCGACGCGACCCCTGGTGTTGGCTCAACACACTAGCGCCGAACCAACTGTCGCCAATTCCTGTCCAAAGCGGCGGAATTCGATTGCGGGCCGAGGAGGGCGTGGCGACCGCTGGAGACCCCGCTGAATAATTCAGCGCGTCAAATTGAGTGTGCGCCGCCTGGACCGGAAGGTGACCAGCGACCCGGCGCATGTGCAATGCGCGCACTCTATGTGACGAGCAGAGGCGCGGGAAAATGATCCGAATGTCGTCTGCAGTGTGGTAATATTTTGTCATTCCTCCGAAGAAACACACGCAGTATATATATATTATATATTATATATATTATATATATATTATATATATATATACATACGCACATATAAATAACGAATAATATATATATATAAAGAAGACAATGGATGGTATAAATAGACGAAGACTAGGATGGTATAGAGAGTACATATAACGAAGTCTGTGGGTGGAATAGATAATATATATAATGAAGACTATGGATGGTATAGATAATTAATATATATAATGAAGACAGTGATGTAATAGATAGTATATATAATGAAGACTATTGATGGTATTGAGAGTATATATAACGAAGACAATGGATGGTATAGGTAGTATATATAACGAAGGCTATGGGTGGTATAGATAGTATATGCTCTATACCATATAATATGGTATAGAGAGTATATATAATGAAGGCTATGTATGGTGTAGAGAGTTTATATAATGAAGGCTATGGATGGTATAGATAGTATATCTAATGAAGGCTATGGATGGAATAGATAGTATATATAACAAAGGCTATGGATGGAATAGACAGTATATATAACGAAGACTATTGATGGTCTATGCATAGAATATCCACAAATTTCATAATGTAATCGAAAGACACAATTCTATACATGCATAGACATGTATGTAATGATCTAAGTGGATGGATGGTGTTATTTCAAACAGTGAAACATAATGAAGAATAAATGGGTCTAAATGTGCACACATATTTGCAGGTGGATATATATATATACATTACCCGCATAACATAGGTATAGTAGACATCTCTTGAGTGCGCATGCCATTGAAAATTGAATTGGCAATATTTTGTGAGTAGTTTAGTAAAATGGCGAATTTAACTCCGAAAAGGTTTAAGGACAGTTTATAAAGTTCTTTACTGCATGGTTAGTTATGTATGTGTTATAATATGCCACAGTCAGGAATGTCATTGGATATGCATAGTGGATAACAATTCTCAGTGAATATGGGGTTGACAGTGTAAGGCAGCTCACTGGCGTAAGAAGGATGCTCATACTAATTCAACAGGTGGGTCATCGTGAATGCTGGCGACGAACAGTCATGGATATTCCTGATAGGACGAACACGCCTTTACCAACTGACCCTCCCCGCTGATGTGTTCATATTTATCCATGCCCCTCCATCCCCCTTTAAAATCCTTCAGTGCAACTGACACTGGTCTACATCCGGTGGAGGCGAGGAGGCTGAAGGTGGCACCACTGGTGTAGTGTTGTGTCTTTAAAAAAAATATAATTCTTTTATTGAGGCTGTATTTATACTGTCCATAACATATAAGCCCGGGTACCCAGGCTTGTTTTCAATGCTGGCCAGTTGTAGTGTTGGTGTTATCTTACCACAGAGTAGCTGCTGATAAGGTATTTGGTTGCCTGCATTTCAGTAGCAGTTAGATAATTGGTTGGTATGGTTAGTAGCCTAGGTTAGTTTTTTTGAATTTTCTTGGCATATATGTATTATTTTATTTTGTTCTACTCTTATTACTAGACTAGCCTACTCCTATTTACATATCATAGGCCTGCATGTAGCTGTGTAGTGTGTTATCTGGCTACTTTTGGCATGGTTACCTTCCATTGGGCGTCCTGCTGGTGGGTCATCGGAGTATAACAATAATAACAATAATTCCCTTACGTATCTTTATACTCGCATAATTCGTTATACATCATATATATATGAACCACCGACATTTAGATTAGGAGTCCGACCGAGAAAAATGTCAGACACTCTAACCACTCTGCCAAGGAGAACACCACTACTTAGAAACGAGTTCTCCCCTACTTATATATATATATATATATATATATATATATATATATTTATATACATATATATATATGTATATATATATATATATATATATATATACAGTAAAACCTCTCTACATCGACCGACCATGGGACCGATGTTAAGTGGTCCATTTAGGAATGTGGTCGGTTTTGATAGTTAGAATATCCTGACAAAGGTATTATTGTTGGGACCTAAATACATCGATTGATATAGGGGAGTGGTCGATTTGTGGAGGGGTCGGTATAGAGAGGTTTCACTGTATATACGATACACTACATATACATGTATATTATATTTGTTAGATATGCAATCGTCACAAGCTAGGATAAATGCACGGTTTTCTGCCCGAACCGATACAACCGATATCAGACTGACTAGTCCCATATCACGCTTTATATTTCAAGTTATTTCTTCAAATACATTTAAATAGATATTTTTACTGAGCAAAACAACAAAGATTTAAAAGCTAAAGTACCAAACGTCCTAATGATCTAAACACTTTATTCAATGAATACATTCTATTTACAACAACGAAAATTTATAAATGCCTTAGATCCCAAAGATGAACTTATTGTTACCTCCCTCTGACCTCTGGAATATGGATCGAATATTACCAACAGTATCTCAATTGTATATGATTTATGACAGACATATAAACAAATCTGTCACATTCTGTGTGTATATACCCGTAGTATATAATACAATACGTTTTTCCTAACTTCAGATCAAATGAGCTGAACTATGACAACCTTCATTTCTAACAGCACAGTTTTATCATTTCCATTAATCCCATTGAAAACAAATTAAAAACGAGGCTGCAGATGAATATCTAGCCTATGTGATCAGAAATAGAATTGTCTTTTAATATGCAAAGAAAAATAAAAAAAACTATCGGGATTGAAATGAACAACTCTCGGCCTGAACACGATGGCCACTGCTCAGATACTAAGAGTAATACTATCATATATGCTTGATTGTTACTTCTACCAACCAGGCAGTGCAAATGTGCAATAAATATGTGTGTCTCAACAACACATTGACAAGTGACATCCTTTATCACCCTCAACAATCATGACATGTTATCCCGTCAGCACCATGACATGTTATCCCACTCAGTCACATTATCCTGACAGTCCTTGTCCTATCCATTATTGAAATTGTCCCTGCTTAATCAACTGATATGCAACAACAACACAAATCTAATAAAGGAATGGCATCAGACAAGTGTCTCCCTATTCACGTCTGTTGTTTTTCCATTCTGTGAGAGAGTCCCTCCTGGACATGAAGATGGACTCAATTTCACACCTTCGTGCACAGCAGTAATCCCTGTACTGTTTCGAATAACATAGAGGGTTTAAAGCTGCATAGTCCAATGAAATATCAAATTTTCAAAACCAAAACAATTATCTAAATGTGATTCTACATATCTAACTTAGATACTGGTGCACTTATTAAACATTTGTCACCACACAGAAGGGGATGCCGAGGCAATTGAATAGAACCTGTTACTGCAAAAGCCTATGGGGTCAGAGCTTTGGCGTGCTTGCCAAAATTAATTTTGCATGGTTCCACTTCAAATATCTCAAACGTTAGCCACTTAAAATAAAAGTTACTTCAAGCTAAAGTAAGGTACATAATAATGATCAACCTAATGTATTTATCTCAGAAAATTTCAGAAACTCAAAACCATAGGACTATGCAACTTTAATACTGGAGCCAGATGTGACCTTTATAGAAATGAGGTCAGGGAATCCCGGTCTAACACACATCCACCTTAAGGGCGCATTCCATATACGCGTAATGCGTAATGCGAATGCGAATGCGAATGCGAATGTGAATGCGACAAAAAATCGAAACGGCTTGAAACCTATGAGCTACATTCCATATACGCGTAATGCGTAATGCAAATGCGAATGCGAATAAAATCCATTATCCCGATCGCTCCATGTAGCGATCGGTGCGTAATGCGTAATGCATAAAGGTGCTGCGAATAGAAAAGCATCAGTCGCATTTGTCCATTGATATAAGGCTGGAGGAGGCGACTGATAATTACAGTATGGTATGGTATGGTATGGGGTGTTCGTAACCTTACGACGGTTACCGGTTGCAGAACTGCAACATTTATAGAGAGGCTCCGATAAATCGGCCCAGTCTTTGGTTAAGACATGTCTTCTGCGGTGAAGTGGTCTCAGAGGAAGTGTTGTGAAGGCTGGGACATCCTTCAAGACGTGGTGACGACGGGGCGTCGGGTGGCAGCGGATCTCTCCGTGCCGTCTGTTTGTAGTGAATCTGTATGGTGTCTGTAGTGGAGCACTTGCATCCGGTCAGCAGGGGTGTGAGGAAGGCGGGCAAAGGTGGGAGCAGCGGTCGTTCCAGCAACAAGAACCAGACAGAGAAAGGAAAAAAGGTCAAGAGCCCCCCCCAAGAACACAACAACCCTGGTTAGGGGAAGAAGTGAGCCTGGGAGAAATCGAGTGGGCAGATCTAGGAAAGAGAAATGAGGAGAGTTGAGTCAAAGGCCCGTGCCTATCTGCCCTATGGTGACCAACCGGCGAGCCATAGACACGGACAGAGTAAGGGTAGAAAGTGAAAATGCCGGCAGGCACCCCCTCCTGGAACTCTTTTCAGACATATCAAGGAGGTGTCCGGCCGGCGGAGAGGTGATAGAGAGAGGTGTGGACGAGGTGCGGTCCGGATAGCAAGTGGCACTAAGGATTATTATTATTATGGGGGTGTTCGTAACCTTACGACGGTTACAGGTTGCAGAACTGCAACATTATAGAGAGGCTCCGATAAATCGGCCCAATCTGTGGTTGAAGACTTGTCTTCGTAGAGGGGGTGTTGTGAGAGCTGGGGGCATCTCTCACGACGTGGTGAAGGCGGGGCGTTGGTGGCAGCGAATCTCTCCGTGTCGGTGTGTAGCTGTAGATGTCCAGGACCGCACGGGGCTCCTGGTGTAGGGGCTGGATCTGGTGGAACCTCACGGGGCTTCCGGCGGGACCTCACGGGGCTCCCGGTGTTGGGGCTGCATCTGGTGGGACCTCACGGGGCTCCCGGGCGGGACCTCACGGGGCTCCCGGTGTGGGGGCTGCATCTGCTGGGACCTCACGGGGCTCCCGGGTGGGACCTCACGGGGCTCCCGGCAGGACCTCACAGGGCTCCCTGCTGGGGGACCTCACGGGGCTCCCTGGTTGGGACCTCACAGGGCTCCCTGACAGTGGTTGTTAGTCACTGTCGCTACTGTCGGTTTCAGAGTTGCCGGCGATGGGCTCGGGGCCGCCGACGATCTCGAAGGTGTGGTAGTTCTGCAAGTAAAATCTACCGAGTGGCTCCCATGAGGACTCGGAGAGTCTCTCGAGGATGGCGAGCGCAGCTCGGGTGTCGGTCAAGCTGTGTGGTGGGCCGAGGAAGTCTCGGATGGCGGTCCTGTCGAAGGCCACGCATGACGCCAAGACGTGGGCGACGTTAAAGATTTTGTCACCGCAAGGACATCGCTGCAATGCAGGGGTATCAATGAACCGCCTGTATCCAGTCCTGAACCGCGTGACCGCCTCTTGCACGGATGCAGGGAGGTTTTTTGGGACTGGTAGGCGCGCTCTGACATTTTTGTGCCAGGCCCAACTGATGGAGTATGGGTTCCTGACGGCGGTGCTGTGGAGGGAAGCCTCCCACAGGGCTTTAGTGGCTCTAGCATAGGTAGCTTTGAGTTTGGACAGGGAGTGGTCTATGACGAGGTCGACCTCCGGACGGCGGGAGCCATCCAGAGCAGCTGAGTCAGCCTGGTCATTGCCGGTGAAGTAAAGCATCAGTCGCATTTGTCCATTGATATAAGGCTGGAGGAGGCGACTGATAATTACGGACATCCGTGTAAGGTTTTATGCGGCGGAACCTGTTAGGAAAAGCCAGTCCCCTTCATATTTGGGATCGGTCCTAACATCCACCTCCAAGCAAGCTAAACTGAGCAATGTTTGGACCGTCCTATTCTGTGTGTGTGTGTCTCTGTGGTGTTTCTATGTTTGAGTATATGTGTCTATGTGTGTGTGGCTGGTGTGTGTCTGTGTGTGTGTGTGTCTGTCTCTGTGTGTCTGTGTGTGTGTGTCTGTGTGTGTGTCTCTGTGTGTGTCTCTGTGTGTGTCTCTGTGTGTCTCTGTGTGTGTGGTCTCTGTGTTGTGTCTCTGTGTCTCTGTGTGTGTATGTGTCTCTGTGTCTTTGTGTCTCTGTTGCTGTGTGTGTGTACTTTTTATATACTTTTTATATACTTCACTGCTAACGCAAACTAACGCAATACGCATTACGCGTATATGGAATGCTGGCATTCGCATAACGCATAACGCGTAACGCATAACGCATTACGCATTACGCGTATATGGAATGCGCCCTTTACGGAGGTAGATCCGAAGAGGAGCGTGACCTAATTCCACACATTTCTAAGTAGGACGTCCACGTGTGCACCGCCTTAACGCCATTTAGGATACACCCTTATTACCCAAACCCCAGCTCCAACTGTCAGCACATCACGCTGACGACACATGTTACTTTGTTTGTTTATTGGAGTTTTATATCGTAGCAACATCTAAGGGCATATCAGGATGAGTACGCACTATAACTAGGTATCGCAAGTCATTTTTGAAATACATTAAAAATATTTATTTATAACATCGCATTTTTCCAGGATTATCAATCAAGCGCTTCCGGTGGCGCCACCACACAGTGTCATATCTCACTAACTGTAGTGCTAGACCTGCGTCCGTCTCAGCAGAAAAAGTATATTGTAAAAGCTCTCTAAACCGACCGACCATGGCCCCGACTTTAAATGGGCGATTTAGGGAGTTAAAAAAAATCATTACAATGGTATTTGTAATTTGGGACCCAAATATAGCGATCGATATACGGGGGTGGTCGATCTGTGGAAGTGGTCGGTTAGAGAAGTTTGTCTGTATAGACCTATTTCATATCACGTCAGCATAGCTATCTAGGTCAGTGCGTGTGCCTTTTGGCTGCAGGACAACACACTGTCACACTGCAAACTCAATGGCTATGAGCAATCTTCATACAGAAAAAGTGAAATATCTCTAAAACCACACCACCTAGAAGCAACCCGCTTGGGACACATATAGAAAACATATTCAATGAATAGATTATATTAAATTTATAAGGTTATGCTTCTGCATTTCTATTAATTTTGAATAAAACTGACGTTTTGCAATGCACGTACTGGCAAACTGAATGCATTGTCAATGGCCGTGAGCAATCTTCATACAGAAAAAGTGAAATATCTCTAAAACCACACCATTTAGAAGCAACCCGCTTGTAACACATATAGAAAAACATATTCAACGAATAGATTATATTAAATTTATAAGCTTAGGGTTCTGCATTTCTATTAAATTTGAATAAAATAGACGTTTTGCACTGCGCATATCGGTAAACTCAATGTATTGTCAATGGCCGTGAGCAATCTTGAAGTATCTTCATACAGAAAAAGTCAAATCTCTCTAAAACCACACCACATAGAAGCAACCCGCTTGGAATACATATAGAAATCATATTCAATGAATAGATTATATTAAATTTATAAGGTTAGGTTTCTGCATTTCTATTAATTTTGAATAAAACTAACGTTTTGCACTGCACATACCGGCAAACTCAATGCATTGTCAATGGCCGTGAGCAATCTTCATACAGAAAAAGTGAAATATCTCTAAAGCTACATCACCTAAAAGCAACCTGCTTGGAACACATATGGAAAACATATTCAGCGAATAAATTATATTAAATTTATAAGGTTGGGGTTCGGCATTTCTATGAATTTTGATTAAGATAAACGTTTTGCACTGCGTGTACCGGCAAACTCAATAGCAGTGTGCTGCAGCCAACAATGTTTATAAACATTGACAGGGGGCTATATGTTTGCATGTATATCCGGTACGACTTACACTGTTCAATATCCAGAGGAGGTGTGGTGGCCGAGATGACACCACCGGTAAAGTGTTGTATCTTATGGAAAACAACAAAAATACTAAAAATAATAATAAGTAATATTCCCTCATGTATCTTTATATTCGCATACTACCTTATACATTATGTATATATATATATATATATATATATTTAACCGTCCGGCTATTCCACCCCCGCTTAAGGCGAGCCTAACGTGTTAATATAATTAATTGTTTCCATGTGAATTTCCTTGGCCCGCCGCCGCCGTCGTAGCCTTACCGCCCGCCTGCGCGTATTCCGTCGTCGGTGTCCGTCCCGTACTGTAGGCGCCAGCCAGAGTATCGTCTAAATACTAGATTTGCCACCGTGCGCATTTATCGGCCTAAAGTGTATTTATATTAGGTTATTTCAACTACTGGCTGCCTCCTTCGTCGTTAGAGATATTATGAATGTTACTAAATGAATCCGAATATGCGCAGTCCAGCACGAGTTGCTGCCGCTGTCACTACTGTTTACTTTATCTTATGTGTCGTGGTTCTAGCCTAAAAGTAACACTACGTTAATTCCGTAATTGCGTCAGTTATTAGATGCCCGCAGATGGGTGTATTACTTGCAGAAGGCCGACTTAGGCTTAAGGCCTCTCAGTGCATAGAAAGCAATCTAATATAGGTTCCATAGCGGTTAATCTACAATAAGACTGGAGGATAGGAAAGAATGCAAGGAACGTCCTGATTCACCTTTACAAGAGCTCACGATTTATTCTTAACCAAAGACTAACAATGATACCAACATAAATAGTAACGCAGGTCTCCCGTTCCCTCCCGTGTTGTTTCTATGATTTAGTTTAGAATTTTGACCCCAAAAAGCCTAAATATCGGTGGAAAACGACGGAGCGTGTAGAAACACATCCGCCGGGTCTGGCCCCGAACGCCCGAACCCCCTTCGTTGCTTAGCTAGTCGCTAAGCAACGCTTTACCACCGAGAACCCTCGCGTGCACAAGTGTTAGCAATTTGCGCGCGCGCGCGCAATTTGCGCGCGCGCAAATGGCTTAGGCGAGTAGGCACGCCCACTTCACTGCTCCCCCAGACGAACAACAAGAATTGATGTTCGTCTAAGAAGAGAAAAGTGGGCGGAGCTACAACGGTCCACGGGTGTAGCATATTAAACAATAATAACAGACCTGACCGTCCCCTGGCGCGTTCAGCGAAAATATCGCTGTCCGTGCCAGGGCGTAAAAAGAAACTTCTCGTTGTGTTATTCTTTTTCAATGTCAATATTAATTGAACCAAATAATACGTGCGTTTAAGTACGTATATTAATGTTAATAACCAAAAATATAAATACGTCCTTTTAGATACGTATATATATTTTATTTCTATTTATTTTTAATAACCAAAAATACGTTCACGTATGTACGTATTTATATTAAATTGAAAGCCTAAGTACGTGTATATTTATATTTCCAAAAATACGTCTTTTAAGCACGTAAATAAAAATCTTTCTATTATTATTTTTTTATAACCAGACGCCAAGGCGCCTAGGCTCTCTAGACATACATAATATGTGATAAGTGCTTGGAGTTATGCACAGTAAGGCCTAGAGTTGTGCGATAGCGCAAATGCATATGCAAAGTCGTGGTATATTTAATAAGTGTATTTAGGAATGTATTTAGGTATAACGCAAATTGCGCACCCATATAGTTCTTCAAACGTAAACCGCGCCAGAGCGCAAATATGTGCCTATCACAAATTTAGTGGCGATTTCCTTTTTGGTTTACGAAGAGAATTAATTAAGATTATGAATATGCACATTAAGGATCATAAGCCTAATGGCAAACAGAGAAATACGACAGTAATTAATTAAAATAAGATACAATCTCCTTTTGAAGGTAACTAAGGAGAAAAAAACGTGAGCTCGCTTAAGATTAACAACGTGACGCTGTAGCCGGCCGCTCGGGGCCGACGCTTCCGCGCATAACACCCGACATGTCGGCGGTGTCCTGATCAAACTAATACATAAACTGCCCTGCCCTGGAACACCGCCGACCTACCTGGATCAAGCCCCACAAAAATACTCCTGGGCGGACTTCTCGGGGAAGCGTACGTAGAATGGTTGCTGCTGGCCGGAGATATCTTCTCTCGATGATCCGTAGCACGAACAGGAACTTTTAAAAATTAACTGCAATAGGGGATATCACAGCCGATACTCCAAAGATGGAGTATCGCTTATGAATATCCCAAATATACATTCCGAAAGCCTCTGCGCATGTTTCTTGCGCCGAGCATCACCCCACAGGAATATGGTTATGATGTTGTTTTTTTTTGTTTTTTTTAAAAATTGATACGTATGTTTCTTTAAATTACTGAACGCCACTGCGCATTTTACTCGTGTTGATTGATCAAATCGTGGGCTAAAAATAATGGGGAGAATACCAAGATGAAAGCACAAAAAAAATTAAACTACCAAAAGTAATAATTAAATTACACCCCGCAGCCACGTACTGAACTGAACGATTCATCATGTAGAGATTGGTCGGTCCAGTTCAGGGCAAATTCTACGAGGCTGCGGGTTGTCATTGCCATAAAATTAGAGTGGAGGAAGCCCTGATAGATTCGACGTCTCTGCATCTGCAATACAATGCGTTGTTACACATACATAGGCCTGGCTGTAGGATAACCCTTCAGGGGAACAAAACCCCGCTGACAGCGAATAGCTGGATCAGGGGGAGCGGTCCATTTTCCCATATAAAAATACTGAAATATGTGTGTGCGCGCAATGCGTACTCGTCCCTGGCCAAAAATCATAGGTGGATTTCCTTCCTCGCCTATATGTGCCTATCACATAGCTTAGTATTCGGCGAGACAAAAAGGAAGGGCACATTACTGGCGACCGGCGGGCCCCGTATATATAAAATACTCCCGACCGGATCTTACTATATGGGCACCGTACAGTTAGATTGTACTCCCGACCGTAAAGTCACTGTGGGCACCGTAAGCTGTGGTCCCGTACCACGCTTACTCCCGACCAGGTAATGGTCTCGCCACGCGCATCCGTATTGTGGGACCACCAAAAGATTTTAATCAATAAACAGCAAAACTGCGTGCCTTATGCAGAGAGCAGGCTGTAGGCCGTAGTCCTGAGGACCCTAGGGGCGTTCCTGAGCCGCGCAATTAAATGCGCGCACCATGGCTGCGAGGGCGCAAATCGCGCCTACTCGGTCAATTTCTACTTGTATGAAAAGCTACTTCCAAAGGGGTGGGCCATGCCAGCTATCGGTGTTACGGCTATGGCATAGGCCCACATAAAAGGGGTTACTGAATACCACGGGGAAAGCACATTGCAAATTTTTATCTTCCCCCCCTCTAAATATGCTATAGCATCCCTGCCATCCCACAGCCAGTCTAATTACTCAGTAATTTTGGGCGATCGCCCGATAAAGTGGATAACACGTTTGCGCTAGCTGCCCGCCACACAAGCATTAGGCGTTGGCAGTGTATTTATTGGTTAGGTTAAGTCAGTTTAGTTCAGCGTCGTCGACAAAAATGCGCACCGGCGCGTCAACGTACGCGTTTTACTCGCCACGATATGTGTATGCAAATACAGCATTTTTAGGAAACGTGACCATCCTAATATTATTTTTAACACAGATTTAATTTTAGCTATACTGGAGGGAATAAATTCCAGGGTTCCCAGATGTTATTTTATTTTTAACGTCTAAATCTCGATTAGCATTTGCTAACTGGAATATTATAATATCAATGTTCATGCTGAACTAGTATGTTAATATGTCTGTCCATATTCATTATTTACTTTAATATTAGATTGAATGGTAGGAGTATGTTCCGCAGCACAGGGTATGTGTTTTTTTACTCTTAAATTTTGACAGTTAATCAAACCCTTATCGAATATAGTGAGAACTTTTACGCAAATTTGGAAGAGGGACTATAAAACGGACTAAATTATTTGACGCTATGGCGACTCACATGCTGATGCCCTCAGAGGTCACGGCACCAGTTTAACCGTCCGGCTATTCCACCCCCGCTTAAGGCGACCCTACGTGTTAATATAAATAATTGTTTCCATGTGAATGTCTTGTGCCTCCTGCCGCCGGTTGTCTGTCACCCTGCCAGCCTGACCCTTGACTAGCATTGCCCGAGGTGGAGAGTTCGACTCCTGACAGACCATTGGCAGAAGGCCCTTAATTAAATAAGATTATAGAGCAATCCAAATAGCAATCTGAAGTTGACCATAGCGGTTAATAATATAAGTCTGGAGGGCAGTAAGGAATGCAAGGAACGTTCATGTCACTTCTTAGGAGCTCACCATTTTATTCTTACCTCTTACTAACAGAATGAATTGATCAATAAAATCTATGTTCTTAGTTAAATATAGTTCGACAGTGGAATGTATGTTATAAGCCAAATCCCCTCCCATATAATTAAGTTAAATAAGTTTGGAATTTCCATAATAAAGGCCTAAATCTCGGCTAAAACATCGGAGCATGCAAAAACACGTCCGATGGGTCTGGGTCCGAACGCCCGACCCCCCTTCGTTGCTTAGCTAGTCGCTAAGCAACGCTTTACCACCGAGAACCCTCGCGTGCACAAGTGTTAGCAATTTGCGCACGCGCAATTTGCGCGCGCGCAAATGGCTTAGGCGAGTAGGCACGCCCACTTCATATATATATATATATATATATATATATATATATATATATATAAATAGCCGACGTGAGCTGTGACGTAACAAAACATGGCGGGCCTGACCCATCCCCGACGTGACGAGTCGGGCGGTCGGCGCTGAGACCACAGGGGAGGGCGGGGAGGGGCGGGGGGGGGGGCGGGGGCTGAGGGCGGCGAGAAGGAGGGGTGCGGGGGGAGGGGACTAAACCTACACTCAGTAGGCGCGTCGTGGGAATACGGCCGATAGAATTTGTTCCTGAGTTACGACGCGTGAAGCGCCGTTATTTTGTTTTAACCGCCGCGCCTCCGAGGCAACTTGTCAATTTGGCGGGCGGCGTTTTAGCGGCAGAAATGAATTACCGGGCGAGTCCATTATGCTCCTCGAACGGCAGGGGTGGCAGCTTGTTCGGTCGTCAGCAACAGCCGTCAGAATAGCGCTGCCTCGCCATGCCATTCCAGCCCTCCTCGCCCCGTCCTCACCGCTCCCGGCGCTGCCCCCCCCCCCCCCGCCCCGCACGCGCCATATCCGCTAACCTGCACCCGCTCCCGTCCTCTCTCCCAACACCTCTTCCTCCTCTGCCTCATTCGCCCCCTCCCCCCACCCGCCCTTTACTCGCCCAACTGAGGGGGACTCACTCTGTCGTATGCTGCAGCCTAGCACCCCCCCCCCCCTCGCCGCACCTCCCATCCCATCGCCCAGCCTCGCCAGCCCCACCACATACACTGGCACTTAGACGCCCCTCCGTCTTCCCTCCCACACTCATCCCGTCGCGTCTCCCTTCCCTTGCCACCATTCCCTCCCTCGTTCCCTTATTCCCTTCCTTCGCATACTTCCTTCCCATGTTCCCTCGGGCATTCCCTTCCTCCCATCTACTCTCCCTCCATCCTCTCACCTCTTCCTTTCCACCCCTTTTCCTACCATTCATCCCCCCACCTCTTCCCACCATCCTTCCCACCCCTCTTCCCACTCACCACCTTCTCTCTTCCCAGCATCCTTCGGTCCTCACCTCTCGGAGTGTCTGTCCACTCACCCCTTACTCCGCCGGCTGCACGGCGCGGCCGGAGCCACCACCCCCCGGAAGATGTCAGGTCCTGCGGTGATCTTTTGATGGGGGCCATTAAACCAGTCCAAATTGGGGCGCGCCGTTGGTGCTCGGGCCCAATTGGTGGCGAGCCGGCGTTGACACACCCCTACGTAATCCGCCTCGCAACCCCAAATCTAATTTGCGCGACGTGGGCCATGAATATTTCATCTCGGGGAAAAGGCAATAAATCTCCGGTTGAAATTAAGACAAAGAGCTTTTTGTTTATTAAGGGCTGCATTGGTGGTGTCGTGCCGACGTGGGTGAGGTGGCGGCCCGATGGTGAAGGACGCGGGGCGCGGCGGGGCGCGGGGCGCGGAGGGGCGCGGGGCGCGGCGGGGCGCGGGGCGCGGCGGGGCGCGGGGCGCGGGGCGCGGGGCGCGGGGCGCGGGGCGCGGGGCGCGGGGCGCGGGGCGCGGGGCGCGGGGCGCGGGGCGCGGGGCGCGGGGCGCGGGGCGCGGGGCGCGGGGGCGGGGGCGGGGGGGGGGGGCGCGGGGCGCGGGGCGCGGGGCGCGGGGCGAGGGGCGCGGGGCGAGGGGCGCCGGGCGCGGGGCATATGAGGTGGGGATGGGGATAGGTTTCAGGCCGGGGAAGGCACGGTGGGCCCGGGGTCAGTGGCCCTCCATTACCGCCGGGCGCACGGTCCGGCCGCCTTGCTCCCGCCGGGCCTCGGGGCTGGCAGCCCGCCCCTCGGTGATCTACTTCCCCTGCTCCCGGTATAGCCGACACCGGGCCCACCCTACTAGTCCTCCCTGCCTATTCCCTGCAACCTCGTTCATCTGGTACATTCTACCTGGCACTACTTGGCGGCAGCAGCAGCCGACAGCAGCCGACTCCAACAGCAAGCCAACATGACGACGCTGAACAGGTTATGGATGATGCCTGCTGGCCCTTGCTAATGTTACTGATGATAGTAAGCTAGCCATCTAGATTTTCTCGGTCGTCAGCAACAGGGTCAATAGTACATATGTTATCTACATCAATACATAATAAATATTTAAGTCCATATATATATATATACATATATATATATATATATATATATGTATATATATATATATATATATAAAGTAAAACATCCTCCGACGCGAGTGATGTTTTCTGGGTGTACAGGTAGCGGGCACCACCGGAGATGGCGCCACCAGTCGTGACACATGAAGGACGCAGTACAGTGTATAGTGTAGTAATAATTAATAATAATAATAATAATAAGGATATAATTCCCTTTCGCGCCTTTTTACTCGCATACTGTTTTATACACCACACACATATATATATATGTATATATGTATGTACATATATTATGTTTATATTTTGGTGAGTGCATGGTGGAGAAACAGATGAATATACAAGACATATTATCTTCTTTAGGGTATCTGCTATTATAATTTTACTGGAATCCACTTCATAAATAAATATAGGTCAATAACTCGCCGTACGTTGAGAGAGCAAGTACAGTAATTAGTATATATTAACACTGTCAACACTTAAACCTTGGTGTGTTGCACGAAATTTCTATTTCTAAAGTATTTAATAACGGTACACTTACACCGACCGCTCCTTGGAAGTAAGAAGAATGGGCAGGTGGTATCACACTAGCCCTATCAGTGCCTATGGTGAAATGTTCCATCTATGGCCAGCGCCCCCCCCCCCCTCACCACTAACCCCACTTCCACCACATGTCAAGTGTGACCCAGCTGGCCAATGGCAGGTTACGTCTATCCTGACTTTGATGAATAAACGGGGAAGGACCCTGAAGTTTGAAGCATCTGCGGCATCATTCCGTTATTCCCTATGTGGAGTAGAACCTGGTCCATCACAAAAACAACAAAGACAACCTAGTAATAGCCCTACCTCCATAACGCGACAATGCTGTATACTATTACTGCTCACGCGTGACCTCCATGGACCCTCGGCTCGTTAAAGCCGCATAGTCCATGGAAACAGCAACATTTCGGAACCAAGGACTTGCCTGAATTTGATTTAACATATCCAACTTAAACACTCATGCCCTTATCTAACCTGCCAGTTCCGATGAAGCTATCACATTTTCAAAACCAAAACAATTATTTAGATTTGATTCTACATGTCCAACTTAGAATTTAGATACTAATGCACATATTGAGCATTTTCCAAACAAAAACAAATATTTAGATTTGATTCTACATGTCTAACTTAGATATAATGCAA
The DNA here is from genome assembly GCA_030323885.1 of Branchipolynoe longqiensis. Lineage (NCBI taxonomy): Eukaryota > Metazoa > Annelida > Polychaeta > Phyllodocida > Polynoidae > Branchipolynoe > Branchipolynoe longqiensis. Next base: position 60,133,095 of record CM059190.1, on the reverse strand, counting down.
GTATTAAGCATTTGTAAGCACATATAAGGGATACTTAACGAGTTTAATAGAACCCTTTATTGCAGAAGCCTATGGTGTCAGAGTTGTGGTGTGCTTGCCAAAACTAATTTGACACGTCTACACTTCAAATATCTAAAAGAATTAGCCATTTAAAATAAAGTCACTTCCAACTGTAAGGTAGATTATAACAATCAAATTAATATATCAATCTCAGAAAAATTACAGAAACTCAAAACCATCGGATTATGCAATTTTGCGCCTTTGTTGCTCCATAGAAGGCACACAAGGTCAACTTAATCGAACCTGTTATTGCTGAAGCATATGCGGTTACAGTTCTAACTTGCTTGCGGGGATTGCAGGACATGATGCCAGTGGCATGCTGCCCAACTGTTGATAGCAAGCACTAATACAATAGTGCTCTTCACCAGATGACAACAATACACTGATAATCGTATACAAAAATAACTTGCTCCAACCAATTGCAAGGTGATGGCCGAATAAGTCGAGTTCCCGCCTCCAGTTTTGGTAGATCGTGGGGTTTAAACCCGTAATTTCAAACCCCAGCCGTGTCAATCCAATGACTTAAAGAAGTGATACTTGTCGCTACCTAGTGCGGTAGCCTATTCAGCATTACTAGGATAGAGCAAAACGCAATGGAATGAGGAAGACCAATTGTCCGTGATTGAAATTTCCTCTGCCTAATCAGCTAAATGTCATCATCATCATCATGCTGTCGGTCAAGATGTGACAAAGACTGCTTTCATTACTTGACTGCCGCTCTCCATTTAGCTCTCTGCTGTGAGAGTTGCATCCATGAGTCGGTCTTAATGTCTCTCAGCTTCAGGTTTCTCTTGATGGTATCCTTGAACCGGAGACGAGGGCGCCCTCTCTTTCTGTAACCAGAAGACAGTTGAGAATAGAGGATCTGCTTTGGTAGCCTGTCTGATGAGATCCTCATGAGGTGTCCAGTCCACCGGAGATTCTTTTTGATCAGATCTTCCATAGAGGGCAGCCCCGTCCGTTCGAGTATTTCCTTATTTGTCACTTTGTCCTTCCAGGTTAGCCTCATGATTGAATGCAGATGTCGCATCATGAAGGCATGCAGCTTTTTCACCTGTCATCTGTACACTGTCCAGGCGTCGGCTCCGTATAGTATGGTGGACAGCACGATTGCACGGTAGATCTTGCCTTTGACCCACATGGAAACATGGTGGTTGTTCCAGAGTCTCTGGCGTAGTCAGCCGAAAGATGTGCTAGCCTTGGCCATCCTCCTCTGTATTTCAGCATCAATGTGTCCATCACTTGATATAGTGCTTCCGAGGTAGGTGAATTCTGGAACAGAGTTCAGCTTGTTTCCGTCAACCATGATCTCCTCCTCTCGGGTTCTTGTAGAGTTGGGTTGGTACAGCACCTCCATCTTCTTGATGTTAATCTTCAGCCCGAACTTCTTTGATGCATCGGAGAAAGCATCCACTATTTTCTGGATCTCTTCAGCAGCTAAATGTACAATAAGAAAAACAAGAATTATTTTATATTGTTTAACTGATGGGAGCTCAGCTTCGTCCACTTAGTGTTATAATGCATGGAGTCACTTCTAATGGACATTTATTTCACAGCTGGAATGGAAATTATTATGGTGTGCCACATCCTCCACCCCGAATCCACCCCCACCACCCACTCCCCCACTCACCACCCCACCCCTCCACCACACACATGCACAGTGACAGCAGTGTGAACCACTTATTAATGTCTGGCACCCCACCCGTCCACGCCCCCCCCCCTCACTATCACCACCAAAGTAAACTCTGCCGGCCCCAACTCCGCCCCGCCCCGCCCCGCCCCGCCCCGCCCCGCCCCGCCCCGCCCCGCCCCGCCCCGCCCCCGCCCCGCCCCGCCCCCCGCCCCGCCCCGCCCCGCCCGCCCGCCCCTCCCCGCCCTATGCACCGCGCCGCCCGCCCCGCCCCGCCCCAACTCCACTCCGCCCCGCCCCGCCCCGCCCCCGCCCCGCCCCGCCCCGCCCCGCCCCGCCCCGCCCCGCCCCCCGCCCCGCCCCGCCCCGCCCGCCCCGCCCCGCCCGCCCCGCCGCGCCCCGCCCCCGTACACCGCGCCTCTCTCTAATTCCATTTACCAGCAGAGCAGTGCCGGAAACCCGACACCCACACGCGGTAATCAGCTCACAATGAGGCTCCCACGTGACCGCCTCTCACTCACTCATTTACTCACCAGGTGGCGCCTCCCATTGTCATAGTCCCCGATAGACTGCCGGACAAATCCAGCAAAACTAGCAGCAGCATTCTTCTTACTGTTGTTTCAGCCACCAAACACGGTGCCCAGACGCCCAATACACCAATCTGGAACCACTCATTTGGCTACACATTGTACAGGCGATGCCGATATTCCCAACAAATATCAATAATTCCTTCAAATAAGTAAACTTATTCACAATAATGTAATAAGAGGTTCTTCAAAGGTATCTTACCTGAAATATCAGCGATTGGCACCTCCTTTTTTCCAAATAATTTTCTCATAAAATCAAACAAATAGGGAGGCCTCTACTTCTGAATTCGCCGTACAAATAGATGGCGCTTCATTGATTGGGACTTCCACTCAGGGAGAGTACCCGAATAGAGTGGTTCCGGAGTCTGCCCTCTGTTGTTGGCATTACTTGGGTGCACACACCTACGGGGTTTGAGTGGTTTAAAAACAATAAGAAAATGTTAAAGTCGCATAATGCGACGGTTCTGAATCGCTGTTCTTTTAGTTTTAGTTTGATAAATATATCAGGTTGGTTGTTGTAATCTAGCTTAGTTTCATTTGAAGTAACATTTATTTTAAATGATTATCTTTGGAGATATTTGAAGTAAAGGCATGCACAAGTAAATTCTGGTGTACATACTGGACGGCGGGAGGTAGGGAGTTCGAATCCCAGCCAAGTCAAACCAATGACTTATAAAACGACTTACTAGTAGATGAGCTCTTTACTAATGTAGTGAGTGTGATTTAATAGTACATTGCATATACATTGAGGGCTGACTTAGTAGTAGATTAGTTATATAGTGATCTCTGATTTAATAGTAATAATAGTATATTACATTACTCTTAGTGTTGATTTAGTAATATATGAAATATGCAGTGAGTACTGATTTAGTAGTACATTACCTATATCCGCTGATTCAATAGTACTTTTTAAAGTATATTACATATAGTGAGTGCTGATTTAATAGCATATTACATATGTCGTGGGGGTGGTGAAAATGGGAAATATTGCGCCTAGAGCGGGACCCGAACTCACATCTCTTTGCATTCCGGGCCAGTGTGCTAACCATTAACCACCTAGGCTCCCTGATATCACCACACTACCCACGCCTACCTGTCTATGTGGTTACTTGCCTGAGAGGTCAGCGCAGACAACTAGACATATAACGAGTACTGATTTAATAGTATTTTACATATACAGTGAGTGTTAATTTAATAGTATATTGCATATATATAATGAGTATTGATGTAGTGCCATGTCTGCTTATACATATATATATAAACAAATACCAGTAATACTTAACCCTTACAATCTTTATACTTGCATAATTCGTTATACATCACATATATATATAAGTGTGTGTGAGATGTATAACGTATTATGCGATTATAAAGATACTGAAGGGAATATTACTTATTATTATTATGATTATTGTTATATTCTGTAAGATGCCACACCCTACTTGTGGCACCATCTTAGCCCACCTCTCCCCAACCAGGGCCCGTATGCATGGAGCAGTGTTAGCGAGCCAAATCGTGTTTAGGGCAGGATTTCTGGTTTAGCGCCGAAAAGTTGGTATGCATGGAGCAGTGTTAGGCCTAACACCATGAGTTTAAACTTGGAAATTCTAACTCTGCTCATAGCAGGTTTACAGCGGTGTTAGTGTTAGGTTAGTGTGAGGATGGTGCCCAAATCTATTCAATGCTATCATATTTGACAGAATTAAATACGCAATAAGTGAAATTTAATCAAATTAACCCTAAAAACGAAGCGATATTAACGCTGACGCCGCATCGGCGGTGATATTAATATTGTCGAATCGATGAATGTAAAGTAAACAAATCGCCATCGCCGCTTCGACGTCGATATCCATACTGTCCCATATCTACAAAGCAAACACACACCACAGCCGCCAGATCGGCGGCAATATATTAAACCCAAATCTATTCAATGCTATCATATTTAACAGAATTACATACGCAATAAGTGAAATTTCAGCAAATTAACCATAAATTCAAAGCAATATTCATGCTGCCGCTGCAGAGGCAGCGAGATTAATATTGTCGAATCGAGGGATTTCCCAAATCTATAAATACATTCACGTTTAGCTAACACTCACCGTTTAGACGCCCATGCATACGGTTTGACATAGTTCTCGACGCCGCCGATAAACGGTGATAGCTACCCAGTGTTATGTGCTTAACACGACACGCCTCTAACACTGCTCCATGCATACGGGCCCTCAGTCGTACCGAGGATATACAATAAATGTATACAAATATATATACATTTAAAAGTGTCCGTTATTTGTGACTAGGCACTCAGGTGCAAAGTTGCCGTGTATTATGTTCAACTGCTCTGCATAATAAAAATGTCACAATGTTATTGATGACTTGTAGAACGTTGCCACCTGCGTGACTAGAAAGAACACGGCCAAATATGCATCTGTTCGAATTAAGAATCAGAAATAATGAACTCCAGCCATTGTTCACGACGCACTTAGCCTGACTCCGGGCGATGATTCCGCAGCTTACGACTGTTACTTCAAGTACTTGTCTTTCTCCCTGAAATCAGTTTAAGGCAATGAATCCGTAGATCACAATAGCATGTGTAGGTAACGGCCCGCGTTGTTAAGTTAATAAATAAACAGAGGTATGGGGTCGTCGTATCAACAAGTCAGCTTGGTTCGGTTCATTTGGTTCTTACGTCTTTGAACCGTTAACTGTCATATCAGACTGGGCACCGAATTGTGGCAGTGTACACTGATGGTGACTTCATAGTGCTGCCCCACACACATGTTGACTTCATAATGCTTCCCCATACTGATGGCGGCTTCATAGTGCTGCCACACATAGATTATGACTTCATAGTGCTGCCCCACACTGATGATGACTTCATAATGCTGCCCCACATTGATGATGACTTCATAGTACTGCTCCACATTAACAGCAGTACCATGACTATATCTCACTCAGTCATGCTATCCTGACACTAAACTATCCAGTTTGTCCCCTATCCTAACAATGCTGGATGTCAGGCATAGAACTGATAAGTATCAATTATATAAATTGTGTAAGTCTTATGATTGACTAAGTCGAAGATTGATCAGGTGACATGCCACACGGGAAAAGACCAGCAAACAAATTGGTGGTTGTGTTTTCCTAAGTACATCGAGTGTCTACATTGCAATACAAAACTGGGCACTGATGAGGCCGACATCCTCTACTCCACCAACAGCTGCCACTCCACACCACCTCAGCACTCTGCCTCAGCGCACCACCGCACGCCTCTGAACCCACATTTCACCCACCCACCAGCCCTTATATATATATGTTTATATATATATCTTTCGTTTACAGTCATGAGATATTTAAGAAATCGTTACTAAACCCATTATATTTAGTGTTATTCATATGTAAATGTCTCTTGTTGCACATTATTGATCTAGAATAAATTACTCCCAGTGTAGGCCCTACATCAATTATAGCTTAATAACACACATAACGTAAGTTGTGTGATGTAATATATCAAATAGGTGACATTATTCATACTCAAATAACAAGTTTATTTAAATGTAGTGCTGACTTAGTAATATATTGTATATAATAATACAGTGAGTCTGGTTTAGTATAACACTAACAATACATGTACAGTGAGCGCTAATTTAGTAGTACATTACATGTACAGTGAGTGCTAATTTAGTAGTACATTACATGTACAGTGAGTACTAATTTACTAGTACATTACCTGTACAGTGAGTGCTGATTTAGTAGTACATTACATGTACAGTGAGTGCTAATTTACTAGTACATTACATGTACAGTGAGTGCTGATTTAATAGCACATTACATGTACAGTGAGTGCTGATTTAATAGCACATTACATGTACAGTGAGTGCTGATTTAGTATCACATTATGTGTACAGTGAGTGCTGATTTAGTATCACATTACAGGTACAGTGAGTGCTAATTTACTAGTACATTACATGTACAGTGAGTGCTGATTTAGTAGTACATTACATGTACAGTGAGTGCTGATTTAGTAGTACATTACATGTACAGTGAGTGTTGATTTAGTAGCACATTACATGTACAGTGAGTGCTGATTTAATAGCACATTACATGTACAGTGAGTCCTAATTTAGTTGTACGTTACATGTTCAGTGAGTGCTGATTTAGTAGTACATTACATGTACAGTGAGTGCTGATTTAGTAGTACATTACATGTACAGTGAGTGCAAATTTAGTAGTACATTACATGTACAGTGAGTGCTGATTTAGTATCACATTACGTGTACAGTGAGTGCTGATTTAGTAGCACATTACATGTACAGTGAGTGTTGATTTAGTAGCACATTACATCTACAGTGAGTGCTGATTTAATAGCACATTACATGTACAGTGAGTCCTAATTTAGTTGTACGTTACATGTTCAGTGAGTGCTGATTTAGTAGTACATTACATGTACAGTGATTGCTAATTTAGTAGTACACTACATGTACAGTGAGTGCTGATTTAGTAGTACATTACAGGTACAGTGAGTGCTAATTTAGTAGTACATTACATGTACAGTGAGTGCTGATTTAGTATCACATTACATGTACAATGAGTGCTGATTTAGTAGCACATTACATGTACAGTGAGTGCTGATTTAGTAGTACATGACATGTACAGTGAGTGCTGATTTAGTAGTATATTACATGTACAGTGAGTGCTAATTTAGTAGTACATTACATGAACAGTGAGTGCTGATTTAGTAGTACATTACATGTACAGTGAGTGCTGATTTAGTAGTACATGACATGTACAGTGAGTGCTGATTGAGTAGCACATTTCATGTACAGTGAGTCCTAAATTAGTTGTACATTACATGTTCAGTGAGTGCTGATTTAGTAGTACATTACATGTACAGTGAGTGCTGATTTAGTTGGACATTACATGCTGATTTAGTAGTACATTACATGTACAGTGAGTGCTGATTTAGTAGCACATTACATGTACAGTGAGTGCTGATTTAGTAGTACATTACATGTACAGTGAGTGCTGATTTAGTAGTACATTACATGTACAGTGAGTGCTGATTTAGTAGTACATTACATGTGCAGTGAGTGCTAATTTAGTAGTACATTAGTACATTACATGTACAGTGAGTGCTAATTTAGTAGTACATTAGTACATTACATGTACAGTGAGTGCTAATTTACTAGTACATTACATGTACAGTGAGTCCTAATTTAGTTGTACGTTACATGTTCAGTGAGTGCTAATTTAGTAGTACATTACATGTACGGTGATTGCTAATTTACTAGTACATTACATGTACAGTGAGTGCTGATTTAGTAGTACATTACATGTACAGTGAGTGCTGATTTAGTAGTACATTACATGTTCAGTGAGTGCTAATTTAGTAGTACATTACATGTACAGTGAGTGCAAATTTACTAGTACATTACATGTACAGTGAGTGCTAATTTAGTAGTACATTACATGTACAGTGAGTGCTAATATACTAGTACATTACATGTACAGTGAGTGCTAATTTAGTAGTACACTACATGTACAGTGAGTGCTGATTTAGTAGTACATTACATGTACAGTGAGTGCTAATATACTAGTACATTACATGTACAGTGAGTGCTGAATTAGCATCATGCCCCTAACAATAGCTATCTGTATAACGAGTATATATATGTGCTATGTAATTTATTATGTGAATATAAATAAAGAATAGCCCCTAATGGTTTTGGTGCTCCTTCTGGGCACCTCTCATTTCCAAACACCTGTTATTCTCAGCATGCCCCTCTGTAACCGGGCATTCTCCCCCCCCCCCCCCCCCCCTTCCTGGGAACCGACTCCAACGGTTTTCCAGCTCTCACTTCAAAACATATATACATATCGGTATTCGGTCATTGAGCGATGTATACAGTTTTGTTTTGTTTGTTTGTTGTTGTTTTACGTCCTAGCAACATCTAAGATCATATCAGGACGGCTACCGACTTGTGACAGTGCACACTCATGGTGACTTTATAGTGTTGCCCCCCTGGGAAATCAGGCCACCAGCACCATGGCCTGATATCACACTCGCTCACATTATTCTGACACTGAGCCAACCAGGTCTATTCTAATAATGCAGAGCACCTGGCTAGGAAGCGACAAGTATCAATTTTTAAGTCATTGGTTTGACTCGACCAAGGTTTGAACCTATGATCCCATGGGTTCGGATCCCCCGATCTCCCAAAACAGGAGACGGACACTCAACTCTTTCGGCCATTCCGTCTAGTCCGCTGGATACAAGATAGTCTGAATAAATAACGCTTCACTGTATGAATAGATATATATATATATATATATATATATATATATATAATTTATTATGTCAAAATACATTACAAAGGTACTCACATATGTTATTTTATGAATTTACTACTACTGGATACACATTTGTATCTCATCCATCTGCTATTTCGCTTCACTTTTACCCTTTCATATACACACTAGATAAATTATATATACATATACATATATATTATATATATATTTGTGGCGTTCTCTGTGGCGGAGTGTCTGACATTTTTCTAGGTCAGACTCCTAATCTGAAGGTCGTTGGTTCGATTCCCCGTGCCCCCACCTCTGCCGATTTGGATTTTCACCGCTGTGGATAACTTACAGCGTCATCAAAGGCCAGTTGCTCTCATACCATGTCTATGTGGTGTGGGAGGTTAAAAATCCCTTGGGTCGGTAAAAGTGTAGGCTCGGGCTTTCTATCGACAAACTGTCTAATGGTGAAAACAAGTCTATTCAGACTTATCCATAATATTATTAATAGGCAGTATAAATCTTCAAGAAAAATATACGTGCATACATCTGCGGCAGGATGCATTGTTACTTTAATTATTTTCTATTATATTTTATTATACCTTATTATTCAACCAATGTACGTCTCGCGAGGCCTGTCTGCTGATATGCTGCGGGTCTCGAAGGCTACGGTGGCGCCACCACCGGCGTTTCACGGTACTTACTGGTCGCCGCCCACTAAAGCACTTGGCTCGAAAAGTTATATGTATATATATTGAATGTTATACAGTAATATAACAATATATACAGTAAATATTGAACTACGTACGCTGCAGAGTGCGCAAAATACTGTCTATCCCCCTCCTGATATGACCTTAGAGTTGCCAGGACGTAAAACTCCAACAACCAACCAACTATCTACTCTCTTGTCACTGTCACTGTAACTGTCACTGTCACTGTTAGTGTCAACGTCATTGGGTCTGACACTCTCACTGTCACTGTCACTGCCACTCTCCGCACAAACCGGCGTGACGACCAGACAGGATAGCCAAATGAGTTGAGCGTCCGTCTCCCGTTTTGGTAGATCGTTAGATTTGAACACTTGTGGAGTCAAACGAATGACTTACAAAATTGATACTTGTCGCTTCCTAGCTTGGCACTCAGCATTAATAAGATAGGGCAAGGACTGATTTGCTCATTGTCAGGATAACGTGACTGAGTGGGATATCAGGTCATGGTGCTGGTGGCCTGATTTCCCAGTAGAGCAGCACTATAAAGTCGCCACGAATGTGCACTGTCACAAGTCGGTACCCTTCCAGATATGACCTTAGATGTTGCCAGGACGTAGAACTCCAACTACCAAACTAACCGGAGTGTGAACATTGATCACGCGTGCAATACTGTGGCGCTTCTGGCATTTAGAATTCCGTCCGCGACGATGGGTTACTAAGACGGCCTCTTGCGGTGGGGGGAGGATCCATTATGATTAGTGATGCGGGCCCTGTCGGCACGCCACCTACATCAATAACCGTTATCACCGGCAGCCCTTTGTTTTATCTGGTTGTTGAGCCGGCCGCAGTGGTCGTCAGTCTGTGCTGGGGGCGGGGCGTGACGGCTGTTATGAAGAGTAAGTATGCAATCGACGCCGTCTGTGGCAACCCCATCAAACAGCCCCACTTTATCTACCTACTCTCCGCCCTCCGTCCGCCCTCCTTCCGCCCTCCCTCCGCCCTCCCTACGCTCTCCCTCCGCTCTCACACCCGCCACCCACCGGTCCGACTACAAGCACACCAACACGCCACTCCAGCCGCTCCTGCAGCCGCCATTGCTCATTTTGATGTCACTGTCACTGTTAATTGTTATATCACCATTGCTTTCACTGTCACTGTCACCATCACTGTCATTGCCACTGTCACTGTCATCGCTATCATTATCTCTGTCACTGACACTATCACTGTCCTTGCCACCTTCACTGTCATTACTATCATTATCGCTGTCACTGATTGTGTCACTGCCACTGTCCTTGTCACTACCACTGTCATTGCCATTGTCACTGCCACTATCACAATCAATATCACTGACACTGTCACGATCATTATCACTATCATCATCACAATCACTATCACTGACACTGCCACTATCACTATCACTGTCACTACATTGACACTTTTTGTATTCATAATTTCCATACATAGTAGGCTGTTGACAATAGAAGTTGTAGGAAGTGTAACCATTAATGGTTGTCTTGCCACTGTTATTGCGGCTACTGCTACTGCTACTATCACGGACATTGTCACTGCCATTCTCACTCCCACTGACATTGGCACTCTGACTCTGAATGTCAAGGTCATTGACATTGGCATTGGCATTTTCATATTCACCACCACTGCTTTTGTCACTGCCACTGTCACTGACGTCGTCATTGTCACATCCGCCACCATCATCACTGACACTGTCACTGCCACCACTGTCACCATGGCTACCGACACCACCACTGCCAACACGACTACTCCCACCAACACTGCCAACACAGCTCCTGCGACCGCCACTGCCACAGCCATGGTCACTGTCAGTGTCACTGTTGCTGTCACTGTCACTACCGCCACCATCGACACCACCTCCACTAGTCTTAAAATTACATAGTCCGATGGTCTTGAGCTTCGGTAATTTTTCTGAGACAATTATATTAGAATCGATCATTATTATCTATTTCACTTTAGTTTGAAGTAACTTTTATTCTAAATGGCTAAGGTTTCAGATATTTGAAGTGCAAACATGTGAAATTAGTTTTGGCAAGCACGACAAAACTCTGACACCATAGCCTCCTGCAGTAAGAGGTTCTATTAAATTGACTCAGTATTCCCTTCTATGCAGAAACAAATGTTCCATAAGTGCATCATTATCTAAGTTAGATACATATAATCAAATCTAGATAATTGTTTTTGCTTTGAAAATTTGATACCTCATCGGACTAGGCAGCTTTAAAGTTGAATAATTTCATCATTCAAACTGGCATTGCCTCCAATAGCAAAACTGCCACCAGCAATGAGGCTGCCACTGTCACGACCCAAACTGTCACTAGTGCCACTGCTATTAATAGCGTCAAAGGCAGTGTGGTGGCGCCACCGGCATCACCATCCCAACGTCTTAGCGCCACATCAGGGTTATTAATCGAAGAATTTACTGGTGTCATGTATACCTGGGGGCTTACTTTTTGTTGTTGCTTCAATTGTTGGAGAGGGTGACCATTCATGAGATATGTTATCATTTTGAAGGAGAGCACTATGATGTGTTTTTGGTGTTGATCAATTATGTAGCATGAATACAGATACAACATTGTATTGTATTCATGTTGCCCACGAAGCAAGTGGGCTTGGTACTGATAGTGGAGTACGCCTATGGTAATACCAGTTCAGGGGTCTAGCTTGGGATTTTCAGGTGGTGTGCAGATACCACCAGGTGCTCACTGTAACACCACACACCACGTATACCTTATCCGCCCACACACTGCACAGTGTCACCAGGTACACAGGCCTCAGTGTGCTACATCACACAGAAACTCCACACCTCACTCTCAGTCTCAGTGACCTATGAAGCAACAAGTGTGACCTGTGAAGCTAAGTATGTCTCAACGCTGCTTCATAGCAAAAACCTGTGAGTCTGTGCGAATATCACCATCTCTACTGTACCATACTAGACAGTTCTACCAAGATTGCTTACTTGGTTGTAACTTAACGTGAGCCTTGTCAGCAGCACGGGATATATTCCTCTTGAGACGAGTTTAAGTCTTATTTCATTTAACTATTGCTTTTACACAGAATCTAAGCTATAAACTTGTTGTCAAACAGCATTTATACCTATTATAGCGAATTCATATAAGTTCACAATCAATTGAAACTACTGCGGCACACAATAGCAACATCCAAGGTAAAATGGTGTAATTAAAATATATAAAAAAATTAATGAGGTGGAACATTCCTGTTGTCCACGGAATGGCCCCAATTTCTTTTTGGTCTACATTTGTAAATAATAATATTAAAACAACTTTTTTAAAGCTATGCATATCGCTTAACTTGTACAAATGTTTGCGCTAGCTATAAAGTCTGAAGAGTTTAATACAAATTTGTTTCAATACCAGTTGGCAATATCACTCTATCCATTCAGGAGAAGGTCCCCCCCCCCCCCCAGCAAACGAGTGTACATCAGCCATAAGTGTCAAGACGGTAATGGCTGAAGACCACGTGGTCCCACCAACCCCAACCTGATCTGTAGTGTTTTCTCCACAGATGGAGAATTTCATGTCATTTGTTGCTTCTGTTTTCATCCCACTCATTATAGCAAACAAGCAAATGACCAGGGACTGTTCCCGCGACCTCCCTCCCGCACATGAAGCAGCCAGGGCTCTACCCAGTTTGCCATGGCTTCCGGTGAATGCGCACCAATTGCGTCTTCACCTTACAGCCCACCGGGCAGCAACCCTGTACCCCGCTCCCCGCCCCCTCTTGTCCCCCCTATCCCCCTCCCCCCATGGGGCGGCGGGTGTCATGGGGCTGTCAGGGCTGATATGGCGCCAGTTGGTTTAATCGACGTGTAAACACAATTAGCGCAGCCAACCCCGCCGCTGAAACCAAACCCTTCCACCTCCTCCTCCCCCTCCTCCACCTCGTCCACCTACGCGCACGCGCACATGCGCACATCCCCTGACTGCGACGGGTTTCCGGTGCTCCGTGCCACCTGTTAGCCGGCGACGCGCGCGACGTTAATTCGACTTCCGGTGATGAATGTCTCAAACCGAGGCGCAATGCTAAATTGGTTAGCCTCTAATTGGTGTAATTGTGCGCGCTCCCTGGTCCCCTGGTGCTGCCCCCTTGTGGCCGTCGTGGCGCGCTTTATCAACATGCCCCTTCTCCCCACCCCCTACCCCACCTCCTTCCTCAACCAATTTGATTCTGCCAGAAAAACAAAAACAAAAAACCTTCATTTTGACAATTCGATCTTATTGTTCATTTGCGCCAATTATATTTCTGTACACATGAACATTAGACTAGTCTACTACTACTAGGCAATTCTTGGAACTTTCCTCAAAATAACATGAGTTAAAATGGCGTTGGGAACATAGAGTTAGAGAGAAGTACAGTGATATTAATAAACCACCCGGGGAGAGTTGATACTCTACCGAATACTTCACTTGACTCCGCTGGGTTTGTACCTACATCAGGTAGGCAGTTTGTGAATTAAAATAATGCTCAATCAATCAATCAATAGTTCCGTCCTCTAGTCGAGGGTTGGATGCAATGGTTCTCCACTTGTCCCGATGGTGTGTTGTTCTGATAGACTGTGAATAATTCAAGCCTGTCCACTGTGAAATATTTGTAAACCATGATGTTCTTGGTCTCCCTCTCTCTCTGCTGCCATTCACCTTCCCTTCCAACAATGTATGGTATATTGAACTCTGACTAATGATGTGGCCAAAATAAATAAGTTTCTTTGTCTGTATAGTGGCAAACAAGCGTTTCTTATTTAATTTTTTTTTGAGAACAACATTTTAGCGCGTTTAGCTAGCACACGGCGCGCTGTTAGTTAAACTCACTCTCCGCGGTTGGCACACTGTTAGTAGGACGCGCCCCCTGGCGGCGTGCTGCGGACGGGTCGTCTGTCAGCGATCCTGGCGGCGGACAAAAGCGGGATGATCTATGACATGGAGCTGCGACTGTTTTGGTATTACCCTAATAGGCTTCTACTGGTGTTTTATCTGTGCCTCTCATCCATCAGTGGCACCTCCAACTAAATCATCGCCAACCAAAAATCACAACTATATCCATTATCAAAACACCATTTTCTTTTTTTGGTAAATATAGTTTATTCATTGAATAAAGTCTTTTGTCAGCGCCGTGGCACTGGTCTTCCAGCCATGTGACAATACAGTTATTTACAATATATGCAGCTAGCCCAAATCAGCTGAAATAACAATATCAAACATTCAAAGACTTAAATTTATATGGTATAGTTTGACAATTCACATACAAAAATAGCCACTCCACACTTCACAGCCAAAACGCAGTTCATTATATATAGACATGCTGATGATAACTTTCGCATGGATGTGTTTTCTGCCTATGTCCACACCCATATCGATATATATATATATATATATATATATATATATATATATATATATATATCGTGGATATTACTTCGTGGATATTATTTCAGGAGAAATAGCATCGACGAATGGTTAGTGCAACGGCATGCTGTCAAATCATTGGGGTGGAAGTATGTTCTCCCAGGCGTCAATATTTAGTTGATAAACATGCTGGTGGGTTTTGATTTCAAAGTTATCCTACTAAATAGGATGACTTGTAGCCGCGGCCAAAGGTGTCATTGCGGGCAGCCACATCTGGCGGCAGATTCTCTGTCAGTTTGTATAAATAAAATAATCTTGTCTTCCACCGGTCTAAATCGCTGATATATATATCACGTGTGTCCCAGCACGGCCCGCTGGTATTGAAACGCTACCGATCGCTATAGCAGTCTTTTGCTCATGCCCCTGTCACACTACGACGCTTCTCGCCGGCGACCCGTCAACGTGTGGTCTTTTTGGGCGATATTTGGTGAAATATCGAGAAGCGCTGGTGGCGCGTTATGGGCGCGTCGGTACAACGTCGGTACACTTCTTTGTCGCCGGCGAGTCGCCGGCGGAAGTCGGCGCGCGTTGCCGGTCGCCCAAGGTTTTGAACATGTCCAAAACTCTCCAACGACCGCCAGCGCGCGCAAATATATGGGTAAGGACGTTAGGCGCGCGTCGCGCTGCGTTGGACGCGCCGGCGTAACGTTATGGGAACGGTACGAAGACGGCGCACGCGCGGGAGGGTCGTTGCTCACGCGTTGCGCAAACTGGGCCGTTTTTGTTTTACGCCCTAGCAACATTTAAGGTTAAATGAAAACGTCGCGCCAAACTTTTTTTTTTTTTTTCCCAGCGCGTCGACACACGTTGGCGGCGCGCACACAACGCACCGCGCTGACGCCGATCTTTTCCCCCAAACCGCCGAAAAGTTTGACGTTTCTCGACGCGCAAGATTTTATTTCCAACGCTGACGGATCGCCGGGAGAAGCGTCGTAGTGTGACAGGGGCATTACGTTCTAATTTTTAAATACCGTGTAAATACTCACATTGATCTGACTAATATTGATGTAGTCATATGACAAGACAGTTGCCATATTGCTGGGGAACTTGTTCTGTTTACATAATTTCATTGCATGATATGCGGCAAATTGTGTGTTCAACAGTTATTGTATATCTTACGCTACATACCATTTTTGTGTAAATAATCCTGAATTGAAAACTGACTGGAAGACGAGTGCTTCAGCACTGACAAAAGACGTATTCCACAGAATAAACATATTTACCACACACACTGCGTAAAAAAGAAACATTCCAAATATATAATATGTTTACATTATATAATTATGTTTGGTTTCTGCGATGCATAATTAAACAAATATACCTCCTTTCTTTGTTGGAGTGTTACGTCTTGGTAACATCTAAGGTAATATGACGACGGGTACCGATTTCTTACAGTGTACACTCATGTCGACTTCATATGGCTGCCCCACTGGGAGACCAGGCTGCTAGCATCATGCCCTGATTTTCCACTCAATTACGTTATCCTGGTAGTGAGCTGAACAGTCCTTGCCAGTCCGAGCGCCAGGCTTGGTAGTGACAAGTTTCAATTTTGTGAGTCATTGGTTTGACTCGACCAGCATTCGAACTCCCGACCTTCCGCACTGCAAGACTGCGCTTTTCCGATTCGGCCACTACGTCCGGTTAGAAATATTCATGTAGCTGCGAGGAACCCATTTTTATTTAATGTCTTTTAATCAGTCCTTAGTTGACTAATCATCTCAGGTCTGATGATTATTTTGAGATTTGTTTAAATAAAATAAATACATACATGAGGTATTCATTTGTTTTGTTGGGGTTTTAAGTCCTAGCAACATATTATGCCATATCAGGACCGATGCTGACATATACATAGCAGTGCACGCACATGACCACTTTATAGTGCTGCCATCGATAGAAGACCAGGCTGCTGACACCCTGTCGTCCCGATATCCCAATGAGTCACATTATCCTGATACTGACTCTTCTCAGATAGGAAACCCACATCTGAGATATGGTCTCCCCGCCTCCTCCGCCGCCTCGTTCCCCGCATCCAACGGCCGACTCGGTACTTTTCAAACCGAATAAGTGGCTGATTGAGAGGTTATGCCTTAACAACATAGAAGGTCATATTAGGATAGATACCAACGTGAATTCTAGACTAGTTCTATTGTGTTGCCCGCAGAGATACCAAAACACTGGTATCATGCATGATGTAATATCCCACTCAGAAACATTATCCTTATATTGCCCACTGCCTGACGAAATAGTAATTTTGGTTTGACTCGGCCACGGTTCAAGCCTACGGCCATCATCTCTAATATGAGCTACACAAAATCGACTATTTTTGTTTCAGCATTAATCAATGGTGACTTTTGAAACTTGCAACTATTGAACTAAAGCGACCGAGCACTCAAGCTTAGTTACTGCAAATGTGAACTTTTAGCAACTCTGGATATGTATATATAGAGAGGGCGGACACAGGCAGAGAGATATGGAGAGAGGGGGAGAGAGGGAGAGAGAGTCGAGAGAACGAAAGAAAGAGAGAGAGAGAAGAGAAGAGAACGAGAAAGAGTAGAAAGAGAGAGAGATTTCATGTTGCTTCGTGGTGGGAATATGGAATTGATTTGCCCTGAGAGAGGAGAGGTTGTCACAGGGTGTTGATTACCACGTTCCCATGACGTCTGTTAACGCCAGCATTACCCCGTTCCCCGCGTGTCTGTTGTCACGGGCATTAAGGTAAGTGTATGGAAACCGGTTGGCATTAAAACAAGCGTATCAGATCACGATGTGCAGTGGAGAGGCGGTAGGAGGACGACGGGGCGCGGGGGTGGGGAAGTGGGGAGGGGGGGCCTCATGTGGTCGGGCCTGGGAGGGACTGATTGCATTAAGAGCAATGTTTCGCTCCTGGCGCCACCTGGTGGGGTTTTGCTGCATCAAGCAGTCAACATTCCCAACTCCCCAATATGGCTGAGGTGCAAGATTTTCATAGTCTGTCTTCCCATTGGGGGGCCGAGCAATGGCAGTAGAAATCACTGAGTTGGGTGTAGTCAAGTTGAGGAGAGTGGGGTCAGTGATAATAATCTATGGGACATCTTTTAATTTAGAAACTATTCCAATGATAATTAATTGTGATTTTGTTGTTTCGAGTCGGCAATAGATACCCATTCCTTCATCACCGTGATGTATTTATATTAGTAATTCACTGTGAAGTATTACATGTTCTCCTGACATACCAGGTGTGATGTCATCGGAGGGACAATCGAATAAATAAAGGAAATACTGCAGTTTGTACATTGACAAAAATACCCGCACACCACAAGGAATCGCCGACCCCAGGGGTCGCTAACACATAACGCCCCCCCCCCCCCCACACACAGACACACAAACAAGCAAACCGCAAAGAAACTACACACAACTAGAAGCTTCATACAAAATCTATGATAACCTGGAGTTTAGGCTTCTCAATGTTACTATGTTTACCAAACTTCTAGCATCTAGGCTTTTTCTAAAGGTATATTACCATGTATAATCTGATAATCAGTTACATAGTCCGATGATTTTGAGTTTCTGTCTTTTTCTTCGGTAAATATATTAAGTTGATCATTATAATATACCTTACTTTAATTTGAAGTAACTTTTACTTTTGAATCTAAACTTTGCAGAGAGTTCAAGTGCAAATATGCTAAATTAATTTGTTCGCATACACGTTGCAATTCGGACACAATAGGCTTAAGCAGTAACAGCATCTATCAGGTTGGAGAGCTTACCTCAATTGGGATATGGCGGTTAAATACCTCATTCGACCCCCGGTTCAATTACCAAGGTCAAATTTTATATAGGATTAGTTAGCAGGTTCAAAAATATGGTTGTGGCACACTGAGTTTTGGGATGTTTTCATATTGGAATACATCACTAGAAAGCAAAAAAATTATATCTAATTTCCTGAATATTTCCAGGACATTTAGTTGGGACCGGATTGAGTAAATGAACAGGGAATATTAGGAAATAATTCATTAGTTACAACACATGGCTACAGGCCAGAACTGCCCATGACAGTGCTGTGTTGGTATATCCATTACTCCCAAACAATAGAGGAACCTCCAGCCAACCATGGGGGTATATGCTGGTCTCTGGCCCACTCATATACTTCCACTTACCACTGGGGGAGGTCCTGTGTACATCATTTAGATTTTTTTTTTAATACCAATATATATATGCATAATAAATTATTCACTGTGATTATGCATCTGATGTATAATCACCACAAAGATAGCTTGTCTTGCTGGTAAAACATTAACAAAAACCTACCTTAAATATTATTGTATTTGATTTATTTTATTGTTGGTTGTCACTTTTTATTTCTATTCATATTATTTATGGGAAGGCCGGTGCCAGAAGGCCTGGTGCTGGGAGGCCAGTTAGCTATGCTCATAAATAACACTGTAATTATGCATCTGATGCATAATCCCCACAAATACGGCATTTCTAGCTAGTACAGCAACATTAACATTAAACTTACCTTGTATATTATTGCATTTATATTTCATTTATTTTAATGTTGGTTATCACATTTGATTGATATTTATATTATTTGAATTGAGGCCCGATGCCGGGAGTCTCGGCACTGGGAGGCTGGGAACCCTGATGCTGGGAAGCCGGGATTCCCAGCGCCGATAAGCTGCGTCTCCTCCCACCCGAATCCCCTATGCCTATTATAAATATTATACATATACCTATACATACATATTCATACATATACATACATAAACATACATATACATGCATATACATACATATACATACATATACATACACATACATACATATACATACATATACATATACATACATATACATGCATATACATACATACCCATACATATGCATACATATGCATACACATGCATACCCATGCATACCCATGCATACACATGCATACCCATGCATACCCATGCATACACATGCATACACATCCATATACATCCATATACATCCATATACATCCATATGCATACATATACATATATACTTATACATACATATATATTCACATGTATATATACATATATATACATATATATACATATATATACATATATACATATATATACATATATATACATATACATACATATGTATATATAATACATATATATATATATATATATATATATATGCAGACATATATACATATATGTATACACAAATACATATGCAGTCATATATACATGAGTTAAATAAACTTACCAGTCACAAATGGAGGACCACTCTACAAATTGTGATGCAGTTATCTTTAAATACAGTATGTATTGATATATATATATATGCATATGCATAAATGCATATGTTATATGTATATACACATTTGTATATGTATATTTATATGCATACCCATGTATCTTGATATGTATATTTATATGTATACAGTATAACCCCGTTAAACCAAACTTGAAGGGACCCTAGGAATTTGTTTAGATTAACTGATCATTGGTTTAACCAAACTTTTGCTTTGACTTTGACTTTGAGTAAGAGTGTATTGCACATGTAATAACTAATATACAATGTATGTGGACACTTTGAATATTGTTTTTTATGTATACACCGTATAACCCCGTTAAACCAAGCTCAGTTAAACCAAACGATCGGTTAATCCAAACAAATGTCTAGGGTCCTTTCAAAATACTACCATTTATCCTATCAAAAAGTCGGTGGGATCTCAGATGACATCATAACCACATGGAAGTTTGGTTTAACTATACCGGAAGTGGCCTGGGGCATGAAATACTGTTTGGATTAACCAATAATTTGGATTAAGCGACTTTGGTTTAACCAACTTTTTTTTATATGATAAATGGTAGTATTTTGCCAGGCCGCTGAACAAATTTTGGATTAACTGAGCTTGGTTTAATGGGGTTGTACTGTATCCATATATAAACATATATTTGGTGAGTGGTTGGCAAGTCAGCCAGTGGTGGCTGCCGTCACGACCGGGGGAGGGACAGGCAGGGTCCGACTCGACTTTAGCCGACTCGACTTGAGCCAACTCGACTTTGCCCGACCTGGCTTTAACCGACCTGGCTTTAGGCTACTCGATTTTACCCTACTCGACTTGACCAGATTCGGCTTTACCAGACTCTACTTTACCGGACTCAACTTTACCCGTCTCGACTTTACCCGACTCGACTTTACCCGACTCAAATTTACCCGACTCATATTTACCCAACTCGACTCAACTACACCTGACTCGACTTTACCCAACACCCAATAACCGAAGTCTACTTTTTGTGCTGGGGGGTAGGTAAACAAACAAACACACGACTTTACCGGACCGACTTTACCGGACCAGACTTTACCAGACCCAACTTTAGCCGATCCGACTTTACCCTACCCCACTTTACCCGACCCCACTCTGGCTTTAGCCGACCCGACTTTACTTGACCTAAGCCTACTTGAACCGATCCGACTTGAACCGACCCGACTTGAACCGACCCGACTTCAGCCGACCCGACTTCACCCAACCTGTCTAGTAAATTGACAACATATCCCTAAGCAAGAAATGCTTCATAAGTGCAACATTGTCTAAGTTGGATATGTAGGATCAAATATATATACCATATATGTGCGTGAGTGCAGACACATGGATGCGCGTCTATTGAAAGTTAAAGAATTTAATCGATTTGTTTTTGTCATACCTCTGAAATATAGTGGGATTCTCTTATTTTATGTGCATTCAGTCTGAATATGATCGTAACTTTGCGCGTGCTTTCAATCTTGAAATGTGGGTGTGTGTCTTCTATTGGGTAGAGTGGTTCTATTGGGACATATACGGTAAGTGTTTTGGTTTCAAATATTTGATGCCTTCATTGAATTACGTTAGTTAACATGGGCCGATGGTTTTGAATGTCTGCGATATTATTTACAAAACTATATTATGTTGATCAATATATATTCTATCTTACATTAGTTGGAAGAAACTTTGATCATAAATGGCCATGCTTGGAGATACTTGGGGTGAAAACATGCAAAGTTACTTCTTAGCATGCACAGCAAAAGGCGGGATGCGATAGGCTTCGGCAGTAAAGAGTTCTATGAAATTGACTAAAGCTAAGATTCCTTACATGCGGTATGCGGCATCCGGCATGCGGTATGCAGTATGCGAACGGGAGGATTCCTTCTACGCGGTATGCGAACCCGTAACCCCACCACCACCACTACCATATGTTTCCCTCCCTCACCCTTGTGTGTGACCATTCCGTAATGCTCAGTCGCCTCTCCTCGTCTAAAACTAATGGACAAGTGCGACTGACATTTCTATTCGCATGCCGCCCTGATCGCTACAGGGACCGATCGAGTTGCCACATTCGCATTCGCATTCGCATTCGCATTCGCATTCGGACATAAGGAATCACCCCCATTGACTTAGATGCTTCCCAATTTTTTGCCGCATTCGCATTCGCATACCGCATACCGCGTGTAAGGAATCTTAGCTTTAGTCTTTATTCCCTCCCATGCATTAGAATCAACACAATTGTATGCTTCCATCGTACGGGTGTACTCTACAGCTTTAACGCCATGGGGAAACCACATTTATGCGAGAAAATCAGCGAAATCAGCGAAACGGGCGAAAAAAAGTGAAATCAGCAAGCTGCACATCCTCGGAAAGACCGGAAGTGCGCAGTGGTTGCGCACCCATCTACTTTATCGGCATTGCGATTGTTAGTGGCATATTGATAAATATATATGAAATACACATTTAGTGACATGGAAGCTTCTAGAAATCTGAAACTGGAGAGGCCCAGTGATTTCCTCTGCATGCAGCCCCTCAATCTTGATCATGCGACTAACGACAACACTATGAAGTAGCCGAGTATATCCGGTGTCGCAATTCCTGTCACATATAGTTACGGTTGCCATGCAACCTTCTAATCGCAGGCAGCGCGCCTACAGGCTAACCCAAAGTCACGTGACCCTCAGATTGTGCTCTCCACCCTAGCGGCGACACCTCGCAGTAGTGCAGACGTTGTGATGGGAGAAGACAGCTTGCCATTAGCTTATTATTATATGCTGGCTTTCCCACGGTTAGAGTTTTGCTACATGATTGCGACCCTCTCCTCACTAAGCAAACTTAGGGAAATTTATGAAAAGCTACTTACAGTGTCTGACCCATCCGGCAGATTGGGTTTCCTGTTTATTGTTTCAAAGAAAACCACATTGGAGTAGCTCATGAACCTATCCTTCTCACCCCCCTTCTCCTCATCCATCTTCTTCTCCTCCTCTACCCCACTGGTTGCTCTCTTTCCTCTTCTTCTTGTTCTTCTTCTTTTCTTCTTGTTCGTCGTCTCTTTCTTCTTTTAATTCTTCTTCCCTTTCTTCCTCTCATTCTTCTTACACTTCTTCCAAATCGAAATGAAATGCCTGATACTCGATGTACATGAACCGACATTTGCGACAAAAATAGAAACACAGAGTAAAATTCCAGGTAAATTGAAGTATTGAAGTAAGCCTCGTTCTTGACTTGTTGCAGCGTTGTATTTTTAATAATATCCATTTTCCCCCTCTTTACATAATTATATTTATCTGACATACTGGAAGCAACCTACTAGCAAAACAGAAATTGCTTTATTTAGAAAACCAATTACAAGGATTAACATCTTAAATCTAGAAAATTTCACTCATTGCATCAGCTGAGATGGTCACCGTCAAAACCTGAAGTAGTTTGATCTAGAAAGCGATAAGATATTAGTCATCTCTAGAAGACCTGAAGGACTTATATCTAGAAACCCTGTACTGATGTAGCAAATCTGAGGAAAAACGAGAGGAAGTTAGCCAGATCTGAACAAAGTAGGGGTGCCGTCAGTTTGAAAACGCAGGAACCATCAGTTACATAACTTACATTTAGAAAAGAAGAGATAACTAAATCTAAAAAACTAGAGATTAATTACATCAAGCAAACCGGATGCAGTTAGTTACATCTAGAAACCAAGAGGCGGCTAGTTCCAGCTAGAAAACGCACATTAAATAATTAAAAAACTGGACTTGTGATGTACCTACTGAGCGGAGACAAGTAATGTATGCAGCACAGCCTCAGCTCTCTTCAGGCGGATGCACGTCAAGCTGCCCTTAGATGAGCATTTTATTCTGCCTTTATTCACATCGCACACAAGTTCGCCTTGCATAAGTTGTCAAATGGTTGACGCCTACCGCGGTTGACTCACTCCGAGCACCTCCTCTCCAACACCCACCCACATAACTACCCACTACCCCCCTCCCCTTCCTCCTCTTCGCCTCCTAATTCATCATCCTTTAGCCGCCGTCAAATGAAGTTATGGCGCCGAGACATCATCTCGATTGATGGTAACTCAATTCAGGCCTGGCGGGTTGCTCGCGGGGCGAGGCGGGGCGGGGTGGGTGGGGTGTGAAGGGGAGTGGCGAGGATGGCGAGGAGTGGCGGGGCGGGGCGAGGAGCGGGGCGGGGCGGGGCGGGGCGGGCGGGGCGGGGCGGGGCGGGGCGGGGCGGGGCGGGCGGGGCGGGGCGGGGCGGGGCGGGGCGGGGCGGGGCGGGGCGGGGCGGGGCGGGGCGGGGCGGGGCGGGGCGGGGCGGGGCGGGGCGGGGCGGGGCGGGGCGGGGTGTGAAAGGGAGTGGTGGGGTGGGCCGGGCGGATCGGGGTGGGTGTGGGGTGCGTGTGGGTGGGATGGGGGGGGGGGCGGCTTGCGGGCCGGGCGGCGTGGCATTAGCGGGGCTGAATTTGATATCGGCCCGAGGGGAGGTTAATCTACAGTTGTCATCGGCGCCGGAAATGTATCATAGCAACAGCGAATCTCCTTGCGCGGACAGCCTAGTGGCTACGACACGCCACCGGCCGCCTGGAGCAGCTTCCAGCTGCTCCGAGCCGCTCGCTGCCGCTCCGAGCAGCTCCGGACCACTCAGAGCCACTCGTACAGTCGTAACCACATCAACCAATGACTTAGAGCCGATCAGAGCCGATCAGAGCCGATCAGAGCCGATCAGAACAATTCCTAGTCGTCCCGAACTGTCCGGAGCTGCGTTGAGTCGCTATCACGGAGCAGTTCCGAGCAGCATCTCTGAAACACACCGATCCGCTGTAATTCGCGCAGAACCTTTCCCAGCAACCCCAAGCAGCCGGTAGGAGCTGCTCCAAGCCACTCCGGTTTGCTCAGAAGTAGGCCCGGATAGAGCCGAGCAGACCCGATCAGAGCCAAGCAGAGCCGAGCCGAGCCGAGCCAGGCCGAGCTGAGCTGAGCCGAGCCGAGCAGAGCCGAGCAGAGCCGAGCAGAGCCGAGCAGAGCCGAGCAGAGCCGAGCAGAGCCAAGCCAAGCCAAGCCAAGCCAAGCTGGGCGGAGCGGGGCGGGGTGGAGTGGGGTGGAGCGGGGCGGAGCGGGCAGAGCGACCTGGGGCGGGGCAGTGCAGGGCAGGGCGGGGTGGGGCAGAATGGGGCGAAGCGGGGCGGGGCGGAGTGGGGCGGGGCAGAGTGGGGCAGAGTGGGGCGGAGCGGGGCGGAGCGGAGCTACCCCCCCTGCCTCAGTTACGCCCCCTCCAAGCTGCTTCGAACTGCCCGGAGCTGACCCAAGTCACTGAGCACACCCGCAACTCCGATACCCTGCCACCCCCGAGCTGTTCCAAGTCGAGCCATTCCAAGTCAAACCATTCCGAGCCGAGCTGAGCCCAGCGCAGCCCAGCGCAGCCCAGCCCAGCGCAGCCCAACCCAGCCCAGCCCAGCCCAACCCAGCCCAGCCCAGCCCAGCCCGGCCCGGCCCAGCCCGGCCCAGCCCAGCCCAGCCCAGCCCAGCCCAGCCCAGCCCAGCCCAGCCCAGCCCAGCCCAGCCCAGACCAGCCCAGCCCAGCCCAGCCCAGCCCCGCCCCGCCCAGCTCCTTGGCACTAACTGAGCGCTTTGTTCTCTGTGCTCGCCGGACAACAGCCGATATCGCACATTCAAATTAGTAAATACCTTCTTCATAGAGAATCAGGGATATTTATCATTGTAATATGAAAATACGATTGCTTTTGCATTAACTATTGCAGAAAGAAGAATCTTAAAGTTGCATAGTCCGATGGTTCTGAATTTCTGTATTTTTTCTGAGATAAATATATTAGATCGATCACTAGTATCTACTTTACATTATTTCAAAGTTATTTTAATTTAAAAGGTAAACTTTTGAGATATTTTGAGTGCAAACATGGAAAATTAGTTTTGGCAACCTTGCCAAAACTCTGACACCATAGACTTCTGCAGTAACAGGTTCTGTGAATTGACTCAGTATTCCGTTCTATGCAGAAACTAACAAATGCTTAATAAGTGCATCAGTATCTAAGTTAGATATGTAAAATCAAATATAGATAATTGGTTTGGTTTTGAAAATTTGATATTTCATCGGACTATGCAGCTTCAATAGAGTACAACCCCGTTAAACCAAGCTCGCTTAAACCAAAAAATCGGTTAATCCAAACCTTTTTCGGCAGCCCGGCAAAATATTCCCATTTATCATACAAAAAAGTTGACTAAACCAAAGTCGGTTAATCCAAACTATTGGTTAATCCTAACAAAATTATCGGGCACCAGGCCACTTCCGGTATGGTTAAACCAAACTTTCATGTGGTAAAATAAGGTCATCTGAGACTTTTTTATATGATAAATGGTAGTATTTTGCTGGGCCGCCGAAACAAGTTTGGATTAATCGATCATTTGGTTTAACTGAGCTTGGCTTAACTGGGTTATACTGTATATACATACAAAACAATAATCAAAGTGTCCACATACATTGTATATTGCATTCATAATGCACCGTTTGCCAAAGCCAAGTCAAAGTCAAAGCCAAAGCTCAGTTAATCCATTGATCGGTTAATCCAAACAAATTTCTAGGGTCCCTTCAAGTTTGGTTTAACAGGGTTATACTGTAGTCTGGTGAATGTTAAAGTGACACTGTCTTAGATTTAATCACATATAATCCCCTTAGTTAGAGACTGCTGTCTTCATTGTTCATTCTAGAAGTAATATAAAAACCTGAGGTTATGTACATTTTAACGTTGATTTTTGAACATTTGAAAACTTACACTTCAACACTTATACACGAAAAGGAGCTTCAGGCATTACGAGTATTAAGACCAACCAGTCAGGTATCTTCAGTTACGGCACAAAAATCAACAACATACTGACCCATTCACATCACCATCTATCCCTTCACCACTGCATTAATGCCGACACCTACCTCAATCCACACACTCGTCTACAACTTAGTACAAGACGCCAATATGACCTCATATAGAGAATGTAATGTTTCTATAGTGACAGATGCATTAATAATGCATAGATTTAACTTGGGACCACTTTATCCTGGTCTCTTATGCTATTTTCAAATCTATTTGTAATTCCCACATGTTATTGCTGATTCAAATAATGTTTTTGTTAGACGTACATATATACATATACACATATATATATATATATATATATATACATCCTGCCTCTATGAATGCAGGTGGTGTCGTGCTGCGGGGATCCTTTGATGCAGACGGTGTCCGTAATGGATTAAAAATAAGGTGGAAGTCGGAGGTGTGGGCAGAAATAATGTGAAAATAGACCAGTTTGGAGTTACCTGCTATCCTTTGTAAAATAATCTGTTCTAGTTTGTCTGGGCTTTACGTCCTAATAGCATCTAAGGTTATATGAGGATATGCACCGACTTGCTGCAGGGCACACTCATAGTCATTAACACCTTTGTGGTGCTGCCCCACTGGAACTTGGAAGCCGAAGCCGCTAGCAACATGACCCAATATCCCACTCAGTCACATTATCCAAGCAAACTAGTCCTCGCCCTATCCTATTAAAGCTGCTTAGTCCGATGAAAGTATCAAATGTTCAAAACTAAAACAATTATCTAGATTTGATTTTACATACCTAACTTAGATCCTGGTGCACTTTAAGTTATTAAGCATTTGTGCCACATAGAAGGGAACACTAAGTCAATTTAATAGAACCTGTTACTGCTCAAGCCTATCTTGTCAGAGTTATCGCATTCTTGCCACAACTAATTTAGATTATTTGCACTTCAAATATCTCAAAAGTTAGCCATTTAAGATAAAAGTTACTTCGAATCAAAGTAGCGTATATATTACAACAACCAATCTAATGAATTCATCTAAGAAAATGGCAGAAACTCGAAACCATCGGACTATGCAACTTTAATATCAACTGCAAGGCCGGGTTGCGACAAGGATCAATTGTGTACGTCCTTGGTTTGACTCGGTCGGGAATCGCACCCATGACCTCCCCCATGGGAAACCAGTCAGCACTCTCACCGATTCTTCCACCGCGTCCGGCCTGGTAGCATTTATGTGAGCAATTCAGCGTATTTATGTGGAATTAAATTTCAATTATAATCTATATAAATGAGTTGACCTTATTACATGATATATGTTATAATTATTTATTTCCAAATGTACCATTTGCTGCGGGCCAGCACATACAACGTCATGTTGCTGCTTCCCGGCCTCACATCACATGACCATTCTTGCTCGGAACCACCATTCGCGCTATGAATTTTACTTGTATTATTCGGTATTGCTATTATTTGCTCTGCTAAAGCCCCTTCCCAAAACTAAATAGGCTCCCCCCCACCCCCGCCCCCCCACTGCTCATTGTTGTTCCTCTGTTTTCCCGGAGCTGGAATTTATATTCACTGAATTGTTGCTACCAGTAGTACCACATTGCAAGCTTTAAAAATAATCTTGTATCTCTCGCCTCAACAGTCCAACCACTATGTACATACATTCTTAACGGAGCAATTTATCACTTACGCTTCGGGATATTGCTACTGCTACAACGGAAACGCCAGTCCTCATCTGATCACCAACATCATGCACCGTTGAGCCTCACCAGTACTTGGGTTGAAAACGCCCTGGGAATATGAGGTAGTGTGGATATCCTGAGAAAGGCTTATTACCTACTAAATCAGGCATGGGTAAGTGTAAATGATGCATATCAAATTGGCTATTTCCTATCAGTGCATGTAGCCCTTTTTCTGTATACTAACATTATTTTATTCATTGAATAGTATCTCTGCAAACGTTTAGCAGCATTTGAGATGTGGACTTATCGAAGGATGATGAAAATATCATGGACAAAGAAGATCACCAACAAAGAAGTTCTCAGAAAAATTAAAAATAAGAAAAGCTTGTTTGCCACTATACAGACAAAGAAACTTATTTATTTTGGCCACATCATTCGTCAGAGTTCAATATGTACATTGTTGGAAGGGAAGGTGAATGGCAGCAGAGGGAGAGGGAGACCAAGAACATCATGGTTTACAAATATTTCACAGTGGACAGGCTTGAATTATTCACAGTCTATCAGAACAGCACACCATCGGGACAAGTGGAGAACCATTGCATCCAACACTCGACTAGAGGACGGAACTATTGATTGATTGAGTATCTCTTGTCAGTGCCTGAGCACTGGTATTCCTTGATACATAAATGAAACTATCAGTTGTAATAGTATCTGCATGCAAATTCTGTTTGATACTAAATGTATTAATTATACATATTATAAATGAAATATCAGCTGTACTAGTAACTGGATACAATTCCAGTTCAATAACAGTATCATGTATTCGGTGAATAGGCGTGGTTCTAGAATTTTCTTTAAACATGTTTTCTTTCTTTCCTTGTTTAGCTGTATTTTGCCGAAATGACTGTACAGCTACAGTGATCACGTGTGATATATTCAGCCAATTAGCGCCAGGCACTAACATCCCCCCCCCCACACACACACACTTCTCACCTTTGTCCCGGTGCATCTGGCAGTAGGGCCACTCGCCAAACACAGGAGTCAGCGGTGAAGTACTTAGTTGCCCAATAAACACTTTACCCACGAGGCATGGCCCAATTAAAAGCAAATACCTAATTATGCGGTGATTTAAACAACAATAATACACACCCACGGACAAAGAAAAGGAACAGTTGGGATAAATTCGCATGAACTCGTTAGAATCATCCTCATTTGTTAAAGTTGCATGGTCCGATGAAATATAATTTTGTCAAAATTAAAACAACTACTTACATTTGATCCTATATGTCCCACTTAGATACTGGTGTATTAGCTAATGATTTGGGACAGAGTATACAGAATAACCAGTGAGTTTATAACCTCGCCCCTTTGAACACTCAGTTTGAAACAGCCATTATGCAGGAAGGCCATTAACCAATCTCGTGACCCCATTAGACCCCCCAACCAAGTAGGCCTGCTGTGCAGGGTCATAGAGGGGAAGGGGAAATGAGATGGATGTTGCCCCCCCCCCCCTCCATGTTGGATATTTTGGTCAATTCTATAAATATAATTATTCAATTTGGGTAATTTAAATTGTGAAATTTATATATATGAGACTGTCTCAAAAGGTGCTAAGCAATATGGGACAAAACTGTGTCCATTGTAACGATCAACATACTATCTGCTTATGCATTTGCTCAGGATAAACTGATTTGTTTTTTACATAGTGTTTCATAATCCCAATAGAATACATATTGATTTGAATCAAATGTCCTTGTGTTTTCAATGATAACCGTTTCTGTGCTGTTTTGTGTCAGTCAATCGTTACAATGGACAAAAAAAAAAGAGTGATCACCTTTTGAGACAGGCTCATATATATAATTAGTATTGGCCGATCAATATATATATATATATATGTTCAGATTTGATGTAAGAAATAAGGGAAATAAAATAAACCACGTGCAACTTTGGTCTTTTTAGTTATGAAGTGTTGTTGGACAAAAAAAACACCATTTTGCAGTCAGCCATTTGTAACATGCCATATGGGACATGGTTGGATCCTTACTAACATCTTGTATTGCATTGATATATCAAACAGAACAGTTCCCAAATCAGAAGGAAGTATTTCGTAACATGTATGCATGTTTAAATTCTTTCAAAATTATTGTTGATGTCTTCAGAATAACATTACAAATTTCCATCACAGATGTAACCAGTGGTGTCTGGATGCCACACAAATATTGTAACCTAATTATCCAGTGAATAAAGCATGGCTGTGAATTACTTTAAAAAAATCAATATAAGCATTACATATTTCTGTATATTATGAAATTATTTAATTCTGCTTAGATATTTATTAAGCACACTGTGTACAGCTTAACAGAAATACCTACCTACAGCCCTGTCAGGTTCCAGGATTAGTAGGTCATCTCACATCACGTGGTCACCGCGAGATGACCATCTAGGTCATAGCAACAGGACTTTTGGCAAGCTTGTCGAAATTATTTTTGGTTCTTTCAGCTCAAATTACTTAAAAACAAATCATCTTTAATCAAAATCACTCCGGACTAATGATTAGTAGCTCGTAATGATCAATTTGATATATTTATCTAAAAAATAAGACAAATATTCATATGCCATCGGACCATGGAACTTTAAACCACTGGGTTGTTATATATATATGTATATATATACATATATATATATATGATATTAATATATTATATATAAAATATATTAATATACTAATAATATATAAATATTATATATAATGTATATATTATATATAATATATATATATTAATCTGCTAAATGGATTTAAAATTGTAATATTATTTACTACCAGTTTGAAAATATTAAATACTTTCTAGCAATAACATAGACTGGAAATGTCCATTGGACTATATTTGTGGTTGATTGATTGATTGATTGGTGGTTGCTTTACGCCGGGTCGGCAGCATAGGCCATATTCACGGCGAGAAATGTTAGTTTTCTGTTCAAACCATCGCTTTTACATGTAAAAGCAGAAAATCAATTATGTGCCAATAGACACTAATTAAATTAGAAAGCTCACAATCATATATTTGTAGTCAAGGGAAACAAATTCCCATAGAAAAAGAAAAGTTTTATTAATAATTGATAGAATCCATTTAGTAAACTATATAAGGTGGTACAGTCCAGCTGCCCTCAAAAAGACTAACTGTTTTCCTGTTTTACCTTAGTAAAAGGGTCATGCATACTGTCTGCAGCTATATTTGTGGAGCAAGGAAGATTAAAGTAAATTGACATCTTTACCATCTGTTATTTCGCCACATTTCCTGTTACGTGTTATATAGCTCCCATGGGACAACTAAATAATCGTTACCAACAATGTACGATGATTTAATGCAGGTATTAGTTGTTAAGTGGTATTCATAAACAAAACAAATATCCAAAATTATGCAAACAGAAAAACAAATACATTTTCTGAAAAGAAAACTTCCACATTTATTTTGTTGCATTCTACTTCTAAGCATGGGCTACGGTGGCATAATTAACTCGACGGTTACATAAAATTCTACTAAATCTCACATGTGTGGTATCATAACATATATGTTGTCATGATTACAGGCACTTACCTGTAATAAAGTCCAGCATTTATGTGCCCTACACATGACGCCATTTTAATGCCCAAACGCCACAAAATGGCTGCGGCCTACAGACAGACCGTGAGACACATACCTGGTCTTGCAACTACTTCCATCGCAACTCCGTCACCCCATCAACATAAACCCAACACCTAGGATTAATTAAAATAGCATAATCTGATAGTTTTGAGTTTCTGTCATTTTTATGAGATAATGATTGTTATAACCTAACTTACTTTAATTTGAAGTAACTTTTATGTGTAATGGCTGACTTTGAGATAGTTGAAGAATAAACATGTAAAATTAGTTTTGGAAGGGCATGCCAA
Source organism: Branchipolynoe longqiensis (assembly GCA_030323885.1). NCBI lineage: Eukaryota > Metazoa > Annelida > Polychaeta > Phyllodocida > Polynoidae > Branchipolynoe > Branchipolynoe longqiensis. The sequence goes on along the minus strand of CM059190.1, from coordinate 60,100,645 downwards.
ACCTTTGACACCATATGCTTCTGCAGTAACATGTTCTATTGGTATTTCCTACTGTGTGGTGATACATGCTAATTAAGTGCATTAGTATTTAAGTAAAATTTGTGGAATAAAATCTCAATAATTGTTTTGGTTTTGAAAATGTGATGCTTCATCGGACTATGCAGCTGTAATCAAATAGATGAATTAAAAACAGTTCTAGAGATAATCCTTGCATATTTTGCTCCATCCACCACAATCAATTTCTGGAACGCAAACCGATAATATGCATGAACAGCACAGCTTGGTTTTGTTTTCTTTGGGGTTTATTTCTCAGCAACATTTATGATGATATCACTATCAGGAAGATCACCGACCTGTAGCAGTGCGCACTAAGTTATATGCGACTTCATAGTGTTGCCTCACTGAGGTACCGCCTCATAGTCATAACACCATTCCCCAACATGACAGTCAATTACGTTTTCTTAAAACTGAACCTACAAATCCTAGTCCTATCCTAGTAATGCAGTGAAACAAATACACCAATTTAATTAAGTGGCCAGCAGGCATGGTAACATTGTTATTATGTTAACAATCTGGTGTTAATGGGACCTGCTCAGCAACGCCTTTCCTTCCTATGCACAACCCACGTCGTCCCAAGGTGAAGGTCATCAGATAAAACGAACCAGAGCCTCAAGCAAACAAAAATAAATTATTTTTAAATCAGTTTTAAATTAATAAAAGAAACTGATTGCCCCCCCCCTCCACTACCCCCCCCCCCCCACTACCCCCCCACCCCATAACCCCCCCCCCCCCCCCACCCCCACACATCCACACATCCACAAGCCCCTCGTCCATCTCAATGTCACTTGTGCTACGAGCTAACACCTAAATAGGCAACCGTCACCTATAATGGTTTATCCATTAGGCTTAGATCAACCGACAGTCACTTTAGATTGCCTGCAGCTACGTTGTGTACTGCCTTTCCCCCGCAGCCTCGTTCTGACACACACACCCCCTTCAACCCCCCGCCCCTCCCCCCTCCTCCTCCCCCTCCCCTCCCCCATCCACCCCCCTCCCCCCCCCCCCCTTTACACCAGCACCCCGGCATTGACACCACCCACTCCCGCCGCTGCTTCCCCGGCACAATGCGCCCTTACGTCCCAGCTAAACTCCTTAGACATTTAGGCGAGTCCAATATGGCACATTATCGGCCAATCAGCGTATCGCCACATCGTGCCCGCGGGGCACCCGCCGGCCTACCCGGTCGGGTCTGCCCTCACCAATGCCGGGCGGAGACCGGGAAGACTGCATTAGACGGGGTTAAAATACAACCCGATGCAATCACCTGTATGTCGCCACCCAGCGGGTTGATTTCACAGTCACACTAGTCTCGAGTTTGCAGTCGGGGGAAAACGCTCCCTGCCTCTATGATGTTGGATATTGCAGATTTGGTATAGCCACCTCTGGGTAAAAGCTATGGTCTGATACTAACATGACAGAATAGGATTTGAACATTTCTTGCGATGCTTATGGCCTTTGCCAGGTCATGGTGCCGGCGGCCTGGTTTCCCAGTGGGACAGCACTATAAAGTCGCCATGAGTGCGCACTGTCACAAGTCGGTACCCGTCCTGATATGACCTTAGATGTTGCTAGGACATAAAACAACAACAAACAAACAAACAAGCCGACACAGCATTAACTGATCAGCATTAACTAACTAACCACCTATGCTATTAATATGTATGCTATCACTATTTATTGCCTCAGGTTGTCCAGATTTGATAACACCACCTCTATGGAAAAGCGATGGGCTTGGAACAATACAACAGAATAAAATTTGAACAGTTCTTGCTGTAATTAAGGCCTTTGCTTCTGACACAGCATTAAGCGATCATTACTAAATAACTGACTAACCACCTGCGATATTAATAATAATATTTATGTTATAATTCTTTATTGCCTCAGGTTATCCAAGTTTGAGTGAAGTAGTCGCGGGATAGATTTGGTTAAGTTTACCCAGAAGGTTCCCCCGTGGAAATTTCTTACATCGGGGTCCAACTGCAGTCTGGGAATCAGGATCGGACTTAATCCAATGATCTGAACCAATTACTCCTGGCGCCACCCGGCGGTTGCATTTCACACTACAATTTGAAGTGACGAAGAACACCTTCTGTCGATGTGAGATCATGTTGGATTTGCCCTTTTATTAAGTGTTATTACAGTTTGTGCCTCTTTAATCTGGCAACCTTGGCACCTGGCTTATTGCTCAATTACAGGAAATGCCGTACTACAGAAACTGACCCGATAAGAACCCTTAAGATTGTCGTTGTTTTTCGTCCTAGCAACATCTAAGGTCATATCACGCAGGCGCCGTCTTGTAACAGTGCACATTCATGGCGACTTCATACTGCAGGGTTCTGCTGTGGGAATGTGTTGCATCAGATTCCAAGTATAGGTAAAAATGGATGCAACATATTTTGCCTGCATTTTCTTAGAGAAATCAGCCTTAAAAGTTAGAGGAAGAAGGTGTGCATATAATGTGAACAACGCTGAAGGTAGTATCATTATGTCTGACCAGACAGGATGGCCGAATGAGTTAGAGCGTCCGTCTCCCGTGCTGGTAGATCGTGGGGTCGTGCATGGGTTCGAACCCCAGTCGAGTCAAACCAATGACTTAAAAATTGATACTTGTTGCTTCCTAGCCAGGCGCTCGGCATTATTAGGACAGGGCATGGACTGGTGTGCTCACTGTCAGGTTAATGTGACTGAGTGGGATACCAGGTCATGGTGCCGGCGGCCAGATTTCGCAGTGGGACAGCAAAATAAAGTTGCCATGAATGCGCACTGTCACAAGTCGGTACCCGTCCTGATATGACTTTAGACGTTGCTAGGATGTAAAACAACAAACAAACAAACAAAATCATTATGTCTGTGAATAGATCATGAGTGTACAGAGTCTCGGCATCACCATGGCTACACATCTTTGTCTCTCTTTGCTCCGTGTTGGAACATTGCACAGAGCGGGAGTTTCAAGTAGAGAAAGTAAGAGAAATAGGCAGCAGATATGTCCATTCGGACCAGTCAATGGACGCATTACGTGACGTGGACGCTAGCCTTCAGACTCTGTACCACGGCCACTTCCGGTCTCACCAATGACAGGCGAGAGTACCCCCCCCCCCCCGCCCCCTTACGGCCATATCCATAAAAGCCTCTATCTAAGTCACCTATTCCCTACAGCGGGTGATTTATAGATGCTGGTCAATTCTTCTGACATACTCTATGCAAATAGATAGATGGATAGATATAGATAATATATATATATATATATATATAGAGAGAGAGAGAGACGGAGAGGGCGAGGGAGAGAGCCACCTGGACAGGGTTCACTTCGCGTCATATAAAATAATCCCCCAAAAGTTATTTTAAATACAAACCAGTCACCCCTATCATCATCAACAACATAAACATCATCGTCCTGATATGACCTTAGATGTTGCTAGGACGTAAAACAACAAACAACAAACATAAACCTATTCATCATCATCATCATCATCACCATTAACACTAATAACAGCAGAATCACTCCCTTAAGCCCCAGTCACACCTACCCGGACGAGCCCCGGATTTCTAGCCGGACCACCCCCAGACCAATCACCCGAACTGTCCCGGACCGAAGTGGATAAAATGGCTGTTTTCGTCGTTTTTTGCCTCGCAGTCACACCTTCCCAGAGTGAATGACAGTTTCAATCTGTAGAACGTGTCCATTTTCTTGATTCTTGGAAGGATGCGAAGGTGAACCTCCTCGAACATATCCGGATCCATGCATAGAAAGTTTCTGTATGCTCGAACATCTTCGATACGTAACTCTTGCATTAGATTTGCAAACTGCCCAAACTGCATTCTCCTCTCCAACCATGGTCGAACCCACACACTTCTTCTCTGTTTTCTTTTAAGTCTTCTCTGGATTAGCAGAACTTGCAACATAATCATGTTGCTAACATTCTGTCATTAATGTAGCTGTAATTGCCAGTTCAGCAGCTGAAGTTGATGCCTGCGCTGCCTCGAGCAGGCATCCATAATGTGCACCCTCTGAGAGTCAGGCAGGAAGTGATGCATGAAGTGGATTTGCGCCTGCTATATATATACTAAAGGCCAGTGATCCAGGAGTGATCCGGGCAGTCCGAGGCAGTCCGTGGCTGATCTGTGGCTGATCCGGGGTGATCGGGGGTATCCGGGTCTTATCCGGGCAGTCCGGGAGTGGTCCGTGGCCATGCCGGGGGTAGTCCGGGATAGTCCGGGGTGGTCCGGGTTAAACCGTGGCTGAAACGTGGCTCATCCGGGGTGAAACAGCCCCGGATGAGCCCTGGACCACCCCCAGACGAGCCCTGGACCACCCCCGGACTGCCCGGACCTGCCCCGGTCCACCCACGGTCCACCCACAGTCCACCCCCAGTCTAGCCGGACCACCCCCGGACCACCCCCGGATCATGCTGGATCGAGCCCAGATCGCAAAATCCCCTGGACTGCCCCGGATGTTTTAAACATTTAAAACCATCCGGGGCAGAGCCTGGACAAGGCCGGACGAGCCACGGATCAGGCCAGATCAGGCCGGATCACCCCGGATGATGGTCCGGGGCTCATCCGGCCCCTGATCCGGGTAGGTGTGACTGGGGCTTTAACCACGAAAGTCGTCGAAGCACCGTAGATGACTTTGCAACCAATATATATTATTTAAATGATAGCTTTATCTTACAGCCTATGTGAATAAATTGAAACATACATTGTCAATGCTAGATGAAAGATGAATTCTATCAAGTACATACGTCTTGATGACTACATCTCTTCCCCTCTCCCTCCTTCTCACTCGGTTTCCCCTCCCTCTCCCCTCCATTGTTTATCCCTCATTCCTCCACTTCCCCTCCCTCTCCCGTCTCTCTCCATTCTCTTTGATACATGTTCCCTGTCTGTCCCTCTCCCAGTCTTTCCTTCTCTTGTCCTCTCTCCCCTCCTCCCATGTTCACTCCTCTTTCCCCCTCTCCTCCTCTCTCCCCGCTTCACTCTCTTCCACTCTTCCCAGCTCCCCCTCCCCCCTCTCTTCGCTCCCTTCCACTTTTCCTATTCCCCCTTCCATTTCCCATTTCCCCATTCCCTCTTCTCCCTCTTCTACTTCCCTCCACACTTCTCTCTGGTAATCCTATTCGCTCTTTCCCACCTTCTCTCTCCACTTTTCCCTCTCTTACATTCTAGTCCTCTCACTTCCCCTCTCCCCGCTCCTCTCTCTCTTCTCTCTCTTATACTCTTCTCCTCTCTCCCTATCTTTCCCCTCCTCGCTCTCTTCCCCTCGTCCACTTTCTCCGTAGGCCCCTATGTATCTCCCTCCCCCATCTTCCTCTCCCCTCGCTTTTCCTCTTCCCGCTTTTCCTATCTCGTTCTATCTATTTTCCATATCTCTCCTAACTGCCACTCACCCCACTGCGTTTCTCTATCTTCCTTCCTCTCTCAACCTCCCGCCCCCTTCCCCTTTCCTTGCTTGCTTGCTTTTAGGGGGGTTGTAACCTTAAGATGGTTACCGACTGCAAAACTGAAGCAATATAGAAAGGCTCCGATAAATCGGTCCAATCTTTGGTTGAAGATTAATCTTCAGTTGGGACGGTTGTAGAAGCTAGGGATGTCTTTATAATATTCAAAACGACGAATCATTGGGGCGGCCCCGAATCACTCCGGTCCGGCGATAACAGAGCACTCGTATCCAGTAACAGCAGTAAGGGTTCAGGAGGAAGCGATGGGTAAAGGTGGGTCCAGCAGGTTCCAGCAACAAGAACAAAGCGAGAGAAACTATAGCGAACAGGGCTCCACCCAGGCAAACAACTCCATTGATCATGGGGAAACGCAAGCCCGGGAGAAAACAAAAAGGGTAGAGTATAGGACAGAGAAATGAGGAGAGTTGAGTCAAAGGACCATGTCTCTTTGCTCTATGGTGACCAGCCAGTGAGCCAAAGACATGGACAGAGTAAGAGTAGAAAGTGAAATGCTGGCGGGCTCCCCCTGCTGGAACTCTTTGTAGACATTATCAAGGAGGAGCATGGCCAGCGGAGAGGAGATAGAGAGAGGTGTGGACGAAGTGCGGACTGGATAGCAAGCGTTCCCACTTCCCTCTAAGTCACCCCCACCCCCACCCCCACCCCTACCCCACCCCCACCCCCACCCCCACCCCCACCCCCAACCCCAACCCCGCTGACGACAGTGTCGCTGACTGCCCTCGCGTCTGTCGCTGGTTCCCGCGGGTCGACTAAATGACTGAGTGGTAATAACAGCCCGCTGGTTCCCGTGAAAACATAATGACGGCAATCAGCGACCTGACCGCCGGGAATCAGTTAAGTAGACGCCCGGTAACAATGCCGAGCAGTCGCTAATGGCAACGGCGGCATTGCCACACCCGCCCAGCCCCGCTCTGCTCGTAAATGCAACCATGCATTTTGAATCAATATGGATCGGCCTGTCATCAAAATGAGACAGTGCGTGTATTTAATCCAGGCAGTGACAGACCGGCTGGAAGCAGCGTTTACGCAACTAGAGTGTGCCTGCTATTGGCACTATCGAAAATCATCCATTTTAGAGTCGACGAGGGACGTCGAGACAAGTCACACTCCTTCCAATTCCATTCCACCTCCTCTTCTATTCTTTCCCTACTCATCCCCACTCATTCTCATTCCTTCCCATCCAGCTCTACTCCTTCCTACTCACCCCATTTAGTCCCACTCATTCCCTTGTATTCCATCTCATTCAGGTTTATACCAACTCTTTCCATTCTATTCCGTCTCATTCAGGTTTATACCAACTCTTTCCATTCTATTCCAACTCATTCCCTTTTATTCCAACACATTCCCTTTCATTCCATTTTCCCCCTTTCATTGCAACTCATTCCCTTTCATTGCAACTCATTCTCTTTTATTCCATTTCATTCCATTTCATTCCATTTCATTCCATTTCATTCCATTTCATTCCATTTCATTCCATTTCATTCCATTTCATTCCATTTCATTCCATTTCATTCCATTTAGTTCCATTTCATTCCATTCCATTTCATTCCATTTCATTCCATTTCATTCCATTTCATTCCATTTCATTCCATTTCATTCCATTTCATTCCATTTCATTCCATTCCATTCCATTCCATTCCATTTCATTCCATTTCATTCCATTTCATTCCATTTCATTCCATTTCATTCCATATCATTCCATTTCATTCCATTTCATTCCACGTCATTCCACTTCATTCCAACTCATTACCTTTTATTCCAACCCATTCCCTTTTGTTTCAACTCATTCCCTTTTCATTCCACCTCATTCCCTTTTGTTTCAACTCATTCCCTTGTATTCCGACTCATTCCTTCTATTTCCCCATTCCTTCCTATCCAAGGACAGCGGGTCGGTGGGACTGTCTCCCCCCTCCCACCCCGACCCCGCAGTGCCTCACCCCCCCCCCCCCCCCCCCCAGTGCCTCAGCCCCTCAGCCCCTCAGTACATAGAGGGGCGGGGCCTTATGGCGGCATCGCCTGGCTATATTAAAGCACATACCTGCAATAAACTAATCCTTAATGGGCCCCACACCTGACCATTTATTGTTGACGTCCCCATCCAAATTCGACCGGTATACACTTTCCGGTGGAGAGGTAAAGAGAAATGTCATTCTCTCTCTCTTTCTCTCCCTCTCTCTCTTGCTCTCTCTCTAACTATCTCTCCATATATATATGCCATTATACGAATATAGCAATATAAGAGTATATATCAGAATGCACTCACCAATTATTTAGTGTTACCACTTGGAAATGAGCATGTGTCAATCAGAATAGCTAACTGGGAATCAGCATAAGAAATTAAGATTTTGTCCCTTGTGTCCCTTGCAAAAAAATCGATATGCCGTTTTGAATTTGTCTAGGTCAAATCCATGCTTTTACTAAAGCTGGCGCAACTAGTAGAATGAGGTGGTGATTTGGTGGTGTAGTGGTGTTGTGATGTGGCAGTGTGCTAGTGTGGTAATGTGGTGATGTGGTTGTGTGTTGGTGTGGTGGTGTGATGGTGTGGTGGTGTGGTGGTGTGGTCTGCTAGTCGGCTGGTCCAGTGGTCCACTCGTCCGCTCGTCCGCTCGTCCGGTCGTCTGCTCATCCGCTCGTCTGCACCTCCGCTCCTCCGCTCCTCTGCTCCTCCACTCCTCCGCTCCACGGCTCGTCCGCTCCTCCGCTCCTCCCCTCCTCCGTTCCTCCGTTCCTCCGCTTGTCCGCTCGTCCGCTCGTCCGCTCGTACGCTCGTCTGCTCGTCCGCTCCTCCACTCCTCCGCTCCTCCGCTCCTCCGCTCCTCCGCTCCTCCGCTCCTCCGCCCGCCCTCCGCCCCTCCGCCCCTCCGCCCGTCCGCCCCTCCGCTCCGCCCCTCCGCTCCCCGCTCCTCCGCCGTCCGCCCGTCCGCCCTCCGCCCCCGTCCGCCCCTCGCCCTCCGCCCCTCCGCCTCCGCTCCGCTCCCTCCGCTCCGCTCCCGCTCCTCCGCTCCTCCGCTCCTCCGCTCCTCCGCTCCTCCGCTCCTCCGCCCCTCCGCCCCTCTGCTAGTGTTCAGATGTCCTTGCTGGTTGCCGGTGACAGACGTTGGTAACATATAACTTATCGTTCAGATTAACACAAGACCGTCAAAAGGAGAGTGGGTGGAGAAGCTGCTGGGTGGCTGCGCGGGGCGGGGGAGGGGGGAGGTCATTTTATTAATTCGTAAAAATAGGTCATTGCGACCACGACAACGCTCTCTGTCCCTCCATTGAATCGATGCACATACAAACATGTAATTGTCACATATGTGGACATAACAAGAAAGATCATCACATCTGTGAACATACTTAAGAATAAAACTAATACTTCTAATTTACATGACAATGGTTGTAATAATAATACTAATCATAGGAATTATGAGAAAAAACAATATAGTTAAAAAAGGATATGCAAAAGATGAAGATCGACAATAATAACAATAATTTAACCATAATGATGAATATCAAACGCCAGCTAAACAAACAACTGCCATAGTCCATTTACTGGTACAGTAAATCTCTCTCTAACCGACCACCTCCACAGATCGACCACTCCCCTATATCGATCACTTTATTTGGGTCCCAAACGATCACCTATACAATACCATTGTAGCAATAAAAGAACTCCCTAAACCGACCACTTCCCTAAATGGACCATTTAAAGTCGGTCCCATGGTCGGTCGATTTAGAGAGGTTTTACAGTAGTTATCTTTGCTAAGTTTCACCCTCCCCCCTTAGAGTTAGAGCGTCCGTCTCCCGTGTTGGTAGATCGTGGGGTCGTTGGTTCGAACCCTGGTCGAGTCAAACCAATGACTTAAAACTTGATACTTGTTGCTTCCTAGCCAGGCGCTCGGCATTATTAGGATAGGGCAAGGACAGGTTTGCTCAGTGAGAGGATAATGTGACTGAGTGGGATATCAGGTCATGGTGCTGGCAGCCTGGTCTTCCAGTGGGGCAGCACTATAAAGTCACCATGCGTGCGCACTGTCACAAGTCGGTACCCGTCCTGATATGACCTTAGATGTTGCTAGGACGTAAAACAACAACAAACAAACAACCCTCCCCCCTCAACTCCACACACAAACACATACTCCTTGTGTCCTAAATAAGCTGCACTTGTGGAGTTATGGTGGTATTTACAGGTACTGTGTCAATGATTTAGGGCCGCCTGAGGTCAAACCGATAGGTGTACCTGTGTGACTAACCGGCCTGCTCCCCGCCTTTGTCCCAGGTCAGTGTTGACACCACTCACCCAGCTGAGAAGCCCGACTCAATTTGTACCGGAGAAGGCGCCGTCAATGTTCTCTGCCCGTTCTGCTTATAATGGCCAATTAGGTTGGTTGGTTGTTGGAGTTTTACGTCCTAGAAACATCTAAGGTCATATCAGGACTGGTACCGACATGTGACAGTGCACACTCATGATGGCTTTACATTGCTGCCCAATTGGGATATCAGGCCACCGACACCATGACTCAATATCCCACTCAATCACATTATCCTGACACTGAGCTAACCAGTCCTTGTCATATCCTGATATATTAATAATAATAATGCCTGGCGCCAGGCTATGAAGTGACACATAAAAATTTATATAAGTCATTGGTTTGAATCGACGGGGAATCGAACTCCTGACCCTCCACACGGAAGCCTGCGCTCTACCGATTCGGCCATTGCGTCCGGGGCAGTTAGGAGAGGAGGTAGGGGCTGTTTTAGCATCCATTGTGTTTACTGTTGCCTGGCTCTCCTGGCTATTCAACCCACATCACCACATATATATATATATATTTCCTCCACGGCAATGGGATTGAGGATGAAGATGGGGGGGGGGGGGGGGGGGGGGGGGGGGGGGGGGGGGGGGGAGGGAGGGAATGAAACAGTTATATTCGCGAGGTGGCGTTTGAAGCCGAGTGAGCTCAGCGTTTGTTTGTTTGTTCGCTATATTCTTTGATCCTACCACTATAATGTATTTTATCGATCCAGATTGTGCATTCCTCCCCTGCAGGTTATCCAGATGAAAGCGCCACCATCGGGAAGTTATGACACTATAACCCTCTATCTCTACACTGCGCTACCAGTACCTGTACCAGTAGTGCCACTTACCAGTACGGAGGGTACCAGCAGTTACACCCTAACCATACTGCAACCCCTCTGTTCTGCAACAAGCACTCGCATTACCAGGATTGGCGAATACAAGTTAAACACCTCATTGTCACACAAATAGTGTTTGCCGCCACCAGGCACAAAACCAGCACTGAATGCGTGCGGACATGGAACCAGCTAGCCGCACAAACCAATAACATTTAGCCAAGTCAGGAGCATCTGTCGTGAATGAGCACTTCTACATCCAGTCCAATGCTATATAACAGGCATATTGTCATAGAAATAGAAAATTAAGTGAAAGAAGAAGAGTTTATACATCGCTCAACATTATTCGCTGAATACAGGGGAGGGGGGGGGTGGTTGAAGGCAGGTACACATGTGCATATAGTTACTACATACCCGGTAGGAATGGAGAGTCAACTCGCAGGAACCGGCGCCACGAATCAACCAATACCACACAGGAACCAGTGCCACACAGCAACCAGCACCATTCAAGAACCAGTACCACGCAGGAACTAGTGCCACACCGGAACCAGCGCCACGCCGCAACCAATACCACACAGGAACCAGTGCCACACAGCAACCATCACCATTCAAGAACCAGTGCCACATCGGAACCAGTGCCATACAGCAACCAACACTACACCGGAACCAGTGGCATGCAGGAACCAGCATCAGACAAGAAGCAGTGCAACACAGGAACCAGCACCAGGCAGGAACCAGTGCCAAGCAGGAACCAGTGCCACACAGGAACCGGTGCCACACAGGAAACAGAGCCACACAGGAACCAGCGCCAAACAGAACAACTGGTGGAACTCAGGCCGAGGCCCGCACCCACCCGCACTCCATCCGATCCTCATCGACACCCGCCCCGCCCTCGCCCCACACCCACACCCACACCCACACCCACACCCACACCCACACCCACACCCACACCCACACCCACACCCACACCCACACTCACTGACACCCACCCCCATACCCACACCAACACCCACCCCCACCCCCACCCCCACACCCACACCCACACCCAGACACACACCCACACCCACACACCCACACCCACAACCACACCCACACACATCCACACCCACATCCTCACCCTCACCCACAATCACTGACACCCACACCCACCCCCACACCCACCCCCACACCAACACCCATACCCACACTCATCCACACCCTCACCCTTACCCTGATCCCTCACCTACACACCCAACCCCACCCCCCACCCCCCACACCCACACCCACACCCACACCTGCACATGCGCCAACACGCACACACACAACTCACCATCACCCACATGCACAAACACCCACACTCACACCCACACCAACACCCACACACTGCACCCACACCCACACGCACATCTTCACCCATATGTACCCACCCCCCACCATCATCAACACCCACCTGCACCCACACACACCCGTGCCCACTCTCATACAACATCCACACATTCATACACAGCCACACAGCCACACACCCACACCCAGACACAGACACCCACATACTCACATCCACACACCAACACCCATACACCCCCACCCACACACCCACACCCATCCCACATGCCACATCCACCGCCGCCGCCCCCCCCCCAACACACACGCAAACCCCCCAGACACGGTACGTGATAAATCACCGGTGAGTGCCGGTTTAGCGCCCCCCAAGTACCCGCGCCTCGTCCCGTCACCGGCGCCATCCCAGGTACGCCTTTTGTGAGTCCATTGGTTGGTTGCTGGAGTTTTACGTCCTGGCAACATCGAAGGTCATATCAGCAGGACGGGTACCGACTTGTGAAAATGCGCACTCATGGTGACGTTATACTGCTGCCCGACAGGGGAATTAGCCCGCGCCACCATAACCCGATATCCCACTCAGTCACATTATCCTAGCACTAAGCTAACCAGTCCTTGCACTATCCTATTAATGCCAAGCACCAGGCTAGGAAACAAAAAGTATCAATTTGATTAGTCATTGGTTTGACTCGACCGGGCACCGAACTCCCGATCTCCCGCACGCGAGGCCCCGCGCTCTACCGATTCGGCCACGACCCGGCTGGACCCGGCTGGACCCGGCTGGACCCGGCTGGACCCGGCTGGACCCGGCTGGACCCGGCTGGACCCGGCTGGAACCCGCTGGACCCGGCTGGACCCGGCTGGACCCGCTGGACCCGCTGACCGCTGGACCCGGCTGGACCCGGCTGGACCGGCTGACCCGGCTGGACCCGGCTGGACCCGGCTGGACCCACCCGGCTGGACCCGGCTGGACCCGGCTGGACCCGGCTGGACCCGGCTGGACCCGGCTGGACCCGGCTGGACCCGGCTGGACCCGGCTGGACCCGGCTGGACCCGGCTGGACCCGGCTGGACCCGGCTGGACCCGGCTGGACCCGGCTGGACCCGGCTGGACCCGGCTGGACCCGGCTGGACATGGGGAGCGGGACCGAGATGTCCACAGGGTCGATTCACCCCAACGCGCCCCAACCTCTCTCAACTCCCTCCTCCTCCCCCCACCCCCCCCCCCCCCCCCCTCGACACTCCTCCCCCCCCCTCCCCCCCAGGTGAGGTGACCACTGTGCTGGGGTGGGATCATGCCCCCTGGTGTATGATCCCAGACCACGCCCACTTCCTGCTGCCTCCTTCATCCACGTCGGCAGGCTCCCGACCCAGTCCTTTGATCTCGCCGACAGGATAATAGACCGATCCATCCCCGGATAACTCCTGCTCCGAGGAGGGGAGAGTGGGTGAGCGGGTGAGTGTGTTACTGTTAGTGTGTGCGTGTGTGTGCGTGTGCGCGTGTGTGCGTGTGTGCGTGTGTGCGTGTGCGCGTGTGTGCGTGTGTGCGTGTGTGCGTGTGTGCGTGTGTGCGTGTGTGCGTGTGTGCATGTGTGCGTGTGTGCGTGTGTGCGCGTGCGTGTGTGTGTGCGTGTGTGCGTGTGTGCGTGTGTGCGTATGTGTGTGCGTGCGTGTGTGCGTGTGTGCGTGTGTGCGTGTGTGCGTGTGTGCGTGTGTGCATGTGTGTGCGTGTGTGCATGTGTGCGTGTGTGCGTGTGTGTGTGTGTGCGTGTGTGCGTGTGCACGTGCGTGTGCATGTGTGTGCGTGTGTGCGTGTGTGCGTGTGTGCATGTGTGCGTGTGTGCATGCGTGTGCGTGTGTGCGTGTGTGTGTGTGCATGTGTGTGTGCGCATGTGCGTGTGTGCGTGTGTGCGTGTGTGCGTGTGTGCGTGTGTGCGTGTGTGCGTGTGTGCGTGTGTGCGTGTGTGCGTGTGTGAGTGTGTGAGTGTGTGAGTGGGTGAGTGGGTGAATAGATCAGTGGGTGAGTGAGTGAGTGGGTGAGTGGATGAGTGGGTGAGTGGATGAGTGGGTGAGTTGATGAGTGGGTGGGTGAGTGGGTGTGCGGGTGAATGGGTGAGCGGACGAGTGGGTGAGTGGGTGGGTGAGTTGTGTGAGTGGGTGAGTGGGTGAATGGATTAGTGAGTGAGTGGGTATATCACAAATATATCCCTATGCTAGGTATATCTACCGGTGCTAGGTATATATGTGTGTGATGTGGATTCTAGCATAAACATGGATTTTGCTGCCAACATGACATAAAAGAATCACCAACCACTCTAACATGGTGGTTCATTGCGGGGTTGTTTTGGTGTTTTTATTGAGGTTTTTGCTAGTTTCTTTGACAATTAGGCTGTCTTTTTGCTGCTGGGACCAGTTTGTACAGCAAACTAATTGCGATTAGATATTAACAAAATTATCGGTTTTTTGTTTTTAGTTTTTTTTAAAGTTATAAATGGTGATTGCGGACATTCATGAAATGAGCTCCAAATCTCATAAGCGCCATCTAGTATGATCCTACTATTTCCAGTGTACGCTAGTGTTCTGAATCACATTTAAGGCCAGTCCTAGTGTGACCGGAGGGAGAGGGGAAATGGAGTTGGGATAGGGGCAAAGAGGGAAGGAAGGAAGTGGAGGAATAGGGAGAGAGTAGAGAGCGGAGTGGGTGACGGGAGCATGATGTGGAGGTGGAAGTGAGGGGGAGACGGGAGGGAGGGAGGGGAGGAAGGAGAGGGAGGGATGGGAAGAGGAAGGGGATGGAGGGAGGGAGGTGGACGGAGGGGGACGGAGGGGGACGGAGGGGACGGAGGGGACGGAGGGGACGTAGGGGGGAGGAGGGGGACGGAGGGGACGGAGGGGACGGAGGGGAGAGAGGGGAGGAGGGGGGAGGGGAGGGAGGGAAGGAAGGGGGGGAGGGGGGGGAGGGGAGGGAAGGGGGGGGGAGGGGGGAGGAGGGGACGGGGGGACGGAGGGGACGGGAGGGGACGGGGGGACGGAGGGGACCGGGGGGGACGAGGGGACGGAGGGGACGGAGGGGAGGGAGGGGACGGAGGGGACGGAGGGGACGGAGGGACGGAGGAGACGAGGGAACGCGGAGGGGGGCGGAGGGGACGGAGGGGACGGAGGGGACGGTGGGGACGGGGGGGGCGGGGGGCGGAGGGGCCGGAGGGGCCGGAGGGGACATAGGGGAGGGGGGAGGGGGGACGGAGGGGACGGAGGGGACGGAGGGGACGGAGGGGACGGAGGGGACGGAGGGGACGGAGGGGACGGAGGGGACGGAGGGGACGGAGGGGACGGAGGGGACGGAGGGGGCGGAGGGGACGGAGGGGACGGAGGGGACGGAGGGGACGGAGGGGACGGAGGGGACGGAGGGGAGGGAGGGGAGGGAGGGGAGGGAGGGGAGGTAGGGGAAGAGGAGAGGCGGGACTTGCCCCATCCATCGCCACTATCTGGGCCGCTTACACCCATTATCAATCCACACCAGGCTGATAATTGAATCCCACCCGTCAACCAACCCAACCAGGCCTTCGCTTATCGCACCGAGGTTAGGTGGGTGGGTGGTGGTGAAGGGGAGGGGGGAACTGGGGGGAGCTGGGTGGAGCTGGGGGAGCTGGGGGGAGCTGGGGAAGCCGAGTGACGGAGGCTGGGGGAGAGTTAGGTGAGGTGGAGCTGGGGAGAGGGAGCTGAAGGGAGGGAGGCTGGGGGGGGGGGGGGGGGGGGGGGGGGGGGGGGTACTGCGGAGGGGCGCTGAGGGAGGGAGATAGAAACGGGGGTTGGGGGTGGGGGTATTATTGCACAGAATGTACATCCGGTTTGGAATAAATGCTTATAATTGTGGTTTAACAATTTTTTTTTAATAGTAAACGATACTTTGATTGGCTTTGTATATCGGCGATGCGGAGGTTTGGCTAGCAGGTGGATAGAGCGTGAGCCTCCTTTCGTGGGAGAGCTCATGGGTTCGATTCTGGCCAATTGAAACCAAAGAATTGCAAAGTCTGTAGCTGTTTCTACCAGCTGGCGTGCGGCATTACTAGGATAGTGCAACGACCGGTTAGTTGTGCGTCAGGATAATGGTGGCATGGTATCCCGTAGTGCATCCACAATGACCCACACGGGGACTGTACCTATGACATTCGGGGTAGGAAGCGCGCACTCTACCATAGCGCCACCCCGCATTTGTTTCATTGCACTCCTATAGTGCACATATGGGGAGAAGCGGGGATAATACTTAGCAGGACAGTTTCCAGGATTCTGAATGTTAGCTATCTTTACATATGCATGTGCCGTGTAAGAATTTATGCGAATATAAATACTGGGAAAGTTATATTATTATTATTAATATTATTATGATTATCCACCAATAATATTGCATTGTTGCCTTAACCTCTTCCATTGGTACCCGGATATGACCGGTGTCGCCACCACTCGACTGTCCGCCACACTAACTGTCTCCAACGAATATCAGTGCCCCTCAGTCCAAGACTATTATTATGTATATAAAGCTCTATAAATGAATTATGGGAGTATAAACCAAGGACCAGTCACCTCCCAGTGAGCAATATACATGTTAAAATCCATCTATATATCTATAATATATATTCAGTAGCTACTGTAGCCATTCCTTTATTCTAGATTCTAGATTGATTAATAAAACAGTTTTTGCATAATGTATTCTATAGCGTTCTTATATCTGTATCTATATTTTATTTGTATGTAAGATATATATATCTTACATATATGCATATATATAGATACACTATATATATATATATCAAATATATCCATTTTTTATATAAGAAATAGCTAATGAAACTATATTTTTTTTAATAAGCTGTACAATTATGTGCTACAATTACAAATGAGACAATCGAACGTGTGTGTGTTTGTTTGTCTGTGTGTTAAAAAGAAATCTGACAAAAGAGTCTTAAATGGCGGTGAATCTGACATCGGTTGGGAATATGTTTAGGACTATGGTGTCAGCGATGACAACTATGTTGGCAACACCCATGTCAGCAGCATCCATTACCTCTACCTTTGCCATCTAACATAGGGGAACAGAGGGGATAACAGGATGAGTTGAGCGTCCGTCTCCCATTTGGTTAGATCATGGGTTTTAAACCCACGGGATCAAACTCTGGGCGAGTCAAACCAATGACATAGCAATTTATCCATGTTGCTTCCTAGCCATGCGCTCAGCATTATTACTAGTATTAGGGTAGGACAAGGAATGGTTGGCTCACTGTTACTAAAGTGTTAGGATAATATGACTGAGTGTGATATCAGGTCATGATGCTGGTAGCCTGCTCTCCCAGTGCAAGTCAGTAGCCGACCTGATATGACCATAAATGTTGCCAGGACGTAAAACCTCAACAACCAACCAACCTTAATAACACCGCCTGATCCACAGACTGCGCGGCTACCTGACATGCGCGCCTTCGGTGCCGGAAGTGGGTTCCGGTGCGACTTGGAGATCCTGCTCCTGGAGGTCTGAGGTTCAAAAGCCAACTGTGGCCATCATGTGTCCTTAGTGAATGCGACGTCTCGGCATGGGCCGGTTCTTCCGCTGACATGTTGCCCCACTCACCCCCCCCCCCCCCCATCACTTCGGCCGGCTACACCTCCCCCCCCCCCCCGGGTACCCTAACCATCCACAAGCCCCAACCCCACACCCAGAGCTACGTCCGATCATGACGTCGAGGTGACGTATGATCGTGATGTCGGCACACTCTTTCAAGTAGTATAGGGGCCCCACTTGCCTATTATTACCCCCTCTCCCCTCAATCCCCAACCCAACCTCCGATATTTTCAACCCAGCTACTCACACACACCCTAATCGCCATTCCCAACCCCAATCCTAACCTCACACCCAGACCCATACACCCACTACTCACCACCCAACCCCACCACCCACACCCACCCACACCCACACCCACCCCCACACCCACACCCACACCCCACACGCACAGACACACCAACCCCCCACACCCACCCACACCCACACCCACACATCACCCACCACCCACCCTCACAAATACCCACCAACTCCACCCCCACAACCACCCCCACCCCACACCCATCTCCAACCCTATCCCCATCCCACCCACAACCCCAGTGCCACCTCCACCCGCCCACCCACCCCCACCTCCAAACCCATCCGCATCCCCATCCCCAACTCCACCCCCAACCCCAACCCCACCACCACCCACCCTCCACCGCCACCCCCAACCACCCCCCCCCACCGCCACCCCAACCCCAACTCCAACCCCAACCCCACCTCCAACCCCAACCCCAACCCCACCCCCCACCCCTAGCCCCATCCCCACCCCCAACTCCCACCCCCACCCCCACCCCAACCCCACCTCCAACCCCAACCCCAATCCCACCCCCACCCCCTAGCCCCATCCCCACCCTCAACCCCCACCGCCACCCCCACCCTCACCCCAACCCCAACCCCAACCCCAACCCCAACTCCAACCCCAACCCCAACCCCAACCCCAAACTCAACCCCAACCCCAACCCCAACCCCAACCCCAACCCCAATCCCAACCCCAACCTCACCCCCACCTCCAACCCACCACCCACCCCCACCCAGTCCCTGCTTGCTGTCCTCTGATTACTCAAGACAGGGACTGTTATTGTTTGTTTTGTTTATTTGTTTATTTGTTTGTTGTTGTTTTACCCTTGCAATATATAAGGTCATATCAGCACGGGTACCGACTTCTGACAGTGTACACTCATGGTGACTTCATAGTGCTGCCTCAGTAGGAGAACATGCTTCTGGCATCATGACCTAATATCCCACACAGTCACATTATCCTGAGACTGTGCTAACCAAACGTAAGGCATCGCGCAAGGAGTTTTAGCACCTTGGTGGGTGCCTCGTACATTGTGCTACAGTTGAATGAAGGGGCCGCTCCTTCTCCACATGGGTGTCGGACACGATATGGCAGCTTAGAAGATCCCATTTGAAATTTTGGCTGAACGACGAGTTCAGGTCGGAGTTCCACTGGTGGCTCGAGTTTGTGGATACCTTTAATGGGTTCACAAAGCTGTTGGGCTCACATGCCACTGACATATCCATGAATAGTGATGCCTCAGATTGTGGGTTCGGGGCGACCCACTTGGACGACTGGCTGGTGGGCGAGTTTGGTGATGCTGATGCAGGTTTGTCTTCGGCTGTTGGCCATCACGTCGCTGATGCTAGTGAAATCGGTTGTGGCGCCCACATTAATCTAAAGGAGATTTGGGCGGTGGTCGCTCCCACCCGGCGCTAGAGCCACTCATAGTGGGACAGGTGCATCGTGTTTGTCACAGATAATACCACGGTCCGGGCACCATTGGCTACCGGCTGATGCGTCAATAAGACAATTATGAAGTTGGTAAAGGAGCTATTTTGGGCCAAGTGCATTATAATTTCGATGTTAAATCTGTATACATAAGAAGTAAGGAGAACGTGATCTGTGATGCTCTAAGTCGGTGGCAGGACGAGCCTAGTGGGGCCTGGATTGGTAATGTTGACCAAGCGGGTTGCCTATGTTGCGCTCATGTGTTCGGTTGATTTGAATTATCGTCTCTTTGCAGATCTAGAGGAACTCAAGGCCCAGGTTAAATCAATGTCAGACCACTATTTCTCAACTAACTCATGGTCAATGAGTTCGATGCAGGTCGGGAAGTACCTGATGTTCATTGAGTAGTTCAGAGGTTTGGTTCCCAACCAATCGCCCATTCAATACCATTGTAGCAAAATGAAACACTACCTAAACCGGCCGCCTCCATAAATGGACCATTTAAAGTCGGCCCCGTGGTCGTTAGATTTAGAGAGGTTGTAATGTATATACATGTATTCTTTTTAAAACCAAAAGCAAATCCCCATTTATCATCCCATCCTCACATCATCCATCAGGCCCCCTTCGATCTGTCACACTTATGAAGGCCACGCCTGGAAACAACAACAGCAACAAGAACTGACCTCCCCGGACTGGTGGTATGGGAGTTTAAGCTGAGCAGACCCCCATCGCCCTGTCCGAGCCCATTTCCAGTCCAAATACATAACCGTTTCAACAACCTGACGTCATTTGTCAGCCGCTACCCGCCAGATGGCGACGCTGAGGAACGCGCATGTGCACTAGCATTGACTGTTTCCCCTCGGTCATGTGCCAACGATACATTTGAATCAAGGTTCTTCCAGGGCCCTGCCACTGTCTACACAGCTGATTACTGGTCAGGGAGAATCTTGAGCCATATGCCAATATGTATTTGAATGTATTAAATTGGTATCTCTTAAATTATAATTATTTCTTAAATTATGATTGTTTCTTAAGTTATGATTATGTCTTGAATTATATGTAGAACTTAAATACTGATTTCTTAAATTATCATTCGTGAAATTATTACTTAAATGAAAAATGTGTAATTAATAATATTTATACTCAATTAATATCTGCTATATATATATATATATATATATATATATATATATATATGGTATGCAGGTATTGCAAGTATATATATATATATATATATATGATGTGGTATACAGGTATTGCAATACCTCAGGGCGTTTGACGCCCCTGCCCTGCAGAGTTGTAAACCACTGCCTTGTGGTACAGGTTCTTGACAGAACCGAAGGCTAAGGGAGTAAACCCTAAACAGAAAACCATATCACTGTGGCAGCATTAAGGGCGGTTGATGTATGGAACTCCCAACATCTCCCGACCAGCCACTGCAGGGACAAATAGTTTTGCGCCTGTCTGGACATGTTCTTGCCAGTGTGAAACCTCTATTTGCTCCCTGAGAGAGTGCCGCTGGTAACTTGCAAAAGCCAGCAGCACTTCAACACTTTTGCAGGCAACTTTCATGAAATGTACAACCGCACAAAACACCATACCGGAGAGCGGCAGTCAAGTAATGAAAGCAGTCTTTGTCACATCGCGACCGACAGCATAATGATAATGATGATGATATATATATTATTCACACATAATTTATCCCCTATGTTCTGAAGATGATTACAAGGTTAGCTAATTTGCACATCTGCAAATACATTAAATTCAACCAGCTTATGAATGATGAAATGGCCCTGCAAATTACCATGCTCCTTACTTCAGTTTTAATCTGATCGATTTTGACTATTTCCAGGCAAGGTTTTGGGGGTTTATTCTGGACATGGAGTTTATTTCCATGGAACAATGTACATATACATTCTGGTTTATTGGCATAGTGCGTCCTAGCAGCATTGAGGGCTATTGGTACCGAGTTCTGCCCCTATGGGATGCCGTGCCGCCAGCACTATAATTCAATCACATGATCTCACCAGGTGTCATCGATTGCTATGCAAGGAAGCGACACATATAAATTCTGTAAGTGCTTGCTTTGACTCACTCATATATACAGTAGAACCTCTCTAGCCGACCACCTCCACAGATCGACCACTCCCCTATATCGATCGCTTTATTTGGGTCCCATATTCTAACTCCCTAAACTGACCACCTCTCTAAATCGACCACTAAAGTGTATACTGTGTGTATATATATATGTATATATATATATATATATATAATATATATATGAACGTGTACCCACATACACGCCCACACTGCTGCGCTCGCCCAATTGACAGAGCGGCCAAGCAGTGTTATTGTGTGCATGAGACATAGTATACCACAAGGTTCATTGTACTTTATATAAATGTTAGTTCAGGTATTGTCACTGCATCGCCCAGTTGACCATTAATATGACTCAATGCTCTCCAGAGACCTCTAGTGGCAAACTGACACACTAGTTTACCATGAACTGACTGCTGGCAATACTTTGCTACTTTTCTTGGTGATGATAATTTCCCAGGTATTTAAAAATGCTAATTGTTATGCCAATTCGACATGAGCTGACTCAGGTCAATATTAAGTTACTTCTCTTGATAACAATAATTTCCCACGTATATGCAATGCCAATTCTTAAGCCCATTCATTCGCTCTGCATATGTAAAACTTGTTAAGGTTGCATAATCCGATGGCTTTGAGTTTTTGTCATTTCTGAAATAACTACTCTAATTTGATTGTTATAATCTAAAACACCGACGTAACTTTTATTTTAGATGGCTATGTTGCTTGAATACACATATACATATAAACAGCTGATAAATATATACATACATTTCCAAAGTTAATACTTATAACACATCCATGCCAGGTGTGAGTATGTATATGTGTACACTTGGGTGTATCTCAGCAATACATAGTTTCAACTTAGCTCATGAATAAATAAACATCTAATCTGATCTGCATATGACATAACATATGGGGATCCTATTGAGTGATCTGAATACAAGTTTGATGTATAGCTCCTTGTTCACTCATGTTGTTATTAGTTGTTGTTTATGACATTCAGCGCCGCACAATACCACCTGCATGTCTATTTACAGCATGTACATTAATATTCATTTGAATAATTCTACCCAATATCTTTTGATTTGTTATTTCCATCATGCGATAATGGGCTCCGTGGGTTTATTTGGGTTAATTGTTGGAAATCGCCAGGCTCATTGAAGCATGGCTCGTGCAGGTTGTTGTGATTAACTACGCCACCACCAAAGATAGATGCCTCATATTCATATAGTCTGCTTAGAACGGGTTTCACAAACAATACGCCGAGCAATGGCGGTCAGATTGATAGTTCCCCAACTACCAGCTCCCCTGCTTTCCTTCCAGCTGGACCGGAAATGGATAAACAAAGTTCAAGTCACTCAAATTCAATAAATATTCATTTAGGAATTTTTATGGAAACGCTATGTCAAGAATACCAGACAAGACCATTTAGATTCTAGTAATTCTCTCCTCCTCCTTCCCAAACTTCCTCCCTTCCTTCATGTTCTTTCCCCTGCGATATGTGACTGTTTCAACTTAGCTCATGAATAAATACATCTAATCTGATCTGCATATCCCATATAATCTATTGCGCATAAATACATAACATCATCATCATCATCATCATGCTGTCAGTCGGGATGCAACAAAGACTGCTTTCATTACTTGACTGCCGCTCTCCAATTAGCTCTCTGCTGTGAGAGTTGCATACATTTCATGAAAGCTGCCTGCAAAAGTGTTGAAGTGCTGCTGGCTTTTGCAAGTTACCAGCGGCACTCTCTCGGGGAGCAAATAGAGGTTTCACACCGGCAAGAACATGTCAAGACAGGCGCAAAACTATTTGTCCCTGCAGTGGCTGGTCGGGAGATGTTGGGAGTTCCATACATCAACCGCCCTTAATGCTGCCACAGTGACATGGTTTTTCTGTTTAGGGTTTGCTCCCTTAGCCTTCGGTTCTGTCAAGAACCTATACCACAAGGCAGTGGTTTACAACTCTGCAAGGCAGGGGCGTCAAACTCCCTGAGGTATTGCTATACCTGGAATAACATATGGGGATCCTATTGAGTGATCTGAATACAAGTTTGATGTATAGCTCCTCGTTCACTCATGTTGTTATTAGTTGTTGTTTATGACATTCAACGCCGCACAAATTTGTTATCATAATTACAGAGATAGGAGATCTGAAGTATTGACAGAACCTCGGGCGGGGTCTAGTTAGGACAAGCCGCTCCTTTGATTATACATGCAGCTAATGTGTGCTTACTTGTGTGTGGAGCTATGCTCTATTTAGGCTCTCAATGGCAGACATTTGTTATTGATAGATAGTTTTGATTAAGTCTATGACACAAATACTAATACTGCCTAATACTATGGTTCCTTCTGTTTATGACGCATTAGTTTGTGGCAGTTTTCTTCAGGTCTGCTGACATTGAGCTTCCCATTCATCAAAGACATGCCTTTAAGGCAGTGAATGAGTGCTATATTTTGCAGTAGGCCTCGATGGGCCTCATCCAGGCCTATAGTACAGAATATAGTACTTGTTGTATAGTACTCACAGTACAGAATATAGTCCTTGTAGTATAGTACTCACAGTACAGAACATAGTACTCATAGTATAGTACTCACAGTACAGAATATAGTACTCGTAATATAGTACTCACAGTACATAATATAGTACTCGTAATATAATACTCACATTACAGAATATAGTACTCATAATATAGTACTCACAGTAACAAAATAATACACGTAGCATAGTACTCACAGTACAGAATATAGTACTTGTAGTAGTAGGCCTACTCCTAGTGTAGTAGTCATAGTAGCAGAATATAGCACTCATTGCTTAATGCTCAGCATAGAAATGAACAGATTGTGTCAAAATGTAATGGGTAAACACAATATTTACAGAATGCTATATCGAACAGGAATTACTTTCTTAGATACTTCCACAGTGGGCTGTAGGCCTACCCGTCACCAAAGCTAACGGTGCATAACAAGATGAAATCATATTTTCAAAACGAAAACATCAGTCTGGATTTTACCTTACCTGTCAGCAGCCATAGAAGTTAGATAGTACTGTACTCACTGTTCGGTTCTGTGGAGATTCCCCAGTGTGTGTAGAGCGGCCTGGATAGCCATGGGTCTGCGGATTAGCATAGCAGGCTAACCTCGTTGCTTCCTCCAGCGTGCACCTAGCTCGCCCCTCTCTCAGCCCATTCCCGTCTGAAATTTGCTTAGTAATTATTTTAAATAGCGGCAGGTCATTAGAAAGCAGTCATACTCGAGGATGCCTCCAAATGTTTGCTTGTTTGTTCCACTGGATGAAATATTGATATGTTGTATTGCTCATTATCTGATCATACCTTCTGGGTTAAATTTTTAGATTATGCGATGAACACTATGCGTCACATAGCAGAAGGTTTCAGAAAAGGAAGTCGAATTCACAATTATTCAAAGCATAACCAAGAAGATTGATTGATTGATTGGTGGTTGCTTTACGCTGTGTCGGCAGCATAGGCCATATTCACGGCGAGAAATGTTTGTTTTTTGTTCAAACCATCGCTTTTACATGTAAAAGCGGACAATCAATTATGACACCCAATAAGATGTCTGCTGACATGTTCCCCCCACCCCAACCCCAACCCCCACCCACCCCTACCGCCACCCCTACCCCTACCCCTCTCCACCCCGCTATCTGCCATCCCCCACCCCACCACTCACCCTTGGCATCCGCGACCCTCCCCGCGACCTACAACTACCACTCACAACCCCCCTCCAGTCCCTGTCATCTGATTACTGAAGACAGAGACTTTAAGTGTTCTCAATAAACTTCAGTAAATATACTATTGCTGGTTAGTTTGAGGGGAAATGGCGGTACTTGTCAACTCTAAAATAATGTTATTGCATGTACCAGAAAGAGACCCACTCATAATCATATTAGTCCGAGTGTCCTGCCTTGTCCTAAGGAAACCGCTAGCGTAGATGTTTGACCACAGAGGGAAAACACAGTGCTGGCATTGAACAACGAAAAGCCTATCCATGAAATGCACTCACACCAAATGAATATATTAGTTCGAAAGATCCCAATTGCTATAAATTGTTCAACACCAGAAACTCACATCTAGAATATGAGAGCAAGCATTTCTCTCTAGGACTTAAGAGTGATTCATCCTAAAATATTTAAATTGTGTGTAGACCCATCGCTTTATGGATGAATGTAGTTATGTATGTGTGTTTTGTTTACTTGATGTGGTGGAGTGGGATTTGACACGTTGGCCCACATTGTACAAATATCACTTGCATGACAAGGTAATTGTATTCCATTCTGATATAAAAGAAAGCCCTACATTGTGAAATTCTAACTGCGACGATTTTTAAGCGATAAACTAATTGAATACATACTTAGTGAGCAAAGAGTAATGAATTAATAACTAATAATTTAATCAATAATAATGCTGCTGTGATTTCAGTCCAACACGGCATCGGTCCACACGTGGGTCTATGTATTCTTCATAACCAAACATGTCTGAGGTTATCGCTGCTTGTGCCGGCTTGTGGTCAGGGCGCCTCTAGAGAGGCGGGTTGTTTGTATGTGTGTGTGTGTGGGGGGGGGGGGGGGGGGCTGGTACATCCCTAGCGGCCATGTTTAACGGGCACCCTAGCCTTTATCCTGGCTCCTCCCAACAGAAACTCGACTCTGATTTATCATGGAGTTCCACCTCATTTCCGACGACAATGAGGTGGTGTGTCGGGGCTGGGGCGGTGCGCCCACGGGCCATCTCTCCGTGCCTCCCGGGGTCCGCCGCCCCGCCGCCCCGCCGCCCCGCCGCCCCGCCGCCCCGCCGCCCCGCCGCCCCGCCGCCCCGCCGCCCCGCCGCCCCGCCGCCCCGCCGCCCCGCCGCCCCCGCCCCGCCGCCGCCGCCCCGCCGCCCCGCCGCCCCGCCGCCCCGCCGCCCCCGCCCGCCGCCCCGCCGCCCGCCGCCCCGCCGCCCCGCCGCCCCGCCGCCCGCCGCCCCGCCCCCGCCCCCGCCCCGCCGCCCCCCGCCGCCCGCCCCCGCCGCCCCGCCGCCCCGCCGCCCCGCCGGTAAGGGAGCGGGATCTTCAGGAACAGGACCAGGGAAGTGCAGGAGCAGAATCTTCAGTCCTTGAAATTGGAACAATATTAGGGGAAAAAACAGCAGCAAGAATATGAGCAGGAGCAGAACAACAAGAACAGGAGGAAAAGTGAAGAAAATGAAGTTGATATGAAGAAAACATGCCGGAAAGATTGTCCGGGAGTGAGAAAGTTGAGGTGTTTGAGGAAGCGAAATAAGAGAATGAGGACGAGGAGAAGGCGGAAGAAGAGGAGGAGGGAAGGGGGGCCGAGAAAAGGAAGAAGAAAGGGGGAAAGACTGAGGAAGAAGACGAGGAAGACGCAGAAGAATGCGGAGAAGGAGAGAAGGGCGAGGAAGAGAGGAGGCGCAGGATGGTCGTGAATTGATAAACAGACATCTCAGGGAGTGAGAATACAAAATGCAGAAAAAGAGGGGATAAAGAAGGTAAAGAAAGGGGAAGTAGAAGGAGAAGGGAAGAAAGAGAAAGGGAAGGATAAACTAGCCTAGTGGTTCGGACACAGACAATGACTGTCCAAGTCCAGTGAGTCCATTGCAGAGGTACGTGACAAGTGAAACAACATTATCAGTTCGGCTGTTAATACTTTGTAAGTGTAGGGCAATAAAACATCCAAAGTACAAATACAACACGGTCTAGTTAGAATTATGGAAATGCGAATGCTGAAGCAAACATGGTCATGGTGAAATATAATTGGTTTTCTTTTCCAAAATTCGATTTGGAATAATTTAGGTCGAACCTCTAAATTGAAGTGTTGCAGGTTTTATAATTATATATTAGAAATTTAAACATACAATTAATTAATGCTCTTAGAGTGGTGTAAATGTGTGTTTGCATGTGTAAATATGTATTTGTATTTGTCTATACATGTCCATGTATGTACGTGTCATTATATATGTTTATGTATATGTCCATGCATCTCTTCAACTTAAAACACTTGCTCCCGCAAAGATGTGCAATAAATTAACTCAGAAACCAAAGTACATGTAGTTGACAAGCAGGGTTGACTTGTGCTGTACATGCTGATATATCATATCACTTGTATTAACAAATCACCCAGCCCTTGCTGCGACGTCCCCATGAATAACCCCTCACCCCACTCACACCCACACTCTAATATACATGTACGCACCCACACAGACACACCCACCCAGCAGGTGGCGTGTCGGGACTGAGGCCTGCTCCCACACAAACACAGAGGGCGTAATCGATTAATCGACTCTGGTCACCCGAGCCACTTTTTGGCGCATGCGCACATCCTGCAGACTCGGGTCGAATAATCGAATAAGCTTCTCCATGCTCGGGTGACAAAAATGGTGGCCGTTTTATTTGTTTTTTTAGTAGCCGATATAATTACAGCAAAATATGATTTAGCTATTTTTATGATGGCATAGTTTAGTGATATTTCCATTTCATTAATCTATGTTATTACCAACAACAAAAATGTATGACTGGTACCGGTGGCTGTTATGCTGCAGGACGGTACCAGCGCAAATGTGACGTCATCGCTCCTTGCAAACCCCAGCCAAGAGGTGGGTTACTGGGGTCGGGTTGTTTTGCACACGGCACGTGTATTTGTCGACTCCACTCACGGTGTTCTATTTGAAATTCTGACGACTCGGGTGACCCAAGTTGCCCGGGTCGTGTTAATCGATTACGGCCATACAGACACTCGGATCGCTGCAAGTTTGCTACTCACACCCGACACAGCCAATCAAACACGACCAGAAGCAGGCACGGCGGGGCTCGGGTGGGGTTCGAGCGGAGCTCGGGCTGGGAAGGGTTCGGTTCGACGGGTCTCGGGCGGGACTCGGGCGGGGCTAGGGCGGGCCTCGGGCGCACCTCGGTGGGGCTCGGGCGGAGCTCGGCGGGGCTCGGGCGGGGCTCGGGCGGGGCTCGGGCGGAGCTCGGGTATGGCTCGGGGCGGTCTCGGGCGGAGCTCGGGTGGGCCTCGGCAAAACTCATCGGGGCTCGGCGGGACTTGATAGAGCTCGGCGTGGCTCGGCGGGGTTCGGTGGGACTCGGGCGGAGCTCTGTGGGGCTCGGGCGGAGCTCGGGGGGGGGGGGGTGGGGGCTTGGCGGCGACACGGGCCGCCGGCGACACGGGCCGCCGATCACACGGTCGCATCTGCTGCTGCACTTTGATCCGCCCACCATGCGGTGTGTATACCTGTGGTTACCTGGGCGCCATCGCCCGACATAACCCTCCCCCCCCCACTCACCCGTCCCACCACGCACACCCACACACCCGCCTCCATAACCCAGGCGCAGATACTATCGCCCGCCACAGAATCAATTACCGCATCGGGGGGCACCACTAACCCATATGACCACGTGACCTCACAGACGGAGACTAGACTGAGCTGTATGTTACCATGTAGCCAGCAAGCCTGGGACCGGCATCTGCAGAGGATATATCAGCATGTATAGCACAATATATATGTATATATATATATATTGGCAAACAGGTATCAACAATAACAATTATAATAACAATACAATTCCCTTCCGCGCTTTTATACTCGCATAATACATATCACATATATGTGTGTGTATGTGTGTGCGTAAGGCAGAGAACGGAAGTTCTTAATCTTAGTGAAATATTGTACATACACACATATAGCTCTACATATGTTTATAAATATTGTAAGTATACATAAAAATGACACAAGGAACACACATGAAAACATATATACCTATGTGTATATGTACAAAATGACACTAATAACTTCGGTTCTTTGCACATATATATAGTAAAACCTCTCTAACACAGTAACAGACCACCTCTATAGATCGACCACTCCCCTATATCGACCGCTTTATTTGGGTCCCAACGATACCATTGTATTTGTAAGGATATTCTAACTCCCTAAACCGATCATCTCCCCAAATGGACCACATAAAATCGTTCCCATTGTCGGTCGGTTTACAGTTTGTTTGTTTGTTGTTGTTTTACGTCCTAGCAACATCTAATGTCATATCAGGATGGGTACCGACTTGTGACAGTGCGCACTCATGGCGACTTTATAGTGCTGCCCCTCTGGAAGACCAGGCCACCAGCACCATGACCTGATATCCCACTCAGTCACATTATCCTGACACTGAGCCAGTCCTAGCCCTATCCTAACAATGCCAAGCATTTGACTAGGAAGCGACAAGTATCAATTGTTAAGTCATTGGTTTGACTCGACCAGGGTTCGAACCCACGACCCCACGATCTACCAACACGGGAGACGGAGGCTCTAACTCATTCGGCCATCCCGTCTGGTTTACATACACATACATCAGGTATGTACAACTTCAGAGCGAGGTGAGTGTCAAGCCCCGCGCATGGGGGTGGAGCGGTGCATGCGGATAGCCCCACCCCCACCCCCTCCCCCCCAACCGCGGATGGGGGGGGGGGGGGGGCAGACGCATCCGGCACCGGCGATACTAAAGCCATCTCAAAGTGGGAGCGTTTCACTAAAACATTACGGAGAGAACTCTGGAAGTTGGAGAGAGGGCAACTGTATTGACCAGGCTTAGCACTATCCGTATATATTCCAGTCGGTATGAAAAAGAAATGCTGTTAAAAGTGTTATACCTTACACATGTTATATACAAAGACCAGATTACTAATATTAATAACAGTAATGCAGATGTTAGCAATAAGATCAAACAAACCATAGGTCCACCTAAAGACCTCGCACCAGCCAATAGGTCTAAACGTAGTGATGTGCCCACGGCTCAAAACCACCTTGGGAAGGCTCATTTAGCAGGAAACACGAAGTGGACGAACTAAGTGACAGGAGGAGACCGTCGCAGAGTGGACAGGGCTAGAGTTTGCAGATTCTCAGAAGGCTGTGGAGACCAAAGATGTGTCGAGCGAACTCAGCACAAAGGCATCAGTGGCGCCACAACCATCCTTATGGGCTATCTCAAAGTGGGATGCAGATTTCACTAAAACATTTACAGGAGAGAGAACATCTTGGAATCAGTTGGAGAGACGGGCAACTGCTATTTTAGACTATTGCCTTTTGCTAAATGATATTCCAACTACACACAGCTTGACGCAATTGCAGACGTGTATGCACTGAACTCAGTATGTTTCTAATACTCATTATATACTATATGAATAACATTAGATAACTAACCATCACCCGCCAATATTACCTTGGGGGCATTACATATGTAGCTCCCAGATCTGATTAAAAATATTGTTATTTTATGGAACGCTCTGCCATTTATTTAGCAACCAAGCTAAGGTTTAAACAAAGAAGTTATTTGTATTATATTCAAATCTAGTTTCCTATATGGTTGTATTTGATGGTTGATTGGAAAATAGAAAGAGATGGCTGCTTCATTAATAAATGCAATACTATAGTCCTATTTCGTCGGATGGAGACTCCTAATGGCTCATTTTCATTTTTCACTTTTACATTCGTTTAAATTCGCTGCATAGTTCTGATCAAAGCATCACATTTTTAAAACTAAGACAATTATATATATTTGATTCTACATATATCTCTTAGTCTTACAGACTGCTGCACCTGTTAAGCATTTCAAGATGCATATAAGGGAATGCAGAGTCAAGTTAATCAAACCTGATACTGCAAAAGCCTACAATGTCAGAATTTGTACAAGCCCGCCAACAATAATGTGGCATGTTTTCACTTAATGTCTTCAAACTAAAGTAAGGTAGGTTATAAAAAGCAACCTTATAAGCTACATTTGTTTCTTTTGTTTAAATAACAGAAACTCAAACCGTCGGGCTACAACTGTAAGAATGGCAAATTTCAACCTCAACCACTATATATTCCTATTCCACTATCCTAGTGTCATTGGGTGTTTTTGTTGTGTGCCTTTTTGGCAAATAGGAAACGCTACGCCTAGAGCAGGCTTCGAGCTCAAACATCCTGCCATTCTAGAGCCTTAACAACCCCTCTATCTAGTCCACCTACCTGATTGAGAGGCCACTGCAGACTACTGCACTAAAGGCCCTTTCTCTATGAAGATTGCTCATAGCCATTGAGTTTGCAGTGTGACCGGGCCCATATTCACGACGCGGTGTTAGCTTACACTCGGTGTGTTTGTGCTAACACCACTCCTTGCGTACTGAGTTTTCGCCGCTAACCCAGAAATCCCGGCCAAAACCAGTTTTGGCTCGCTAACACCGCGTCATGAATACGGCCCTGGGCTGCACGCGTACTGACCTAAATACCTATGCTGACGTCATATGAAATAGGTCTATACTTTTGACGCCGTGCGACGGCTTTATACGGCGTTAAACGGCGCAAAACGGCGCAAGCTAAGGCTCCCATTTAGACTTAGCGTTGACCAGAGTTCAACTATGTTCAACTTTCAAGGTCAGCGCTTCCATTGGGAGTTCAGGCGCCCGGCCATTGAGTTTGCTGATACGTGCAGTGCAAAACGTTGATTTTGTTCTAAATTAATAGAATTACAGAACAATTTGGCATAAACATGGATGCACAAATGCAATATAAAAATATAATTAATATAGTTAAACTAACTATCCATACGGAAAACATGGACATATCTTGATGTCGGCGTGACGTCACAGCCATGGCAACTACTGGCGAAGGGTAAAACAACGCAGTATTTGTGCTGCAGCAATGCTATCTTTATGCGGAGAATTTATTTAAAAAAATAAAATTTTAAAGCTTTCATTGGGCCGATTAACAAAGTCTTAATGCACGATTGAATAGGAAGATCTGAAGTATTTAATTTAACCTATGAGCAATTTTCTTTGAAAGGATTCAAAAGCAGAGATAATAGTGAAAGTTGGGATATTCTGAGTGTCAGTGCCATACCGGATCACAGCCTCAAAAACAATTTTCGCAAAATAAATCCAAGAACTTCCAATTCGCTGATAAAAAAAAAGCTGAATGTGAAATTGTAGAGAAAGATTTGAACTATTTAAAAGAAATAAGAGAAATTTGCTTTCAAAGCACCAACAAGCAAAAATTACTGTGATAGTTAAGGTAGTTTTGTGTTGTCTCTATGACAGTGGCATTTGTTTTACCCTTCACGCGTTGTGAGCAAAAAAAGTGCCCGGATGTCCGAAATCAACGTTGGCGACCGTGTGCGTCAAAGCATTCAGACTTTCACGGCGACGTTCCACTCATAGCACTCCCCACCGTTTTGTGCCGTCACACGGCGCTAACCGGCTTAAAGTTGACGGCGTCATACGCCATCAAAAGTATAAACGGGCCTTAATTCTGCCTTTATCCTGGCTCCTCCTGACAAGTATACATTTTTAAGTCATCGGGTTGACTGCCACACGGGAACAATCGCTCAACTCATTCAGCCACCCCGGTTTATAATCTACAATATCTACATTAATCCAATGCTCAAGTTGTCCTCAATACCTTTACTCTTGTCGTATCCATTCTTAAAAACAAATACACGTCCAATTTCACAAAGAAGGATATATAACCAACGTCGGTACATCCATCTCTATCTATGCTAGCCATTTCTAAAGTTGAAATAAAAGGTGAAATCCAGAATTATACTCAATCAAGCAAATGCATTTATTATAACCTCATTAAATCTTGCTAAGCGCTGAATCTCACAGGTATTTAATAAGCACCTTCAATCACAAACATTACGATAAATGAGGGTGTTAAACCAGCATACACATGCAACTGCGTCTAATATTGTGTACACCTTCTTGTACACACACATTACGGGTCCGCAACGTGTGCCGTCCACCTTGCCTATTGAGTTAGCAACTACATTCATCACCTCATATGTGGGAGTGGGTGGAGTGGGGGTGGGTGGATAAAACAAGAACACAATAAATAAATAAAACACTCCCCCCGCGTCAGAAACACCGGATCTTTCATCTGTCGCGAATGACGCATAGATAGCCGGGGGCCGGGGGTGGGTGTAGGGTTGGGGGTGTCCATGCGCCTATTATCGCTCAGCAAGGACGGGCGTTGCTAAACTTCCTACCGACGGCCGCCCTGTAACCACGGCAGCCCCGGGATGGTGAACCCCGACAAATTCGGACTAATTATTATTCTGATTAATAAGCACGAGCGATAGCTAAAGGCAGATAGGGCGGCGGGTGGGTGCTTTACCCTCTTCCTCCTCTTCTTCCTCCTCTTCCTCACATTCCTCCTCTTCCTCCCCTCCTCTACTCCTTCCTTTTACTTCTCTCACATTGTCCTGCCTTTCATTCATCACCTCTTCTGTATCCTCCTCTTCCCCTTCTCTTTCTCTTCTTCCTCTTCCGTATTTCTGTCATTGTTCCTCTTATCCTTTCTCATTCTTCTTCCTCCTCTTCCTCCTCTCCTGTCTCTGCCCTTTTATCATCCTCTTCCTCTCCATTTTCTTATTCTTCTTCCCTCCCCTTTCCTCTTCCTCCTCTTCCTCCTTCTCTTGTTGCCCTTGCTCTTCCCCACCTTTTTTCTCTCTTCTTCACCCTCCTCATATTACTCCTTTTCTTCCTCTCCTTTCGCATTCTTTGCAATCCTTCTCTTCCTCCTCTTCCTAGTATCCTACCCACCCTCTTCTTCACCTCCACACCCTTCCTTCTTCCTCTTCTTCCTTCTCTTTGTCCTCCCCCATCTTTTCTCCCACCGCACCCTCTTCACATTCCTCCCATTACCCCTCCCTTTCGCCCGCTTCCTCTTCTTCAGCTTCTTTCCTCTCTCCCCACCTTCTTCCTCTTTCTCCTCCTCTTTCCCTCGTCCACCTCTTGTTCCTCCTTTCTTGTTCTGCATTCCTCTTCCTCCCCTCCTCTCCTCCTCCCCTTCCCCCATTCCCTCCTCCCTTCCTCCCCCTCCTCCCCTCTTCCCCTCTCCCCTCCCACCGTCCTTCCCGCCTCGCCTCCTACCCTCTCCCCGTCCTCCCCTCCTCCTCTCGTACCCTTCTCCCCCTCCAGTCCTCCACAAACCACCTCTCCTCTTGCTCCAGGGCTGAAATTAACAGCCCTGTCTTCCTCCGCGGCGGAGGGAGTTAGATTTACCGGCGCCGCCAGATTGTGCCTCTTTTTTTTTCAATTACAAAACGGCCCTTTTCGGATGCGGGGCGTGGGGGGGGGGGGGGGGGGGGGAGCCACGATTCGTCAGAGCGCTAATCTCCAGTTGACATGGCGACTTGCAGTAACCTATCCGCACGCTGCCTTCTAATTTCCCAATGTGTAATTGTTAATATATCAACAAGACGAGTGACGGCGAGAGGAGATGAAATCTCTCGGCGTTACTTGCAGGTGGTGTCAGATTTCGTCAGAAATTCATTTAAGCCTCCATGGGTCTCCTTTGAAGTGTTTGTTGACTGGTTGGATGGCTGGTGGTTGGGAGGGGGTGGGGGTGGGAGAGGGGGTGGGGGGCTGGGGCTGAGGCGCGGGAGTAGGGCGGTACTGGAGGGGGCGGGCTCCTAAGTGCACCTCTAACCCCGACGTGCCTGCGCAGTGCGTGACGATTTAGGCGTGGGTCGTGGGTGATACAGGTATAGGACCCAGCACACCTGTGACCCTTGACCTCTCAGGTATGCCTGCATCGGATCCAACTAGATTTTCTTTTCTTTCTCCCCCTCTCCCTATCTCCCTCCCACTCTCTCCCCCTCTCCTACCCTCTCACCCCCCCTCTCCCCTCCTTCTCCCCCTCCCATCTCCCCCCTCTCTCCCCCCTCTAGCCCCCTCTCGCCCTGTCCCCCTCTCTCTCCCCCTCTCTCTCCCAATATCTCTTTCCCTCCGCCTCTGGCCCCCGTTTCTCTCCCTCCCCCCTCTCCCCCTCCCCCCTCTCTCCCTCCCCACCTCTCCCCCCACCTATCTCTCTGTCTTTCTCTCCCTCTCTCTTCTATAGTAGGATATCGAATTAACGGCCAATTTTACACGAATATTACGACTGCACTGGTCTGTGTAAAACGTGCAAAAATGGCACCTACTACTAGTACTAGTACTACCAGCGAAGCTATCAGGTGTATAAGTACATAAGAAACAGTACACATTTTCAAAGATGGTTTACAATTGAGTGAATAAGCAAAGAATACTTCCCATCTCATCCCGACTTCCCACTTTCTCCACTTATAGCCAGAAATATATGTATCAACCTTTACCCGTGTAGGGACCATTAATATTAATAAACTATCCAGCCCCGCTTAGCACGCCCCCCCCCCACACACAAACACATTAACTACCCCTCCCCACACACAATCACATTAACTACCCCCCACACAAACACATTAACTGCCCCCACACAAACACGTTAACTACCCCTCCCCCACACACAATCACATTAACTACCCCCCCACACACAACCACATTAACTACCCCCACACAAACACATTAACTACCCCTCCCCCACACACAATCACATTAACTACCCCCACACAACCACATTAACTACCCCCACACAAACACATTAACTACCCCTCCCCACACACAATCACATTAACTAACCCCCCCACACAATCACATTAACTACCCCCCCACACACAACCACATTAACTACCCCCACACAAACACATTAACTACCCCTCCCCACACACAATCACATTAACTACCCCCCACACAAACACACTAACTACCCCCACACAAACACATTAACTACCCCTCCCAACACACAATCACATTAACTACCCCCCCCACACAACCACATTAACTACCCCCACACAAACACATTAACTACCCCTCCCCACATACAATCACAGTAACTACCCCCACACAACCACATTAACTACCCCCACACAAACACATTAACTACCCCTCCCCACACACAATCACATTAACTACCCCCACACAACCACATTAACTACCCCCACACAACCACATTAACTACCCCTCCCCACACACAATCACATTAACTACCGCCCACACAACCACATTAACTACCCCCCACACACATTAACTACCCCCCCACACACAATCACATTAACTACCCCCCCACACAAACACACTAACTACCCCCACACAAACACATTAACTAACCACCCACACACATATATTAACTACCCCTCCACACATAGACACATTAACTACCCCGCACACAGACATATTAACCACCCCCACACAAACACAGTTACTACCCCGACACACAAACACAGTAACTACCCCCACACAAACACAGTAACTATCCCCCTCTCCACATACACATTCACTACCTCCAACCCCCACATAACCCCTTTCTAGCAGTAGAAGATCCCTCATGCCCCTTCCACTGCCAGTGCTATGGTAAGAAGTGGCACAGTCCTGCGTTGACATTGATTGCTATGCTAATTGCATCGGACGTCTAATCAACACATAGTGTAGCGTGTAAACGTAGCTCCTGCAGTGACATGGCAGCAACGGTGTCAACATATTACTACTGTGTTCAGGAGGAGCCCTTCGCTGTTATTCAAGTTGTATAGACCGATGGTTTTGAGTTTCGGCCATTTTTCTGGGATAAATATATTAAATTGATTGTTATTTTATTTTATTTTATTTTTGTTGTTGAAGATTTATACTGCCTATCATGGATAAGTCTGAATAGACTTGTTTTCACCATTAGACAGTGTGTCGGTAGAAAGCCCGAGCTTACACTTTTACCGACCCAAGGGATTTTTAAGCTCCCACATCACATAGGCATGATATGAGAGCAACTGGCCTTTGATGACACTGTAAGTTATACACAGTGGTAGAAATCCAAGTTGCCAGAGGTGGGGGGGGGGGGGCATGGGGAATCGAACCACCAACCTTCAGATTAGGAGTCCGACCTAGAAAAAAGTCAGACACTCTGACCTTACTTTAGTTTGGGATAAGATAAATTTTGTAATGGCTAAATTTGAAGATATTTGAACTACAAACATGCAGAATTAATTTAGACAAGCATGCCAAAACTCTAACACCATAGGATTGTACAGTAACATGTTCTATTAAATTGATTCCATATGCCCTTCTATGTGGCAACAAATGCTTAATAGGTGTATCACTATCTAAATTAGCTAGGTACACTCAAATCTATGTGGTAGCAATAATCAGTGTATCAGTATCTAAGTTAGATATGTACAATCAAATATAGGTGAGTGTTTGGGGTTTGAAAATGTGATGCTTCATCGGACTATGCAACATTAATTCTAATAATTCAAACAGAGGCTTTTGTCCATGAACTAAGTGTAGGACATTGGTTGTTTGGTTAGCGACCTCCAGCACAAACTACATCAAATAAACATCAACTATTCGAGGTCGTACATTGATTAATTATCTTTTCTTAAACCACTAAATTAGACATAACACCGTGTAGTTTACAGTACCTCATCAGCACATAAACATGTGTAATAATTATGGATGATGTCCAGCATATCAGAACGTAAGCTTCCCTGTTTTAATTTCAAATAACCCCAACGACGGCCAGTTATAATAAAAGTTATTTAAATTGAATACAAGGTAGTATAGATAATAACAATTAACATGATACATGTATCCAAAAGATAGGGCACAACTTCAAACTCATCGGACTACGCACCATTAACCTTCAATAAACGTTGTATGAACTTGTTTTTGTTTGTTTGAGTCTCTTAACTTGTGGAATGTGCATCAACCTCAGCGATATCTCAGCCTGTACTCATTCATTCCATCCCGGTGTCGCAGTTTCAGCCGTGTGCAGTTCAGCCGTGCGCATAGACCCAAACTCAAGGCATTGTCAATGGTCGTGAGCAATCTTCATACAGAAAATACAGGAAAAGTGAAATATCTCTAAAAGCACACCACCTAGAAATAAATCGCTTGGTACACATATAAAAAACATCTTTACCAAAAACATTATATTAAATTTATAAGGTTAGTGACGATGCTGTTAGATTTTGACGCATGCGCAGAAGCGATGCGCATGGCTGAAACTGACAGGGAGCTGAAACTGCGACACCGGACCTCAATATCGGGTAATAACGGCTGAATATATGTGCAATTTAAAGAAGCCACAAAGGGCATGGGGGCGATAATATGCACAAAGCAACGGAATAAGATAGTTGACAGACATACACAACACCCGCAAAGAGAGCAGTATTGTCGGGGAACATTAAAGGGTGCGTTGAATTGTTAGTAAATGCCGTGCCTGTTAAACCCTGTGGTTACCAGTCGTGGCAACCCTCCCCTTACATGTGGTTTGGTCACCACACAGACAAGATGAATCCCTGTTAATTTGTAGGTGTGCCTTACCACTTCACTCGTTTATGTGTTATATATGGAGCCGGCTGTGGTTAGACAACACAACCGAAGGTCCCTGTTGTGTGGGAGATCCAAGCCCCCAAGACACCAACCAGAGAAATGCTCATGCACCTATCTACCCACACAGTGGTGATTCTGTCTTTTCCTGCCATGAGTTCAATCCCTGGCTTAGTTAAAGTTGCATAGTCCGATGGTTTTGAGTTTCTCTCATTTTTTTAGATAAACGTATTAGGTTGTTCATTATAATCTACCTTACTTTAGTTTGAAGTAACTTTTATTTTAAATTGCTAACTGTTGAGATATTTGAAATGGAAACATGCTAAATTAATTGTTGCAAGCTTGCCAAAACTCTGTCACCATAGGCTTCTGCAGTAAGATGTTCTATTAATTGACTCAGTATTCCCTTATATGTGACGACAAATGTTTAATAAGTTCACCAGCATCTACGTTAGATATGTAGAATCAAATCTAGATAATTGTTTTGGTTTTGACAATTTTATGTTTTCATCGGACTATGCAGCTTTAAGCTGAAAACCTAAAACATTGCATTTTAACAATCACTCGCTGCCTTGCTTGACCCTCAGCATTACTAGGATAGAACAATGGTTGTTGGGATGAGTGCCAGATAAGGTGACTGAATGGGATATCGGGTCATGGCACACAGTACCTCAATAGGGCAGCACTATGGAGTTGGCATGTGTGTCACAGTTACAAGTCAGGGCACTAATTTATTCGATCTTGAATAACGATAGAACATAAAGTCCCAATTAATCCAAGCCGAGCAACGAAGGTTATATCTAAGACGAGAATAGTTGTTGGCAGGGTTCACGTTAACTATAGAGAGTGGGGACCTTTTTTATTTGGGATATATTAAGCTATATATTTCCTCCATAATGCTGACAACCATCAGTTTTCCAAATGGCATGACACACATTGATACTAGCGAGTGTCCGAGAATTGGCTTTTTGTTCGAGTTTTGCGTCCTGGCAACATCTAAGTGTGTCCGAGAAACGATGCTATATGAATACCTGCGTCAGTCGGGAGGTGTCCGGCTGGCATTACTCTCTCACCTTCAGGCAGAAAGAACATTGGATGCCGTAATTTAAATGCAGTTCTACTTCAATGTCCTCCTACATACAGCACTCTTCAATTAGACCCGTGAAACCTACCTTTGATAGTATTAGAGTGCACCAGGAAAGAATACAGCAATGACCTGCGTTATACTCAATGCGCTGTCAATATTTCACTGTCAATTTACTTAAAGTTGCATGGTCCGATGAAATATAATTTTGTCAAAATTAAAACAACTACATACATTTGATCCTATATATCCAACTAAGATACTGGTGTAATAGCTAATGATTTGGGACAGTGTATACAGTATAACCAGTGAATTTATAAACTCACCCCTTTAGACACTCACTTTGAAACACCCATTATGCAGGGAGGCCATTAACCAACTAGGCCAATCTCATGACCTCATTAGCCTCCCCCCAACCAAGTAGGCCTGCTGTGCAGGGCCATAGAGGGGAAGGGGAAATGAGGTGGATGTGTCTGTGTGTGTTTATGTGTCTGTGTTTCCTGGCCTGACTTTACAGAGACACAGAGACAGACATACACACAAACATACACACACAGACAGATATGCACACAGACATACACACACATACACAGACAGACATACACACATACCTACACACATAGATAGACACACACACAGACATGCACAGACAGCACACACAGTCACATAAATACACAGACATGCACACACCCAAAATACACAGACACACAGATGCACAGACACACATACACCTGACCTGACTTTGCAGAGAGAGAGACACACACACAGACACATAGACAGCCACACACAGACAGAGGCAGACACACACATACATACATGCCCACACATACATACACACACATACATACACAGACAGACATGCACATACAGACACACACAGACATATACACAGGCACACAGACACACATAGATAGACATGCACACAGACAGACATGCACATACACCACACACAGACACAGACATGCACAGACATGCACACAACTGACATACACAGACACACATACATCCGACCTGACTTTGCAGAGAGAGACACACACACAGACAGAGACACATAGACAGACACACACATACATAGGCAGACACACATACATACACACACAGATACCCACACAGACAGACATACACAGACACACACAAACATACACACAGACATACATGTATAGACAGCACACACAGACACAGAAACACACAGACATGCACACACCTGACATACACAGACACACATACACCCAACCTGACTTTGCAGAGAGAGAGACACACAGACACCCACATACAGAGGCAAATACACACACATACATTCACACACATACATACACACACAGACACACACACATACAGACATACACAGACACACACAGACACACATACCAACACACACATACACACAGACATACATACACACATATATACATACACACACAGACATACACAGACAGACAGCACACACAGACATAGAAACACACATACACCCGACCTGCCTTTGCAGAGAGAGAGAGAGACACACACAGCCAGAGACACATAGACAGACACACACACACAGAGGCAGACACACACACATACATACACATACCTACACATAGATACACACACATACAGACATACACATACATACACATACACACAGAAACACAGAAACAGACAGACAGAGACAGACACATACACTCCCACACATACACAGAAACACACAGATAGACACACACAGACATACACACACACAGATACATACATAGACAGACAAACACAAGCAGACAACACACACACATTATATTTTGTTAAAAACCCTAGTGCCATGGGCCTATGGCACTAATCCGTTCCCAGAATGTGCCCCACCCAAACAGAAATACCTACCTACAGTCCTGTAAGGTTCCAGGTCATATCACATCACGTGGTCACTGCGAGATGACCATCTGGGTCATAGCCACAGGACTTTTGACAAGCTTGTCGAAATTATTTTTGGTTCTTTCAGCTCAGATTACTTCAAAACTAATCATCTTTAATCAAAATCACTCCGGACTAATGATTAGTAGCTTGTAACGATCAATTTGATATAGCTATCTAAAAAATAAGACAAAAATTCAAAGGCCATCGGACCATGCAACTTTAAGCTAAGATTCCATACACGCGGTATGTGGCATGCGGCATGGAAATGCGAATGTGGTATGCAGCCTAGCTACCCATGCCGACCCCCAATAGCCAATGTCTACTTTTTGTGCTGGGTGTCGTTAAATAAACAAAACCCCCAAAAAGATACCAATGCCATTTTTGCATTTTTTGGCTCCAAATTTGCGAAGAAAAGTCAAAGTTACTGTTGTTTTCTATGGCAAATGCAGCCATATTCGCATTCGCACCGATCAGTCCATGGGTCGATCCATTTGCCGCATTTGCATTCTCATTCGCATTCACATTCGCATTCGCATTCGCATTCACATTCGCATTAGCATTCGTATTCGCATTCGGACACATGGAAGCACCAGTTTTCATTTACATGCTTTTTGATTTTTTGCCGCATTCTCATTCGCATTCGCATACAGAATATATGGAATCTTAGCTTTATGCACATTGGTGTGTGCTTGTTGTTGTAGGTGGGCTTGTTTTTATAGCACATGAATATACTGCATTCCCAAAGATATGAATGAAACAAACATC
The DNA here is from genome assembly GCA_030323885.1 of Branchipolynoe longqiensis. Taxonomy (NCBI): domain Eukaryota; kingdom Metazoa; phylum Annelida; class Polychaeta; order Phyllodocida; family Polynoidae; genus Branchipolynoe; species Branchipolynoe longqiensis. Next base: position 60,058,313 of record CM059190.1, on the reverse strand, counting down.
GCCCCGGGAATTGTCTAAGTTATTCACATGTGTGAGTCACTCACTCACACAGTGCAAATGGTCTGATGTATAAGTCTGAATAGTGTTGTTTTCACCATTAGACCATTGGTCGATAGAAAGCCCGACCCTACAAGTTTACTGACCCAAGAGATTTTTAACCTTCCACACCACATAGACATGGTATGAGAATAACTGACCTTTGATGACCATGTAAGTTATACACAGCAGTGGAAATCCAAATTGGCAGAAGTCGGACTCCTAATCTGAAGGTCGGTGGTTCGATTCCACGTGCCCCACCTCTGCCAATTTGGATTTCCACTGCTGTGTATAACTTACACATTATACAAAGACATAGTGAGATGTTATGTGTTCAATATTACACCGGCAATGCTCAACGCGGCCGTTTTCGAAAACGTATGATTATTAGGTGGTCGCTCGTTCTCTCATAACCACTTGAGAAGGTCTATAAATGGAGAAGAAAATATTGTCTAGTTTCTGTCAGTTTACATACACAATCCACAATAAATTATAACAAATTCCGTATTTCTAACTAATAATGATCACAACATTGAGGTGGTGCAATCAATTATTAATGTCATATCTACACATTAGTGTTGCAAGACTTGTCTATCACAGACTGATATCAAACTAAATTTGGCCACAAGGTGGCCTCGTCTGGTTTGATATATAGTCCGATGGTTTTGAGTTACTATCATTTTTCCTAGATAAATATATTTAATTGATTATTATAATCTACCCTACATTCGATTGAAGTACCTTTTACTTTGAGTGGCTAACTTTTGAGATATTTGAAGTTCAAACATCCAAATTAATTTTGCCAAGCATGCCAAAACTCTGACACCGTCGACTTATGCAGTAACAGGTTTTTGTAACAATTAAATTGACTCAGTAGTCGGCCCTTCTAGGTGGCAGCAAATCCTTAATAAGTGCATCAGTATCGAAGTTTGATATGTAGAAAAAATCTAGCTGAATGATTTGGTTTTGAAAATGTCACGCTTCATCAGACTATGCAGCCTGAAGAAAAGTACTGTCTAATAAAGCTAGGATTCCATATACGCGTAATGCGTAATGCGTTGTGCATTACACGTTATGCGTTATGCGAATGCCAGCATTCCATATACGCGTAATGCATATTGTGCTATGCGTTATGCGTTATGCAGTGAAGTATATAAAAAGTATATAAAAAGTGTGTGTGACTCTGTGTCTCTGTGTGTGTCTCTATGTGTGTGTCTGTGTCTCCGTGTCTCTGTGTGTGTCTCTGTCTGTGTCTGTGTGTGTGTGAATCTGTGTCTCTGTGTGTGTCTCTATGTGTGTGTATGTGTCTCTGTGTCTCTGACAAAGAGACACACACAGACAGATATACACACACAGACACACACAGAGACACACACAGAGACACACACAGACACAGATACACACATAGACACACACACAGACACAGAGACACAGCACAGAGACACACACAGAGACACAGATACATACATACAGTCACAGAGACACACACACAGACACAGAGACACACACACAGACACACACAGAGACACACACAGACACACACACAGACACAGAGACACACACACAGAAACACAGAGACACACACAGAGACACAGAGATACACACACAGACACACACACATCAACAGAGACACAAAGACACAGAGACACAGACACACACAGAGACACAGAGACACAACCCAGAGACACACACACACAGACACACACACAGACACACACAGACAGACACACAGACACACATATAGACACATATACACACACAGAGACACACACAGAGACACAGAGACACAACACAGAGATACACACACAGAGACACACACACATACACACACACATACACACACAGAGACACACACATACACAGAGACACACACACAGAGACACAGATACACACACAGAGACACACACAGAGACACACACACAGAATGGGACGGTCCAAACATGGCTCAGTTTAGCTTGCTTTGAGGGATGTTAGGACCGTCCCAAATATGAAGACTGCTTCCTAACAGGTCCGCCGCATAAACCTACATGTTTGCACCATCCCATTCTTCATATTTCTCATGAAGACAGGCTGTCCGTAATTATCAGTCGCCTCCTCCAGCCTTATATCAATGGACAAATGCGACTGATGCTTTTCTGTTCGCACCACCTTGTCCCGGCTGTCCGAAATTATCAGTCGCCTCCTCCAGCCTTATATCAATGGACAAATGCGACTGATGCTTTTCTATTCGCAGCACCTTTACGCATTACGCATTACGCACTGATCGCTACATGGAGTGATCGGGATAATGGATTTTATTCGCATTCGCATTCGCATTACGCATATATGGAATGTAGCTCATAGGTTTCAAGGCGTTTCGATTTTTTGTCGCATTCGCATTCGCATTTGCATTACGCATTACGCATATATGGAATGCAGCCTTAATCCTACTTCTCCACATTTCACACCAAGTGGAGGCGATTTGGCTTTGTCTGGAATTTGGAAACCGTAACCTGCTATTAAAAAAACAATTCATTTCAACACCCTTCATAATCCTTATCCCATCTGGGAGGTGTTAACAACACCCTATTTTATATATATATATATATATATATATATATATATATATATATATATATATATGTTCAAAATTTAAATGTTTTTAATTACTAAATCATAAATGTCTTGTCCATCCCATGTGAAGTGTCAACATAACCATACTTAATTTATTTATTTGTTTAAAGGTTTTTAATTAGTTTTCCATCCCGTCAACGAGAGCAAGCACAACCTCCTTAAACATATTTACTTTGAACATTTGTAATTGTACTTCCCCCAGCATGACCACGTTGTGACACCATAAACCAACTCCATATGGTTATTTAGAAGTATTTATAATTAATTTTCGAACGCAATCATGAGCAGATAAGAATACCTTATTAACCATCTTTATTTCACGGAAGACTTTGAATTGCTTAACCAGCCTTTCTCCATTTTATTTGTCAAAATCAGGAAATTTTGCCTCACAGTTTTGTTTATTTTGAAAGGCTTCGGATTGCTTTCACGCCCTACTCATGTAGTGACAACATAGTGCTACTTAATACATCCATCTTGGAAGCGCTTTAATTGCTTTCCCATCCTGTCGGCGAGGTGATAGATAACTCGGTCCTTGTGGGTGTAGCCTTGGGTGCAGCTCTGACACAAACCCGACAGGGGTATTTTGAAGGACGCCCCCGGCACCCGCACATCCCCATTATCGCCCAGGAGCGCCGCCTTATCTGTGTCAGGAATTAGCATGGCCTGGAGAAAGATACGCTGCTGATTCGCCAGTTATATATACTTATATATATATGCGCGTCTATATATAGTAATATACAGGCAAGCATATATACATTGCTATGTATCCCATACACATACACACCTACACAATACACATACATACACCTACACATACTCACATACCCACATCCTCTCTCGCACTGAGACACCCACTTTGATAATGTCATCATGCCTGCACAATATCCAATGCATAAGCTCTGAAACCACTATAGCGTGAATGCTTTAAACCAAATAAAAACATCCTTTAAAGAATACCTTGTAGACATTTGAGTACTTCGTGCTCTTTTCCATTCATTCGCATTTACTCTCACATTCGTCCCTTTTCACTCTCATTCTAACTCTTGCTTTTCCACTCTCTCATATTATATATTGGTTGATCTCACTCGCTCAGTGTCTCTATGTCCGCTTTCTGATGTCTGATTTCCAATTTTCTCTCCATCTCTCCGTCTCTCCATCTCTCCATCTCTCTGTCTCTCCATCTCTCCATCTCTCAATCTCTCCATCTCTCCATCTCTCCATCTCTCCACCTCTCCATATCTCCATCTCTCCATCTCTATGTCTCTCCATCTCTCCATCTCTCTGTCTCCCCGTCTCTCCACCTCTCCATCTCTCCGACTCTCCATCTCTCCATCTATCTGTCTCTCTGTCTCTCTGTCTCTCCACCTCTCCATCTCTCCATCTATCCACCTCTCCACCTCTCCGCCTCTCCGCCTCTCCGCTTCGCCGTCTCTCCGACTCTCCATCTCTCCATCTCTCCATCCTTAAGTCTCCCCATCTCTCCGCCTCTCCATCTCTCCGACTCTCCATCTCGCTCTTTTCGTCATGCTCTCAGTCACACATATTGTCGTGTTTTCTCACATTTCTCTAGTTTACCAACTGTTGCTGGTTCTTTACGTCTCTCATCCTCTCCCTCACTATTTTACTGACGTTGTGGTTGGCTTGCTGTTTGTTACTAAAGAAGGTCCAGGGCCCAGTTTCACACCTTTCTACTATCCGCCCTCCTTCGCTCCTCACACCTCGCACGGTCCCACCCCACGTTCCCTCTCCATCCCGTCTCCCTCCCTCCTTACTCCCCATTCCCTGCTTCCCTCTGTCCCTTCTTCCCTGCTTTCCTCCTTCCCTCCTTCTCTCCTTCCCCCAACCCCTCCTTCCTTCTCTCCTTCCTTCCCTCCTTCCTTACCTCCTCCCCCCCCCCCCCAACCCATGTCCTCGTGTTCTCTCCACTCCGATGCACTCCCCTTTCCCCCCTCTCCCTTATCACGCCCCACTCCCTCCTTGCCCTCCCCCTACCTCTCTCCTCCTCCCTCTACACTGCTCCGATTTCCCTTCCTCCTTCCTCGTCCCTCTCCTCCTCCCTCCTCCTTCTTCCCTCCTCCCTCTCCCCTTTCTCTCCTCGCCTTTCCCATCCACATCCCTTCCATTTTCCATTCCCCTCCTCCCCTTTCACTCCCACCCCTCTCCCACACTCCCCCACCCTCCTTACCCCGCCCTCCAACTTCCCTCCCTCCTCCCTCCACCTCCTCCTCCTCCACCAGTCCCACCACCATACTCCTCACATCCACCCTCCCTTCTGCCCCTAACCCATCCAACACAGCTGTTATTCTGGAGTATACATCAGCGCGGCCATTTCCCGCCCATCGAGCCTCCCTCGGAACGCCGGGCTTATCTTCCGGTCGGCCACTTCCGGATCCAGTGTCGCGCGAAATGAGCGCCCTGTGAGGATTCATCATCATCACGTGGCCACACACTTCCCACCTCAGAACCACCTCCACCCCGTCCCATGTCTAACTCTAAACCCCCCCTTCCCCACCTTTACCCTCCACCCCTCCAACCCTACAACCTCCATCCCTACCCGACCACCACCACTGGGCACCAGCAACCAGCCCCACCTCAACCTTCACCTAGGCTATATGCAGCTTGCTTCACATTCACGTATGAGAAACTCCTCCCACAGCTGACCCTCCCTCCCCCCCCCCACACCACCCCCTAGCTCACACCCTCCCCTCCATGTTGTCTCCCGAACAGGAAGCACGTGTGATTCTGATAGGCGGAGCTCCACTTGAATATCCAATACATGAATTTGATTAATCTGTTTCTTCTTTTCCAGAAGTAACTCTTACTATTACTCTTACTCTTAGCCTTTGGTTAAGTAAGTACTCCCGTCTGGCGTTTCTAGCTGGGTGCTGCAGTAGCCCAACACATTCAGCAGGGCGCCACCTATGCATACTGGAGATAATTACTCGACGCCTTCAATTTGTGTCTGGCATAACCCAAGGCGTGGGGATGTTAGCAGGCGGCAATGCCTTATTCCCTGTGCCTGCCTCCTCAATTTGTTATCGACTGCAACTGAGAGCCAACCAGTGGTCCACAACTGGTTCATCAAAGGCAGTGGTATGTGCTGTCCTCTCTGTGGGAAGGTGCATATAAAAAGCCCCTTGCTGCTTATCAGAAAGAGTAGCCTATGTGGCAGCAGCAGGTTTCCACTAAAGAAATATGTTAGAATGACAATATGTTTGACAACCAATAGCCGATGATAAAAATCAATGCGCTCCAGAGGCATCGTTAAATAAAACAAACTTTGCAATTGAGGCCCACCCCAGATCCATCTTAAGGGCATCACAGCTCCATTCAGGGACCATTGCCACACGCCTACAAGAAAGAGCACAGCTCAATAGACTAGTTTGTCACATTCCAGTGGCATGGTGCATTGTGGGATGCATCAAAGCAAAACAAACTCGCGTGAAGCACATGTCACATGCTAATACAGTGTGTGTGCAGCTATGAAATGTGCTAGTTTCAGCTCATCTCGGCTCTTGTCTGAAACATAGAATAACAACTGAAAAAAATATAATATAATATATGTTAATCTTTTATCCAGCATTGCATGTACATAAATCTTAACTGAAAAAAATATAATATAATATATGTTAATCTTTTATCCAGCATTGCATGTACATAAATCTAATCAGCACATCTTATACCATCTGCATTTAGATTTAGACAAATCTGGGCTCTCAGACTAGTGTTACTGTTTGAGCCATAGCCATAGTCAGTTTTACTTATTTTATTCATGTTTGTATTTTTAATTTTTAATAAAATCTAAGTTCTGGACTACTCGTCGCATATGAGAAACTCAAAGGCCGGGCGCATTCGTTTTGCGGCCAACGGCGTTTTCAGCGCATGCGCAGTCGGAATGATGATCTTGTCTATTATATATCAGGTTATATTCTCTCTCTCTTTCTTTCTTTCTTTCTGACCGGATGCGGGCGCCAACTCGGTAAGCGTGCTGACCTCCCATGTGGAAGGTCAGCCAGGCTTTCAAATCCCGGCCGAGTCAAACCAATGACTGACAACGTTTATACTTGTCGCTACCAAGCCTGGAGCTTGGCATTATTAGGATAGGACAAGGACTGGGTAGTTCAGCATTTGGATAATGTGACTGAGTGGGATATCAGGTCATGGTGCTGGTGACCTAATCTCCCAGTGGGACAGCACTATAGTAAAAGGTCACCATGAGTGTGCACTGCCACAAATTGGCACTGATATGACAGCAGATGTTGCCAGGACGTAAAACCCCAACAAGCAAACACATACAACATCTCTTTTGCCCCTATCTGTCTATATATCTATCTGTCTATATATCTATCTGTCTATATATCTATCTGTCTATATATCTATATGTCTATATATATCTCTGTCTATATATCTATCTGTCTATATATCTATCTGTCTATATATCTATCTGTCTATATATCTATATGTCTATATATATCTCTGTCTATATATCTATCTGTCTATATATCTATCTGTCTATATATCTATCTGTCTGTTTGTCCATCCATCCAGCTATCTATATATCTATATACGTGTATATATCTATCTGTCTGTCTGTATGTATGTCTTTCCATCTGTCTATCTCTCTAGCTAGCTTGCTAGATATATCCATCTCACTCTCTCTCTATTACATTCCGCTCCGATATATATATATATATTATATATATTATATACATTATATATATGCTCTATCACTGTATCAGGCATTGTGGGAATATCAACAGGGCACCCCTCTAGGTTTTCGCCACGGTTATTAAATCGATACTCACTGTGGCTATTTTATACAATATGAATTATGGTTCCATATTTTTCCATTGGGGCGCCATCTCCGAGTAGTAACTGAATCGAGCTACTGGCATTATGCCCCGGGATGTTAAGTATATATGCATAGTTATATATATACCAACAGCTACAGCACAATCAATGCACAACTATGCATGAAGGGTTCAGGCGCAAGACCACGTAAACACCAATCCTAAAATTTAGTTTAAATTTAGTTTATCTGAAAATAATTGTCATTCTCACTAATTCCACTTTTGATATGATCCCTTGGTTATGGAGCAATGAACAACAAAGTAGGAATATGACAAAATGAACTTTTTGAAGGTTCGAGTCCAGTGTTTATCTCCATTTTTGGATCAGCGTTTACTTTATTTGCGCCTAAATTCTTTATGTCAAGGTTACATAGGCATATATATATACATATATATATATATAAATATATATATATATATGCTTACATATACAATCACTTCACATTTGGCAAGCCCGATTTAATCTGAAATGCTTGCTCTCTGACGAAAATTCCAGGAGCGAGTAAGGTAGCCACAACCCATATATTGCCAGGAGGTAAAACTCCAACAACCAAACAACCAACAAATATAGTTTGAAAGTGTCGCGACACTGCTACAATCCCATAGGATGGAACTGTCCTGCAGCTAGATTTAATCAAATTAACATATGATATTGATAATGGTAATAGACTAGATCGCCATTCCAGCCGCGCGGTGCATTGAGGGATGCGTGGAAGAAAAACAAACCTGCGAGAAGCACATGACAGATGCTAATACACTAGGGGCAGCTATGAAATGTGTTAGTTTCAGCTCATCTCAGCTCTTGTTTGAAACATAGAATACCAACTAAAAAAATATACAGTAAAACCTCTCTAAATCGACGGACCATGGGACCGAATTTAAGTGGTCCATTTAGGGAGGTGGTCAGTTTAGAGAGTTAGAATATCCTTACAATGATATTGGTGGGACCCAAATAAAGTGATTGATATAGGGGAGTGGTCGATCTGGGGAGGGGTCGGTATAGAGAGGTTTTACTGTATATAATAAATTATGATGTTAATCTTTTATCCAGCATTGCATTTACATCAATATAATCAGCACATTTTATGCCATGTGTATTTAGATTTAAACAAATCTGGGCACTCATACTCGTGTTAGAGCAATAGCTAATTACCACAAATCGAGAAACCAAAGCCAGAAGGCAGTGAGTAAAACCAAAAGACGGTTCATCGTCAAACAGGACCAGCAATGGGGGAAAAACTCACACAAATTCTGGGAAAACGTAAAAATACTACTCATCATCATCATCATGCTGTCGGTCGCGATGCGACAAAGACTGCCTTCATTACTTGACTGGCGCTCTCCATTTAGCTCTCTGCTGTGAGAGTGATGTCCATGAGTCAGTCTTAATGTCTCTCAGCTTCAGGTTTCTCTTGATGGTATCCTTGAACCGGGGACGAGGGCGCCCTCTCTTTCTGTAACCAGAAAACAGTTTAGAGTAGATGATCTGCTTTGGTAGCCTGTCTGATGACATCCTCATGAGGTGTCCAGTCCACCGGAGATTCTTTTTGATCATAAGATCTTCCATAGAGGGCAGCCCTGTCTGTTCGAGTATTTCCTTATTTGTCAATTTGTCCTTCAAGGTTAGCCACATGATTGAATGCAGATGTTGCATCATGAAGGCATGCAGCTTTTTCATCTGTCGTCTGTACACTGTCCAGGCCTCGGCTCCATATAGTAGGGTGGATAGCACGATTGCGCGGTAGATCTTGCCTTTGACCCGCATGGACACATGGTGGGTGTTTCAGAGTCTCAGGCATAGTCGGCCGAAAGATGCTCCTCTGTATTTCAGCATCAATGGGTTCATCACTTGATATATTGCTTCCGAGGTAGGTGAATTCCGGAACAGAGTTCAGCTTGTTTCCGTCAACCATGATATCCTCCTCTCGGATTCTTGTAGAGTTGAGTTGGTACAGCACCTCTGTCTTCTTGATGTTAATCTTCAGGCCGAACTTCTTTGATGCATCTGAGAAAGCGTCCACTATTTTCTGGATCTCTTCAGCAGAGTGGGCAACCAGTGCACTTTCAGCTGCAAATAGCAGCTCTTTCACCAGTATCCGAGTAGTCTTGGTCTTCGCTCTGAAGTGGGCGACATTGAATAGGTCAGCGCTCTGTCTGAACTGTATATAGATGCCATCCCCCATGCCTAGGAAAGCCTCATCGAGCATTGCTGACAGGAAGATGGAGAAGAGCGTGGGGGCCAGTACACAACCTTGCTTGACCCCATTGGTAACCCAAAACGATTCCAAGACTTCCCCTCCAACACTGACATTTGCCATCATTCCTGTATGTAGAGCTTCGATCATAGTTGTGAACTTCTCTGGGCATCCATACTTCCTCAGTAGCTGCCATAGCCAGGTCCTCCTGACTGTGTCAAATGCCTTAGTGAAATCGACAAATACCATGTACAGTGGTTGGTCCTGCTCAATGCACTTTTCTTGTAGCTGTCGGAGACAAAATATCATATCCATGGTGCTCCAGTTACCTCTGAAGCCACACTGTGACTCCGGAACTACATCAGGTGTTATGTGAATAGATAGTTTGTTGAGGATGATCCTGGCGAAGATCTTGCCTGCTATGGAAAGAAGAGAGATTCCTCTATAGTTCCCACAGTCTGTTCGATCACCTTTTATTACATTTCATGAAAGCTGCCTGCAAAAGTGTTGAAGTGCTGCTGGCTTTTGCAAGTTACCAGCGGCACTCTCTCAGGGAGCAAATAGAGGTTTCACACCAGCAAGAACATGTCCAGACAGGCGCAAAACTATTTGTCCCTGCAGTGGCTGGTCGGGAGATGTTGGGAGTTCCATACATCAACCGCCCTTGATGCTGCCACAGTGACATGGTTTTCTGTTCAGGGTTTGCTCCCTTAGCCTTCGGTTCTGTCAAGAACCTGTACCACAAGGCAGTAGTTTACAACTCTGCAGGGCAGGGGCCTCAAACTCCCTGAGGTATTGCAATACCTGCATACAAAATACTACTACCAAATGCAAAAGAACTAAGAAAACATCACCCTATGTGCTGAGGATGGAAAGGAACTCAGTAACACTGAAATAGCTGAAACCATGAATAAACATTTTTCGACCATAGGGGGCAAACTGTCAGAAAAATTCAATACAAACTGGGACACGAAAGCACCAGAATTACACACAGCAATTGGCACATGCTCAACCACAATACAAGAAATAACCGACCTAATAACACATATTGACTGCAGCAAGCCATCAGGCATTGACTACATCTCCACCACATTAAATGCAACACAAAACTACTAACAATTAGAAGAGAACTACACCTCAAGCTACTTACACAACACTACACCACACAACAAGGTCTCACAGTGACTGCTGATAGAAACACCAGACATACAGGCGCACCAGTGCTAAAAAAGAAACCACATGCATTAACAAAATACATGAGAGAAGTGTGTTAGTCATGGCCGCACAAGCCTGGAACAAATAACCACCTCCAGTCAGAGCAATCAAGAAACTGGAGCTCTATAAAGAATTCCTAAAAAAGAACCAATAAAAACCATACACCATCATATTGGCACCAAATAACACCTTACTGGGTGCAGTCAAGTCAAACTGTGAAAGGACAGGCCACAGAAGAGGGTGCACATCAAACCTATAAATACACAGCCATCTGGAGTACTGGGAGGGTCGGAAGAAATGAGGCCATAGTCCACCTTGGTATGTGTTCTGGTAAAAATCACAAAGGTATAGACAGACCAACCATGCTCACCAAACCCAACCTATGGCATGAGAAAATACCACAACCCACCACCAGGTTGCAGTCCCGAAGGGTACAGGTGTGTTCTGGCGCACCCGGGTACCAACTAGGGACAGAGCACAGGTGAAAGGAAGGTGGTAAAACCAAAAGTCAGGGACAATGCTGTTAGAACTATGGCTAACAATTTAACACCACATCCGACCCACCTGGTGACAGTTCCGAAGAGTATGGATGTGTTCTGGCACATCTAGGCACTAACTAGGGACAGGGCAAGTGAAAGGAAAGCTGCAAACAAAACAAACAAACAAATTCTGGGAACACATCCTCATCCACAAGCCTATTACCATCTCACGAGATGTATATTATAGGATACAATATTAGTTATATGATAGGAAGTTATACCCCCCCCCCCCAAAAGAAAACCTAGCATAGATACTAACTACTTAAATAAATGCTGGTGGATGTCTTGGATACTAACCCGGAACCTGGGCATACACCATAACATTCCTCACAGCTGTCCAGCATTGAAAACAATCACCCTCGCTATGGGCAGAATAAATACTGTATCAATAACAAAATATTTATAAAATAGCCAGAGTCAGTTTTACTTATTTTATTCATGTTTTTATTTATATCCTATGTAGAACTAGAAAATGAGTAGGGTTAATCAGATATTGGTTATATATTTCTCTGAAACAATTGTCTTTTGACACATTTGGTATTTTAATATTTAGAACAAGGATTAATAATGGTGATGTGGACATCAGCCTTAAAGTGACTGATCGTTTTGTGTGGAATTGTATGTTTCTTAGCTGAAAATGTTTAACTATGGCTACTTTTGTCAGATCATTATATTGCATGTGTGCATACATGTTCATGCCAAATTGTTATGTATTTCTATTAATTTTGAATAAAGTCAAAGTTTTGCTCTATGCGTATCAGCAAACTCAATGGCCGTATGACTTTGCTTTGCTCTCGATGCAACTTTCAGTGCATGTGCAGTGAGAATGCAGTCAGAATGGCGATCTATTATCAGTGGCTAATGTCTGCCTATTTATATTTGCATACTATATATACAGTGCATGCATATGTATATATTATATACAAATACGTCAGTTAATCTGAAATCTGAAAAAGACATTCTGTCTGACACAAATATCTATGGAACATATTTCTGGTATTTAGTTTGATCAAAATCTGACAATCTCGTTCCTCCACCATTGGGTTCTGGGAACAAACTAGACTAGATTAATGAGAGTTGACTGTACTGTCAAGCATGTATACGGCTACGGCAAATATGCTGTGACTGTCAAGATAACCTGGTTCTTGCGCTGTTATGTGATTGGGGTACATATCTCGTTTCAGATAGGGCAGTATCATGTAATGGCATTTACTTAGAATACTGATTATCTATAAAATCAAATCAAGGTAGGATGGTGATTTTTCTTCACACGGAGCATGGATGGCGGCGGAGCGGGTTAGTGTGGAGGTGTGTGTGAGTGTGGAGGTGTGTGTGAGTGAGTGTGGAGGTGTGTAAGTGTGGAGGTGTGTGAGTGTGGAGGTGTGTGAGTGTGGAGGTGTGTGAGTGTGGAGGTGTGTGTGAGTGTGTGGAGATGTGTGAGTGTGGAGGTAGGTGAGTGTGAAGGTGTGTGTGAATGTGGAGGTGTGTGAGTGTGGAGGTGTGTGTGAGTGAGTGTGAAGGTGTGTGTGAGTGAGTGTGGAGGTGTGTGAGTGTGTAGGTGTGTGTGAGTGTGGAGGTGTGTGTGAGGGTGTGTAGATGTGTGTGAGTGAGTGTGGAGGTGTGTAAGTGTGGAGGTGTGTGAGTGTGGAGGTGTGTGAGTGTGGAGGTGTGTGTGAGTGTGGAGGTGTGTGTGAGTGAGTGTGGAGGTGTGTGAGTGTGGAGGTGTGTGTGAGTGTGGAGGTGTGTGTGAGTGTGTGTGGAGGTGTGTAAGTGTGGAGGTGTGTGTGAGTGTGGAGGTGTGTGAGTGTGGAGGTGTGTGAGTGTGGAGGTGTGTGTGAGTGTGGAGGTGTGTGTGAGTGTGTGTGGAGGTGTGTAAGTGTGGAGGTGTGTGTGAGTGTGGAGGTGTGGGTGTGAGTGTGGAGATGTGTGATTATGGAGGTAGGTGAGTGTGAAGGTGTGTGAGTGTGGAGGTGTGCATGTGTGAGTCTGGAGGTGTGTGAGTGTGGAGGTGTGTGAGTGTGGAGGTGTGTGAGTGTGGAGGTGTGTGTGAGTGTGGAGGGGTGTGTGAGTGTGGAGGTGTGTGTGAGTGTGTGTGAGTGTGGAGGTGTGTGGAGGTGTGTGTGAGTGTGGAGGTGTGTGAGTGTGGAGGTGTGTGTGAGTGTGGAGCTGTGTGAGTGTGGAGGTGTGTGTGAGTGTGGAGGTCTGTGTGAGTGTGGAGGTGTGTGTGAGTGTGGAGGTGTGTGAGTGTGGAGGTGTGTGAGTGTGGAGGTGTGAGTGAGTGTGGAGGTGTGGAGGTGTGTGAGTGTGGAGGTGTGTGTGTGGAGGTGTGTGAGTGTGGAGGTGTGTGTGAGTGTGGAGGTGTGTGAGTGTGGAGGTGTGTGTGAGTGTGGAGGTGTGTGTGAGTGTGGAGGTGTGTGTCAGTGTGTGTGAGTGTGGAGGTGTGTGGAGGTGTGTGTGAGTGTGGAGGTGTGTGAGTGTGGATGTGTGTGTGAGTGTGGAGGTGCGTGTGAGTGTGGAGGTGTGTGTCAGTGTCTGTGAGTGTGGAGGTGTGTGGAGGTGTGTGTGAGTGTGGAGGTGTGTGGAGGTGTGTGTGAGTGCGGAGGTGTGTGAGTGTGTTGGTGTGTGTGAATGTGGATGTGTGTGAGCGTGTCAGTGTGTGTGAGTGTGGAGGTGTGTGTCAGTGTGTGTGAGTGTGTCAGTGTGTGAGTGTGGAGGTGTGTGTGAGTGTGTCAGTGTGTGAGTGTGGAGGTGTGTGTGAGTGTGGAGGTGTGCGTCAGTGTGAGTGAGTGTGGAGGTGTGTCAGTGTGGATGTGTGTCAGTGTGGATGTCTGTGTGAGTGTGGAGGTGTGTGTGAGTGTGTGTGAGTGTGGAGGTGTGTAAGTGTGGAGGTGCGTGAGTGTGGAGGTGTGTGAGTGTGGAGGTGTGTGTGAGTGTGGAGGTGTGTGTCAGTGTGTGTGAATGTGGAGGTGTGTCAGTGTGGATGTGTGTGTGAGTGTGGAGGTGTGCATGTGTGAATGTGGAGGTGTGTCAGTGTGGATGTGTGTGTGAGTGTGGAGGTGTGTGAGTGTGGAGGTGTGCGTGTGTGAGTGTGGAGGTGTGCATGTGTGAGTGTGGAGCTGTGTGAGTGTGGAGGTGTGTGTGAGTGTGGAGGTGTGTGAGTGTGGAGGTGTGAGTGTGTGAGTGTGGAGGTGTGCATGTGTGAGTGTGGAGCTGTGTGAGTGTGGAGGTGTGTGTGAGTGTGGAGGTGTGTGAGTGTGGAGGTGTGCGTGTGTGAGTGTGGAGGTGTGCATGTGTGAGTGTGGAGGTGTGTGAGTGTGGAGGTGTGTGTGAGTGTGGAGGTGTGTGAGTGTGGAGGTGTGGGTAAGTGTGAAAGTATAGGTGAGTGTAGATGTGTGGTCACAAATAGGGGTGTGGAGGTATGGGCGAAAATAGGGGTGGGTGGAGGTCTGGAAGTGGATATGGACGTGGAGGTGAGTGTGGTTGGGTAAGGCGTGGGGGAGTGTTGTAGATGAGTTTGAGGTGTGGGTGGCGGGATTGGCTGAAATAAGGGTTAGCGTAGAGTATGGGTGGAGGTGTGTGGAAGTGTGAAAGTGTGTGAGAATGGAGGTGTGTGAGAGTGGACATGTGAGCGTGGTTGGAGGTGTGGGTGTGGGTGGAGGTGTGGGTGGGTGTGAGTGTGGTGTGAGTGTGGAGGGGTGGGTGGAGATTGTGAGTGGTGTGAGTGTGGGTGGGTGGGTGGGTATGAATGTGGAGGTGTGGGTGCGTGTGAGTGTGGAGGTATGAGTGGAGTTGGTGGTGTGGGTGAGCTTGGAGGTGTGGTGTGTGTGGAGGTGTGCATGTGACTGCGGAGGTTTGTGGAGGTGTGTGTGTGGATGTGTCGGTGAGTATGGAGGTGTGGGTGTGGGGAAGTATTGAGGTGGGTGTGGAAGTATGGGTGTGTGAGTGAGTGCTGAGGTCTAGGTGGGTGTGGAGGTGAGGACGTTTGAGACTGTGGATGGCAGTGTGGAGGTGTGGGTGTGGGTGAGTGTTGTGCTGTAGGTGGAGGGTGGGTATGGCTGGGTTTCGATGTTTCGGTCAGTGTGGAGGTTAGTTTAGAGGTGTGATGGAATGTGGAGGGATGGGTGTGGCTGACTGAGGTGTGGATGTGGGTGTGGGTGTTTGGAAGTGTGTGTTGAGATGTGAGTATGAGTGAGTGTGGTGCTGTGGGTGGAGGTGTGGGCCAGTGTGGAGGTGTGGGTGTGGGTGTGGATTTGGATGTGGGTGTGGGTGTGGGTCTGGGTCTGGCTGATTGTAGAGGTGTGGGTGTGGGTGTGGGTGTGGATGACTTCATAGGTGGATGTGCGGGTGTGGGTGTGGGTGTGGGTGTGGGTGTGGTGTGGGTGTGGGTGTGGTGTGGGTGTGGGTGTGGGTGTGGGTGTGGTGTGGCGTGGGTGTGAATGAGGGTGTGAATGTGTGTGTGTGTGTGGATGTGGGTGTGACCTTACTGTATTGGTCTGGGTGTGTGTGTGGGTATGTGGGTGAATGTGGGTGTGAATGTGGGTGTGGGTGTGAATGTGGGTGTGGGTGTGGATGTGGATGTGACATTACTGTATCGGTGTGGGTGTGGGTGTGGGTGTGGGTGTGGGTGTGGGTGTGGGTGTGGGTGTGGGTGTGGGCGTGGGTGTGAATGTGTGGGTGATTGTGTGGGTGTGGGTGTGGGTGTGGGTGCGGGTGTGGTGCGGGTGTGGTGCGGGTGTGGTGCGGGTGTGGTGCGGGTGTGGTGCGGGTGTGGGTATGTGGCCGAGGCGTGGGTGAGGGCGGGATCCTCTCCGACCGCACACGACGTCACACCCTGGAGTGGAGAAACCCAGCAGAAAGGGCGTGGCTGGCGTGGTGAGAGTGCTCAGGTACACAGCAGTTGCCATGGCAACCTGATACCGCTTGTAACAAGCCGGGGCGGTAAGTGATCCTTGATGTGTCCGGCCGCCACCAGGTGGCCACGCCACTAAGATAGCATAACCTTTTCCAGAGTAGATTGTTATTTTTGGCGGGGAGGGGGTGTGGGTGGGTGAGTGGGACGATGGTAATTTACTTTACTGTGTCCGATGCGCTGACGTCTGTGATTGTTCGCTTTGACAAGAAATGGTCCACATTCGGGTAAACTAGAATTCATTGCTAGCACTGACAGCATCCAGGGGGCGCTGTGTTATTATTCCAATGGCAGTAGTCGCCGATTAGTTAGCACTGCGACCGCCAGGGGCCGACACGAGTGCCGTGTGAGCGGAATGCGCGGTAGGGGGCGCCACCAGTACGCCCTCATTAATCCTGGATCCGGCCATCATTTATTCCTGAGCCCCGCCCCACCCGCCTCTGGGCCTGCCGCACTCCTCCCTCTACCCCTGGCCCTCCCCCTCCCCCGGCCCATCCTCCCTCACACTCCGGCCCACCTTCGCGCGCGCCACCTATCGGGCCCGGCGGTTATCTGCTAATAGGCGGCGCCGATAAATGACCAGCATCCAATCTCCCGGCATGCACCACTCGGGGCGATGCGCGCGCCGATAGTGGAAACGGGCGCAGGCCTGAATTTACCAAAGAACATCGTCATATTGGTAAACCATATTGCTCAAAGAATCGCATCCACAAATGAATACGGCGCCATTTTGATCTAATTCCACTCATCTTCCAGAACATCAATATTGTAGTGTAGCCGAATGCGTCTACACCCAAATATGTTGTAATATCAAACACTAATACACATATATCTATTTAGTGAAACAACTCTGCGGCGAACCATAACGACGGCGATATCTCACTCGGCAGCAGCGGGGAAAACTGATATCACAGCCTATCTTTATTGCGCCTAATCAAATTATATCCAATCTGAGATAAGCGGGAGGTGGCGGAGGGCGGCGGCAGCCTTCGCGCCTATTCCTGTCCAGGTAAATCTAGCCGCCAAATGAAATGTGAAATGTGAGCAGATATAGCCGCGATGATCTCGGGGCGGCGATTGCGACGGGGGCTGCCGGGCGCAGCGGGGGCTGGGGCGGGGGTGAGGGCGGCTGCGGATGACGCGGGTGACGCGGGTGACGCGGGTGACGCGAGTGACGCGGGTGACGCGGGTGATGCGGGTGATGCGGGTGATGCGCGGGTGACGCGGGTGACGCGGGTGACGCGGGTGACGCGGGTGACGCGGGTGACGCGGGTGACGCGGGTGACGCGGGTGACGCGGGTGACGCGGGTGACGCGGGTGACGCGGGTGACTCGGGTGACGCGGCTGACGCGGACGGCCGGGCGGCGCGCGGCCCTGGCTCCCGGCGCAGTTACTTAACGCTCCAACTAGAATCCATTAGTCAACCTCTTTTGGGCATTTTAAAACTGAACATTTTCCGCGTGCGCTGCTTGTATGTCTCACTCACAGCCTCTCCACGGATATTTTTTCGGAGCATGCATAGAGCAGGTTGCTTTTATTCATTGGACTATTTTCAGCCACAACCCTCTCCCTCTCCCCCTCCGTCCACTTCAGCATATGGAAGGGGGTTAGTTGTGATGGCTCCTTAAACTTAAAGCTGCATTATCCCATGAAGACAGAACATTGGGAAAGCCAAAGGACTTGCCTAAATTTGTTCCTATCGATTCAACTTAGATGTTGGTGTACCCATTACACACGTGGTGCAGTTTGGCGTTTCCGTGATATGCTGCTAGACTCGGAAAATGATCAAGAGCGTTGATGCCTAGAATTTCAACACCAACATTAATTTGACATGATTTCAATTAAAATATTTCCAGTGTTAACCCTTTAAGCGATTTTTGTTTGTTTGTTTTACGTCCTAGCAACATCTAAGGTCACATCAGGACGGGTACCGACTTATGACAGTGTGCACTCATGGTGACTTTATAGTGCTGCCCCACTGGGAGACCAGGCCATCAGCACCATGACCTTATATCCCACTCAGTCACATTATCCTGACACTAAGCCAATGAGTCCTTGCCCTATCCTAATAATGCCGAGCGCCTGGCTAGGAAGTGACACGTATCAATGTTTAAGTCATTGGTTTGACATGACCAGGGTTCGAACCCACAAACCCATGGGTTCGGATCCCTCGATCTCTCCAAAACAGGTCACAGACGCTCAACTCATTCGGCCATCCTGTCTGGTCCCGCCCCCTCCTTAAACAAAAGGTTATTTCAAACTAAGTTGAGGTTGGTTAGGTTATAACAATCAACCTAATACTAATATATTTATCTAAACGATATTGCAATTAACTCAAAATAACCGGACTATGTGACATTGAAAAGGTTCTCTCTGAAAAGAAGCAACATACTAACAGCTAGGTATCTTGAAGGTCTCTAGGCAGAAGCCCCTAAATATCTATCCAGAAGTCCCTCTCTTCGGACAGGGCGCTGAAAAGTTGTCGGTGGCAACAATATTTGTTCAACCAGAGCAGTATAATATTGTTCATATCTCTTTTACAAAGGTGAACAGATAGGAATTCAGTTCGACCTGAAAGCTGTATTATCCAATCAACATATCTCTTTTACAAAGGTGAACAGATAGGAATTCAGTTCGACCTGAAAGCTGTATTATCCAATCAACATATCTCTTTTACAAAGGTGAACAGATAGGAATTCAGTTCGACCTGAAAGCTGTATTATCCAATCAACATATCTCTTTTACAAAGGTGAACAGATAGGAATTCAGTTCGACCTGAAAGCTGTATTATCCAATCAACATATCTCTTTTACAAAGGTGAACAGATAGGAATTCAGTTCGACCTGAAAGCTGTATTATCCAATCAACATATCTCTTTTACAAAGGTGAACAGATAGGAATTCAGTTCGACCTGAAAGCTGTATTATCCAATCAACATATCTCTTTTACAAAGGTGAACAGATAGGAATTCAGTTCGACCTGAAAGCTGTATTATCCAATCAACATATCTCTTTTACAAAGGTGAACAGATAGGAATTCAGTTCGACCTGAAAGCTGTATTATCCAATCAACATATCTCTTTTACAAAGGTGAACAGATAGGAATTCAGTTCGACCTGAAAGCTGTATTATCCAATCAACATATCTCTTTTACAAAGGTGAACAGATAGGAATTCAGTTCGACCTGAAAGCTGTATTATCCAATCAACATATCTCTTTTACAAAGGTGAACAGATAGGAATTCAGTTCGACCTGAAAGCTGTATTATCCAATCAACATATCTCTTTTACAAAGGTGAACAGATAGGAATTCAGTTCGACCTGAAAGCTGTATTATCCAATCAACATATCTCTTTTACAAAGGTGAACAGATAGGAATTCAGTTCGACCTGAAAGCTGTATTATCCAATCAACATATCTCTTTTACAAAGGTGAACAGATAGGAATTCAGTTCGACCTGAAAGCTGTATTATCCAATCAACATATCTCTTTTACAAAGGTGAACAGATAGGAATTCAGTTCGACCTGAAAGCTGTATTATCCAATCAACATATCTCTTTTACAAAGGTGAACAGATAGGAATTCAGTTCGACCTGAAAGCTGTATTATCCAATCAACATATCTCTTTTACAAAGGTGAACAGATAGGAATTCAGTTCGACCTGAAAGCTGTATTATCCAATCAACATATCTCTTTTACAAAGGTGAACAGATAGGAATTCAGTTCGACCTGAAAGCTGTATTATCCAATCAACATATCTCTTTTACAAAGGTGAACAGATAGGAATTCAGTTCGACCTGAAAGCTGTATTATCCAATCAACATATCTCTTTTACAAAGGTGAACAGATAGGAATTCAGTTCGACCTGAAAGCTGTATTATCCAATCAACATATCTCTTTTACAAAGGTGAACAGATAGGAATTCAGTTCGACCTGAAAGCTGTATTATCCAATCAACATATCTCTTTTACAAAGGTGAACAGATAGGAATTCAGTTCGACCTGAAAGCTGTATTATCCAATCAACATATCTCTTTTACAAAGGTGAACAGATAGGAATTCAGTTCGACCTGAAAGCTGTATTATCCAATCAACATATCTCTTTTACAAAGGTGAACAGATAGGAATTCAGTTCGACCTGAAAGCTGTATTATCCAATCAACATATCTCTTTTACAAAGGTGAACAGATAGGAATTCAGTTCGACCTGAAAGCTGTATTATCCAATCAACATATCTCTTCTACAAAGGTGAACAGATAGGAATTCAGTTCGACCTGAAAGCTGTATTATCCAATCAACATATCTCTTTTACAAAGGTGAACAGATAGGAATTCAGTTCGACCTGAAAGCTGTATTATCCAATCAACATATCTCTTTTACAAAGGTGAACAGATAGGAATTCAGTTCGACCTGAAAGCTGTATTATCCAATCAACATATCTCTTTTACAAAGGTGAACAGATAGGAATTCAGTTCGACCTGAAAGCTGTATTATCCAATCAACATATCTCTTTTACAAAGGTGAACAGATAGGAATTCAGTTCGACCTGAAAGCTGTATTATCCAATCAACATATCTCTTTTACAAAGGTGAACAGATAGGAATTCAGTTCGGCCTGAAAGCTGTATTATCCAATCAACATATCTCTTTTACAAAGGTGAACAGATAGGAATTCAGTTCGACCTGAAAGCTGTATTATCCAATCAACATATCTCTTTTACAAAGGTGAACAGATAGGAATTCAGTTCGACCTGAAAGCTGTATTATCCAATCAACATATCTCTTTTACAAAGGTGAACAGATAGGAATTCAGTTCGACCTGAAAGCTGTATTATCCAATCAACATATCTCTTTTACAAAGGTGAACAGATAGGAATTCAGTTCGACCTGAAAGCTGTATTATCCAATCAACATATCTCTTTTACAAAGGTGAACAGATAGGAATTCAGTTCGACCTGAAAGCTGTATTATCCAATCAACATATCTCTTTTACAAAGGTGAACAGATAGGAATTCAGTTCGACCTGAAAGCTGTATTATCCAATGGTTTTGGGATTCTGCCATTTTCTGCGATACATTTATTTGGTTGATCATTGTAGTGTACTTAGCTCTGAAGTACCTTTGATTAGAAATGGCTAACTTTGGAGGTATTTGGAAGGAACAGATGAATTTTGGCAAGTAAGTCAACACTCGTACATCATTGGTTTCAGCAGTGACATATTCTTTTCTATTGGTATAGTATCCAGTTATTTGTTAAGAAGTGCACCAGTATCTCATTTGTATATAGAAGATAACATCTTAGTCAGTGTTTTGCTTTTGAACATTTGTTGCTTTCATCGGATATTGCACAATTAAATATAGTTATCAACGAAGGGTTTTTTGTTTTTTTTAACCGGAAAGTAAATGATTTGGCTATGTATGAATCACTCAGCCACAACGAGACCTGGTCAGTTGGAACAGGTCTAGTTAACTACTTAGGGACTTGTCCGTCAATATATTTTATTTAAGATAATTATTATGTCTCCTTTATATTCCTTGTTGTTGCCATAATTTGTGGCTTGTTTTTATATCATTTGTTTCAATAACGTCAGTAACATAATTCTCTTTAATTACATATATATAATTATGTATATAATTATGTGTTTTATTATCTGGGTCCAATCTTATATCAAAATTCCTCTTCGCGTTACCAACTTTCGACATCACTTAACAGACAATTTACACAAATATGTTTACTCAGATGAAACTTGACTTTCGGGTCAACTTTGGAAGTGGATAGTAAGTCTCTTTTATAGATTTATCATTTAAAATCTAACTTTTTTCTTTACCTTATAGTTTATAAATCAATAGCCCTTGCTTCAGGGTCTGGTAATTTTCAGAATTGTAATCATTTTCACATTGTACGTGGTGGGTACTGGGCCACACATACACATTGAACATGTTACAATCATTTTATTTTAAAAATTATTTGTGTTGACTTAAATTAATCAAATTATTCTTCGTCATCAAATCCATATTCCGATAATTACTATACCTCGTATTGGACACACGTAAATAACAAATAAAATATTTAAAAAATATATATAGTCAAAGACATAATTAAATGCATAATATATAAATAGATATATATATATATATATACACACATGTATATACACATAGACAAATAGTTGCGTATTCTTCATTACAATTGTTGAAGAGGTTGATCTTTTCCAATAAGAAGAGAACAAATTGCCAATTAATTCGATGTAAGAAAAAAAGGCGCTAGACATTCCCAGAACAGTACCATTGTACCTTCTCTTACACTGGAATCCTTCCAGTTTTTCTTTGTACCATCCGACCTTGAGCTCAGATCCTGACAGGGCTCAGCTGCCGGCGCGCCCTCTTTTAACCGGCTCGGCCATTAACGCATCTTGAAGTGGCGCTCACTCACCAAGCACAACGCCTGCTTAATTGCGTCCACACATACACACGCGCAGGTGAGACATCGGCGTGGAGAGTGCTTTGATCCGCCGCCCATTCGCACTCGGCCCCCGCCAGAGGTCGCGGCCGGCCGGGTCGGGGCACCGTCGGCGCGCCCATTCTCACACCCTCGCGCATGCGCGGCGACTCTGGCTTCGCTCACGTGACCCCGGCGGTCGAGTGGCGCTGGCAGCGGGGGAATGTGAGGGTGTGGGGTGCGTGGGTGGGGGTGGGGTGACGGCTGACGGAAGGGCAGGGGAGGGAGGTGGGGGTGCTGTCCGCAAATACCCGCTAATGGATGGGAGGGCAGTGCGCACGCGCGTTAAATAAGACCGGTGGTGCCGCCCAGTGGCTTCTGTCTCGCCCGGGGTTAATTCGGAGGGTCGCCCGCCACCGCGCAGGCGCCAACGGAAATAGCTGCACGGACGCCGGGTAACAGCTTCCGGCCGCCGACAGCCGCGCCAGGTTTCGTCTGGGCAGCGTCACGCAGGAGGCCCTGAGGGGTCGCGCGCAATATACGTCACGCCACTGCTTGGTTGTTGGAGCTTTACGTCCTGGCAACAGCTATGGTCATGTAAGGACGGGTACCAACTTGTGCACTCATGGTGATTTTATACTGCTTCCCCACTTGGAGACCTGGCCACCAGCACCCTGATTTGATATCCTGACACTGAGCAAACCCATCATTGCCATATCCTAGTTATGCCGAGTGCCTGGCTAGGAAGTAACAAGTATCAATTATTGTAAGTCATTGGTTTGACTCTACGGGGAATTGAGCTCCCAATCTTCCGCACCAGAGGCGTGCGCTTTACTGATTCGGCCAGCGTGTCCGGTTGTCGCCCCGCCACTTCTCGCCCTTTACAATACCTTCCTTTCACTCACATATCATACCACCATTAATTACCCTTACATACACGCCCTAAATCTAGTTGTTTTAAAGCTGCATAGTCAGATAAAGCATCAGATTTTCAAAACTATATTAGATTTTCAAATCTATATTTCATTCGACGTATCTAACCTAATACTGTTACACTTATTAAGTATTGGTTGATATACAGAACAGAATACTTTGTCAATTTAATTGAACCTGTTACTGCAGAAACCTAGGGTGTCAGAGTGTTGGCGTGCTTGCCAAACCTAATTGTGTGTGTTTGCACTTCAAATATCTCAAAAGTTAACCATTTAAAATATATGTTACTTCAAACTAAAGTAAGGTATATTATAACAATCAATTTAATATATTTATCTAAGAAAATGACAGAAACTCAAAAGCATCGTCAGACTACACAACTTAAAGAAAGACCATACCCTCTCCACCACCTGCTCTAAACGTCTGCACACCAGATTGATGGGTTCCACTTCTATATTATAGCCACTTATAAAGTTATAACTTATGGCCATAAAACACATGCATTCATTTTTATTATAGTTTACTCAGTCCGCGTCTAATCTCACCCCATCGGGAGAAGAGTTGAGCTCTTCTATTTACGAACAACACAACGACAACACCACTCAAAAGTCATGCTTAGTAGTAATAGTACACTCAAGCAGAAACCCACCCGCCCCATTATCAGTGACGTCATGCTTAGTACACTCAAGCAGAAACCCACCCGCCCCATTATCAGTGACGTCATGCTTAGTACACTCAAGCAGAAACCCGCTCGCCCCATTATCAGTGACGTCATGCTTAGTACACTCAAGCAGAAACTCGCTCGCCCCATTATCAGTGACGTCATGCTTAGTACACTCAAGCAGAAACCCACCCACCCCATTATCAGTGACGTCATATGTGCGAACCCCCTAACGACACGGGGGGAGCTGGAGTAGTAAGGTGGGAGGGTGGGGAGGGGGCAGGGTGGGAAGGAGCAAGAGGAGGCTTTGATGGGAGGGGCGTAGGGAGGGAGGGCCGTGGGGAGGGAGGGGCGGGCGGAGGGAGGGGAGGGAGGGAGCAGGGCTCGGAGGGAGAGTCCATTAGCACAAACACTAAATCAGCCGCTTTGTCGGGCAGCGCGGGTGTGGCCGCTCATTAATTTGTCTGAAACCCAAAAGTAGTCCCAACCCTGGCGAAACTATTTTCTCGGAATGCCACTGAAGGCTGAGTTGAGTAGGACTATGACTAGGAGGGCATGTTAGGGGTGTTGGGTGGCGGGGTGGCGGGATGGCGAGATGGCGGGGGATGGCGGGATGGCGGGATGGCGGGATGGCGGGATGGCGGGATGGCGGGATGGCGGGATGGCGGGATGGCGGGATGGCGGGATGGCGGGATGGCGGGATGGCGGGATGGCGGGATGGCGGGATGGCGGGATGGCGGGATGGCGGGATGGCGGGATGGCGGGATGGCGGGATGGCGGGATGGCGGGATGGCGGTGATGGCGGGATGGCGGGATGGCGGGATGGTGGGATGGCAGGATGGCAGGATGGCGGGATGGTGGGATGGCGGGATGGCGGGATGGCGGGATGGCGGGATGGCGGGATGGCGGATGGCGGGATGGCGGGATGGTGGGATGGCGGGGTGGCGGGATGGCGGGATGGCGGGATGGCGGGATGGAGGGATGGTGGGATGGCGGGATGGCGGGATGTGGGATGGCGGGATGGCAGGATGGCGGGATGGCGGGATGGCGGGATGGCGGGATGGCGGGATGGCGGGATGGCGGGAATGGTGGGATGGCGTGATGGCGGGATGGCGGGATGGTGGGATGGCGGGATGGCGGGATGGCAGGATGGCGGGATGGCGGGATGGTGGGATGTTGGATGGCGGGATGGCGGGATGGCCGGATGGCCAGATGGCGGGATGGCGGGATGGCAGGATGGCGGGACGGCGGGACAGCGGGATGATGGGATGGTGAGATGGTGGGATGGTGGGATGGTGGGACAGCGGGATGGCACAGTGGTGGGATGGTGGGATGGCCGGATGGCGGGATGGTGGGATGGCCGGATGGTGGGATGGTGGGATGGTGGGATGGTGGGATGGTGGGATGGTGGGATGGCAGGATGGTGGGATGGTGGGATGGTGGGATGGTGGGATGGCGGGATGGCAGGATGGTGGGATGGTGGGATGTTGGATGGCGGGATGGTGGGATAGTGAGAGGTGTGGACGTTGGCAGGCTGGTAGGCTGGCTGGCTGGCTGATTGGTTGGCTGGCTGGCTGATTGGCTGGCTGGCTGGCTGATTGGCTCTCTAACTGGCTTATTGGCTGACTGACTCGCTGATTGGCTCGTTGTTTGGCTGGCTGGCTGATTGCCTGGCTGGCTGGTTGGATGGCAGGCAGGTTGGCAGACTGGCAGACAGGCAGACTGGTAGTCAGGCAGACTGGCAGATTGGCATCCAGGCTGGCAGGCAGGTTGGCAGGCAGGCTGGAGGGCCCGGGCATTAACAACGTCCTGTCTTGTAAGCAGCTTAACAGAGAAGCCAGCGACTCTTGTCTTTATATATATATATATATATAAATATATATATATATATATATATACTCTTTATACTTACTCACTCCCCGAGGAAACTGTCCATAACTATCTCCGAAGCAGGGTGTCTGCACGGACTAAGTCGGAGACATTATTGCGTTATGTTCAAGGTCGACTGCTGCAACAACAACACCTGGCGAACATTAGCCCTCACACGGCGAGATAAACCCACATCTTATTTATGTCAAACCACATCTCGGCCAGAATCAGCGAGTGAGATTTTGGGTTGTCCATCATAGCCACACCCAAGGCCATACCTATATGGGTAAAATCTTACGACCCTGTACAATCATGGCGGATTTATCGTACTGCCCCCACAGGGCTACAATGCCTTCATATCACAATAACCCACTCAGTTACATAGTCCTGACACAAGTCCACCAGACTTTGGCCAGCTCCACGCAACGTGTAGACATGTTTCTATGTACTATTTAGTTAACCCTTGCTTTGACTCAGCGGGGTATCGAACCACGATTTGCTCTAGTGAAGGAGGGACCCTCCCCACTCGGACATCCCTTGCTGAATTTTGCATCTGGAAAATCCTGGATATAATTTAAATAGAGTGTGTCCTTTCAAGGTGTCATGAAAAACAACTGCTATGTACTAATATCAGCAAGAAAGCTGACATTTTTTTCTTCCTGAATATTTATACTGCCTATCATGGATAAGACTGAATAGACTGGTTTTCACCATCTCACAGTTTGTCCATAGAAAGTTTGAGCCTACAATTTTACCAACCCAAGGGATATTTAACCTCCCATGACACATAGACATGGTATGAGAGCAACTGGCCTTTGATGATGCTGTAAGTGATACGCAGTGGTGGAAATCCAAAGTGGCAGAGCTGGGGCACAGGGAATCGAACCACCAACCTTCAGATTAGGAGTCTGACCCAGAAGAAAATCAGACAATCAAAGCACTACACCACAGAGAACACCACATGGACTTAATGTGGACATTAGGCCAAATAAAATCAAAGGTTGAAATAAAAAATCTGGGTAGGACGGGGTTCATCAAATTTAATTTAAATTGTTTCCCATGCACTCTCGACCCTGCTCCCGCCCTTAGATATTTCTAGATATTTCTAGATATTTCTAGATATTTCTAGATATTTCTAGATATTTCTAGATATTTCTAAACATTTCTAGATATTTCTAGACATTTCTAGACATGTCTAGATATTTCTAGATATGTCTAGATATTTCTTGATATTTCTAGATATATCTAGATTTCTCTGGATTTCTCTACATTTCTCTACATTTCTGTACATTTCTCTAGACATTTTTAGATTTTCTAGATATTTCTAGATATTTCCAGACATTTCTAGATACTAATTCTTTTTCTAATATTTCTACATATTTATCTGTGTATTTCTTACTACATATTTCTTACTAGCTACTTTTTTACTAGTGTATATTAGTGTATATTTTTGTATATTTATATATGAATTTTTATAGATATGTATACACATCTATGCATATTTATACACATGTACGCATATTTATACATATATATGCAATATATTTGTGCATATTTGTTCATATTCATACATGTTTATAATATTTATTCATATTTATGCGTGTATGTGCCTATGTATGCGTACCTATGCACATGTATGCAAATATATACATATTTCTACATATGTATAGTATGTAGACATATTTATACATACTATGCCTGCATAATTATAATATGTATACACGTGAACATGTCTAAATCATGTATGCATATCCATGTACATCAATACATATTTATACGCATTTATATATCCCGATGATTGAGATTATCCGAGCCTATGCCTACTTCTTGCAGCTTGGGGAACCATGTCATGTGAATCCTTGTTAAAAAATCTGTGACAAATGTGGTGCATCTGTAAAACAACAACAGCATCTAAATGTGGGAAATCTCGTGTACGATAATGGCGTTGTTGATGTCCAAATAATGCATCAAATTAATTCCTGTTCAGAAGAACACTTTGGCACCAATTGGCACTTTTCATCGAATAAATTAGAATGTTAAAAAACCGCATTGACCCACATGATAAAATATTGTCTTTGGACTATTTTCTGGGGAGGCTTAGTCTTAGATTTGTCGCCATATACATAGCTTTTTCTATAAGTAATCATGTCTATGTAAATACATGTAAATGTCAACGACAGTGACAGTCCAAATACAAATAAATGTATAATGTAATATCTCAAACTAAACGTACTGGGGTTGGTTCCACTGCTTCATGAACCACAGCTGGTCGCATGTGTTACTAATAACCCGACCCCAACAGCAGGACTATATTGCTGTCAGGTGAATATTAACACTAAAACAACAAACTGCAAATAACAAACTCACTTAACAAACCGTGATAGGGTAAATGACCCCTCTGCACAAAGAATACCTTGCCAGATCTTCCTCCACAAGGAACAGCACCTGCCCAAATTGTTCTCTGGTTAAGCGGAAGTACTCTTTAAACTTCCCACCATCCGCATGCAGTAGTAGTTGATAAACTAAATTATGGTATGCTCCTTGCTCAAACCTTTTGTGTAGTATGCTGTGAACCCACCAGCGGTGTTTTCTTTTCTTACGTTTCTTCTTCTGAAGCAATTGATATGTCATAGCAATGATTGTATTATCTTCCTCCTCCATTTGCTGCAATAGAGCCTCCAGCAACTTTGACTGATTTGCCATGGTTCTCCTACAACGATTGGTGACAGAAAGAATGAAAACCACATGGGCACTCACTTTTATACACCTCGCCACATGCCGCATGCTGCATGCCACATGCCGCATGCCACCTGAAAGGAATCATGACCGTTTGCATGCTGCATGCCGCATGCCACGTGAAAGGAATCATCCCATTCGCATGCCGCATGCCACATGCCGCATGCCGCATGCCGCATACCACGTGTAAGGAATCCTAGCTTAACACTGGAATATTTCTATTGAACTGACATTTATATACTTCTTGTCTAACTCCAACTAACCACACCCTACATTAAAACTTACTACAACTTTACCAAATGAATACAGAAGATAACTTCCGCTTACATTCTAAATACCATGAAAATACTCGCATCGTTCTGACAAATATTTATGTTGTCATCTGACACTACTGTTGCCATATTGCTGTAGAACTTGTGGGTAACTATCAGGATTCAATTGTGCTGTTTGCTGCAAATTGTGTATTCAACAGCTATTGTTAGCTCACCTTATACTATATGCCAGTTTTGTATAAATAAGTACACAGTGCACGTGATACTGGAATATAGAAAAGATACCACCTTGCGGTGTTTATACTTGCCTAATAAATTATGCACATATATGTGCAGTACTATAATAGCATAGTCACGGTTGTGGATATTTGGCCCTCTCCCTCCCCCCCCCCCCCCACCACCACCTCATTGCCACCCACCCGTCCCCATCCCACCACCATTCCCGGCCCCGTCCCTCCCATTTTCCCCGCCCTGTACCTCACCCTTTCCCGGGCCCGATGCCACACTCCTCTCGG
Source organism: Branchipolynoe longqiensis (assembly GCA_030323885.1). NCBI lineage: Eukaryota > Metazoa > Annelida > Polychaeta > Phyllodocida > Polynoidae > Branchipolynoe > Branchipolynoe longqiensis. The sequence goes on along the minus strand of CM059190.1, from coordinate 60,028,536 downwards.
CCCCGTCTCCCTCCCCCCTCGTCCATGGCCCCTCCTCCCGCCCCCTCCTCCCTCTACCCGTTCTCCCTCACTCCCTCCTCCCCCCCCCCCTCCTCCCCGACCCCCTCATCCCTCCCCACCGCCGGCTCTTCGTCCGTCTGCCCTTCGCCCGCCGGCCCTCTGCCCGCCGGCCCTCCGCCCGCCGGCGCCCATCTTCTCGGAGCGCACTCAGACACAAACGCTTAGGTAACTAGGCCCATAGATGCATTTGGCTACGCAAATGTGTCGGTGCCAGAACAATGTCGTCTGCGACGCTGTGCCGTGCTAAAACCTCTGCGCATGCGCCTGGATGCGTGGTGATTGCCACCAAACTTCCGGCCGCGCCTAAATCTCAGTGATTCTCACTCGTCGTTTCACCATGCTCTACTGCACAAGGTACATCATTTTATAGATGTTTGTTCTAGGAATCTGTCTGGGGTTAGTCTGCATAGCGATCCTCCTAATACTTGAATTTCGTGAAGCTGCCACCCTCGGCGTCTGCATCTTTAGCGTCCTTATCCTCCCCCGATGCGGTGGGTCGTGGGTTCAAACCCCGACTGAGTCAAACCAATGATTTGCAAAATAGAACCTTCTCGCTACCTATCATGGCAGTCGGAATTAATAGGATATGGCAATGACTGGTCTATTCAGCATCTGGATGATGTGCCTGAGTAGAATATCTGGCAATGGTGTCAGCAGCTCCGTCTTCCAGTGGAGCAGCACTATAAAGTCACCATGAATGTACAAGTCGGTGTACGTCCTAATATGACCTAGAAATAATGCCCCAACATATTCGTCTCTATTCACCATAGTTGGTACATTCCTAATTTGCTACTTGCTAACAGACGACCATTTTCAGCACACAACAATTGGAACATTTTAATTTCAGAAGTGTTGTAGATTAGTTAATTATGAGCAGGGGAAATTTGCAACCATGTACAATTGATCTTCCTAATTCCACTTCCCCTGTCCTTATCCTAGCCAACGATTTTACAATGCAAACACCATACATGATCTTTATACTAGTAACAGCAAGTAAGAATCAATTCTAGTCTTCTTGAGCACAGCCGGACTACATTGTCTCAAATAGCTTATTAAACCATTTTTTTTTTTTTACCAATTTCAGGACAATTCTACCAATGAATTTTATCTAGAAATCTATCGTCCTTGGTCACAATTCTTCTAATCGTGACCGTTTGTAGAAGTTGAATAGTTCTCTGGTTATGGCTTTTGCTGCCGACATGGCGGGAGGAAACCACCAATCAATCAATTTATAAGCACCAACCGGGATGGCTGAATCAGTAAGAACATTGACTGGCTTCCTGTGTGGCTTCATGTGTTCAAACTGCGGCCGAGTCAAACAAATGACTTGCACAATTTATACTTCTCGCTACCTAGAAGTGCGGGTTCGAATCCTGCTTTAGAAACAATATTTCCTATTTCCATCACCCCAAACAACACTGGTTTCCGTGACCAGCATCCTATGCAAGCTATGTATACACTGTATAGTTGATGAACCTACCCTGTGCATGTATATTTAAGTGCATTGCCTAAATGTCTGCAATTGTAAGTATTAAATGTGGTGTGGCAGGTTAAAAATCCCTTGGGTCGGTAAAAGTGTAGGCTCGGGCTTTCTATTGACCAGCAGTGGAATGAGGAAGACCAGTCGTCTATGACTGAAATTTCCCCTGCTTAAACAACTAATGGACCAAAAAAAACACACAAAAAACCAACAATTGATGGACATAAACCATTTAGAAGACTTACAATTCCAGGGAGACAAGCATAGTAGTCTGCACTGATCTCTCAGGCAATGAATGACATAGCCAGGTAGGTGTGGATAGGGTGATTGCATCTTGGAACCTAGATAGTGTTTGCGTGCTACTGCTAGCCGCGGAATACCAGAAATTGTGAATTCGAATCCTGCTCTAGGCACAATATTTCCTATTTTCATCCCCCACGATAATAAGATAGGGCAAGGATTGGTTAGTTCAGTATAAGGATAATGTCGGACCATAGTGCCGACGATCCGGTTTTCCAGCGCGACAGCACTATAAAGCCCTCATGAGTATGATATCACAATTCAATACCCGTTCTGTTATGACCTGTGGTATGTCAGGCTCATGCTGAAATCTCCTCCCCTAATCCTGATATACCCATAGACATTGCCAGGAAGTAAAACCCCAACAAACAAGCAAACAAATAGGCTTCTCTATAATTGGTGATCCATGAGTCAACCGATTACCGGAGAAGCATACACAGACAAGTAATGTATATGAACAGTCAACCCCAGACGGCGTTTGAGCCTAACACATGAAACCATTAGTATGCACTGCAAGCAGCTGGAGTATTGGAAGGCATATTTTATTACAGGTGTTATGTCGAATATCTTAAAATCGCCTGGAAATCAGCGCATTGGCCGAAACAGTAGTCACCTGCAGTAGTGGACACAACTCACCCCATATCCCAATGCACCCCTCACCCCACTTCTCCCACCTGTCAGCATGATTTCTGACAGTACACACTTTCATAGTGTGATGATAGTTTTATCCTACTGAGGTACTATTCAATGTGGACCATTACCTGATATCCCACTCAGTCTGCTTATCCCGATAGTGTACCAACCAGCCCTTATCCAGCAATGCTAAGCACCAAACAAGGAAGGGACAAGTGCCAATATAGTAAACTTGGCGTTTGACTCGGCCGGATCACCACTTCCTAGCCAGGAAGGTGTGTTGGTTGTTGGAGTTGTACTCCTTGGTAACATCTAAGGTCACATCAGGACGGGTACCGACTTGCTTCTGACAGTGCATACTCATGTCGACAGGGAGACCATGCTGCCAGTACCACAACCTAATATCCCACTCAGTCACATTATCTTGACACCGAACCAACCAGTCCTTGCAGGTAATCACTAGGGTAAGCAGGGTGGTGGGTAGGTAGGCCTACGCTGGAAGAAGGCGCCTTCTCTGAAGAGAACCCAAGTACTGAAGTAGAGGTGATAGATGGGTGCAGCTTGTAAACCGCCACCAGGACTGTGTGTCCCACATCTCAATACACCCACCTCACCCCACATCTCAATACACACACCTCACACCCACATCTCAATACATCCACCTCACCACACATCTCAATACACCCACCTCACCCCACATCTCAATACACACACCTCACCCCACATCTCAATACATCCACCTCACCACACATCTCAATACACCCACCTCACCCCACATCTCAATACACACACCTCACACCCACATCTCAATACATCCACCTCACCACACATCTCAATACACACCACACCTCACCCCTCACCATCTCACATCACACACACCTCACCCCACATCTCAATATGCATACCTCACCCCACATCTCCTTACACACACCTCACCCCACATCTCAATACACACCTTGCCCCCACATCTCAATGCATACACCTCACCCACATCTCCCTACACCCACCTCACCCCACCTCTCAATACGCACCTCACCCCCACCTCTCCATGCACACACCTCACCCCACATCTCCTTGTACACACCTGACCCCCACATCTCCATGCACACACCTCACCCCACATCTCCCTACACCACCTCACCCCACATCTCAATACACACCTCACCCCCACCTCTCAATGCATACACCTCACCCCACATCTCCTTACACACCTCACCTCACATCTCAATACACACCTCACCCCCACCTCTCAATGCATACACCTCACCCCACATATCCTTAGCATCACCTCACCTCACATCTCAATACGCACCTCACCCCCACCTCTCCATGCATATACCTCATCCCACATCTCCTTACACACACCTCACCCCACATCTCAATACACACCTCACCCTCACCTCTCCATGCACACACCTCACCCCACATCTCCCTACACACACCTCACTCCACCTCTCAATACGCACCTCACCGCCACCTCTCCATGCACACACCTCATCCCACATCTCCTCACCTCACCACACCTCACACTCACCCCACCTCTCCCTACACACACTCACCCCCACCTCTCCATGCACACACCTCACCCCCACCTCTCCTTACCACACACCTCCACCCCACACGTCTCCTTACACACACCCCCCCACTCTCACCCCCACCCCTCTCCATGCACACACCATCACACTCACTATCTCCTTACACACACCTCACACCACATGTCCTTACACACACCTCACACCCCATCTCCTTACACACACCTCACCCCCACCTCTCCTTACACACACCTCACCCCACATCTCCATGCACACACCTCACCCCACATCTCCTTACACACACCTCACCCCCACCTCTCCATACACACACCTCATCCCACATCTCCTTATACACACCTCACACCACATGTCCTTACACACACCTCACCCCCAGCTCTCCATGCACAGACCTCACCCCACATCTCCTTACACACACCTCACCGTACATCTCCTGACACACCGGACGCGGTGGCTGAATCGGTAGAGCGCAGGCTTCCCGTGTGAAAGGTCTGGAGTTTGAATACCAGCCTCGTCAAACCGATGACTTATAGATAGCATTGAGACTTGTCGTAACCTCGCCTGGTGCTCGGAATTAATATGATAAGACATGGACTGGTTAGCACAGTATCAGGACAGTGTGACTGCGTGGGATATCGGGTCATGGTGCCGGCGACCTGGTCCCAGTGATATGACCTTCCATGTTGCTAGGATGTAAGACAACAACAAACAAACCCTACACACACCTCATCCCCCACCTATCCGTACAATATGCACCGGCAAACACAAATTCACACATGCACATATATACACACATCTACACATATATGCTCACACACATGCATACATGCACATATGCACATGTGCACATATATACACACATCTACACATATATGCACACACAGGCATACATGCACATATGTACACATGCACATATGCACACATGCACACATGCCCAGATACACACATGCACACACACGCACATGCACATGCACACGCACACGCACACGCACACACACGCACGCACACGCACACGCACACGCACACGCATACACACATACACCCCCCCTAGCATCTCGCACTTTGTCAGGCAATCGAAATGACAATGACAAAGATTGTCGTCTGGGTGTTGTGAAAAAAGGAGGGAAACTGGGCGTGGCTGGCAATTTGACATTTGGCCAACGAGGTCGACACGAGACAAGATGAGACGGGATGGTACAAGAAACGGTCGTATAAGATCGCACGAGCTCGTGACGGACACACAATCGTAATATGAAGTCACGTGATACTGATAGCGCATGGCGTGATCGTCACGTGACGTTGCTAGACGTCCCGTGACGTTGTGTACACGTTCCTAAATGAACAACACCAAAGTTCTATTTCTTTCTATATTACTTTTTCGCTCTCCATCTTTTTCTGTATGTTTCGCTTTTCTTCTTTCATTTCTCTCTCGTTCCCGCCTTGTCTTTCTCTCCATCCACCAAAGCCTGCGATGTGACACCGGGCATCGGACAGTTGAGAGCAGACAGCGGATAGCGGAAGCGGGCTGAGGGCGTCAGTGGGCATCAGTGGGCATCAGTGGACATCAGTGGGCATCACCGGGCATCACCGGGCATCACCGGGCATCACCGGGCATCAGTGGGCATTGGCCTGCTTCGGTGGGCATCAGTGGGCTTCAGTGGGCAGCAGGAAGAAGCCGAGGCCGAGACGCAAGTGTTTGAATAAGTGACGATTTGTTCGGTGTTGGCGCCGAGGGGTGCGACTTGTCAGAGTGCACACTTATCGGTGCTTACGACGTGTGACAAACGGCCGCACAACGCCGTGTCAGCGCCGTGTCAAGGCCGTGCCGCCGGGGCAGCCCCGCCCGCCGCCCGTCGCCGCCGCCCGTCTGTGTCGTGCTGGGCGGAGCGGCGCGGCCCCGGGCGCCGGGCTAGCCATCCGCAAACAGTTCCCACTCGGGCCTCTGTCAGAAGTCGGCGCGGCGCGCAGGGCGCCGGGAAACGTGGCGCCGAGAAAACCAACACATAAATCAAAATGTAAACAGGTGGACACTGCCGCGGCGCGCCCGGCGAGGTTTTGAAGAAAAAAAAGAAGAAGCAGTTTTTGGGGTGGTGTGTGTGTGTGTGTGTGTGTGATTGTGGCCCGCGTGTGAACGTGGATGGAGATGGTTGGGAAGGAAGTGGAAAGGCGTCACGAAGTGACTGCTTGTTAGAACTTGCGGATTTTAGATCTCTGTGTGCATGGATGTGCTACATTCATGTGTGTATGGATATGAGTGTTTGTATGCACTATGTATGTGTATATGTGCATGTGTGTATGTGTGCATGTGTGCATGTGCATATGTGTGCATGTGTGTATGTGTGTATGTGTGTATGTGTGTATGTGTGGGTGTGTGTATGTGTGTATGTGGGTATGTGTATATGTGTGTATGCATGTATGTGTGTATGTGTATGTGTGTATGAGTGCATGTGTGTATGAGTGCATGTGTGTTGTGCTAGGTGTATATGTGTGCATGTGTACATGTGGGCATGTGTGCAAGTGTGTTGTGTGAATGTGTGCATGTGTGTTGTGTGTATGTGTGTATGTGTACAACTTTACTACAAGTGTGCATGTGTGTTGTATGTATGTATTTGCATGCATGCGTATTTGTGATGTGTGCATGTGTACATGTATGTGTATGCATAGTGTGTTGTGCAGGTATGCATGTATGCAGGTATGTAGACACATATCCCATGCATGTCTATGATGTATGAATGCATACATAGACATGCATATACATGTATATGTATGTATAAATGAATCTACATGTATGCATGTGTGTATGTACATGCGTGTATGTAGATGTATATGTGCATGTACCTATATATGTATGCATGTGTATATGTATGTCCGTATGACTTATGAGTGCCTCTCCGGACTGTTATAGCACGGACATACCCCATTGTCCCCAGCCCGTTCCTTATCCTCTAAATATAGCACGAGACAGTCCGCGATGTGAGATAAGGTGAGAATATGGGTTTTCTGACTTACCATCTGTTGGTTCCTGAGAAAGGACTGAAGTGGCAGACCCGGTGTGTTTACTTACACATCCGGTTGAGGGCGGTTGTCCCTTTCAGCGCTATCCTTCAAACTCCCATTGAACCAAGCAATACATGTTTCCTGTACTTTGTAAGGTTCTTGCCCTCGATTTGTTTCTGGTGTCCATTGCAATGGAATGGTGCTACCAACTATTTTACATTAAAACAATACCTGTATCTATGTGTATGAGTATGTTGTGATGCAGTGTGCTTCATCCACCCTAGCACTGTAGCAGGTGAGGAGCTTGACTATAGTGCTGGGGGAACACCAACTGTGGTGTCTCGGAAATGACGTATTGTGTGGGTATAAGGTCATGTTAGGACGAACCGGGTTTAATGGGTGTTTGAGGATAAATGATAATTTTTAGGATTTTATATTTTTAATTGCATTCATAGATTAAGCAGGGAGAATTTCAAGTGGAATTCCCCAGTCGATTGTTCCTTGTCATGGCTTAGTATTGCAAAGTGCTGGGCTAAGTAGGGGACACGTATCGATGTTCAAGTTATTTGTTTGATTCGGCTGGTTGCAAACACCTTGGATTCAAGCGGTTGCTCAACTCATTCAGCAGGCCCATCCCGTCTAAATCATCATCATCATCATGCTGTCAGTCACAATGCGACAAAGACTGCTTTCATTACTTAACCACCGCTTTGTGCGGTTGTACATTTCATAAAAGCTGCTTGCAAAGTGTTGAAGTGCTGCTGGCTTTTGCAAGTTACTAGCGGTATGAGTCTAAATGATGTGTGTATAAATGAAGAGTTCAGGTGACAATCCAAATATTCACATGTCTTCCCATGTGGAAGGTCGGGAGTTCTAATCTGACTTATAAAATTGATACTTGTCACTATACCTATAGCCTGGCACTCGGTATTACTGGGATGCGACAAGGACTGGTTCACACACTATCAGGATAATGTGAATGTGTAGGTTATCGGATCATGGTGTTGCTGGAGAGGTCTCTCACTCTCAGTGGTGCAGCACTCAATCAATCAATCAATAGTTCCGTCCTCTAGTCGAGGGTTGGATGCAATGGTTCTCCACTTGTCCGGATGATGTGCTGTTCTGATAGACTGTGAATAATTCAAGCCTGTCCACTGTGAAATATTTGTAAACCATGATGTTCTTGGTCTCCCTTTCCCTCTGCTGCCATTCACCTTCCCTTCCAACAATGTACGGTATATTGAACTCTGACGTATATTGAACTCTGCAGCACTATAAAGTCGTAATGAGTGTGCACTGTCAAAAGTCGGTATCAGTCCTGATATGACCTTAGATGTTGCCAGGACGTAAAGCTCCAACAACCAACCCTATACATACACCTATAATAGTTCACTTGCAGATAACAAAGATTGCCAACAAAGTAGGGTTGTACAAATATGGTGCTGGAAGCTCTTGGTATGCTCCTTCATGGCCACTTGTTAGACAGGAGAGCCTGCTACTGGTTACACCTTCCATTCCGTTATCGCATTGGATCTCTGGAAAATAAATGAACACATTGTCACAAACATACAAATTGGGAATCCACACTTTCCCATTTAAACAAATTACCAACACTTTTCGCCAAAATATATATCGTTGCACGAGGGTTTACATGACCTGATATGTTGTCTAAATTGGTTCCGGACTATATATATATATATATATATTATATATATTATATATATATATATATATATATATATATATATATATATAAGGAAGGACCATTTCCGTGGTGTTTACGAATAATATTTTAATGTTTAAGGATAATAATTTCCCAAGACTTGTGAATCTTTGAGGTGTTCTCTGTGGCGGAGTGGTTAGAGTGTCTGACTATTTTCTGGGTCAGACTCCTAATCTGAAGGTCGGTGGTTCGATTCCCCATGCCCCCATCTCTGTCAATTTGGATTTCTACCGCTGTGTATAACTTACAGCATCATCGAAGGCTGGTTGCTCTCATACCATGTCTATGTGGTGTGGGAGGTTAAAAATCCCTTGGGTCGGTAAAAGTGTAGGCTCGGGCTTTCTATCGACAAACTGTATAATGGTGAAAACAAGCCTATTCAGGCTTATCCATGATAGGCAGTATAAATCTTCAACAACAAATCTTCAACAACAACCGCTGGAGAAGTGCAGCGCCAATAGCGCCATCTATACCCATATACAATACACACTGTCGGGCTTTGATCTCAGTTGACAACCAATATAATTACAGACTAAACCGCGGAGAAGAAGAAAAAACAAGTTCCATCCACATTAAGGTGACAGACCTTAAATAGTCGCTGGCTTTGCTTTGTAATTATTGTGTTAACTGCCGGGAGTATAAAGCTTGCTGTCATGGATCAAAATACCATGAGAACCGGGTCTACATTTCCGACAAAGACAGTGTGTGCTTCGACATGTGAATGTGCTTGTCGACATAATAATGATCGTACTAATAATAGGCGTCTATATGTCCATTTTTCACAGATGGCAATATAATACACTTGTAAAGTCCTCGGCTGGAATCTGTGGTTGTGTAGGCAGGCTATAATGAAATCAATACAGGCAAGAAGAGAAAGGAAGAGTATAAAGAATGAAAGTAGAGAGAGACAATGCCCTCAGGTTTATTATTATATAGTGGTACATGGATCTGGTATGGCATACCACCTAACCGTGTTCTCCAATGAGAATCAAGCATTTACAGTTGTACCAATGAACATCAAGCATTCCTGAGTCACCATGGCTACTGTGATCTGCCCACCACCACCATGTGGTGTGGCTGTTTGGCCACCACCTGCCTGAGCTGAGTGTGTGGTGATCCGTGACTAACAGAGGGGGTAGGGGGTAGTGGGTAGAGTTAAAAGTGCCCCTTACACACTATCTCTAGTGCCTCTTTCACACTATATGCCTAATACATAATGACTATTAACCATAAGTAAAGGATCACCAGCAACTACATAAATACATTCATGCACCTGGCACTATATACCATTTACCATTATAGACCATTTGCATTCCCGCACCAATGCGTTTTATCAGAATATTTTACACACGGATGATATAGAACCACTATGTATATGTATGTGCATATATGTATATGTGTATGTATGTATGCATGGGTGTCTGTATATATACAGACATATATATACTGTATATCCCATTATATATATATATATATTGCAAGGCAAATTAACATCAGCTTATTGACAGAATAATGATCATACTAATATATGTCCATGTTTTCACAGATGGCAATATAATACACTGATGATATAAAACTATGTATATGGCTCTGCATATCTGTGTATGTGTATGTATATATACGTATGTATGTGTGTCTGTATTCATACAGACATACATATATGGGTCGTTCTCATAAACTGTGTACCACTTGAGGTAGTCTACTTGAAATGCATATTTCAAAGAAACCCATTATTGGAGTGTCAATATTTAGATTTCATCAATTAGGCCAATAATGTGGGAGATATTTTAGATCAAAAGTAAATGTTAAAATTGTGTATTATGTATCTTATTGGGATGGATGTAGCTAAATAAATAGAACATTACATCACTAATTTGTGACATTGTCAACAGCATTGACAATAAAGTGTCACACACTTAATGAAAACCTCTGAACAACAGCACATTTCACTTCAAATGGTCATATACAATGGGTCTTCATTAAGTTGAAGACATTTATTTCTTAATAAATTATAAAAATTATGAAATAGTTAACCTTTTCTGGAGTCATTAACATTGTAACATTTCGTTTCCACTTGCAAGTACTATGAAACTCTGTATCAAACACTGAGTACAGATACAGTACAGGAACTATTTTCACCATTTGAACTATTTTCACCATTTGACACTCTATGCATTGACCCAGTTATGGTATAGTTAAAGATAAATCCTGAGAATTCCCCATAACATTGAAATTTGAGCCTAACATTGGTGTAAAATTGTTGACATACTGTTGTTACCTTGCTAATAATAGTAATATGTTTCTGGTTTTCTCTTTAATCATCACAAATAAGACAAAACGATAGGAATGAGGTTTCAAATTATTATTACTACTTTTTATAAAGCAAGTGGCATGTGACATGTCCGAAAATGTCAAGCTTTTTGTGGAAAATATTTGATTTTGGAGTCAGATTGGTTTCCATGCTATACTGCTATTTATTGGATGTGAGCATCATTTGACCTACTTAAAAATGTCAGAATATTTTCAATTATTCAGATGCAAAAGGACATACACATTGAGGAAACTTGTATATAGGGGGTTGGGGGAGGGGGGGGGGGGGAGCTGGAAAAGGGTGTCATGGCGTGTTCGGGTTCTGCTATCAAAGCCAATATTGTGCTTGTGATGAAGTAAGTATCCTAAATCTGCCATTTAAAGTTGCATAGTCTGGTGGTTTTGTTTTTCTGAAAATGTTCTGAGATAAATATATTAAATTGATTGTTATGATGTACCTTATTTTAATTTGAAGTAACTTTTATTTTCAAAGGCTAAGTTTTGAGATATTTGAAGTTCTAGTATGTAAAATGTGTTTTGGCAAGCATGCCGAAACTCTGGCACCATAGGCTTAAAGTTGCATAGTCCGATGATAACATCAAATTTTAAAAACCAAAACACTTATATAGACATAATTCTACATATTCAACTTTGATACACGTTTTGCTGCATAAAAGGTCGTAATAAGTCAATTTAATAGAACCTGTTACTACTGAAGTCTATGGTGCCAGAGTTTTGGCAGGCTTGCCAAAATTAATGCAGTATGTTTTGATGTCAAATATCTCCAAAGTTAGCCATTTAAAATATAAATGACTTCAAACTAAACTAATATAGACTATAATGATTAGCATAATGTATTTATCTCAGGAAATGTCAGAAATTCAAAAGCATCGGACTATGCAACTTTAAGCAGTAACAGGTTCTACTAAATCGCCCCAGTATTCGCTTACATGTGGCAACAAATGCTTATCGTATCTGTATCGGTATTTAAGTTAGATATCTAGAATGAATTCTAGATAAGTAATTAGATTTTGTTTAAATGTTGATGCTTCATCGGACTATACAACTATAAAACTAAAAGATGGATTTGTTCTATCTTATATATTTGAGTAATATTTGACATCCAATAGCTGATGATAAAAATCAATGTGCTCTAGAGGCGTCGTTAAATAAAACAAACTTTTAATTTGAGTAATTCCACAAATGCAGTCAATGCTCATTAATTTGAACTATTTTGTTTGCAGTGCCTAATATCCAATCAAAGAGATTGTCGGATAAACATTTTTTAAGAATAGGAGGTAAAAATGAATGGTGGAAATCTGTTTGTCAGATCGTGAGATTTGCATATTAAGCCAGGTCGCTGATTGACTGGACTTAAAGCATATAATGGCACCTCTAAATAATGACACCTAATACTATTAGTAATAGTAGCCACACCACAGGGTATGCAGGTATTGCAATGCCTCAGGGAGTTTGACGCCCCTGCCCTGCAGAGTTGTAAACCACTGCCTTGTGGTACAGGTTCTTGACAGAATCGAAGGCTAAGGGAGCAAACCCTGAACAGAAAACCATGTCACTGTGGCAGCATCAAGGGCAGTTGATGTATGGAACTCCCAACATCTCCCGGCCAGCAACTGCAGGGACAAATAGCTTTGCGCTTGTCTGGACATGTTCTTGCCGGTGTGAAACCTCTATTTGCTCCCCGAGAGAGTGCCGCTGGTAATTTGCAAAAGCCAGCAGCACTTCAACACTTTTGCAGGCAGCTTTCATGAAATGTACAACCGCACAATACCATCAAGAAACCTGAAGCTGAGAGACATTAAAACCGACTCATGGACATCACTCTGACAGCAGAGAGCTAAATGGAGAGCGGCAGTCAAGTAATGAAAGCAGTCTTTGTCACATCGCGACCGACAGCATGATGATGATGATGATGATGATGTATATAGGACTTTGACAGCATTTTGATTTTGTGGTACTGATGTCACAGTATTGGTACACAACTTCTGAGAATGACCCATATATATATATATTTATACATATAATATATTATATATATATAGTATAGTATATATATAATACTATATACTGACACTCATGACTATATACAAAGACCCTATAAGACAAAGACGGCTCACTCGGCCTGTACTGTGTAATCAAAATGATCAAACCCCGACTTGGTGCACTGGCTGTTCTCTTCGTTAAACAGGTGCTATATTATATGCATAAATGTATATATGAATGTGAAAGATGTGTGATGATGGCGATGCTGATGATGATGCTGATGATGATGTGTATTTCTTCATAACAATTTCAAATTGATGTGTATTCATATACTTACCTATCTCATGTATAATATAACACCAACCAGCAGTCGTGCTGATCAAACCCACCAAAAGGTGGCACTGCAAAATTTATATTACCATGGGAGAGATAGGGAGTGAGCCGTCTTAGTATTATATGGTCTTTGCTATATATGTACTCCTCCAGAGAGAGTGGCGGTTAGGGCCGGTAGTGAGGCCACCATCGGGCAGAGGGGGAGGCAATATACAGAATGTGTACAATAATAATGTAGACAATAAATTCCCCTTCACAACTTTATACTCGCATAATTCGTTATACATCACGTGTGTATAATATATATCCTATATATATATAATCCAAGGCAAAGTAACATCAGCTTATTGACAGAATAATAATAGGTGCGTCTACGTACATGTTTCACAAATAGCAATATAATACACCGATGATATAAAACTGCTATGTATATGTGTATGCATATATGTATATGTGTATATGTATATATGTATGTGTGTTTTATATATACAGACATATGCATGCAATATATATAATACAAGGCAAACAACCATCAAACAAAGGCCAAACAACCATCAAACAAGTAGACTCAATTTTCATATTACGTATGGGAAAATTACCCCTTATTTCTGAAGCACTTTTTTTGTTATTTTTTTGTCTGGGTCTTACGTCCTAGCAACATCTATGATTATATCAGCATGGGTACCGACTTGCAACAGTGCGCACTCATGACAACTTTATAGTGCTGCCCCACTGAGAGACCAGGCTGCCTGCATCATGACTCGATATCCCATGCAGTCACATTATCTGGATACTGTGCTAACCAGCCCTCGTCCTATCCTAATAATGTGAAGCACCAGGCTAGGAAGTGACAAGTATACATTTTATAAGTCATTGTCTTGACTCGACTGGGATTCGAACTTCCGACCTTCCGCACGGAAACTTGCACTGTACCGATTTGACCACCACGTCTGGTTTCTGACGTACTAACTTACTGTAACTTGACAGATATGACCACAATACAGAGACAGCATTAACATAGTTAGTGCACTAATTATTAGAAGGCTCCGACAACCACAACTGGTGGAGTTATGCTATAATTCGCTGCACTCGGCAACAGGCAGAAAGAAGGAAAGAGACAGACATGGTTTCTGAAGATTTAATAACAAAACAAGTCGGGACCGTTAGAGGTCTATCGTGATCAAGTAGGCGACAGGGGCCAGGATCATGCGCTGACTGGGATGCGCAACCAGGAACAGTTCATGACACAGGAATGAATCAACGTGGAGATCAGTGCTCACCCCTCTAGAAGAAAGGGTGGGAGGGTGGGGAAATCGGAGTGTTCAGAGCAGAGCCAGTGAGCCAAGTGAGACTGAAGCGGAAATGGGTGCACCAGGAAAGCTAAGAATAAACTGCCTCGTGCGCAAATTACCCATGTTAGCCTCGGCCAACATGCACAATCAGAACTGCTTAATTGCACAGACAAAACAAAATCACATTAAAACAATTTATACGAAATATGGGGGGATTTCTTTTGCATCAATTCCCGACTCCTGGTTTAAGTAGTTTAGTCCGATAGTTTGACTTTCTCTTATTTTTATTAGATAAATATATTAAACTGATTGTTATAATCTACCTAGCTTTAATTCGAAGTAAGTTTTATTTTAAATGGATAACTTTAAACATATTTGAAGTGCAAACATGTCAAATTAGTTTTGGCAAGCATGCCAGAACTCTGACACCATGGGCTTCAGCAGTAACAGGTTCTAACTCCTATTAAATTGCCTCATTATCCCCTTCTGTGTGCAAACAGATGCTTAATAAGTGCATCAATATCTAAGTAATGCCAGATACACACCTAGCGTTTATCCGCACCCACCTACCGTTTACGATCTAAAACTGCCCATTTCGCGCACACAAATCGCTAGGTGTGCGCTCCCCGCGCACACCTAGCGATTGCGATTTGCGACTAAAAACTCAGTTTTAGGGCTAAAATGGGCCGATTATGATTGCGATTCGCGATTCGAAAAATGAATCGGCCCATTTTCAGTTTTGAGCGGGTCGGGTCGAGTCGCGAGTTTTAGTGCGTGAATCGTATATGGTAGGTGTGTACTTGGCATTAGATATGTAGATTCAAATCTAGATAATTGTTTTGCTTTCGACAATGTGATGCTCCATCGGATTATGGAACTTTAAGGTAAGCACGAGAACGGAGGTGAGGTGTGGAGGGGGAAGTTAAGGCCAATTAAGTAATGAAGGAATACTGGAGACTAACAATGGTGGGGCTATATATAATAAACAAATACACTAAAACCTCTTTAAATCAACCGACCTTGGGATCGACTTAAAGTGGTCCATTTAGGGAGGTCGTCGCCTTAGGGAGTTAGAATATTGTTAGAATGGTATTGCTGGGACCCAAATAAAGCGATCGATATATGGGAGTGGTCAATGCATATGGATTATTTGCTGTACAGACCACAGCCCACAATTGTATCTCAATCTCATGCTGAAATCTGCTCCCCAATCCTGATACACCCATATATGTTTCCAGGATGCAAAACCCCAACAACCCCCCCCCCCCCATACACACACAAAAGCTGACTTTAAAGTTACATCATCAAATAGTTTTGAGTTTCTGCATTATTCTTTTAGATAAATACTGTAGGTTGATCATTAAAAGTGGAGCAGCACTGTTAAGTCACCATGAGTGAGCACTGTCACAAATCGATACCCGTCCTCATATGACCTTATATGTTGCCAGGATGTAAGCCTCCAACAAACAAATAAGCATAGCGGGAGAGCAACAGTCAGAGGTCACGTGGCCGGAAGTGGGAGACGCATTGGTTCCGGTCGGCTGGCGTTGACCTTGTTGCTAGGGAGACCCGGATAGCAGGAAGGTAGTACTTGTTCTCCCAGGGATTCAGTTCTGTGATGCCACTTGGTGTTGTTAGCAAATTTAGGAATTCATGACCATCTGTGGATGTTCACATGAAAGTCTCAAAGCGACGAGACCTTAGTGAAGCTAAATTCCAGGAAATGTTCAAAACTATATAACGGGATGAAAGAATCAAGCTTTCGGATCCAAAATATTTACTTAGATTTGATCAATCAGGAACTGAAACACTCATTAAACAGGTATTGCTTCATAGTCAATTTAATAGAAGCTGCTGCTGCTGAAGCCTATGATTTCCAGCATTTCGATCTCAACACCAAAACGCCAATTTAATTATGTGCGCTTTCCCTTCAAATATATCAATGGTTGCCATTTATAATAAAGATTACTTCGAATTAAAATAAAATAGATTATAATAACCGACCTAATATGTTGTTAACAAAGATATATGGCAGAAACTAAAAGTCGGACTATGTAATTATCAATGAGTGCTCCAGCGTCGGTCACGGTGGAAATGCAGGCTAAATCTGGGTAAGTATTTTGGCTACGAAAATGATATGCTTTCATCCGATTATGCAGCTTTAAATGTATGACAGCTACCCGTGGTGGCGCGTGTGTGAGTGAGTGTGTGTGTGAGTGTGTGTGTGTGGGTGGGTGTGACCGGGGGTGTGGGTATATGACAGTTCCCCCTGGTGGTGCTTGTGTGAGTGAGTGTGTGTGTGAGTGTGTGTGTGTGGATGTGACCTGGGGTGTGGGTGTATGACAGTTCCCCCTGGTGGTGCTTGTGTGAGTGAGTGTGTGTGTGAGTGTCTGTGTGTGGGTGTGACCGGGGGTGTGGGTATACGACAGTTCCCCCTGCTGGTGCTTGTGTGAGTGAGTGAGTGTGTATGTGAGTGTGTGTGGGTGGGTGTGACCGGGGGTGTGGGTATATGACAGTTCCCCCTGGTGGTGCTTGTGTGAGTGAGTGTGTGTGGGTGTGACCGGGGGTGTGGGTATCTGACAGTTCCCCCTGGTGGTGCTTGTGTGAGTGAGTGAGTGTGTGTGTGTGTTTGTGGGTGCGTGTGACCGGGGGTGTGGGTGTATGACAGTTCCCCCTGGTGGTGCGTGTGTGAGAGTGAGAGAGTGAGTGAGTGTGAGTGTGTCTTTGTGTGTGGGTGCGTGTGATCGGGGTGTGGGTGTATGACAGTTCCCCCTGGTGGTGCGTGTGCGAGTGAGTGAGTGAGTGTGAGTGTGTCTGGGTGTGTGGGTGGGTGTGACCGGGGGTGTGGGTGTATGACAGTTCCCCCTGGTGGAGCGCGTGTGAGTGTGTGTGTGTGTGAGTGTGGCCGGGGGTGTGGGTGTTGCGCAGACTAGCATGACCATGGTACACAGACAGATCTACGCATTGTGTGCGCGCGCACCCCCACACACACGCGCACACTCACTCACACACTGATACAAACATGCCGCCCAACCGGCAACCATTACCTGCAAACTGGAATATAATAGTGCAACGCCCGTAACCACGTAAACGCCAACAACCTCTGAGTGCTTGATTAGATGGCAAGAGCTTTGCACCCGATGGGCGCCACGTACCAACAAATCAACAACTTCACAAACAAATTACCATATATCATAATTTTGCTGTTAAAAAAATACACCTTCATTAAAACACTGACTTTGTTATGTGTGCATTGTGTCAATTGTACTTTCTGAACAAATACACACAATTCATCAACTCTGCTGTGACAGAATTCAATTACTCTGTTGTAACAGGGTGGTGTGACACACACAATTCAGATACTCTGCTGGGAGTATGTAATAGGGTGACACACACAATTCAGATACTCTGCTGGGAGTATGTACTAATAGGGTGACACACACAATTCAGATACTCTGCTGGGAGTATGTACTAATAGGGTGACACGCACAATTCAGATACTCTGCTGGGAGTATGTAATAGGGTGACACACACAATTCAGATACTCTGCTGGGAGTATGTAATAGGGTGACACACACAATTCAGATACTCTGCTGGGAGTATGTACTAATAGGGTGACACACACAATTCAGATACTCTGCTGGGAGTATGTAATAGGGTGACACACACAATTCAGATACTCTGCTGGGAGTATGTAATAGGGTGACACACACAATACAGATACTCTGCTGGGAGGATGTACTAATAGGGTGACACGCACAATTCAGATACTCTGCTGGGAGTATGTAATAGGGTGACACACACAATTCAGATACTCTGCTGGGAGTATGTAATAGGGTGACACACACAATTCAGATACTCTGCTGGGAGTATGTAATAGGGTGACACACACAATTCAGATACTCTGCTGGGAGTATGTAATAGGGTGACACACACAATTCAGGTACTCTGCTGGGAGTATGTAATATGGTGACACACACAATTCAGGTACTCTGCTGGGAGTATGTAATAGGGTGACACACACAATTCAGGTACTCTGCTGGGAGTATGTAATAGGGTGACACGCACAATTCAGATACTGTGGTGTAATAGGGGGAGACATACGTAATTCAGACACTCTTCTGTGACAGGGTGACACACATACTACAGATATTCTGTTGTGACAGGGCGACCATACATGCTCCATCCAGCATATATGATGTCAATATAGTGACAAGCGCCTCGGTCCTGTTAGTGCCAGTTGACTGTGACAGTAAAGGAGGACAACAGCTAAGGCTGGTAGATCAGGGCTTTGCATCGGTCCGATGGGCACCGGCCTATGGTAGTAGCACACATTCATAGCAGCTTTATTGTGTTGTGTCCAATGGGGTACCATACCACTGGTAGCTAGATATTATCCTGACACGGACCCAACCAGACCTTGCCCTGTCACTATCCACAGTACAACCGTCCAGCAGGTTGTTTGCGGATGGCTTCTTGAAGAATAGACTATTTTCACCATTAGACTGTTTGTCGATAGAAAGCCCGAGACTACACTTTTACTGACAAGTCTAAATTTGGTATGTGTTGGCTCTGACTTGGGTGGGGGATTGATGCCGCCACCTCCCGTGTGGGACCGGGTGCTCTATCAACTCAGCTTGTCAGTCAGTCCAGTCGGACAGTTAGTGAAAGGCTTAATGCCGCAGTCAGTCAGTCGGATGGGCGGAAAGTGGGGCCGGTGAGGGGCTGGTGCGGGGCCGACGAGGGGCCACCGAGGGGTCGGCGCGGGTCTAATGGTGCCCCATCAGGGTAGCACAAACCAACAATTTCAGGGTCGCCGGGAACAGCTGAAATTATACATTTTAGAGACGCGACTGACTTCTGCTGTCGGCGGAGCGTCCCGCCCGTTAACAACCTGCACGTGGTGCGTCGGCGTCCCGGAAACACGTGACCGCAGCCATTTATGGTGGCAGCGCAAAATGGCCGTTGCCAACAAGGCAATGGGTGGTTTTTGTGTGTGTTTTATTTTGTGGCTTTTTTTTATTGTTAAAAGAAATTGCATTGTAAAAGAAGGCAAAAGTGGCATGCGGTGGTTTGGGAGAGGAGTTGTTTGCAGTTGTTTATTTGTTCTTTATTGTCAAAACTTGTAATACAGTGGGACAAATTGACCAAACCAAAATAGACAATAATACAGGGGCAGAGCTTGCGGGTTTTTTCAGGTGGTACGCAGATGGAATAAATCAGTTATTGAATTAAAACGCGTTGGAATAAAAACCTCTAAGATATGTATCACTTTAAACAAAATATATATTTATTATTTATGTTTATATGGTTTTTATTCCTGATTCTGACCAATATTTGAAAGCTAAAGATGCCTAGTCCGAAGAAAGCATCACATTCTCAAAAACCACACACACACATGCACACCCACATGCATGCGCACCACACCACACGGCCAGTCACATAAAAGTTGCATAGTCCGATGGTTTTGAATTTCTGTATTTTTTCTGAGATAAATATATAGATCGATCACTACTCTCTACTTTACATTAGTTCAAAGTTACTTTTATTTTAAATGGTAAACTTTTGAGATATTTTGAGTGCAAACATGGAAAATTAGTTTTGGCAAGCTTGCCAAAACTCTGACACCATAGACTTCTACAGGGACATGTTCTGTTAAATTGACTCAGTATTACCTTCTAGATTGGTTGGTTGGTTGGTGGTTGCTTTACGCCGTGTCGGCAGCATAGGCCATATTCACGGCGAGAAATGTTTGTTTTTGTTCAAACCATCGCTTTTACATGTAAAAGCATACAATCAATTTTGTGTCAATGGACACTCATGAATTTTGTAAACTCACACTCATATAGCTAAATAAAAGTCTAAATGATAGTATTATTCACTGATGAAATTTGTTTAAAAACTTATATGAGTTGGTACAAACCAGCTGCCCTCAAAAAGGCTAAAATCTTCTCTTGTTTTACTTTAGTAAAAAGGTCTTGCATGTTGTTTGCAGTGTAAAATTGTTGGCGCAGGGCCATGAAATCCACACAGTTTAATAAAATGTGTTTTAATGTCAGTGGGGACTGACATCCAATGCATTCAGGGGGAGGCTCCCCCTTGAACTTCTAGAAGTTCTACACAGAAACAAATGCTTAATAACTGCATCAGTATCTAAGTTAGATATGTAAAATCAAATCTACCTGATGCTGAACTAACCAGTCATTGCCCTCTCCCAATAATGCCAAGCGCCAGGCTAGGTAGCAAGACATTTTGTTAATGTTAGCATTGGTTTGACTCAGCTGGGATTCGAAAGCTCAACCTTGCACACGGGAAGCCAGTGCTCTACTGATTCAGCCACCGCGTCCGGTACCCAACATCAGAGAAGAATTGCTGGATGTTATTTTTGTTCGCTTCAACTTTTCAAGTTGATGTAAGTACAGTACAGCATGTACTGGGGTACATTTAGTGTGTCACCTTCCTTGTGGCGTCGTGCTCACCATATGATTTCCAGAGTAGAGTTAATTGGGGGTGGGGGCTGGGGGGTGGATGTGTGTGGGGGTATAAAGCTGAGATTCCTTACACATGGTATGCGGTATGCGGTATGCGAATGCGAATGCGAATGCGGCAAAAAATCGAAACGCCTTGAAGTCAATGGGCTGCAACCCTTACACGCGGTATGCGAATGTGAATGCGAATGCGAATGCGACAACTCGATCGGTCCCTGTAGCGATCGGTGCGTCATGCGTCATGCGGCATGCGGCGCGGGGGTGCGAATAGAAAAGCATCAGTCGCATTTGTCCATTGATATAAGGCTGGAGGAGGCGACTGATAATTACGGACAGCCGGGACAAGGTGGTGCGAATAGAAAAGCATCAGTCGCATTTGTCCATTGATATAAGGCTGGAGGAGGCGACTGATAATTATGGACAGCCGGTCTTCATGAGAAATATGAAAAATGGGACGGTGCAAACATGTAGGTTTATGCAGCGGACCTGTTAGGAAGCAGTCTTCAAGGTGGTGTGAACAGAAAAGCATCAGTCGCATTTGTCCATTGATATAAGGCTGGAGGAGGCGACTGATAATTACGGACAGCCGGTGCAAACATGTAGGTTTATGCGGCGGACCTGGTAGGAAGCAGTCTTCATATTTGGGACGGTCCTAACATCCCTCGAGGAGGCGACTGATAATCAGATTTAAACCCTGTAACTACACCAGCAAAGGGTAGCCCCCAGTCTTTAGCCCTGTATCTACACGCATAACGCAAATATAGCCAATGGGACAGTCCTAACATGGCTCAGTTTAGCTTGCTCCGAGGGATGTTAGGACCATCCCAGATTTTGTTGACCGAAAAGGACGGTCCTAACATGGCTCAGTTTAGGATGTTAGGACCGTCCCAATCGGTCATATAGAGTGCAGTAAGGAGTATACTTGTTTATTTTTATTTATTAAATAAAGCCAGTCGTGTGCTGCATGCCGCATACCGCGTGTAAGGAATCATGCCATTCGCATACCGCATGCCGCATGCCGCATGCCGCATGCCGCTTACTGCGTGTAAGGAATCCTAGCTTTAGGGGGTAGAGGATGCTAGCCATTTCCCGCAGTGTTACGGCGAGTGTGACATTTTATGGCTGTTCCGGCCGCTTGCCTGTGGCGGGTGTTATTTAGGAGAATGCCCCAAATTGTGCATAATGCAGCCATCTGGCAGTGACTGGGTAATAACATTGCCATAACTCTAAGACCACCTCACTGATGTGTGGTGTACACACTTTGCCATAACTCTAAGACCACCTCACCGATGTGTGGCATACACACTTTGCCATAACTCCAAGACCACCTCACTGATGTGTGGCATACACACATTGCCATAACTCTAAGACCACCTCACCAATGTGTGGTGTACACACATTGCCATAACTCCAAGACCACCTCACTGATGTGTGGTGTACACACTTTGCCATAACTCTACCACCAGACCAACCTCAACTTGATGTGTGGCATACACACATTGCCATAACTCTAAGACCACCTCACTGATGTGTGGTGTACACACATTGCCATAACTCCAAGACCACCTCACTGATGTGTGGTGTACACACATTGCCATAACTCTAAGACCACCTCACTGATGTGTGGTGTACACACATTGCCATAACTCTAAGACCACCTCACTGATGTGTGGTGTACACACATTGCCATAACTCTAAGACCACCTCACTGATGTGTGGTGTACACACATTGCCATAACTCTAAGACCACTTCACCGATGTGTGGTGTACACACTTTGCCATAACTCCAAGACCACCTCACCGATGTGTGGCATACACACATTGCCATAACTCTAAGACCACCTCACTGATGTGTGGTGTACACACTTTGCCATAAATCCAAGACCACCTCACCGATGTGTGGTGTACACACTTTGCCATAACTCCAAGACCACCTCACCGATGTGTGGCATACACACATTGCCATAACTCCAAGACCACCTCACTGATGTGTGGTGTACACATATTGCTATAACTCCAAGACCACCTCACCGATGTGTGGCATACACACATTGCCATAACTCTAAGACCACCTCACCAATGTGTGGCATACACACATTACCATAACTCCAAGACCACCTCACTGATGTGTGGTGTACACACATTGCCATAACTCTAAGACCACCTCACCAATGTGTGGCATACACACATTGCCATAACTCCAATACTACCTCACTGATTGTGTGGTGTAAACACATTGCCATAACTCTAAGACCACTTCACCAATGTGTGGCATACACACGTTGCCATAACTCCAAGACTACCTCACTGATTGTGTGGTGTAAACACATTGACATAACTCTAAGACCACTTCACCAATGTGTGGCATACACACATTGCCATAACTCCAAGACCACCTCGCTGATGTGTGGCATATACACATTGCCATAACTCCAAGACCACCTCACCGATGTGTGGCATATACACATTGCCATAACTCCAAGACCACCTCACCGATGTGTGGTGTACTCACATTGCCATAACTCCAAGACCACCTCACCAATGTGTGGCATACACACATTGCCATAACTACAAGACCACCTCACCAATGTGTGGCATACACACATTGCCATAACTCCAATACCACCTCACCAATGTGTGGCATACACACATTGCCATAACTCCAATACCACCTCACCAATGTGTGGCATACACACATTGCCATAACTACAAGACCACCTCACCGATGTGTCACTTGCTATCCGGACCGCACTTCATCCACACCTCTCTCTATCTCCTCTCCAATGGTCTTGCTCCTCCTTGATATGTCTGAAAAGAGCTCCAGGAGGGGGAGCCCGCCAGCATTTCACTTTCTATTCTTACTCTGTCCATGTCTTTGGGGCCCTTTACCTTTATGTTTCTCACTTTGTTCTCGCTGCTGGAACCACCGTTGGACCCATCTTTACCCGCCCTTCCTCAAAACCCTTGCTCGTGTCTGCTGGATGGATACAAGTGCTGTGCTACTGCCAGACCGGAGTGATCTGGACCGCCCCAACGACTCATCATTTAATTGTTGTAAAGACATCTCCCAGCTTCTACAACCGTCCCACCAGAAGATTATTCTTCAACCAAAGATTGGGCCGATTTATCGGAGCCTCTCTATAATGTTGCAGTTCTGCAACCAGTAACCATCATAAGGTTACCAACAACCCAGAAGTCAAGCCGATGTGTGGTGTACACACATTGCCATAACTCCAATACCACCTCACTGATGTGTGGTGTACACACATTGCCATAACTCCAAGACCACCTCACCAATGTGTGGCATACACAATTGCCATAACTCCAAGACCACCTCACCGATGTGTGGCATACACACATTGCCATAACTCCAAGACCACCTCACCGATGTGTGGCATACACACATTGCACATAACTCCAAGACCATTTCACCGATGTGTGGCGTACACACATTGCCCTAACTCCATCTTCTATCACTGGCACATCAATCATGTATAGACAAGAAGTACATAACGCCATGCCATTGTAAACCCGGGAAGGGGGGTCGGGGGGAGTATATATATATACAAGTGTTTCGATGGGTAGAGTATCCCTGATTATTTCTTGTCACGTTTTGTTTTATTGGTTTGTTTGTATTTGTGATAACTATGTTTATTTGTGGGAGTATACCCGCTTTGGGTGATACTTTGTACATTTATGTGAATTTTGCCTGGAATAGATGGAGAATAATGCCGGTTTTACAAAGATCCGAGCTTCAGATAGGAGTGGGACACATGGACTCGATGGAGATGGAAGCAGCAATCCCGGAACCAATAATCTTTACTTAAAATTGCATAGTCTGGAACCTGCAATCCTTGCTTAGAATCGCATAGTCCGGAACCAGCAATCTTTACTTAAAATCGCATAGTCTGGAACCAGTAGTCGTTATTTAAAATTGCATAGTCTGGAACCTGCAATCCTTACTTAGAATCGCATAGTCCGGAACCAGCAATCTTCACTTAAAATTGCATAGTCCAGAACCAGTAGTCATTATTTAAAATTGCATAGTCCGGAACCAGCAATCCTTACTTAGAATCGCATAGTCCGGAACCAGCAATCTTCACTTAAAATTGTATAGTCCAGAACCAGTAGTCATTACTTAAAATTGCATAGTCTGGAACCTGCAATCCTTGCTTAGAATCGCATAGTCTGGAACCAGCAATCTTCACTTAAAATTGCATAGTCCAGAACCAGTAGTCATTATTTAAAATTGCATAGTCTGGAACCTGCAATCCTTACTTAGAATCGCATAGTCCGGAACCAGCAATCTTCACTTAAAATCGCATAGTCTGGAACCAGCATCCTTTACTTAGAATTGCCTAGTCCGGAACAAGCATTCTTTACTTAAAATTGTACAAGCCGATGGTTATGAGTTTCTGCCAACTGAGATAAATACATAATGGTGATTGTTATAATTTATCTTACTTTACTTTGAAGTACCTTTAACCTGAAATGGTTAACCTAGGAGATATCTGAAGTAAAAACATCCGAAAATAATGTTGGCAAGCACATCAAAACTCTGACACCGTAGCCTTCAGCAGGAACATGTTCTATTAAATTGGCTGCGTAACCTATTCTAGGCAACAACAAATGCAAGTCAGTGCATCAGTGTCTAAGTTGAATGTGTAGGATCAAATCTAGGTAGGTATTTTGCTTTTGTAAATGTGATCCTACCATCCTACTAGGCAGTTTTACATTAACTACATAGTCCGATAAAAGTATTGTCATGGGGGTGATGAAAATGGGATATATTGCGCCTAGAGCGGGACTCGAACCCACATCTCTTTGCATTCCGGGCCAGTGTTCTAACCATTACACCACCTAGGCTCCCTGATATCAACACACTACCCACGCCTACCTGTCTATGCGGCTCCTTGCCTGAGAGGTCAGTGCAGACCACTACACTCGTCCCCCTGGAATTGTAAGTCTTGTAATGCTTACAATTACATACATGCAGGCAATGCAACACACTTACATACACAGGGTAGGTTCAACAACTATCCAGCGCATAGCTTGTATAGGATCCTGGTCACAGCACCAGTGTCATGGGGGTGATGAAAATGGGATATATTGCACCTAGAGCGGGACTCGAACCCACATCTCTTTGCATTCTGGGCCAGTGTGCTAACCATTGCACAACCTAGGCTCCCTGATATCAACACACTACCCATGCCTACCTGTCTATGCGGCTCCTTGCCTGAGAGGTCAGTGTAGACCACTACACTATCAAATTTTCAAAAGCAAAACACTTATCTAGATTTGAACCTACATGTCCTACTTCGATCCGAATGCACTTATTAAGCAGTTTGTGCTACGTATTATTACACCCTGAATCAGTTCAATAGAACGCGGTTACTGATAAAGTCTGTATCGTCATAGTTTTGACAAGCAAGCCGAAATTAATTTAACATGTTTACATTTAAAATATCTCCTAAGTTAGGCACCTTAAAGCAACGGTACTTAAAATTAAAGTAATGTAGGTTATAACAATCAACCTAAAAAATGACAGAACTTTAAAATCATCGGACTAGGCAACTTTAAAATAAAAGGTACATCAAATTACAATAAAGTAGATAATGACAATCAATATTATCTATTTATCTCAGAAAATTGCAGAAAGCACCGCACTTTTTAACTTTAAATACATGATTACAAACATTGGCTCCCTATTTACCTTGTTAGTCTGTTCATTCACCAACACAAGGGGTAGTGTTGGAGAGGCATCCTGGGTAATTACCAGACTGTCATACTCTACTCTGAAAGCCTGGCGTCTTCCTCGTTTCACTATAGGTTGTCATCGGGGAGAGGACACCCTTGGCCTATTGTCATCTGGCCATGCAAATGACCGAGACGTCCGTCCCCGTGACAAACAGTGGTGTGATGGCCACATAAGCTATGGTTGCCTGGAGCTGTGAGGTGAGAGTGGCCCTCTCTGCCACTATGAGGTCTTGCACCACTGACAAGTGGTCTGGCGTCTACAGGGAAGAAACAACGGGAATTGATTGCCATCTGTGGCCTTCCCTTTCTTGGAGCACGATATTTACTGCCAAAATCAGTAATGACTGATTTGTGTACATTTTCAAACTAGCGCAAATTGACAAATAAAGTTT
This sequence comes from Branchipolynoe longqiensis, assembly GCA_030323885.1. NCBI lineage: Eukaryota > Metazoa > Annelida > Polychaeta > Phyllodocida > Polynoidae > Branchipolynoe > Branchipolynoe longqiensis. Next base: position 60,001,217 of record CM059190.1, on the reverse strand, counting down.
GTTTTATTCAACGATGCCTCAAGAGCGCATTGATTGTTATCATTGGCTATTGGACGTCAAACATATGGTCATTCTGACATATTTCTTTGGAGGAAACTAGGTGCCGCCACATAGGCTAGGCCTACTCTTTCCGATAAGCAGCAAGGGGTATTCTATATGCATTTTCCTACAGATAGGACACCACATACCACATCCTTTGGGGAACCAATGGATGGAACAAAAAATAACACAAACTGCCGCGAAAATTGAATGTAGGCCTATTGATTGCTGCCAAAAGTTGAATCTCCTCATTTGTATCAAATGTCAAGGAGGTATCTGATTTTCCTTCAACAAATGTGTTGGTACATGGATGATGCGTAGCCTAGGTGGCTGCTGATGCTGTTTTCTCCACGGTAAACATCATATTTTCACATTTCTTCTTTTCTTCGTTCATTTATGCCTGTACTTCCATGTTTGTTTCTCTTCAAAATGAGATGGTGATGCCCTTGACACGTCATGAAGTTTCACACACCTCACTTGATCAATGCCATCAGTTTATAAGTGTCAAAGTATCCTTCTACTAAATTCTAGTGGATTGCTTGTTCTGAAGCATCCACTATCATCATTATTAAGTATTGTTATTATTAATTAGAAAAGCCTTTATTTTGGATTAATTACTTAACTTAAGATTCACTGGAACTATTTTGTTCTCCATTTAAAGGCCCTGTCACACTACAATGTTTCTCACCGGCGCGCCGGCAATGCGCAAAATATTTGCAACCCATCGACACACGTCCAACTCTTCGGCGCTTTGGGAGAAAGTTTGACGGGTCACAGCATGTTAGTAGCGTGCTATGAGCGCATGGCCAACGCGTTTCAACGTGCGGCGGAACAACACGTCAACGTCCCGCCAGCGGGTTCCCAGCGTGCCATCGACGTGTTGTCGGCACGCTGTCGGCGCGCTGTCAGCGCATTGATAGCGCGTTGGTGTCGTGTTAGTACCGTGTCAACGCATACATACCCGCCAGCATCACATTAGGACACGCCCGCAGCGCGTCCACACCGCGTGGCCAACGTGTCCAGGCATGCCGGCAACACGTCCAACGCGCCGAGAAACGCTGGAACAACGCCAAAATTGCGCTGACTACCCGTCAATCGGACGTGACGGACGCGCCGACGGAACAGTCGCAATTTTGGGGAAAAAAAGCCAATGTTAACCGACGTTGATCAACGTCCTGCCAGCGTTCCGCCGGCACGCCGCCAACGGGTGTCGACGTGTTGCTAATGCGTCCGTAATGCGCCCGCCAACACGCTGACGCACGTTGTGGCCCGTCGAAAGTTTTGTGCAAGCACAAAACCTTGACGCGGCCCGACGTGCGCCGACGTGTCCATTCACATGTTGCTATCCCTCAACGTGTACCGACGCGCTGGTAACGCGCCGGTAACGCGCCGGTAACGCGCCGGTAATGTACCGGATGTGTACCGACGGTTTGCCCAAAAATGCAACACGTCACCACGTGTCGAAGTGCGTTCGTGAGAAACGTCATAGTGTGACAGGGCCTTAAACAAACTGGCACGCACAAGTCAATTGTAAAGTAGCTCTTACTCAGAAAATGAACCATTAATGATTAATTTGATGACATGCCAACCTATTAGATTTACTTCTTTGTACTGTAGCTTTAATTTGCCAGAAAAATGCGAAGTTGACTGCATGTATTGATGCGGTGTCTTCCTCCAACTCTATTTCCCGAGACTGTGGAATATTTGACTAGTTCAGGTAGAACTGGATAAACGGCAAAGTGGTACATGTATTGGCCAAATGGTACAATTAGGCCTACCGTTAACACTAAGAGAGGATACAGATGTCGAGCGTTTGTTTGTTTGTTGTAGCTTTACATCCTAGCAACGTCTAAGGTCATATCAGGACGGGTACCGGCTTGGGATAGTGCGCACTGATGGCGACTTTATAGTGCTGCCGCACTGGGAAATCAGGCCACCAGCACCACGACCTGCTATCCCACTCAGTCATATTATCCTGACAGTGAGCGAACCAGTCCTTGCCCTAGTAATGCTGAGCATAGGCTAGGAAGCGACAAGTATATATTTTTAAGTCATTGGTTTTACTCGACCAGGGCTCGAACCCACAAACTCATGGTTTCGGATCCCCCGATCTCCCAAAACAGGGGACGGACACTCAACTCCTTCTGTCACCCCGTCTGGTGATGTGCCAAGTAGATAAGTGTGTGAGTAGGAAAATCTCCCTAATAGATTATAAAGGAATTGTAAATAGTGAGAAATAATGTGGTTGAAGGGGGGTGCGTAGGAGGGGGTCACCCTCCCACAAGGGTTGTCTGCTATATATATATATTTTTTAAAGTGCTACAAAATGGTGCATTCCGGTGCATTTTGACCCAAAATATGCATAATATTAACAAGCTAAGGTAAGATAATTCGTTGGCGGGAAATAACAAAGTAAAAGTGGGAAATTGGGAAATTTGGGTTATTTTTTACTATATTTTCTGGAGATATCCCGTCAAATCGGGAGACTTGGCGCCTCTGAACGGATGATTGGACATATCGGTGGGTAGAGCCTACAGTTCGGCGGAATAGGTTGTGTAGTGTTAAAACCCCGCCCACCAGCCTTGGGGGTGGCCATAGGTAGTGTTGCAACCAGAGGCGCGTACATGTGTTTAGGTAATCACACACGACGCTGTAAGCCGACACTTGGATGCGCTCTGAGCGATAATACATCACCACACAACACCGCCGTGTCCCTGTGCATGTTGTGAATATTTAAACTGCTCCGCGCCGTCGTGTATTGTACACGCACACACCCAGTACAACTAGTCTATGTAATATGTATTTGCGTGTTAAAAAAAAAGAAGTAAATATAGTTTATTGATCGAATAAAGTCCTTTGTCATCGCCGGGTGTAGTAATAGTATACATGTAGACACTTTGAGCTCTGTAGTGCAACTGCATTTATTACTTATTAGGCTGTCCTTATCTCAGCCACTGGTCACGTGATCACATTATGAATGAGCAATTAACATACACACACATGGCCATGGCACTGGTCTTCCGGGAATGTGACAAGGCAGTTATTTACAATACATGTTTGTATATGTATGTATATGTATGTATATGTAGTCTGCTATTGTCATCAGAGGCTTTGTTGGGGTCTAACAATCCTAACAACTTCATGTCATATCAAGATGAGTACCCACTGAGGTGCATTATCACGACACCGAGCAAATCAGTCCTTGCATTATCTTAGTATTAATACCGAATGCCATGCTAGGTAGTGAAAAGTATCAGTTTGATCATTTATTGGTTTGACTCTGTCAATGTTCGCACCTACAGCCTTCCACACAGGAAACCAATAAGTGCTCCTACTAATTCGACCATCGCATCCGGGATGTATTCTATGTAGCAAGTAGTAAAGCATGTAGTTGCTTGTATGTGTGCTAAGTAGTCTCACTTGGTTTGGTCACTCCTTCTTATAGGAATCAAAAGATATGACAACACAAGACAAGAGTAGACAAAACCAACACCATAGCCAACTAGAACAACCATGCAATAGGTTAAATATAGTCATCTTCCTACTAACCTAGACCTGAAATATATTGATGCATGTCAAGGTGGTGAACATATTAATTAATATGCAGTTTGTTATGCTATTAACATGTAGATTCTTATGCTATTAACATGCAAGTTGTTGAGCTATTAATGTGCCTTGATTTCATATAAATACTGATGCAAGGTTATAGTCCTATTTATCATACCCGAAGAACGTGGTACTAGTAGTACAGGTGGCACATGCCTGGGGCCCTGCATTTTCATGGGCCATACACTAGATAGTTGCAAGCTATCAATTAATACCTACACGGTACAACTAAGAATGTGTTAATACTATTACTGAAATATCTGATCCATTTGTCATATTATTTGGCTGTAGGTCCCTATTAGTTCAGCGGTTAAGGGCCACATATTGGAAGAATCATGCAAAATTTGACTAACGCATGAAAATTGGCGTATATTTAGGTCAACATGTGTAGATTCATATAAGTATATGTACCCATTGCCATCACCATGGTAACTGGCCGCCATCTTGACTTTCAAAATGGCTCCCCTCAAAATAAAATATTTGTCATATGTCGGCTCTAAAGTAATGTAGAAACATGATGTTGATGTCTAACGTAACAGTTTTAGGGTCAAAGAATCCCTGTATGTGATAATCAATATGCTCATATGCATATACACAGAATGAATTACTTTACTATGCTAATAACAGATTCATGTGTATTAATTGTCATGTGCATTTGCTTAATTTAGGGCCATTTAGAACTTATGCTACAAACGCTGCACTCGGTAAATTCGGTTATTTATCACAGTCACCTCAGCCAGCACCAAACAGGGTAGCCAAGGCAATAATACTCCAGTCACACTGCTGCTTGCGACCACTTTGCGACCATTAAAACCAGCTAGTCGCAAAGAGGTTGCAAGTGGTCGCAAAATAGTTGCAAGTGATGGCAAGGAGGTTACAGCTAATGCACTAAAATAAACTCCTTGTGACCAAAATGGTCACCCAGAGGTTGGCGACCATAGCTTTAGTCACAAAGAGGTAGCAACGAGGTAGATTCTTTGGACCAAAGCGGTCGCAAAGTGGTCAAAAGTGGTCGCAAGCGGTAGTGTGACTGGGGCTTAAGACAATGGGCGTTTTGGCTACTATTGTGGGAAGTCGTGTAGGTAGTCCTTGGCCGAGTTAAGCTAATTAGTCCGACGAAAACATCATATTTTCAAAACAAAGCAGTTTCCTATATTTGATCGTACATGTCCAACTTAGACATTGGTGTACCTATTTGATCCTACATGTCCAACTTAGACATTGGTGTATCTATTTGATCCTGCATGTCCAACTTAGACATTGGTGTATCTGTTTGATCCTACATGTCCAAATTATACATTGGTGTACCTATTTGATCCTACATGTCCAACTTATGCATTGGTGTACCTATTTGATCCTGCATGTCCAACTTAGACATTGGTGCACCTATTTGATCCTACATGTCCAACTTAGACATTGGTGTACCTATTTGATCCTACATGTCCAACTTATACATTGGTGTACCTATTTGATCCTACATGTCCAACTTAGACATTGGTGTATCTATTTGATCCTGCATGTCCAACTTAGACATTGGTGTACCTATTTGATCCTACATTTCCAAATTATACATTGGTGTACGTATTTGATCCTACATGTCCAACTTAGACATTGGTGTACCTATTTGATCCTACATGTCCAACTTATACAATGGTGTACCTATTTGATCCTACATGTCCAACTTAGACATTGGTGTACCTATTTGATCCTACATGTCCAAATTATACATTGGTGTACCTATTTGATCCTACATGTCCAACTTATGCATTGGTGTACCAATTTGATCCTACATGTCCAACTTAGACATTGGTGCACCTATTTGATCCTACATGTCCAACTTAGACATTGGTGTACCTATTTGATCCTACTTGTCTAACTTAGACATTGGTGTACCTATTTGATCCTACTTGTCTAACTTAGACATTGGTGCATTTGTTGCATATTACATGATGACGGGATACTAATAACAATTTAATAACGCTAAAGCCAATAGTGTCAGAATTTTGACGTGTTTGCCAAAAGTAACTTTGCATATATTTTCACTTCAAATATATCCAAAGTTAGCGATTAAAAATAACATTACTTTAAGCGTATTGACAATCGATAGAACACATTTATCTCAGAAAATGGCAGAAACTCAAAACCGTCTGACTATTAAAATATAAGCCAAGCACTTACTAAATGTATTCTTGTCAATACTGGCCACGGATTGGCCTGCCCAGGTAAAGGATAATGCGACCCGAGGAGCTTATTTGGTCTCGATATGGGTGGCACGATATCCTTGATTCAGTAGGTCCCAGCTACCGATTAGGTTATAGCTTACCCAATATGTTTTTATTATACAGTAGGTTCTAATTGGTGTTGTACATTATTTGATTAAATAGGGGAACTTTCAATCGTGGACGATTGGTCTACCTTATTCCAGTGCTCCTTGCCCTATCCTAGTACTGCCGAGTGCTAGGCTTGGTGGCGACACGTATCAATTTTTAAGTCATTGGTTTGACTCGGCCAGGGTTCGAACTCTGGGGGTTCGATTCCCACGACCTACAACTTTACCAGAACGGGAGGCGGACGCTCAACTCATTCAGCCAACGTGTATGGTTGCCAATGGGTTCTAGTTGACTTCTAGGTTCAAATTACCCAGTATACTCCTGCTAGTCAGAAGGTGTCAGCCATCACCTCGCATTAACCATAGTTACCACTCCTTCCCACTGGAGTAGTGAACGATCATTACCCAGCCCGTCAGTCCCTTACACAATAGGTTCCCGTAGGATTCACAAAATACAAAAACCAACATATCATGTACCGCACATGGATCATTGTCAGCGCCATTCGGACACAAGGCGTGTCAAATCAGGACTAGAGCTAACATTCTGATCAATTGAGTAGCCATGATAACGCAGTTGGTTGGTTGGTTGTTGGAGTTTTACGTCCTGGCAACATCTCAGGTTACATCAGGACGAGTAACGACTTGTGACAGTACACCCTCATGGCGACTGTTTAGTGCTGCCCCACCGGGAGACCAGGCTGCCAGCACCATGACCTGATATCCCACTCAGTCACATTATCCTGATACTGAGCCAACAAGTCCTTGCCCTATCCTAATAATGGTGAGCGATGATGGGGTGAGTGGCTCCAGAGGCTTGGACAGGTGGGCGGTAAAAAAAAAAAAGAGAAAGAATGAGGGAAGTTCACTAAGCACGCAGTGAGAGCACCGTTTCCCTCTGACTCATCCGCAAGTATTTTTTATTTACATCTCCATTTATGAATTGTCCATGCATAGGTTGACGAAGCCATACCTTCAGACGGGCCGAAATATGCAAACCAAGAGAGATTGCTAATGGCCGATAATAGGTTTGGAAATAGCCTTTGTAGAGTGATGGAAGTTGATGTAGAAGTCTGGCTGTGTGACGTCCAATTAGTTTGTTTGTTGTTGTTGTTTTACGTCCTAGCAACATCTACGGTCATATCAGGACGTGTACCGACTTGTGACAGTGCGCACTCATGGCGACTTTATAGTGCTGTCCCACTGGGAAACCAGGCCGCCGGCACCATGACCTGGTATCCCACTCAGTCACATTATCCTGACACTGAGCACACCAGTCCTTGCCCTATCCTAATAATGCCGAGCGCCTGGCTAGGAAGCGACAAGTATCAATTTTAAAGTCATTGGTTTGACTCGACCGGGACTCGAACCCACGACCCCACGATCTACCAGCACAGGAGACGGACGCTCTAACTCATTCGGCCATCCCGTCTGGTACGTCCAATTAAGTTCTAGTTGCAGTATCTCAAAGCAGTATAACTAAAGCTATTATTGACCAGTTTCACAATGGATATATATACAACGCATGGGTGATAGATAGTTTTATGTGTCCAATATTATTATACCATGTACACGTACATATTAAATATGATATAGTTGATATCCTATGGCAAATATTAACTATTCCATATTTATGTATTATATATTACATAATTCCATACATTAATATATATATATATATAGTATATAGGGCATCCTATACTTATTCCATATGTATACACACTGTATATATATGGCTTATATAACTTATACTTTACGTATTTATTATTTATAAGTTTAAAAGCATTCACAGAACTTATGTGGATTACCTTGTTGGTGTAACACAGGAATACAAAAGGAAAAGGACCCCCCCCACCCCCCACCCCCACACCTACACCCACACCCCCATACACACACCCACAAAAGCCCACTAAGTTGCGCATGGCAAACAAATCCATGGTAGACTAGACGGGCCATGTGCCATTCATCTTAGTTAATGGTCTAACAAAAATGTGTACAATGGGTGGGAGTTAAGGGTGATACAAATCATCATCATCATGCTGTCGGTCGCGATGCGACAAAGACTGCCCAATGGAAGGTAACCATGCCAAAAGTAGCCAGATAACACACCACACAGCTACGTACAAGCCTATATGTAAATAGGAGTAGGCTAGTCTAGTAATAAGAGTAGAAAAATAAAAACATATATACCAAGAAAATCCAAAAAAACTAACATAGGCTACTAACCATACCAACCAATTATCTATCTGCTACTGAAATGCAGGCAATCAAATACCTTATCAGCATCCACTGTGTGGTAAGATAACACCAACATTACAACTGGCCAGCATTGAAAACAAGCCTGGGTACCCGGGCTTATATGCTATGGACAGTATAAATACAGCCTCAATAAAAAAATAAAAAAAATATAAAAAAAATAAAAAAATGGTCGTCAATGGCGCATGCGCCCTGGGCCTCTCTATCTCTGTACGGCTGTCCCGCAGCAAAACCAGAACGAGGCTTCTCACGGCGCCGTCTCAAGCAGCAAGCACCGTCAGCAGCAACAGCAACAACAATTAAGCTTTAGATTAAAAATCACTTCTTTAACAAAAATGTGTACAATGGGTGGGGGTTAATGGTGATACAAATCATCATCATCATGCTGTCGGTCGCGATGCGACAAAGACTGCTTTCATTACTTGACTGCCACTCTCTTTGTGGTTGTACATTTCATCAAAGCTGCCTGCAAAGGTGTTGAAATGCTGCTGTCTTTTGCAAGTTACCAGCGGCACTCTCTCTGGGAGCAAATAGAGGTTTCACACCGGCAAAAATATGTCAAGACAGGCGCAAAACTATTTGTCCCTTCAGTGGCTGGTCGGGAGATGTTGGGAGTTCCATACATCAGCCGCCCTTAATGCTGCCACAGTGACATGGTTTTACAAAGAAAGGGGGGAAAAGAGGGGAAGAGGTCTATTTGGTACGACATTTTCCTTTGGTTTTGATGTATTCCTTTCCATTCACTGGTTCCCGGTTGACTCGGGGTCCGTGTGTTGGCGGGAGGTGGGGGTGGGGGTGTAGGTGAGGGTGTATGAGGGGTGTGTGTGTTATACCCCTGTCACACTATGACGTAACGAGCTAACGTGAGCCTAACGTGGTGATTTTTCATCATTACGTTGACGTACATTGGATTACGTTTTGATGACGTCAGAATGATGTTAGACTGACATCGAGCTACTTCACATTACGTCGTGTTACGTCGAGTTACGTCGAGGTTTTGGACATGTTCAAAACTTTCGACGTAGCTTGAACGTAAGAGTTTACGTTCGCCGTACGTTCTGTTCACATTCAGCGAACGTCAATGACGTTAAACGGATGTTAGGCAAATGCTCCTCACTACGTTCAACTACGTTCCACTACGTTGACCCACATTAAACCGAGTGGAAATGCCCATGCGACGTAATGGGAACATCAGGAGAACGTCAGGAGAACGTCAGGAGAACGTCAGGAGAACGTACATTCAACGTACGTTCAACGTCTCATGACGTATGTAACATCACATAATGTTCTTCTGGCGATGGAATAATGTTCATAACGTTCCATGAGCGTAATGACGTTGTCCTCTCTCGTTGAATGATGGTATCACTACGCTTTACCGACGTTACGCTCTCGTCCACTACGCTGCATCCACGTTCAACTTGTGCCCAAATTTGCATACTACGCCGAGAAGTTCAACGTTCTTCACGTTCTCCCTACGTTGACGTCGTTACGTCGTAGTGTGACAGGGCCATAAGAGAGTTGTGTGTATGCGGGGGTGTAGGCGGGGGGCTTATGAGGTGTATGTGTAGGCGGTGTGAGTTTGTAAGAATGGTGTGTGTAGGAGGAGTCTGTTTAGGAGGAGGACGGGGGCGGGGGGCGGGGGGCAGGGGGCGGGGGGTCCCCAACGGTGCGACCTCCGGCTGCCCCGGGGATCACCGCCGCGGCGCTTGTCCCCTGTGGAGATAAATGTCGGCGTCCCGGTGACCCGGCTGACCCCAGGCCCCTCCGTCAGGCTAGTTACAGAGAACGGCACCTTGTCTCGCCTGTCGCCGGCGCCGTGTTTAGTACGCGCCGCAGACGACTTGTGCCATCATTAGTCCCCTGTTATTTGTAGATACGGTAACTTGAACAAATTTTGCGCTGTCCCAGGGCGAGGAGAGAGGTGGGAAGGAGGGTCCCACGATGTGTGTGTGTGGTGTGCTTATGGGGGGGGGGGGGGGGGGGTGAAGGAGGAGTGCATGTATGCATGTATATATACATGTATGTATATGAAGAGAGAGTTCTCTCGATAGATATTTATGTAGAGAGATTTCTCTCTATTATATATGTGCATATATATTTATGGGCATGTATTATATTACAGAGAAATGTATATGTGCTATATAATTTATTATGTGCATATAAACAATGACTACCAGTAGCAGGGTATCATATTACAAAATGGCTGCATTGCAAAGTCCCCACCAGTGGGCACTGTCACAACATGGCACCCCTCCCCATGGTGCTACAAGGACATAAAACCCCAATACAAATCAATAAAGACACCAAGGGGGGTTGGGGGGGGGACGAGTGCATGTACATATACATGTATGTATATGAAGAGAGAGAGCTCTCTATATATATATTTACGTAGAGAGATTTCTCTCTATTATATATGTGCATATATATTTATGGGCATGTATTATATTACAGAGAAATGTATATCTACTATAACATTTATTATGCGCATATAAACAATGACTACCAGTAGAAGGGTATCATATTACAAAATGGCTGCATTGCAAAGTGAGGGCACAGGGAATCGAACCACTGACCTTCAGATTAGGAGTCCGACTTAGAAAAAAGTCAGACACTCTAACCACTACGCCACAGAGAACACCACTGCCAATTTGGATTTCCACCGCTGTGTATAACTTAAGGGCGCATTCCATATACGCGTAATGCATAATGCGTAATGCGTTATGCGTTATGCGTTATGCGAATGCCATCATTCCATACACGCGTAATGCGTAATGCGTTATGCGTCACACGACTGGCTATATTTAAAAAATAAAAATAAACAATTATTCTCCATACTGCTCTGTATATGACCAAATATTGCATTTATATCTATGTAACTTTTTGTATGTCACATGGGGGTTCCTACCTTTATTATAACCAAATTATTGATAAGTATTCATATTTTTGTGGCTCTGGTAGCATTTTTAGCAACCCGAACCCCACCACCACCACTACCATATGTTTCCACTCAGCAGCCTTGGAGACTGCTTCCTAACAGGTCCGCGCTCCACCTTGTCCCGGCTGTCCGTAATTATCAGTCGCCTCCTCCAGCCTTATATCAATGGACAAATGCGACTGATGCTTTTCTATTCGCACCACCTTTACGCATTACGCATTACGCATTACGCACCGATCGCTACATGGAGTGATCGGGATAATGGATTTTATTCGCATTCGCATTCGCATTACGCATTACGCGTGTAAGGAATGTAGCTCATAGGTTTCAAGGCGTTTCGATTTGTTGTCGCATTCACATTCGCATTCGCATTCACATTACGCATTACGCGTATATGGAATGCGCCCTTTACAGCGTCATCAAAGGCCAGTTGCTCTCATACCATGTCTATGTGGTGTGGGAGGTTAAAAATCCCTTGGGTCGGTAAAGGTGTAGGCTCGGGCTTTCTATCGACAAATTGTCTAATGGTGAAAACAAGCCTATTCAGGCTTATCCATGATAGGCAGTATAAATCCTCAAGAAAAAAAAAGGTTCCCACCAGTGGGCACTGTCACAACATGGTACCCTCATGGTGTTACAAGGACATACAACCCCAATAAACAATCAATAAAGACACCATTCAAGTTATAACCTCTGAAGTTTGTAAGACATAGAGCGCTAACAAACCAAGCCAAACACAATGCAAACTACATACATATGTATAAGGCCTCTCTCCCTCTCTCTCTGTTTGCACTATATTATATATATATATATATAGTCGAAGCGGAATGAAGAAGGAAGACTAGGACTTGGTTTGGGTTGAGATTTATTCCTCTGGTAAGGTAAACTTTTGAAAGGGAGACAAGAGTGACTATTGGAGTCAGTTGGTCAACACAAGGGCCAGTCAGCTGGATCTAGAGAATGGCCAACTTTCAATATATCAAGTTACTTTGCTTTGTGAGGATCGGTGTCAGAAGGACAATGACCAGAAACATTGAGAGGCATTTTAATTATATATGCACATATATAATAGAAAGAAATCTCTCTACATAAATATATATAGAGAGCTCCCTCTTTATATATATATACATGCATACATGCACTCCTCCTTCACTCCCATAAGCACACCCATCACACACACACATTGTGGGATCCTCCTTCCCTCTCCTCACCCTGGGACAGCGCAAAATTTGTTCAAGATACCGTATCTACAAATAACGGGGGCCTACACCCGTCATTGTCATATCATAGTAATGCTGAACACTAGGCACAGTCGGGACAAGTATTAAAGGTGTAAGTCTTGTGATTTGACTCAGCGGGGGATTGATCCCAAGACCTCCCGCATTAGAACTGAGTATTCTATCCAGTTAAATTGATCGCTATAATCTGTTTTATTTTAGTTTGAAGTAAGTTTTATTTTCAATGGCTAAAGGGGCTGTCACATTATGACGCTTCTCGCAACCGCGTGGTGAACACGGGAAATCACTTTTTTACGTCGAGATGCGTCAAACTTTTCGGTGTCGGGGGCAAAGTGGGCCGTATACATACCGTATACATAGCATTAGGCCAACGTATGGATAACGTGGCTCCTGGCGAAAAATGCTCGAAGAACACCGGCGAATGTTATATACGTTATTCGCTTGCCAGAACTATGTCTCATGCGTTGCATACATCAGGAGACAGTGGAGAAACCCTAAACATATGTTAGACGCACATTAGACATACGTTATCCATACGTTTTCAGTATTCGGACTGTACCTTTCGACTGTCTTTAACGTAGGTCACCATAGTGCAATGTAGTGAACAACATAAGTCTAAAATACGTCTAATGTACATCAAAGTATGCCTAAAGTATACATAACATATGTCTGACTTAACACCCATACGTTGTCAAACATCAAAAGTTTTGTGCATGCACAAAACTTTTGTGACACCCTAAAGTGAGTCGACGTATGTCAACGTACATCGACGTATGCATAACGAACGCATAACGCATTATGACATATCCCAACATAGCGGCCAAAAATCACTTACATCGGCATACATTTGTGTGATGAACATAATGTGACAGCCCTTAACTTTGGAGATATTTGAAGGTCAAACATGCTAATATATACACGTGTCAAAGTGATGACACAATAGGCGTGAGCAGTAACAGGTTGTATTGTATGGACTTAGTTTTTCTTTTATGCAGCTAGAAATGTTCTGTGCGCATGTATCAAAGTTCAATAGGTACAATCAAATCTAGATAAGTGTTTCGGTTGTGACTGGTTCATGCTCTCATCACAAAAGAATGTGGTACAAACGCTGCAACTTTAAGTATGCAAATCCCTGTCCATATTGTCAGCCGCTAACCAATCTCAGAATACGGTTCGACACAAACTAGTAGTGCTAGTTTAATTGAATGTTGCCCCAACAATTCTTTATGATCTGCAGATGCGGCCAAAAGCTGAGAAATGCACAAATTCAACTCTCATATATGTCATTTTTACTAAAAGAATCTATAAAGTGACACAAATTTAAATAATGGATACATTTTTACTAAAAGAATCTATAAAGTGACACAAATTTAAATAATGGATACATAAAGTGCAGTTCATAAGCTTTTAATACATGTACTTTTCATTCCAATGGGTTGAATTTTAGATGAACTATAGTGAGTCTAAAATGACCTTTGTTGGTGCCTAATGATGCATTTCCACCAGCCTGGCTCGCTCTATTGGGATACCTACTAGTAGGTAGTAGTGCTAGTAGATACCAGCTGGTACTTGTTAAATAACTCTAACTTTTTCTTTTACTAATAAATCACTAAATAACATTGGCTGAGCCAAGTCAAAGAATTAACAAATTGATTTGTGTTGCAACCTTGCTCTGTGGTTAGCATTAGTAGGAGTGTGCTAGAAGCAAAGGAGCGAGGAAGAGCGATTGTCTGCATTTGAAATGTTCCCCCCCCCCCCATTAAAGTTGTTTAGATAGCCCTATGGTTTTGAGTTATCATTTATCTCAGATAAATATATTAAATTGACTATTATAATCTACCTTACTTTACTCTGAAGTAACTTTTATTTTGAATGGATAACCTTTGTGGTATTTGAAGTGCAAACATGCAAAATAAATGTTGGCAAGGATGCCAAAACTACATAGGCATTAACAGGTTATATTAAATTGACTCAGTATGCCGATCTATGTGGCAATACATGCTTAATAAGTGCAGCAGTATCTAAGTTTGATATGCAGAAAACAAACTAGCTGAATGTGTTGGTTTTGAAAATTTGATTATTCATCGGGCTATGCAGCTTTTATCAATGACTTACAGTTACAACAACACAAATATTAATATAGACCATTGTAGATACACCATATAATATACTTATCAAGTGCATATGGTAATAATAGATAGGAGCAACACTAGTTTTGTTTTCAATACAGAACATAGTAATTATTATGATTAAGCTATCAGAGCTGGTGAAAATTAAAAGTATTACACCACCGCCCTCTTAAGATCACCGGCGTGTGCATAATGGTGGCCCTGTGTGTCTAGTGGGTTCACGGCCTTACCTGAGAGGACGTGCCAGGCTGGGACATGGGAATGGGGTGTAGGTGGAGTTGGTGAGGGGGTGGGGTGGGTGTGAGGTTGGTGTCGGGGGAGTGTGTGTGGTGTGGGGGGGGGGGGGGGGGGTTCCTGTCCACATAGGTCAACCTTTTACTATATCTAATTGACACGATAATAACACGGTATCCTTGGCTCGCCCACCTGTTGCCATAACCTCCCCTGCCCCTTCACATCCCTCTTCTCCCCGCCCCTCCCTCACCTCCCTCTCCCCTCCTCTCCCCACCCTCCCATCCCCTCCTCCCCCCTCACTCCCATTCCCCCTCCCCTCCCCTCCCCACCCCACCCACCCCCTCCCCTCCCCACCCAACCCCCTCCCCTCCTCTCCCCTTCTCTCCTGCCCCTCCACCTCCCATCCCCTCCCCCTCCCTCCCAACCCATCGCCACCCATCCCCACCCATCCCCTCCCCTCCTCTCCCCTCCTCTCCCCGCCCCTCCCCCTCTCCCCCCTACTCCCCACATCTCCGCTTATCCTCTCAACCTCCTCACCCCCGCCCTCCACCAGTCAACAAATGCTAATGCCATCTACCGCGCCTTTCAACTACCTCACACTAGTCACAGCCTCTTTCAACCAGTCGCTTCAAATATTGTTGTTATCTCATTGTGAGCGCATTTGTACTCGAGATAAGGGGGAGGCTTGTTTGGCCTGTGTGAGTGAGGAGGTAGAGATGTGGTGGTGGTGCTGGTGTGTGTGGGAGGGAACATGGGGGAGGGGGGGAGGGCATGTTGTGTATGGGAATGGCCGCGACATCTGTGTATATCTCTCTGTGCTTTGTAAGGAAAAGATAATCGCAGGAAATTACTATAACAGCAGTAATCTATCACCCAGAAATAATTTTCTCTCTCTCTCTCTCTATCTCTCTCTCTCTCTCTCTCTCTCTCTCTCTCTCTCTCTCTCTCTCTCTCTCTCTCTCTCTCCCACCAGACTGCTTATCCCACCCCATCCTTATCCGCCCACCTCCTACGCGCCAATTGAAAATGTACTCGGCAGATAAGTAATTTAAGTGCCCCCAGACCGGGTAAATGGTGATGAATGCAGGCGTATCTTTGCCAAGATGATCCCGATTATGCTGACAGTGCATAAATCGCAGTAATCCCCTCAGTCAGATATCGTCCTGGTCGCTGGTGCCTCGCTATTGAACAGCCGGGGGGGGGGGGGGGGGGGGGGGGGGGGAGTTTTAGCCTCTGATGTCACCCACCTGCCTACCTACATCACTTGACTGATATGGGGTATACCTGCCTGGTCAACTGGCTCTGGGCAGTGGCATGCTGTTTGTGTTATGCGCACCCCTTGTGATCCGTGCAACCTATGATATATGCACACCTACCCCCCGCCACGTAGCGGGTGACACCAGTGACACTCCCAGTGTGGGTCGGGAAAGGTTAGCGAGGTGGCCACACCTAGGTGGCGCCACTGAATCGGTTCTGGTCAATAATCAGGAAGGAAAAATGTAGATTATAAACCTTCCATTATTTATATTCCCTTTAATCATTATGCATCATATATATCACATATTGTATTATGTTTATATCATGAATGCATTTCTCTCCCCTCTCTCCCCGTCTCTCTCAATTTATATATATAATATATATAATATATATAATATACATAATATATATAATATACATAATATATATAATATATATATCATATATATTATATATATTATATATATTATATATATTATATATATATTATGTATATTATATATATTATATATATAAAGTATGTATTATATGTATTATTATATATTATATATATTACATACATATAATACATATAATATATATACTATATATAATATATATAATATATATTATATATAATATATAATATATGTAATATATAGATTATATATATATTATATATATTATATATATTATATATATTATATATATTATATATATTATATATATTATATATATTATATGTATTATATGTATTATAGGTATTATATATATTATATGTATTATATATATAAATTCTCTAGTTCGAATGAGAGTAGGGCGTCCCGGTTTGGAGTCGTACCTCTGGCGGTGCCACCAGACATGTGGTGGGAGGAGCCAGACACAGAGTATAGCACCTAGTAATTGTAATAAAGAACAGTAATATGACAATTCCCATCCGTGTCTTTATACTTACATAATTTCTTATATATCATGTATAAAGTAAACAACTCAGTTGACACAAGTGCAACCACTTAATAATTGCATCATAGATGGTGTTTGCTCTTATTTAAAACACATACATCACCATTTCTGGGTTTCATGTAAATTGCCCCGTGAATGTGATCATGATTGACAAAACTGACAGAATGGATACAACTAGCTTTTCACCATGAATAGGTAGGTCCCTTGCTGTTGACACGGTGTTAGACCATCAGTAATAATTCATCAATCAAACCTTGTCTGGAAATCAGGATTGTGTAGACTGGGCAGTGATCAGTAAAATGAGGCAGACCAGTTCATTTCCCACAAATGGGGGGGGGGGTGCCTACAAAAAGACCACACACACATATCTATATTCAAAACTTTAGTCTGAGAATGAAAATGTATTTGCAGCTTAAAGTTGCATAGTGCGATGAAAACATCCAATTTTCAAAACCAAACGAATTGTCTTGATGTGAATCTGCATATCCAACTTAGATACTGGTGCAATTATTAAACATTTGTTGCTGCATAGAAGGGTGTGATATATCAATTTAATAGAAACTGTTACTACGGAAGCTCATGGTGTCATAGTTTTGGCATACTTGCCAACATTAATTTGGCATGTTTTTGCATCAAATATCTCCAAAGTTAGCCATTTAAATTAAAACTTATTTCAAACTAAAGTAAAGTAGACCATAATGATTAATCTAATGTATTTATCTCAGAAAATGGCAAAAACTTCAAACCATCGGACCATGCAACTTTAACATAAGTAACGCCAGGAACTTCTGAGGTTCATGTATAGAGTGTCAGCAACAGATTCACACAGAAAGGTGAGTGTGAGTTCTCGGGCCACACACGCCTCCCACGTGCTACTGCGCAGGTGCAGAAGGTGCGAGGTGCATGCTGGATGTTACTGATTTCCAACCAGCTCCTCCAATCAGAATCCTGCTACACGCTTGAGGGGTCGGCTCAGATGGTTGGAGTTGTTATCGTTTCTATTGCTAAGCGATACCAGGATCACCTGCACCCCGCATCTCGTGTTGATCACGCTGCTGTCGGGATTGTGAGATTTCTCCGTGTTTCAGCATACCTATATTGGTAGATATATTTCTTAGCTGAGTTACTTGAATATTTCATATGACAAATGCATTAATTGCGAAACACAACCCATGTTCATATGAAGAGTTCGGGTTTGAGCTGAAGCTGCCATAATGTGGATAATCAAATCTACTATTTTCGCCGAAACCAACACATCCCCTCTATTATATATATAATGCTTTGCTCAATATCAAATTGACACACTTTACATGTAAAGCACAGCAACAAATTCTATTTTGCAGGGAACAACTAATATGGATTTGTTGGTTTTTGCATCTGAACTCTTCATATATTCACTTAGTAAAATGCGAGAAATGGGACACAGATAGAAAATAATTAGCAATACAAACATAATAATACAAAACATAAGAAGGACAGTCAGCATCTTTCACAGTAACATGCACCACTAACTAACCCCACAGTCATCCAGTTCATGCGATTTCCATCCTCATTATATTAGTATTAATTAATAAGTAAATTCACCTGATATTATTATTATGAGTGACAATTGCCACGGTTGTAAGAGGAAAGGAGAAGGAGAAAGAGCACTGGCGGTGGGTGGTCAAGTAACTACTCCAGTGCCAAGAATGCTTCTGAAGAATACAGTACTTCTATATGTCAAGGGACAGGGTGGCACTGTGGTCGTGGAAATTGACTGTTTTGCTCGATCTGGAAGAAGCCCATGGGATCAGATTTTGGAAAGCGAGTAGACGTGAAGTTCTTAGTGAAGAGTCAGTGTTGGTTATAGTGACTCCATAGCCAGTCACACACCTTCCGGTTAGAGTACACCCGGGAACCAGCAGACATTAAGTTACTGGAGAATTAGCCGAGAATAAACTTAGTTGATGAAGCTTTAATTAACGATAATGCACAGCCAAACCTCGCTGATACAATAACAAAACCCTACTGAACTATGGCTGTTAATTTGGCTATGCACACCCCATGCCCCCTATTTGTAACATTGCAACAAAGCTTCACTCCCCAACCACCTTTGTTTAAAAATGAAAGTTTGATGCAATCAGGCATTTCATAGTACCACCTCCCTCCCAGCCCCCCCCCCCCCCCCCCCCCCACACACACGGATAAACCTCCCTCCCCGCCGTGCAGGGCGAGCGATTTAAACCTGAAACTCAACTTGCCGCATGTTTTTGATATTATACTCAAAAAGACTGAAGGCTCACAAGTGATCTGCCTGCAGTCGACAAATTCTCGTCCAAACCGTCCGCGCCTCACTCAAAGTCTCGCGAGATATCAAAGGGCGCGGGACGCGCGAACCACGTGTGGCCTTGACCTTGGCCGCGGTGCATGACCTTCACTGGGTGGAGTGTTTCCGGGGCGGCCAGAGGAGAACGTTTTGTACGGCCATGCGTCGGCTTGCGCCGAGGTGCGCCGAAGTGCGCCGAAGTGCGCCGAAGTGCGCCGAAGTGCGCCGAAGTGCGCCGAGGTGAGCCGGGGTGCGTCGATGTGCGCAAATGTGCATTAGGGTGCGCAAAGGTGCGCAAGGGTTGGCTAGTGTACACAATGATTCCCAAGGGTACGCAAGGGTTCAACGGAGTGCGTCTGGAGGCGCCGGAATACGCTTGGGTGCGCAGTGGCCTACACCTGGGTGCGCCGGGGTGCGCCGGGGCGCGCCGGAGTGCGCTGGGGTGCGCCGTGGTGTGCCGGGGCACAAGCAGGGGTCTGAGCTTCGGTCTGTGCCGGGGTGCGCCGGAGTGCGCCGAGGTGCGCCGGGGTGCGCCTGGGTCTACATCGGGGTGCGCCTGGGTGCACCGAGGTGCGCCAGTGTCGGCGCCGGGGTTTGCGCGGGGGCCTGCGCGCCGACCGGACGGCGGGCGGGATTCGATTTGACGCGAACACGCCCCGGGTGAGGCCCGTGTTATGGTAAGTACCGAGATGGCGCGAATCGTTAAACTCCCGACAGATGTGGCCGCAACAGGACCGGAGGCCGCCCGCCGCGCCTGCGCACTCGAACTGTCCAATCAGATTACAGCCCCCGCCTCCCCACGTGACGAGCGCCTCTCTATGGGAACAACATGGCGGTATGATTCACGCATGCCTCTCGGATGCGATTGATATCAATGACAATATTTAACAGATGTTACTGCGAGCTCTGTTTTTTTCTTCTCCCTCCCCCTCTTCTCTTCACCCGCCCCCTTTCGCTTCACACCCATCCCAGCTCCCCGGTTCTCCCTACTCTCCCTGCCCTTCTTACCCTTACCCTTCAGCGTCACTCCCCTCCCAATCTGCTCTGCTCTGCTCTGCTCTGCTCTGCTCTGCTCTGCTCTGCTCTGCTCTGCTCTGCTCTGCTCTGCTCTGCTCTTCTCTCCCCTCCTCTCCTCTCCTCTCCTCTCCACTTCTCCTCTCCTCTCAGCCCCTCATCTCCTCTTCTCTCCTCAACCTCCCCCTGCTCTCCATTCCATTCCACTCCGAATCGGTAGAGCACAGGCATCGCGTGCGGAAGATCGGGAGTTCGCTAGTTTGGTTCCCGGTCAAGTCAAACCAATGACTTAACAATTTATACTTGTCGCTTCCTAGCCTGGTGCTCGGTATTATTAGGATAGGGCAAGGACTGGTTAGCTCAGTGTCAGGATAATGTGACTGAGTGGGATATCGGGTCATGGTGGCGGCAGCCTAATTTCCCAGTGGGGCAGCACTATAAAATCACCATGAGTGCGTACTGTCACAAGTCAGTACCCGTCCTGATATGACCTTAGATGTTACTAGGACATAAAACAACAACAAACAAACCATTCCACTTCCCTCATCTCCCTCCCCCCGCCACCTCCTCTCATTTCCCCTCCTCTCCTCTCCACCCTTCAGTCGCCCTCCCCTCTGCTCCTCTCTGCCCCCTCTTCTCCTTTTCCCCTCCCCCCCCCCCTTCTCTCCCCGCTTCTCAACCTTCCCCGATCGACACTGGACCAGTGATCATAGATCAGAGTCGGACTATAAAGTATGATGGGTGATATGGTGTTAGCCACATCATTCGTCAGAGTTCAATATACCGTACATTGTTGGAAGGGAAGGTGAATGGCAGCAGAGGGAGAGGGAGACCAAGAACATCATGGTTTACAAATATTTCACAGTGGACAGGCTTGAATTATTCACAGTCTATCAGAACAGCACAACATCGGGACAAGTGGAGAACCATTGCATCCAACCCTCGACTAGAGGATGGAACTATTGATTGATTGATTGATTGATGTCAGTCCGTAGTTCATTTTTATTTATTTAAGATGGTGTGGATTATAATTCCCAGGGGGAGGGAAAGTTAAAACGAGGGAGGGAACTTGAAAACGTTTTCAAATTCCCCTGGGAGGAATTTGAAAAGTTTTCAAGTTCCCGGGGGGGAACTTGAATATGGGGGGAATTTGAAATCTTTACACCGGGCGTGTGGTGTGGTGTGCGTGCGTGTGGGTGGGTGTGTGTGTGCGTGTGTGTCGGAGCAGGAGGACGTGCATAACTTAGGTATGATCTCATGGCTTCAGTATGTGACGATCAGGGGCCATGGTGACACTTTCCTGACCCATGCCTTTTGTTCTATCGCGGGCATTTCCTGCCCATGCCATGTGCTATTTATTGGACTCCCCATCCGCGTATTGTATAATATGGCAACGAAATGAACCCTACAAAAATAGCCAAGTCCCCCTTCTTCGTCTTCTTCTTCTTCCTCTCTCCTTTATTTATATTATTATCATTATTATTTACTATGTTCATTCAATTCATACCGCATTTCTATAGAATATTAATACAGAAGAGTTCCTTGTCCTGGAATATCATTGCTGTTTCAAAATGGTAAAGCCTCTCTAAATCGACCGATCTTGGGATCGCCTTTACAGAAATTCAAAACCATCGGACTATGCAACTTTAAGTGTGTGAGAATATTTCATTGCTGTCAAAAAACAACAAAATCGACGAAGTGGTGTTTGACACATGGAATTTAGGAGACACTTATCAAAATGATAAAGATTGGTTGGAGAAGTATATAACCTGATAAATTGAATAATGATTGTTCTTGTGACCAAGACATTAAATGTGTTGGTCACGTGAACTAGTAATTAAGGAACCGAACGGTATATATATATATATATATATATATATATATATATATATATATGCTATGTATATAATACTTATGCGTATGTCTTGGATGGAATGGAACTATCGTGATATTTGCTATTGTCTCCTCCAACCTCCTGTAACCTTGTTGTTCTATAGTTGGTGGTCGTTGGGTGCTGGAGGTTGGCGCGCGCCCTGGAGGGCTAGAGGTCTGCTCCCAAGCAGCTCGACTCCCCTCGTTCCCTCCAGGTGACACCTCTGCCCCTCTTCATCTTCCCACTTCACCACCTGTTGCCAGGTGTTTAATTTACAACACGACAAGGGAACTGCATATAAAGCGGAATTTATTCAGCGCCCGTGGCAACAAGAAGTAAATACAGTGAGAATGATAAGAGATATGTACAGTTCGGGTAGTAATGCAAGCGTTGACAAACAAGGTACAAGGTTCAATGTTGTTCTGCGACATAACAGTACAAGGTGCGATTACTTAAGATATCTAAGTGGTGCGTGCGAGTGGTTACAATGTGAGCAATAAGGGTTTGCAGGGTCAAGTATGATAGTTTTACCAGTTGTAGTCGAGTCAGTTTATGAATCAATCAGAGAGACAGGTATTTACAGGGAATCAGGGCCTCTCAACCCTACCGCGCAAGATTTGTAGGTGTGGGTGGGCGGCCGAGAATGTGGTGTTGGCAGGTCCGGCGTGAGGAGAGTGGCTAGAACCGTGGAGGGTGGCTCCTTTTATCCTCCTAGCCGGCCAGATCTCGGGAGGCGAGAAAGCGGCCTCGCGAGGCGTGAGCAGTTCTCGCGAGGCTGGAAGGGGGTTTGGGTTCGAATCCAGTGTGAGGGGGGGGGGCGCGTAGGAGAGGGGGGGGATGCCAGGGAGCGCCGAGAGGGGTTCGGAGCTATGGGTGTGTGAAAGCTTGGAGGAAGACAAGAGAGGGGGGGGGGGGATGGAGTGGCTGTGTGGGGGGGGGGGGGTTGCAAGCGGGGAGGCAGGGGAAGGTTGGCAGGGGGGGGGGGGGGACCGAGATCAAGCGAGATCACGTGTCGCGTGCAAATTAACCATGTTGCCGACCAACATGTACAATTACATACATAGTTGTATGAGAGTGTTTGTATGTTTATATATATATATATATATATACATATATATATATATGTATATATATATATATATAAATCTCTTTTTATATATTGACTTCTAACAGTCGTAATTGATATGTGACAGTCTTTAGCTTAGATTCCTTACACGCGGTATGCGGTATGCGGCATGCGGCATGCGGTATGCGAACGGTTGGATCCTTTCACCCACACCCACACACATAGTGTCAGGTTTCTCTAACGCTGTTGTCTATGGGCATTCGCATTCGCATTCTCATACCGCATACCACATGTAAGGAATGTAGGCTTTAAGCTAGGATTCCTTACACGCGGTATGCTGCACCGATCGCTACATGGACCGATTCAGTATTCGCATGCTGCATGGCGCATGCCGCATACCGCATGTAAGGAATCACACCCATTGACTTAGATGCTTTTCGATTTTTTGCCGCATTCGCATTCGCAGTCGCATACCACATACCGCGTGTAAGGAATCCTAGCTTTACTCGAAAATATATTCTAATGGTACTTAAGCAAGCATTGGCCTTAGTGTCAATGTTAATATTATATATTTACAATTATAATGGTTCAATGAACAGCACCTGAAGGGAAAATGTTGGGAGAAATGTTTGTTAAATATACATACCAAACTATAATATAAAAATACATACGAAACTATTTAAAATTTCGGCGGTTCAGTGAATGATGTTAGGAGCAGATAGCGAGCAGTGGGAGGTGGCGCCACCATCAGAGCTGAGGTTGAATCGAAGGAATATTTGTGGAATGAATGATGCCCGAAGTAGATCTAATTAATTCAACATACATGTATATCAACTTCAATAAAACCAAATTCATCAACAGAGCAAATCCAAGAAAGTATCCACAAATCTAGTAAATAGCACCTTAGGAATAGCAGTCAACAACATAGGGTAGCGTTACTAGACGGTAGACCGGACACAGTGGCCGAATTGGTAGAGCACAGGCCTCCCATGCGGGAGATCGGGAATTCAAACCAATGACTTACAAAATTGATACTTGTCGCTTCCGAGCATTAATACAATAGGGCAAGGATTGGTTAGCTCAGTGTAACTGCAAGGATAATGTGACTGAGTGAGATGTTGTATCACGATGCTGGCGGCCTGACTTCCCAGTGGGACTGCACTATGAAGTCGCCATGGGTGCATGCTGTCACAAGTTGGTACCCGTCCTGATATGACGTTATATGTTGCCAGGATGTACAATTCCAACAACCAACCATACGGGATGGCCGAATGAGTTGAGCGTCTCTCTCCCATTCTGGCCGTAATCGATTAACACGACCCGGGTGACTCGGGTCACCCGAGTCGTCAGAATTTCAAATCGAACACCGCGAGTGGAGTCGACAAAAATACGTGCCATGTGCAAAACGACCCGACGCCAGTAACCCACCTCTTGGCTGGGGTTTGCTAGGAACGATGACGTCACACCTGAGCTGGTACCTGTAGGATAACAGCTACCACTACAAATCCTATTCGTTGTTTTAATGCTTTTTTTAAAATAAACCAGATTGTCAGCTTATACGATCCTAAAATACTTTAAATCCTATTTTGCTGTACTTATATTGGTTATTAAAACAAATAATTAGGTTTTAGATTAAGCCACCATTTTTTCCACCCCGAGCACCGAGAAGCATATTCGTTTATTCAGCCCTAGTCTGTAGGATGTGCGCATGCGCCAAAAAGTGGCTCGGGTGACCCGAGTTGATTAATCGATTATGCCCCCTGTGAGATCATGGGATCGTGGATTTGAACCTGGTCAAATCAAAGCAATGACTTAAAAATTGATACTTGTTGCTTCCTAGCCTGGCACTCGGAATTATTAGGATAGGGCAAGGGGCAGTTGAATGAGGAAGACCAATCATCCACAATTGAAATTTCCCCTGGAAAATAAACTAATCTACCAACAACAACAAAAACTAGCCAACTAACTAAACGAGGGTGTACGGCATATCAACGCCCCCCCGTCACGGGAACAAACATTATGGCAGTACACAATTGACAAGCGCTCTCTTGTCCGACCGAATCCGGTTCCGGTCCATGCCCGGGCTTCCTGTTATGGTATCGGCCTAACCAGCGCCACCTGGAGTCCATAACCCGGTCCCTTTGCGAGCCGCGGGACACTAATGAGTCACATGACTTCGCGTTGACTTCCCATTAGGTGAAACTCAAGCGCCAACTTGAGCAAGACGCGGTAACCCGACCCCGGCAATAGCAATGGCAACCAGGTCCGACCACATCCAACCTGGGTTTTAATTCATTGAATTGATTTAATTCACTGAATTGATTGAATTCATTAAATTGATAGCATTGATTGAATTCGTTGAATTCATTATATTCATTACATTCCAGTGCGCAAACTTGTTAATTGGTGCTGCATATAAGAAATAATTCGGAATTTACTAGATCCTACTTTCACACAATTACTGGAGGAGGCAATATATGTGGGAAACCCAAAAAAGAAATATGCCAATATCATGACCTCATCAAGGCTTTTATTGGCTTTGACCTAGTTTCAAATACCATGTGACCAGCCTGAGCTAGATTGATATGCTCTACAAAAATGAAGCATTCTTGCGCTTTGTTTTTATTCAGGGCAGGTTCTGTTATGTGTTTCTTCTCATTAGCTAGATTATGTTTTGCATTATCTGAATCACCTGATAGCTAAGCATATACAGTGTCAAATATCATCGATATTAAACTGAAAGTGTATGAATCCGGATCTTTCCCTGACGTAGCTGCTATTCTAGGCCCGCCGCATTTCATTATGATAAAATAATTATAACCTTTTTTTGTCAGATCTACTTTGGTGTTTCTTAGGTTGACTACCTATAACTATAACTTATTAGGTCTACTTCCGTGTTTTCATTCATAATAAATTAGCAACATATGATTGAGAGTGTGTATATCCCAGAGATGAGTTCAAGAAATTATGTCTATAAGTTGTGACCTCATTAATTAGGTCAGTGTACCACATGATCATGACAAAATTATGACCTGAATCATAACTTGTCTTCCCGCATGGGAAATTCTATCTTAGCTGAAATAATATTATTTTCGCAGCAGTCCTTCAGGCAGAGGTCTTGTGACAAACCTCCTGCTGCGCATGCGTCATTCGCCATTCTCAAGTGCTGCCATCTGTTGGAATACATCCCGAGTAAGGAACATCAGATGTTACCCTTTCCATCAATCTCACTGGACAAACTCTTTGCAGCACGAGCTGGCAGTCAGAGGACAAGCCCGACATGGGATGATCACCGGACGGCATGGTTGAGTGGGCAGGGCACCCACTCTCCATCCGGGGAGTCATGGGATCAATTCATGGATGAGCTAAACCAATGAGTTACACAATTTATATGTATGGTTCTCAGTAATACTAGGCTTGGATAGGAAAAGGCTTGGTTGGCTCAGTGCCATGAAAATATATCTCAGGTGAATGCCATGTGATGAGACTGATGATTTGGTGTCCGAGTGGTGCAGCACTATAAAGCTACCTGAACCTCGCCCTCTCACAAGTCAGTCAGTACCCAATCTGATATGAACTCGGATCACTCACGTTGGGAAGGTAAATCACTGAAGTAGCCCGCCACCTACCTCCCCATCGGCACCCGTAAGTATGCCTTACCACTAATATTATTTGGTGTTTTATTTAATTTGCATAGTCCGATGGGTTTTGAGTTTGACAAACATATTATGGTGATCCCTTACTTTGCTTTGAAGTACCTTTTATTTAAAAGACCTAACTTCTGATATATTTGAAGTACAAACCTGCCAAATTAGTTTTAGCAAGCTTGCCATAACTCTGACACTATAAGTTTCTGCAGTGATACTGATAGCTTCTATTGAATTATTTCGGTATTGTGGTGACAAATGTTTAACAAGTCCATCAGTATTTTAGTTAGATACGTAGAATAAAATCGAGATACTTGTTTTGGTTTTGGCAATTTGATGTTTTCATCTGACTTTGCAGCTTTAATCCGTCCGTAGCTAATTACAAATCGTAATTATGATTGATTGATTGATCGGTGGTTGCTTTAACCCATGTCGGCAGCATAGGCCATATTCACGGCAAGAAATGTTTGTTTTTTGTTCAAACCATCGCTTTTACATGTAAAAGCAGACAATCAATTATGTGCCAATAGACACTCATTAAATTAGAAAGCTTAGATGTGATTAGCTTAGATGGTGAAGGTTAATGTTGCATAGTAAAATATCTTTGAGTTTCTGGAATATTCTTAGATAAATACATTATGATCCATTTAACATTAGTTTGAAGGACATTTTGTTTTAAACTCTAAACTTAGGAGATACTTGGAGACAAATTGAGCTTATCATGCGCGTTGAAATATTGTATTCCATAGGTTTCAGTACTGACAGGTGACAAAGGTAATCAGTTAGCATGTAGGTAGGTGAATATCGGTAATCCAACAACCCAGCTACAAGCAGTGAACAAAAAGCATACAAAAAACATATACATCAAACAAAACAACCTAACACCAAAAACCAATGCAGAACACAACGATTAGAGAGTTTCACGACTGAAATCAGAGTCTGATGATCACATAGTCGAAAGCAAAGCACATATCTAGATTGGGCCTGACATATTCAACTTAGAGTTAGCTACTATTTAATAATATTAAGTTAACTTTATATATATTATTCCTTCTATGCAATATACCAGTATCTTAGTTGAATACGTCGAGACAAATCTAGGCATTTGTTTTGCTTTCGAAAATTTATTCATCAGACAACGCAGCTTTAATTTAAATTAGCACTTTGATCAACCTAGTTTTGTTATTTGTTTGTTGGAGTTTTACGTCCTGGCAATATCTAAGGTCATATCAGGATTGGGATCTAACTAGTGTCCCCATATTCCAATGTAGCATTATTTTCAAATATGTAAGACAAATAATTTGCATTAACGGAAGTGACAATCCTACTATCCCAGACCACCCCCACCCCCCTCCATTTGTTTGAAGCATTGAAACACACACCACACAACTGTTTTACACAATAAAGTGAACATCTGCTACTTTGCTGTTTGCTGCCAAAAGTTCCCGGTATTGACAAAGGGGCGCCACTGGGGGTGGGACGCTTCACATCTTTTGCCATCATGCGTCACATTTGCTTGCAATGATCAAGAAAATCTTATCATTACGAAAAATACCACTAAAATGGTAACCGGAAGTAGTTCCCCCCCTCCACACACACGCGCGCGCACACACACACGCACACACACCGCTGGTTATCGGCGAGCACAGCATGAAAGTCGGGCAGCATGAGGACGGGGATTCGTTTCCGTAATAGCCGGGGGTTCTGGGGCAAATTAGCCGGCATGGTCCGGCGGGGGTGCGACGGGGGCTCGGCGGGGGCCTGGCGGGGTCTGGACGGGGGTCCGGCGGGGGCCTGGAGGGGCATGGCAGGACGGAGGCCCGACGGGGTGGGGTGGGACGGAGACCCGGTGAGGTCGGGCGGTGGTGGCGGGGGGGAGGGGAGCTCGGCGGGGTGGTGCGGGGAGGGGGGGGGGCCTAGCGGGGTGGGGTAGAGGGGGAGCCCGGCTGGTTGGGGACGTCCCGGGGATGGCGTTGATTCGGCGGGGAGGTGCAAGTGGGGCCGGGAGGTAAGGGCGGTGTCGGGTGACAGGGTTCAAAGGGAGGCTGGTGGTCCGCCGGTAACTAGGGGCGACAGTGTACCTGAGAGTCCGGCAGGAGAGTCCTCCATCACCAGAAGTGAGCAGAGACCCGTCGAGCCGCCATTGAAGTTATATCAATCCCATAAAAGCAGAACATTTTCATAGTTAAAATACTGACCTAGATTCTATTCTGTATTTTCCACTGGCGCGTACTCATTAATGGAGCAGTCACACTACGACGTGTTGGCCCGGCGTTGGACAACGCGTGGCAACGTGTTGGGTTTTTGGGCGAAACGTCGGGACGCGTCGGGACGCGTTACAAACGCGTTACCGGCGCGTCGGTACACGTCGGTACACTTTGAGTGACAGGTACGTCTGAACCAACGACGTGTTGCGTAGCGCGTTACGCGCGCGTTTGCAGTACATACAAGCGCGTTGGAGGAACGTTGCTCGCACGTTGCTGTGTGTGTCTCTGTGTGTGTCTCTGTGTCTCTGTGTCTGTGTGTGTCTTTGTGTGTGTGTCTATGTGTCTCTGTGTGTCTGTGTGTGTCTCTGTGTGTGTCTGTGTCTGTGTCTCTGTCTCTGTCTCTGAATGTGTCTCTGTATGTGTCTCTGTCTGTGTCTCTGTCTGTGTCTCTGTCTGTGTCTCTGTATGTGTCTCTGTCTCTGTATGTGTCTCTGTCTGTGTCTATGTATGTGTCTCTGTATGTGTCTCTGTCTGTGTCTCTGTCTGTGTCTCTGTCTGTGTCTCTGCCTGTGTCTATGTATGTGTCTCTGTCTGTGTCTCTGTCTGTGTCTCTGTATGTGTCTATGTATGTGACTATGTATGTGTCACTGTCTGTGTCTGTGTCTGTGTCTATGTATGTGTCTCTGTCTGTGTCTCTATCTGTGTCTCTGTCTGTGTCTCTGTCTGTGTCTCTGTATGTGTCTCTGTCTGTGTCTCTGTATGTGTCTATGTATGTGTCTCTGTCTGTGTCTCTGTCTGTGTCTTTTTCTGTGTCTCTGTATGTGTCGATGTATGTGTCTCTGTCTGTGTCTCTGTCTGTGTCTCTGTCTGTGTCTCTGTATGTGTCTATGTATGTGTCTATGTATGTGTCACTGACTGTGTCTCTGTCTGTGTCTATGTATGTAGACACAGACAGAGACACATACAGACACACATACAGACACACATACATACACACAGACAGAGACACAGACAGAGACACAAACAGAGACACAGACAGAGACACAAACAGAGACACAGACAGAGACACAGACAGAGACACCTACATAGACACAGACACATACACATACACAGACAGAGACACAGACAGAGACACAGACAGAGACACAGACAGAGACACAGACAGAGACACAGTCAGAGACACATACATAGACACATACAGAGTCACAGGCAGAGACACAGACAGACACACATACAGAGACACAGACAGACACACAGACAGAGACACATACAGAGACATATACATACACACAGACACAGACACAGACAGAGACACATACAGAGACACATACAGAGACACAGACAGAGACACAGACAGAGACACAGACAGAGACACATACAGAGACATATACATACACACAGACAGAGACACAGACAAAGACACAGACATAGATACAGAAGGAGACACAGACAGAGACACAGACAGAGACACAGAGAGACACATACATAGACACATACACATACAGAGACACATACAGAGACACACAGAGACACAGATAGACACACATACAGAGACACATACATAGACACAGACAGAGCCACAGACAGAAACACAGACAGAGACACAGACACAGAGAGAATGCGCCGATATACGTTACCACAACGTTGGCCGCGCACTCCTAACACGCTGCGCTGACGTCGAACTTTTTCCCACACCGCTGAAAAGTTTGACGTTTCTCGAAGCGTTGAATATATTTTGCGCGTTGGCGGCACGCCGGAAGAAGCGTCGTAGTGTGACTGCACCATAAAGTTGCATAGTCCCAGTTTGTTGAGTTTCTGTCACTTATCTGAGATAAATATATTAAATCTGTTGTTATAACCTACCTTACATCAGTTTGAAGTAACTTTTATTTTAAATGGATATTTTTTTTAGATATTTGGCGTGCAAACAGTCCAAATTAATTTTGGCAAGCATATATCATGACATTTTCCCCAGACGCATTCTTTTATAACATATTTAGTTTGTGCGTACAATTTCTTAATTTCCTGTAAATAAATATATATGAACTACTTATTGTTGCATATTCAGATGGAGCATCACAATCTCAAAACCAAAGCAATTATCTAGATTAGATTCTACATATCTAACTTGGACACTGATGTGCTTAACCATATGTTTCTGTATAGAAGGGGATAGTCAGTCAATTTACTAGAACCTGTTACTGCATAATCCAATGGTGGAAGAGTTTTGGCATGCTTGCCAAAACTAATTTGACATGTTTGTACTTCAAATATCTCAATAGTTTTCTATTTAAGATAAAGAGCTACTCCAAACTACGGTAAAGTAGATTATTGTGATCAACCTAATATATTTATCTCAGAAACATGACAGAAACTCAAAACCACCAGACTATGCAACTTTAAGCATTTATTGCTACATATAAGTTTTGTTTGGTTGTTTGTTGTTTTACATCCTAGCAACATCTAAGGTCATATCAGGACGGATACCGACTTGTGACAGTGCGCACTCATGGTGACTTTATAGTGCTGTCCCACTGGGAAACCAGGCTGCGGGCAGCATAACCCGATATCCCAATCAGTCACATTATCCTGACACTGAGCTAACCAGTCCTTGTCCTATCCTAATAGTGCCAAGCGCCTGGCTAGGAAGTGACAAGTATAAATTTGTCAGTCATTGGTTTGACTCGACCAGGGTTCGGACCCACGACCCCACGATCTACCAGCATGGGAGATGGGGGCTCTAACTCATTCGGCCATCCCGTCTGGTCTGCTACATATAAGAGAATATGAAGTTCATTGTGTTCAACCCGTTACTGCTGAAGAATATGGTGTCAGAATTGTGTCCTGCACACCAAAGTTAATGTACCGTCTTTTCATTTCAAATATCTCCAAAGTCCATCATTTATAATAACAAATACTTCAAACTGAACTTATGTCCATTATACGGATCAACCTAATATATTCATTTAAAGAAATATCAGGAACACCAAAGCATCGGAACATGTAATTATAAATGAATCCTGATTCTATAGGTCCGGTCACATACACGGTAGTGGACGTAGTTGAAAGTAGATAGAATAACGTGGGTAAAACGTGATATCACTACGTTCAAATACATTAAGACACGGTAGGTTTTGGTTGATGACCCACCTAATGGTATGGATAAATATGTTACAGTGCAGATCCCAGTATGATATGGTACGGATCCCGGTACGTCCAACTACATTCAACTACATTAAACTACGTTACCCCCCATTATGTTCAACTACGTTCAACTTCCTCCACTTATGGCTATGTGACTACGGCAGAACGGCCGAGGTTTTGAGTGGGTCAAATTACACTAGGGTACGCTAGAGTATGCTAGACTATGATGGAGTACATTAAGGACGGTTTTATAGAGGAAACCTCTCCAACTGTGTAAACAGTCCTTTTCCAGTGTTACTCAAACACTTAGAACAGATGATGCTAACCGGTCGTTAGATTTTGATGACTCTCGCCCTTCATTAACCTCCACATATTTCCCAGAGAATAATAAGTTCACTTTTATCTAAGTTGGCTATGCAGGATGCAATCTAGAGTGGTGGATTAGTGGGTGGATAAAAAAAGATTGTTGCTTTGATCGGACTACACACTTATCAACGAACTTTGTTTTACCGGAAAGAAACTGGATATGTAGGATCTAATCTAGGTAAGTGTTTTGGTTTTGAAAGCGTGTAGTTTTCATCGGCCTGTGCAGCTTTATTAGGAGATCATGCCTGTGCAGCTTTATTAGGAGAACATGCCTGTGCAGCTTTAATACTTTTTATTAGGAGACCATGTCTGTGTCCCCGTGGGGAACCGGGTTAGAATATTTCCTCTGCAACCCCTTGCAGATCGTAAAAGGCGACAAATTGGGTGACTCGTTTGCCGTGAGTCGAAACTCGTGTCGGTGGAGGAAGGGATCCTGGTGCTTGAGGATGGTGAGCAGCAATTGCTCTCAACGATTCAACACTGCACTTTGGCCCCGACTTCACCTAGACGCTTCCTAGCCTGGCGCTCGGCATTAATAGGAACGGGCAAGTACTGGTTAGTTCAGTCTCAGGATAATGTGACTGAGTGGGACATCGGGTCATGGTGCCGGCAGCCTGATTTCTCAGTGGGGCAGCACTATAAGGTCACCATGAGTGTGCACTTTCACAAGTCAGTACCCATCCTGATATGACCTTAGATGTTGCTAGAATGTAAAACAACAACAAAACAAACAAACAAACAAACCATGCCTGTGCAACTTTATTAGGAGACCATGCCTGTGCAACTTTATTAGGAGACCATGCCTGTGCAGCTTTATTAGGAGATCATGCCTGTGCAGCTCTATTATGAGACCATGCCTGTGCAACTTTATTAGGAGATCATGCCTGTGCAGCTCTATTATGAGACTATGCATGTGCATCTTTATTATGAGACCATGCCTGTGCAGCTTTATTATGAGACCATGCATGTGCAGCTTTATTATGAGACTATGCATGTGCAGCTTTATTATGAGACTATGCATGTGCAGCTTTATTGTGAGACCATGCATGTGCAGCTTTATTATGAGACCATGCATGTGCAGCTTTATTATGAGATCATGCCTGTGCAGCTCTATTATGAGACTATGCATGTGCATCTTTATTATGAGACCATGCATGTGCAGCTTTATTATGAGACCATGCATGTGCAGCTTTATTATGAGACTATGCATGTGCAGCTTTATTATGAGACCATGCATGTGCAGCTTTATTATGAGACCATGCATGTGCAGCTTTATTATGAGACCATGCATGTGCAGCTTTATTATGAGATCATGCCTGTGCAGCTCTATTATGAGACTATGCATGTGCAGCTTTATTATGAGACCATGCATGTGCATCTTTATTATGAGACTATTCATGTGCAGCTTTATTATGAGACCATGCATGTGCAGCTTTATTATGAGACCATGCATGTGCATCTTTATTATGAGACCATGCATGTGCAGCTTTATTATGAGACCATGCATGTGCAGCTTTATTATGAGACCATGCATGTGCAGCTTTATTATGAGACCATGCATGTGCAACTTTATTATGAGACCACGCATGTGCAGCTTTATTATGAGACCATGCATGTGCAGCTTTATTATGAGACCATGCCTAGGTGAGCAGAGTTGCATACACCTTGCTGCTTGCGCGCACTCACATAGGAACCGATCACTGTCAGGGTGTCAGATCCGCGGGTGCCTGAGATGGACACGCGTTGATATGGTCGTCATCTTTCCTGACCAATCAAAATACACATGTGGATGCCACGTGACTTGGGTCGATAGTGGCGCCCTCTATGACCCGGCGGGCGAAGCGGGGTCGGCGGGCTCCCGTGATCGGCGACCGGTGTGATGACAACATGTCGCACACGTCATGTGATCGTAGCGGCTTTCGAGACAGGCAGCACGTGATGGACACAGACATCACGTGATGTACACAGGCACCACGTGATGCACGCAGTCACCACGTGCTGCAAGCAGGCACCATGTGGTGCACGCAGGCACCACATGATGCACGCAGGCACCACATTATGACCACAGGCACCACGTGATGCATGGAGGCACCACGTGATGCACGCAGGCACCACGTTATGAACTCAGGCACCGCATGATGCACACAGGCACCACGTGATGCACGCAGGCACCACGTTATGAACACAGGCACCACATGATGCACACAGGCACCACATGATGCACGCAGGCACTACATGATGCACGTAGGCGGAGGTGGGCAGCGGAAGGGGAGGGGCACGGAGGGAGAGGGGGTGGGGGAAGGGGCCCAGCCTACATTATTCCAATATCGGTCTGACGTTAGTTCCTGCGTCGTATGATATCGGAACCCGATGTCGCTCTATGGAGTTGAATACTGCCATTCTGACTGCAAGTCTAAAAACACCTTTAATTGATTTGTCACAAATATTGTTTCAAATTCCCATAAACTAATGATCCTTTCATTTGATATAAAGTGCACTCCAATGTTGCGTCACCCACATCGGCAAAATCTAAATAATGAAGTGGTGAATTTATTTATGCGTAAATTTGATGTAATAATCGATATGTTTCCGTTACCCATCAATGCAGCCCTGACTAAAGGGTGGCCCTTCTGCATGCCAGCCCAGCCTGCCACCCCCGCCTACTGAATACCTCAACCCACTCCCTACTTCCACTAACTGCCTATCATCATTCTCTGCCGCCTATCAGCGCTCCTGCCTCCGACCACAACTTACCTACCAGTACCACGACCTACTAACACCGCCACCGCTTTCCGCCTACCACCAGCTACCACCACGACCTACTGCCTCCCACCACCTACTGCCTACAACCATCACCTACAGCCGACCAAAACCTACTGCCTACCACCTCCGATTGTATATGACCATCGTCTACTCTCCTACCACCATTTACAGCCTACCACCACCTACAGCCTACCTCCACCGCCTACAGCCTACCACTAACTAACTACCACCACCTACAGGCTACCTCCACCATCTACGTCTACCAACATTGTCTACAACCTACCACCACCGCCTACAGCCTACCAACACTGCCTACAGCCTACCACCACCGCCTACAGCCTACCCCCACCGCCTACAGCCTACCAACAATGCCTACAACCTACTACCACCACTGCATACATCCTACCACCACCGCCTACAGCCTACGACCACCGACTACAGCCTACCACCACCAACTACAACCTATCACTAACTAACTACCCCCGCCTACAGCCTACCACCACCGCCTTCAGGCTACCACCACCGCCTACAACCTACCACTAACTACCACCACCTACAGCCTACCACCACCGCCTACATCCTACCACTAACTAACTACCACCGCTGACAACCTACCACCACCGCTTCCAACCTACTACCACCGCCTACAGCCCACCACCACCCCATAAGCCTACCACCCCCCCTCCAGCCTACCACCACCTCCTACAGCCTACCACCACCACCAACAGCCTACCACCACTGCCTACAACCTACCACCACTGCCTACAACCTACTACCACCGCCTACCACCTACCACCATCGCCTACACCCTACCACAACGGCCTACACCCTACTACCACAGCCTAAAACCTACCACCATCGCATACAGCCTACCACTGACTAACCACCACCACCTACAGCCTACCACCACCGCCTACAGCCTACCACCACTGCCTACAGCCTATCACCACCGCCTACAACCTACCACTAACTAACTACCACCGCTTACAGCCTACCACCACCGTATACAAGCTACCACCACTGTATACAGCCTACCACTGCATACATCCTACCACTAACTAACTACCACCACCTACAGCCTACCACCACTGCATACATCCTACAACCACCGCCTACAGCCTACCACCACCGCCTACAACCTACCACTAACTACCTACCACCACCACATACAACCTACCACCACCGCATACAGCCTTCCACTAATTAACTACCACCGCATGCAGCCAACCACCACGGCCTACAGCCTACCACCACCGCATACAGCCTACCGCCGGCGCCTCCAGCCTACGCTAACAACCTACCACCGCCTACAGCCTACTTCAACCACCTACCTCCGCCCCCTCCGCCTACCCCCGTCTACCTGCTCCTGCAGCACCGCTCTACCCGCATCCCGCTGCCGGCACCGGGCCCCACCGGCCGGGCGCGCTGCACTCAATAGCAGCAGAGTGCCGGTGACCTGCCCGTTAGAAGTGATGGCATTAATTTGGGCGCGCCTCCCGCCGCTCGTCCATCATCCCCGCGCATGCGCTGCGCCGAGAAGCGTCCGTCCGTTCGTCACCCGGAAATTGGTTTCTGTCAGAACGCCGAAGACGAGCCCGACTCAACAGGCCCGTCATAACAGCGGCCCGCCGCCATATTGTTGGCATGGCAACATATTGCAGCCATAGTGAGGCTGAGGTGGGCGGGGATCGGGGTAAGTGGGAGGCCTGAGATGGATGAGCTCGACATAAACCATCTCCTCGTTTTGCTGGACGGATGAGATATAGTTAGCATCTGTCTGGAGCCTGTTGATTGCCTGAGAATAAGTTGGTCGGTTCTTGGAATTGTACGTCCTGGCAACATTTTAGGTCATGTCATGATGGGTACTGACTTGTGACAGTGCATACTCATGCCGATTGCATAGTGCTGTCCCACTGGGAAATTAGGTTGCCAGCACCATGACTCCATATCCCACTCAGTCACATTATCCTGACACTGAGCTACCCAGTCCTTCTCCTATCCTATTAATGGTGAGCGCCAAGGTAGGATGCGACAAGGTTAAATTTTATAAGTCATTTGTTTGACTAGACTGGGAATCAAACTCCTGATCTCCCACATGGGAGGCATGCACTCTACTGATTTGGCCACTGTGTCTCGTCTGAGAATAAGTAGAATATGTCAGTAACGACGTGTAATCGGGGGAAAGGCTGGTGTGAACACCGTCTTTCCTCGATTCCTTACCAGGGAGTTTAATTAATTGTCATCCACACCTTTCTTTTCTTTCATTTTGGTTGTTGTTGTACATTAGTTGCCTAAGCAAGGACAATTTCAATCGTGGATGATTGGTCTTCCTCATTCCACTGCTCCTTGCCCTATCCTACTAATGCTGAACGCCTGGCTATGAAGCAACAAGTATCAATTTTTAAGTCATTGGTTTGACTCGACCAGTTTGAACCCACAATCCCATGATCTACCAACATGGGAGACAGACGCTCTAACTCATTCTGCCATCACATCTGGTCAGTACCTTCAGTAGGTTGGGATTACTATTTGAGGGATAGCTTTATTTGGCAAACTTCTTTTCCCTCCCGCATGAGTCTGTGGTGGGAAAGCCACCACAGACTCATGCGGGAGGTCGGCGGGACCAAGTGGTCCTTAGCCGCTGCCGTGTTGGCCACTCGTGGCTTACACATGCTTTTCTGCTCAAGGGGGAACCTCCCCCTGAATGTATTGGGTGTCAGTCCCCACTGACACTCAAACACATTTTACTAAGTTGCGTTGATTTTTTGGCCCTGCGCCAACGGTTCTACACTGCAGACAGTATGCATGACCTTTTTACTAAGGTAAAACAGGAAAACATTTTAGCCTTTTTGAGGGCAGCTGGACTGTACCACCTTATATAGTTTACTAAATGGATTCTATTAATTATTAATGAAACTTTTCTTTTTCTATGTGAATTCTTTTCCCTTGACCACAGATATATGATTGTGAGCTTTCTAATTTAATTAGTGTCTATTTGCACATAATTGATTGTCTGCTTTTACATGTAAAAGCGATGGTTTGAACAAAAAACAAACATTTCTCGCCGTGAATATGGCCTATGCTGCCGACACGGCGTAAAGCAACCACCAATCAATCAATCAATCATTTTCTCCCCACTGTTTAAAGCTGCACATTCCGATGAAGCGTCACACTTTCCAAACCAATGCAATGCTGTAGAAATGATTCTACATAGCTAACGTGGATACGATGCACTTATTAAGCATGTGTTGCTAGATGTAAGGGAATAGTGACACAATTGAATAGAACATATTAATGGTAAATCCTATGGTATCAGACCTTTGGCCTGCTTGCCAAAACTAATTTTACATGTTTTCTTCGGGGGTTTTGTTCAATTTTTAAAAATTCCAGTTGAATAACATCTTTTTTCAGCACTGAGGCACTGGTCTTCCGGCCTTAACAATTATAGTGCATATGAACTATTTATGGATGAGATGATGAGATGATATGAACAATATAGATAATAGTAGGTTAAAATCAGGCATTACAAATATAGTGGAGATCTTATTTTGCATATGTAGACTAGAGAATAGCCATTTACCTTTTGACTATATCAGTGATTTGATGATCATACCTATGAGGAGGCATTAGTACAATGGACATGACTTGCTGATACAGGTAGTCGTGGATTTTGGATTATGCAAATAATGGTTGCATGACTCATTTAAATTGTCTTGGTCAATAATAGCTTTGTCGTTACCATAAGTTTTATTGGTTTAGTCAGGTGCACTTTAAATATCTCAAGACATAACCATTTAAAATAAACAGTAGTTGAGGCAAACGTAAGGTAGATTAAAAGAATCAGTTTAATATATTTATCTACGAAAAATGACAGAAATTCAAAACCATCAGACTATGCAGGTGTAGCTTGTAAGTGTGGATTGGTGTCTATGCAGCTATTATGTATTAATACTGTTGAGCAAACACTCACCTATACACGTTATTTAGAAGCATGTGTTAGCAGTCCTGCTCAGCTCATGTTCCATATGTTGTCAGTTATTAGCTGACTCCGTGGATGAGCCAAGCATATTCACGTGATGTCACCAACCGGATGCGCGGCCATTGTGGCGATATCAACCAGCAAACATCCCATAAAGTTTGCCTGTACACGCAGTGCAAAACGTCTATTTCATTCAGAATTAATAGAAATGCAGAACCCTAACCTTATAAAATTAATATAATCTTGTTAAACATGTTTTCTATATGTGTACCAAGCGATTTCTTTCTAGCTCGTGTGGTTTTAGAGATATTTCACTTTTTCTGTATGAAGATTGCTCACGTCCATTGACAATGCATTGAGTTTGCCGGTATGCGCAATGAAAAACGTCAGTTTTAGTCAAAATTAATAGAAATCTAGAACCCTAACCTTATAAATATAATATAATCTTGTTGTTAAACATATTTTCTATTTGTGTCCCAAGCCGTTTGTGTTTAGGTCATGTGGTTTTAGAGATATTTCACTTTTTCTGTATGAAGATTGCTCACTGCCATTGAGTGCATTGATCAGGTTGGGTTTGTTATTGTGGTTGTATCTCCATAATGGCCGCACTTCTGCTTAGCGTGACGTCAGTGCATCCCTATATTATATCCTTGTATATCTGTTACCTTATAGATATGTTACGTGGCCTCTTTATCATGTACCTATCTGTTGTCTCCATCCCTCTGTAGAACATATTTCAAACTTGGCTTATTCATGACCATTTTAATGTACTTATAAGTTATATTATTACGATTGGAGCGTGGTGGCTAGAGCACTGCCGTGAGTTTGCACGAGCCAGAACCAAGACCCCGTCTAGTTCCATCCACTTCTGCTGGCCAGCGGGGGCGCCACCTGTCACTCCGCGAACCGCCTCCTCCTCTGATACATCACCACTTGCCAGATTTGTGTGCTCTGCGGTAAAACTCGATAGCAGAATAAAAGTGATATCACAATGGTTACTTCATTATATTTTGTTGGTCTGCTGATTATTTCTTGAGATGCATTTAAATACCACACCCTCTTACTAAGTCTTCGTCTTAGGCAAAATTGTTAATTTGTTTAATCTCCATCATATTTTTAAAACCTTCTAATTATTTCAATATTGGGCTTCAATTCTTTAGACAGTACCGACCTAGGATATCCCTCATTCGATAATGATCCTGAAGCCAATAAATATTCAGAAATGGACTTTATATATGTGTGTATATCTATAGACTATAGCGATATATATGATGCGTTATATATATAGATAGATATATAGATAGTTAGATAGATAGATAGATAGGCATGCATACACCTCAATACATATGGAATATATATGCATATATCTATGGATATTTATATATGGGTCTTTTCATGGTAAATGGGGCCAAAGTGTTACATGAGGGTAAACAATGAATGTTGTGTATTTTTCTAATTTGTTCACTGAGTAGTCAACTCATGTCCATATATAAGGGAAAGTTAGTTGAGGCTCCCATTTTGTCAGAAAAACAAGAACTAATTGAGTAGCCAGCCCCAAGTGTGGACTGATTAATCAACAAGTGTGGATTTATTAATCAAAACAATTATTTAAGAAAATGTACTGCATGAAACAATTTATCTTTATGTTGTGATCCCCTAAGTATTGACATGCACTGTAAAGAAATCAACATAGGATGACTATATTATTCCCAATTTTGAGTTGTGGACATAACGCAATAGAAGGGGACACCAAGAAATAATATGGAACTTCAACTTCTTTTTTTGTTCATAAAGCTTTGTAGAAAATTTACAATAGCAACTGTTTTTTTAGTGAACCTCTGCTATTACCAGGATAACATATTTCCTAATTTAACAAGCATGGGACAAGCAGGGGACACGACAGTTACACAAAGGACCAGTTTAATCACCATGGAATATTAGATAGACAAAAATATATAAGCATACAAAATGAATTTTTATTTAAAGTAAGAGTATTCTTTTATTATTTCATTGACTAACAGGTAATAAATCCATGCCTTTAAAATACCATATGTTTAGAATGAACATGTTGGCTTTTTTTTACTATGTCGCATTAGGCCTTAATTCTTTCACATCTATCCCTCCAATGTGTAATAACAATTCTATAAAAAAAATAACTCATCTACTCTTTCGATAATAGTTTTTTGAACCATTTCCTAATGGAAAATACATTGGCCCCGTTTATCAAGTATATCTATATATATATATATATGTATATATATACATATATATATATATATATATATATATATATAGCTGGTATCATGCGGTCATGAGCTGCTCACAGGTGGCAGTGCAGTGGAGAATGAAGGAACTAACCTAGTCCTATGGTAGTAATAGCTCAGTGACATTAGGGTATAGAGTAAGTAAGGGAGAGAACTGCTAGGGGGTAGTGTCCTTGTTTATATTCCCATAATAGATTATAGAGCACATATATATATATATATATATTTACGCATGGCTACAGGGAAGCTCGGCGTAATAAAAATATTATTTATGCTTATGGACCTGGAGGTTTGGTGGCCTTGCTAAATGCACTGCGTGGCTGTAATATGGCAACAGAAAGAGGATATATGTACATTAACGATAGTCACATACCTGTTGATATATATAGTAAATAGTATGCACTATAGCGATATGCAGTGACACCATTTTTGGAAGAGTGACTCCGCTGACTTTGCTGCCTGACCAGCCCCTACATCTCAAGCACCCGCCACCCGCACACCCACCCCACAACACACACACCCCACAACACACACACCCCACAATACACACACCTCACAACACCCACCCAAAAACACACCCACCCCACAACACACACATCCCACAACACACACCCCACAACACACACACCCCACAACACACCATACCCCACAACACCCCACAACACACACCTCACCACACACACCCAAAAACACACCCACCCCACAACACACACATCCCACAACACACACATCCCACAACACACACCCCACAACACACACACCCCACAACACACCATACCCCACAACACCCCACAACACACACCCCACAACACACCCCACAAGCCAGATACCCCACAACACACACCCCACAACACACACCCCACAACATACCATACCACAAAACCCACACACCCCACAACACATACACCCCACAACACACCACACCCCATAACACAACACACCCCACAACACACACAACCCACAACACACACCACACCCCACACACCCCACAACACCCCCCACAACATACCACACCCCACAACATACCACACCACAAAACCCACACACCCAACAACACACACACCCCACAACACACACACCCCACAACATACCACACCACAAAACCCACACACCCCACAACACACACCCCACACCATACACCCCACAACACACACCTCACCACACACACCCAAAAACACACCCACCCCACAACACACACATCCCACAACACACACCCCACAACACACACCCCACAACACACCATACCCCACAACACACCATACCCCACAACACACCCACCCCACAACGCACACACCCCACAACACACACACCCCACAACATACACCACACACACCACACAACCCAGCCCACCCCACAACACAGCACACACATAACAACACACACACCCTACAACCCACACACCCCACAAGACACACACCCCACAATGCACACACCCACAAGACACACCCCACAACGCACACACCCCACAACACACACCCCACAACACACACAACCTACAGCACACCACAAAACATCACACCCCACAACGAACCACACCCCACAACCCACGACACACACCCCATAACACACACAGCAAAACACACCAAACCCCAAAACCCACCACACCCCATAACCCACCACACACAGCAAAACACACACCACAACCCAGCACATACACCCCGAACAGACCACCCTCACACACACCCCACAACCCACCACACACCTCACAACCACACACCCCATAACCCACCCCACACACAACACACACACCACAACCACCACACACACATCACAACATACGACACACATGC
Organism: Branchipolynoe longqiensis; assembly: GCA_030323885.1. NCBI lineage: Eukaryota > Metazoa > Annelida > Polychaeta > Phyllodocida > Polynoidae > Branchipolynoe > Branchipolynoe longqiensis. The sequence goes on along the minus strand of CM059190.1, from coordinate 59,957,837 downwards.
CACAACCACCCATAACCCCATAACCCCCACACCCCAACACAGCAATCCCACAACCCACCACACACACCCCACAACCCACCACACACATTCCACAACCCACCACACATGCCTCACCACCCACCGCTGTGCACATCCCACAACCCACCATCACAACCCACCACCACTCACAGCCCACCACCGCACACACTTCACTACCCCGTACCACCACACATATCATACAACCCACAAAACACCTCACAAGCACACCACCGCTACACACACCTCAGAACTCCATCACACACCTCACAACCCGCCCACCACAACACATATCACACAATGCAGAAAACACCTCACAACCCCACCACCGCTACACACACCTCACAACTGACAACACACCTCACAACCCGCCCACCACAACACACACCTCACAACCTGCCTACCACAACACACACCTCACAACCCGCCTACCACAACACAAACCTCACAACCCGCTCACCACAAAACACACCTCACAACCTGCCCACCACAATGCACACCTCACAACCTGCCCACCACAAAACACACCTCACAACCTGCCCACCACAACACACACCTCACACCCTGCCCACCACAATGCACATCTCACAACCCACCACACACCACAAATCCCCCCATCCCCATACTGACCCCCCCTCTCGCCCTCCCGCCTTGCACCCTCCTCCTATATGCAGTCGTCGTCCTACACCCAGTCGGGTGATGTGCCTAATCAAAACTAAAAGAGACACCTAATGGATCCTCTGTCAAGCGAATTCGCTAATTACCCGGCGACAAGTCGCTGTTAATTTGTCCAATCAGCGGCCCGGCGCCCGCAGCGGCTCCGGCGCGGCGCTTGTCAGCTTCCGCTTTGTTACGTTGCGCACGCGCGGCAGGCGTGTTCCGGCGGTGATGGAGGGTGGCGGGCGGCAGGGCCCTGTTGGCTGCAATTGGGCGTCTTATCACTTAGTCCTAGTTGCTGTCTCGCCGTGATAGATTGTCGGCAGAGTTAACGTGCTAACCGTACAAAATATAGCTGGCGTCCGCCTCCCGATTGCTCTCCCGGGACGCGAGACACTTCCCGAGACTTCCGGTGCACTGACTTCCGGTTACCCTATCTATCGGTCATTTCTTTTTGTTCTTCTTTTATTTAAGAAAAACACCCTACAGGTTGAATACTGAATAGGCGTTAAAACCGGCGCCGAGCTTGTCCCTCGTAGGGAGCGGTGGATGTCGGAGGCGGGAGCCTAATGCATGTTGACACCGCCATCCATTTGTATTTGAAATCTAAATCACATTTGTAACCGATAAAATTGACAGCTAAGCCAATTTGCGCCTCCTACTCTTTCCGCTCACTCCGGACGCCATCCCTATTGCGTTGCCTTCCATTGCGCCATATTCATCTATAACTACACCCCTCCACACACACACATATATACTGTAAAACCTCTCTGAATCGACGGACCTAGGGACCGACTCTAAGTGGTTCATTTAGGGAGGTGGTCGGCTTAGGGAGTTAGAATATGGTTACAATGGTATTGTTGGGACCCAAATAAAGTGATCGATATACGGGAGTGGTCGATCTGTGGAGGTGATCGGTTAGAGAGGTTTTACTGTATATAGTAAAACCTCGCTAAGTCGACCGACTATGGGACGGATTTTAAATGGTGCATTTAGGTAGGTGGTCGGTTTAGGGAGTTTTTTTCTATCGTGACAATCGTATTGTATGGGCTATCATTTGGGACCAAAATAAACTGATTGATATAGGAGAGTGGTCGATCTGTGGTGGTGGTCGGTTAGAGAGGTCTTAATGCGTATATATATATAATATATATATATATAATATATATATTATATATATAATATATATATAATATATATATTATATATATATAATATGTACATAATATATATATATATATATATATATATATATATATATATATATAAATATATACAGTGCTAGTGAAAACAACAATGGTGACGACTGGGAGCCAAGTTTATCCAGCAGCCGTCCATGTCGTCGGATAATTAGCATTCGTACTCGATCCAAGCAGGAACCGAGGAACAAAATAGAGGCGACTACAATATGAACCATTGTGGCGCACTGTATTGCCATTGCCTGCATATTTACCCCGCGAGGCGGCAGCACCAACGAGGCAAAGACGCGGCAGCGTGTGGACCGGACCAGTGGCATTTATCTCCTGAAGGAAGAGCAGGGGACTGCCGGTCGTGACTGAACCATGGGTGTCAGGCAGGCACCGCATAGGCTGGGTGTAGACTGTGTGTAGGTTATGTGTAGGCTGGGTGTAGGCTGGGTGTAGGCTGGGTGTAGGCTGGGTGTAGGCTGGGTGTAGGCTGGGTGTAGGCTGGGTATAGGTTAGGTGTAGGCTGTGTGTAGGTTGTGTGTAGGCTGGTTGTAGGCTAGGTGAAATAGGTTGGGTGTAGGCTGTGTGTAGTCAGGGTGTAGGTTCAGTGTGTGTTCGGAATAGGCTCGGTGTAGGTTCGGTGTATGTGTGGAATAGGCTGGGTATATGCTTGATGTAGGATGGGCATAGGCTCAGCGTAAGCTCGGTGTAGGGTCAGTGTAGGCTCAGCATAGGTTCGGCAAAGGCTCGGTATTGATTCGGGCCAGACTGAGTATAGGCTGGGTATATGCTGGGTATATGCTGGGTATAGGCTCGGTCTACATCGGTGTACGGACGGTCTAGATTCATTCTAGGCTCGTTCTAGGCTTGTTCTAGATTCGGTCTAGACTCGGTGTGGGCTGGATGTGGGCTCAGCGTAGGCTCAGTTTAAGCTTAGTATGACTATGAGATTCATCTAGGCTCGGTCTGTGTTCGATATGGGCTTAGTGTTTTCTTACTGGGCTTGGTTTAGACTCAGTGTGTGTTCGATATAAACATTGAATAGGCTCGGCATGGGAAAAACTATGGACATGGTCTAGGCTTGGTAGGGCCTCGTACTAGGCTCAGTGTGGCATCGGTCAAGGTTTAGTAATTCTAATACTACTTACTGATTTGGTATGGACTCAGCAAGGGTTTGGTATGGGCTTGGAATATGCTCATGCTAGGCTCATTATGGACTTAGTATGGGTTCGGTATGGAATCGGTTTGGGCTTAGTAATATTGATATTAATTTAATATGTGGTCGATATGGACTCAGTATAGGCTGATCCTAGGCTCATTATGGGCTTGGTAAAACTATTACTAACAGCAGAACCTTAGTATGGAGTCGGTATAGGCTCACTATGGGCTCGGTATGGATTAGATATGGGCTCGACAAAGGATCGTTCTAGGTTAAGTAATATTAATAGTATGTTATCGGTATGAATTCAGTATGGGATAATTCTAGGCTCATTATGGACTTAGCATGGGCTCGGTATGGGTTCGGTATGGTCTTGGTATGGGCTCGGTCAAGGCTCGGTATGGGCTCATGGCCGGCGGGGCGTGTATCGGCACCGTCCCAGCGCCCTATTAATATCAATTCCGCGCTCATTTTCCCTTCGAGGAATCAATAGAGCGCGCGCCGCACTCATCTCGCGAGGTCCCACGGGAGACGCTGCCCCGGCCACAGTATCGATAATTGATGTCGACGCCGCCACGGCGCCACTTCCGGCGCTACACTTCCGTCTGTGCATTCTCCACCTCCCCAACCCCCTGCCACCCCGCAAACGCCGTCGGCGGTTTCCGCTTCCGGTGGCTGTCCACCCACCCCCCACCCCCCACCCCCCACCCTCGCGTTCCGTCTCCGATCATGGAGGCGTGGAAGTGCATTAGGCGCGGGGTAACCAGCGGCTCGGCGGCTTGATCTGCTATAAAACACGCCGGGGATCAGCGCATTTAGTATGCGCCACTTTGGCGTCTGGCCCCGCAGTGGCGCCGCCCCGCGCCCGCCATATGAACGACTTGCTCGCAGCGACGCCATAAAGTAGCGTTTAAGCACCGCCGATGTAAAGTATGCCTCACGAGCCCCGACTGCGGGAGTTTGTGCGCGAACATTCATCAGCATTAGCGGAGACCGCCGGTGATCAGGCGCTGTTTGCTATGAGGGTCCAGGTTAATGATTAAACTGGGAGCCCGCAACCCCCCGGCCCCGAGCCGGCCGGAACGCCTCCTGCCGGCCGCCGGCCGCCGGGCGGGGAGGGGGAAAGAGGCGGCGGGAGGCCGGAATGGTGGATGGGATGTGGGGGATGGGTACTGGGTGCGGGGAGGGGGCAGCCCGCTGGCCGGGCACGAAAGGGCCGGGTGGAAGTGGGAAGGGTGTCGGTGATGGCTTCTGTATGAGCGCGCGGAGGGTGAAAGTGGGAATGTTTGTTCTTACTCTTGTTTCACGTCCTAGCAGCATCTAAATCATATCAGGACTGGTACCGACTTATGACAGTGCACACTTATGCTGACTGTATAGTGCTGCCCCACTGGGCAACCAGGCCGCCAGCACCATGCCCTGATATCCCACACAGTCAGATTATCCCGATACTGTGCTAAGCAGTTATTGTCCTATCCTATTAATGCCGAACACCAGGCTAGGTAGCGACAGGTATCAAACTCATTGGTTTGGCTCGGAATTCAAACTCCTGACCGGGAAGCCGGCGCTCTGCCGATTCGGTCACTGCGTCCGGTAGATATGAATGCTGGATGGATGGTTGGCGAGGAAGGGGTATGTGGAGGTGGGAAGGGTACAGTCGTGTGGGGTGGGGGTAGAAGGCGGGAATAGTGGGTAAAGGGTACATTCCTTACACGCGGCATGTGGCATGCGGTATGCGAATGCGAATGCGGCAAAAAATCTAAATGCCTTGAAGTCAATGGACTACAGTCCTTACACGCGGTATGCGAATGCGAATGCGAATGCGAATGCGAATGCGGCAACTCGATTGCTCCCTGTAGCGATCAGTGCGACATGCGGCATGCGGCACATGGTATGTGAATAGAAACCTCAGTCGCACTTGTCCATTAGTTTGAGACTAGGAGAGGCGACTGATCATTACGGAATGGTCACACACAGGGGTGCGGAGGGGAAACATATGGTAGTGGTGTTGGTGGGGGTTTGGGTTGGTAAAAATGCTACCATAGCCACAAAAATATGAATACTTATCTATAATTTGGTAATTATAAAGGTAGGAACCCCCATGTGATGTAACCAAGAGGTATGTAGATATAAATGCCATATTAGGTCATATACAGTGCAGTATTGAGTATACGTGTTTATTTTTATTTTTTAAATATAGCCAGTCGTGTGCCGCATGCCGCATGCTGCATACCGCGTAGAAGGAATCATGCCATTCGCATACCGCATACCACATGCCGCATACCGCATACCGCGTGTAAGGAATGCATGCTAAAGCTAAGATTCCTTACACGCGGTATGCGGCATGCGGCATGCGGCATGCGGCATGCGGCATGCGGCATGCGAATGGGTTGGGTCCTTTCCCCCACACCCACACACATCGTGTCAGGTTTCTCTAACACTGTTGTCTATGGGCATTCGCATTCGCATGCCGCACCGATTGCTACAGGGACCGATTCAGTATTCGCATGCCGCATGCCGCATGCCGCATGCCGCATGCCGCATGCCGCATACCACATGTAAGGAATCAGCCCCATTGACTTAGATGCTTTTCGATTTTTTGCCGCATTCGCATTCGCATACCACATACCGCGTGTAAGGAATCTTAGCTTTAATGGTTGGAAAGGAAACGACAGGTGATGGTGGGAAGGGTAGAGGTAAGGGTCGTTTGTAGGGGAGGGGGGGGGGCGTGGGAGAAAGTGGGAATAGTAGATGGATGGTGGGCGATGAAGGGGTAGGTGCCGGTGGGAAGTGTAGAAGAAGTGGCGATTGAGGGGACTGCAGGTTAGATGGGTACAGAAGGGGGCAGGAGGAAATGAGAATGGGGTGGTTGGGGGGGGGGGGTGGGGGGGGGGGGGGGCTGCTGGCTGGGCGGGAAAGTGACAGGAGAAAGCGAGAAGGGTGAAGAGGAGGGGATGGGCCTGATCAGCTGATGGGGGAGCAGGGAAGGGGTGGTGGAGTTGGGTGCTTTGGGGGGAGGGTTGGGGGGGTTGGGGGGTTGGAAGGTTGCTGTCCGGGCGGGGAAGTGACGGGTGAAGGCAGAATGGGTTGAGGGGATGCCCGGGCCTGCTGGCTGGGCGGGGAACGGGCCGGTGGACATGGGCAGGTCGAACGGGACCCTTGTCTTTGTCAACTCAGTATGTCAACACCGTCACACTATATACTGTCAGCGTGTTCCCATTCAACACACTGCTAAGCACATGTATAGGAATAATACGATAATAGGGAGCTGGTAATAGTGAATTGTTAATAATAGTATCTTTGGACGTTTACTCTGAGATACTGTAATATTGTGTTCCAATACAACATACAGTCAACCACCGGCCTATAACGGGACTGTTGCTGATATTCTAGTACTTAGTAGCACTAGTAAGAAACTCGCAGTAGGACCTATTATGGGATGGTTATTACAGTACAACCTCGTTAAACCAAGCTCGGTTAAACCCACGCATGATTCCTCACAGCTGTCCAACGTTGAAAACAAGCACCCTTGCGGGAGCTTATACGTTCTGGACAGAATAAATGCTGTATTTAAAAAAAAAAAAAAAAAAACCAACAACAAACAAACCATCGATTAATCCAAACTTTTTTCGGGGGCCCGGCAAATTACTACCATTTATCATATAAAAAAGTTGGTTAAACTAAAGTCGGTTAATACAAATTATCGGTTAATCCAAACAAAATTGTCGGGCCCCAGGCCACTTCCGTATAGTTAAACCAAACTTTCATGTGGTTATAAGGTCATCTGAGACCCCCCCCCCAACATTTTTCATATGATAAATGGTAGTATTTTGCCGAGCTGGTAAAAAAAGTTTGATTAACCGATCATTTGGTTTAACCGAGCTTGGTTTAACAGGGTTATACTGTATATACATAAAAGACAATAATCAAAGTGTCCACATACATTGTAGTATTACATTCATAATGCACCCACGTCTTTGCCAAAGCCAAGTCAAAGTCAAAGCCAAAGCTTGGTTACACCAATGATCAGTTAATCCAACCAAATTTCTAGGGTCCCTTCAAGTTTGGTTTAACAGGGTTATTCTGTGGTAAGGAACTGGTAATACAAACTGATAATAGAGAACAAGTAACAATACTAACATGGGCCTACTGTTAAAGAATTATTATTAGGGAACTAGTAATAGGGAATTTGTAAGAGGGACATGACAATAGGCTACTCATCATCATCATCATCATGCTGTCGGTCGCGATGCGACAAAGACTGCTTTCATTACTTGACTGCCGCTCTCCATTTAGCTCTCTGCTGTGAGAGTTGTGTCCATGAGTCGGTCTTAATGTCTCTCAGCTTCAGGTTTCTCTTGATGGTATCTTTGAACCGGAGACGGGGGCGCCCTCTCTTTCTGTAGCCAAAAGACAGTTGAGAATAGAGGATCTGCTTTGGTAGCCTGTCTGATGACATCCTCATGAGGTGTCCAGTCCACCGGAGATTCTTTTTGATCAGAAGATCTTCCATAGAGGGCAGCCCCATCCGTTCGAGTATTTCCTTATTCGTCACTTTGTCCTTCCAGGTTAGCCTCATGATTGAACGCAGATGTCGCATCATGAAGGCATGCAGCTTTTTCACCTGCTGTCTGTACGCTGTCCAGGCCTCGGCTCCATATAGTAGGGTGGATAGCACGATTGCGCGGTAGATCTTACCTTTGACCCGAATGGACACATGGTGGTTGTTTCCAGAGTCTCTGGCGTAGTCGGCCGAAAGATGCGCTAGCCTTGGTCATCCTCCTCTGTATCTCAGCATCAATGCGTCCATCACTTGATATTGTGCATCCGAGATAGGTGAATTCCGGAACAGAGTTCAGCTTGTTTCCGTCAACCATGATCTCCTCCTCTCGGGTTCTTGTAGAGTTGGGTTGGTACAGCACCTCCGTCTTCTTGATGTTAATTTTCAGGCCAAACTTCTTTGATGCATCGGAGAAAGCGTCCACTATTTTCTGGGTCTCTTCAGCAGAGTGGGCAACCAGTGCACTGTCATCTGCGAATAGTAGCTCTCTCACCAGTATCTGAGTAGTCTTGGTCTTCGCTCTGAAGTGTGCGACATTGAATAGGTCAGCGCTCTGTCTGGGCTGTATATAGATGCCATCCCCCATGTCTCGGAAAGCCTTGTCTAGCATTGCTGATAGGAAGATGGAGAAGAGCGTGGGGGCCAGTACACAACCTTGCTTGACCCCATTGGTAACCCCAAACGATTCCGAGACTTCCCCTCCAGCACTAACGTTCGCCATCATTCCTGTATGTAGAGCCTCGATCATAGGCTACTGGCAAGCGGTAATTGGGTATGCATAAATGGAAACTGGTAATGGGAAGGGGGTAATTAGGAATGGGTAGCTGGGAACTGGTAATAGAGAAGAGGGTAATTAGGAATTGGTACGTGGGAACTGGTAATAGGGAAGGGGATAATTAGGAATGGTTACCTGGGAACTGGTAATAGGGGAGGCGGTAATTCGGAATTGGTAAGTGGGACCTGGTAATAGGGAAGGGGTAATTAGGAATGGGTAGCTTGGAACTGATAATAGCGAAGAGGGTAATTAGGAATGGGTATCTGAGAACTGGTAATAGGGAAGAAGGTAATTCAGAATTGGTAAGTGGGAACTGGTAATAGGGAAGGGGGTAAATAGGAATGAGTAGCTTGGAACTGGTAATAGGGAAGAGGGTAATTAGGAATTGGTAGCTGGGAACTGGTAATAGGGAAGAAGGTAATTCAGAATTGGTAAGTGGGAACTGGTAATAGGGAAGGGGGTAATTAGGAATGGGTATCTGGGAACTGGTAATAGGGAAGAAGGTAATTCAGAATTGGTAAGTGGGAACTGGTAATAGGGAAGGGGGTAATTAGGAATGAGTAGCTTGGAACTGGTAATAGGGAAGAGGGTAATTAGGAATTGGTAGCTGGGAACTGGTAATAGGGAAGAAGGTAATTCAGAATTGGTAAGTGGGAACTGGTAATAGGGAAGGGGGTAATTAGGAATGGGTAGCTTGGAACTGGTAATAGGGAAGAGGGTAATTAGGAATTGGTAGCTGGGAACTGGTAATAGGGAAGAAGGTAATTCAGAATTGGTAAGTGGGAACTGGTAATAGGGAAGGGGGTAATTAGGAATGGGTAGCTTGGAACTGGTAATAGGGAAGAGGGTAATTAGGAATTGGTAGCTGGGAACTGGTAATAGGGAAGAAGGTAATTCAGAATTGGTAAGTGGGAACTGGTAATAGGGAAGGGGGTAATTAGGAATGAGTAGCTTGGAACTGGTAATAGGGAAAGGGGTAATTAGGAATAGGTAGGTAGGAACTGGTAATAGGAAACTATTAATATTATTGTTAAGAATTTAAAGCCAAGTCACAGCTTTCTGCCTTTTAGTTTTATTGAATGGGAGTACACTATGGATCTGTTAACACTAAAATAACAAGAACTGTTAATGTGGATATGTTAAACAATGTCTAGACTAGTATGCTTAAACTAAGATTCCTTATACGCGGTATGTGGTATGCAGCATGCGGCATGCGGCATGTGGTATGTGAATGGGAGGTTTCCTTCTATGCGGTATGCGGCATGCGTCTCCCCACCACCACCACTACCATATGTTTTCCCTCCGCACCCCTGTGTGTGACCGTTCCGTAATGATCAGTCGCCTCTCCTCATCTAAAACTAATGGACACGTGCGACTGAGGTTTCTATCCACATACCGCATGCTGCATGCCACACCGATCGCTACAGGAACCGATCGAGTTGCCGCATTCGCATTCGCATTCACATACCGCGTGTAAGGAATGTAGCCCATTGACTTTAAGGCATTTAGATTTTTTGCCACATTCGCATTCGCATACCGCATGCCACATGCCGCATGCCGCATGTAAGGAATCTTAGCTTTATACACAAGTATATTGTTATAATGTGTTCCCATTTAAAGCTGCATAGTCCGATGAAAATATCACATTTTCAAAACCAAAATAATTACCTAGATTTAATTGTACATATCTAACTTAGATACTGGTTGCACTTATTAAATATTTCTCATCACATTGAAGGGAATAATGATGCAATTTAATAGAATATGTTACTCCAGAAGCCTATGGTGTCAGAGTTTTGGCGTGCTTGACAAAATTAATTTGGCATGTTTGTACTTCAAATATCTCAAAAGTTATCCATTTAAAATAAAAGTTACTTCAAACAAAAGTAAGGTAGATTATAGTGATCAACCTAATATATCTAGCTCAGAAAATGATAGCAACTCAAAACCATCGGACTATGCAACTTTAACATAAGGTTATACAGATGCATATAACGTATGGGGACCTGCTAATGGCGAACAGCTAATAGGGGTCTGTAAATACTCTAATGTCTAGACAATTACGCTTACACACAAACACATAGATACGCCTGAAATGCCGGTTCCATCACAACTTCAACTCCGGAGAGGAAATCCATCAACTTTGCATATCCACAAGGTGATACATTGCCGGGTGTATTTATTACATTTAGCAGCAGCCAGATAATACCGTGACATCCCATCCACTCCCGAGCTGCTCACCTCTCCTGCTGCCAGCATAGCGCATGCGCCTGTAAAAGTGTGAATTTCCATGTCTTGTGCACTTGACATCATAGACACACAAATATCTAATAGCATACCCCAGTCACACTACTGCTTGTGACTGTTTGCGACCAGTTTGCGACCTCAAAAAAAGGGTTGGTCACAAACAGGTGGAAAGTGGTCGCACAATTGTCGGAAGTGGTCAGAACCGGACCAGAAAGTGGTCTTCAATGGTCACCGACCTCCTTACGACCATTTTGTTCACAAGGAGGTTGCACAAAAACCGCCTTAAAAACCGCCTTGCGAACAAAATGGTCACCCGGAAGTCGGCGACTGTTGCTTTCATCACAAAGAGGGCGCAGGTGCATGACTGTTGGGTCTTTGTTCCAAAGTGGTCGCAAAGTGGTCGCAAGCAGTCACAAGCTGTAGTGTGAGTGGGACTTCAGCAAGCAACCGACAGTCATTACATTAGGCGATATCGGGTCATTTTAATACTGAAGCACATTGAGACAGCGTGTGAATTCTGAGACGACATGCTGCTTACTAATACTACCTGGATTGGTGCACTTCATTTTTAGGGGAAAAGAAAGAAGCAGTAGAATGAGGAAGACCAGTTGTCCACCATACGTGTGTTCCAAGTCCCACGGAAAGGACTTGAGCTGTGACTCAGTCGCAACTTCAGCTTACACACCTAAAGGTGGGCCAGGTGGTGAAAACGTATACATATGTGAAAACATATTTGATAGGACACTGCAATCGACATTAGAAATAAATATATGACATGTTGTTGTTTGTTGAGGTTTTACTTCTTTGAAACATTTCAGGCCATATCAGGGTGTGTACCGACTTGTGTCAGTGTGTACTCATGGTGACTTTATAGTGCTGTCCCGATGGAAGACCAGGATGCTGGCACAATGAGCTGACATCCCACTCAGTTTGCTTACTCACCGAACATAAAATGACAATAATAAAAATGATATTGCTTGACAAACTGCAGCTACCACCCCGCCCCCCCCCCATCCCAACCCCACCCACCACCACCCCGTAGTGTAGATTTATCACACAAAGTACACTGAAAGCTGGATTTTGGACTATTTGACATCTACAAACAGTTACAAGCCATAAACAAGAAGCAAGAAAACCAAAAGTATTACTAAAACTAAATAAAAAAGATTTGAATCAAATTGGACTAGTGCTGCCCAGCGGTGAAAACAAGTATCAAAACAATTATCCATTATGAGCAGGTACATAAACAAACAAAACAAAACACCCAATTGTGGCGTTTTCTTGCACTTGCTGGCTACAGTTATTTAGCCGGTAGCTGATTACCGGCAATGACGCCTATTTACCCCCGGTTTAGAAGCATATGGACCCGCTCCACGCGACCCCCGGGCGGCCGTGTTGTAAGCCATCACCGGCCGCTCGCCAACAGCCACTTATTTAGAAAGTGCGCTTATTATGAAGAATTTGCGAACTCTTCCCGCCTGCTCTACACATGTTTTCGGTAGAGCTGCTTATTTTACGTAGATAATTTGTCTTTGCCCCCCCCCCCCCACACACACACTTACTGAACTAGCAGCAGCCAACTCTGGGGGCCTATCCTCTTTGTTTGTGCACATGCGCAGTGTGCATAGTTAGTTGTGGAGGTGGGAGTGTTTTTGTAAATATTTTGATATTCATATAATATGCATCGATCTTTGTAAATCGCATATGTAGTTATCATATACAGGTAGAACACATGCACACACATACATATGAGAAATTATATATATATATATATATATATATATATATATATATATACATATATAACTTAAGCATATCTGGAGCGGTTAGTTGAGAGACAAACATGAAACAGTAGTGGTAAAGACAGTCAGAATGGAACAAGTGCAGTAGAATAGAAGATGGTGTGGGTACAGACGTACATCACTTTTATCAGGAATACTACTACTACTCAGCCACATTATCCTGGCACTGAGCCAGCCAGCCCTGGTTATACTCTAGTAATGCCGAGCACCAGGTAATGAAGCGACAGGCATCAGATTTGTATGACTTTGGTTTGACTCGGAGAGGAACTGAACCCATGATCTCTCGCATGAGAAGCAGGTGTCCTACCAATCAAGTTAAATGTGTATGTACATAATTCTATTGCCAGCTCCTCCAGTTTGAGGCTAATAATAACACTGGCCTCGCCCATGGACCAATACAGACAGTATCATATCCCGAATGAAGGGACCCGTTACTACGCATTGATATGGCCAAATGAGTTAGAGCGTCCATCTCCCGTGCTGGTAGATCGTGGGGTCGTGGGTTCGAGTCCCGGTCGAGTCAAACCAATGACTTTAAAATTGATACTTGTCGCTTCCTAGCCAGGCGCTCGGCATTATTAGGATAGGGCAAGGACTGGTGTGCTCAGTGTCAGGATAATGTGACTGAGTGTGATACCAGGTCATGGTGCCGGCGGCCTGGTTTCCCAGTGGGACAGCACTATAAAGTTGCCATGAGTGCGCAGTCACAAGTCGGTACCCGTCCTGATATGACCTTAGATGTTGCTAGGATGTAAAACAACAACAAACAAATAACAACAACTACGCATTGTAGTATATTAATATGTCAGTTATCGAAATATTAAATAACTACCAAATTGCCTTGCTTATTTATATCCACTTAATGCTACATTATCCGACACAAGCAGTAAATGATCAAAACCAATACACTTATCTAGATTTAACACGACGTATCCAGATTTGAATCTGGTACAACCACTAAAGATGTATTGCTACATAGATGGAATAGCAAGTCAATTTAATAGAATAACCTGTCACTGCTGAAGTCTCATGTCCAGCATTAATTTATCATGATTTCACCACAAATAGCCCTCTACAATAAAAAGTTACTTCAATTTAAATTAAAGTAGATTACAGCAATCAATATAATATATTTATTTGAACAAATAAGGTAGAAACTCAAACTATCACACTCTGTAACTTTACTGGATTGCATGCATATGCACATACATATTGATCTGCTGTGTAATAGACGGGATCACGGTTCTGACTGCGCACGCGCTGAAAATGGCGTTGGCAGCAAAGCAAATGCGAATGGCCATTGAGTTTGTCGATACGCATAGGGAAAAACTTTGATTTTATTCAAAATGAATAGAAATACATAACAATTTGGCATAAACATGTATGCGCACATGCAATATAATGATCTGATGAATATACCTAAGACAAAACTAGCCATAGAGCTAAGAAACATACAATTCCACACAGAACAATCAGTGATATCCACATCACCATTATTAATTCTTGTTCTAAATATTAAAATGCCAAATGTTTCAACATACACTTGTTTCAGAGAAATATATAACCAATATCTGATTAACCCTACTAATTTTCTAGTTCTACATGTGTCATTAACCATCGGATATAAATAAAAACATTAATAAAATAAGTAAAACTGACTCTGGCTATGGCTCTAACACTAGTCTGAGTGCCCAGATTTGTCTAAATCTAAATGCATATGACATAAGATGTGCATATTATATTGATGTAAATGCAATGCTGGATAAAAGATTAATATTTTAATTTATTATATATATTTTTTTAGTTAGTATTCTATGTTTCAAACAAGAGCTGAGATGAGCTGAAACTAGCACATTTCATAGATGCACCCAGTGTATTACCATGTGCCATGTGCTTCTCGCGGGTTTGTTTTGCTTTGACACATCCCACAATGCACCGCGCCGCTGTAACGGTGATGTAGCCTATTCATTATGTTAATATAATAGACAAATATGGTCCTCCCTTCAGCTGTAGTTGAAGACAATAGACTACATCACGGTTCCAGCGGCGCGGTGCATTGTGGGATGGGTCAGAGCAAAGCAACCCCCCCCAAAAGCACATGGCACATGCTAATACACTGGGTGCAGCTATGAAATGTGCTAGTTTCAGCTCATCTCAGCTCTTGTTTGAAACATAGAATACGAACTAAAAATATATATATAATAAATTAAGATATTAATCTTTTATCCAGCATTGCATTTACATCAATATAATCAGCACATCTTATGCCATGTGCATTTAGATTTAGAAAGATCTAGGCACTCATACTAGTGTTAGAGCCACAGCCAGAGTACTCAATGCATTGTCAATAGCAGTGAGCAATCTCCATACAGAAAAAGTAAAATATTGATAAAACCACACCACCTAGGCACAAACCGCTTGGAACACATATAGAAAACAGGTTTAACAAAAAGATTATATTAAATTAATAAGGTTAGGGTTTTGGATTTCTATTAATTTTGAATAAAACTGACGTTTTTTAATGCGTGTATAGGCAAACTCAATGGCCGTATGCCTTTGCTTTGCTCCCAAGGCCGTTTTCAGCGCATGCGCAGTCAGAACCGTGATGTAGTCTATTCAACTGCAGCCAATACCGACACTGACTTCAACACCGGCCAGTTACGGAACTGCCGAATCCAATACGCCTTCATCACTCACCATAATTACCAGTGAGCGGTGAGAAGAAAACAAACACTCTTTGCCATTTCACGAGAGGAGCTAGGGTGCACAGGCCTGCAGAGGTCAAAGAACCACCATAGGGGTAACCAGACCACACTGGAACCTGAAGGTAACTTCAGCCAAACAACTGGTTATGGCTGCATATTCCCATGAAGGCATAACAATTTCGAAGCGAAAACACTTATCGAGATTTGATTCTACATCTCCACCCTAGATACTGGTGTCGTTAGCGAACATTTGTTGCTGCATGAATGGGAATAGTAAGTCAATTTAAAATGTGAAGAAACTCAAAATCATCGGACCATGCAACTTAAAGCTAACTTTAGCCAGACACCAGCTAACTGGATCAAAACCTGTTAGTACCGCTCTGATAGAACTTGTGTTGGTCTGAAAGACATGGTTGACCTCCTTAATACCCCTGTCACACTACGACGTAACGAGCCAACGTGAGCCTAACGTGACGATTTTTCGTCATTACGTTGCCGTACGTTGGGTTACGTTATGATGACGTCATAATGACGTTAGAGTGACGTCGAGCTACGTCATATTACGTCGTGTTACGTCGGCGCGCGTCAAGGTTTTGAACCTGTTCAAAACTTTCGACGTATCTCGACGTGAAGGTAGAAGTTCCGCGATCGTTATAGCAGCGTAAATGACGTTAGAGTCACGTTATGTCACGTCAGACCGACGGCCTGGGTGGGAGCAAGGTGTGGGCAGCTTTTTGCACGTTACGGTCACGTTACGGTCACGTTATGGTCACGTTACGGTCACGTTACGGTCACGTTACGGTCACGGTTACGGTCACGTTACGGTCACGTTACGGTCACGTTACGGTCACGTTACGGTCACGTTACGTTGGCGTTACGGTCACGTTACGTCCACGTCGCACCCGTTACGGCGACGTTACGCTCACGTTACACTAACGCCCGGTCACGTCGCCAATTACACCTCCCGCCTAACGTTGTCACGTTACAGCTAAGGTCACGTTGTACACCAACGTTACTTTCATGTTACGCTCACGTCCACAATTTGCATATTACGCCCATAACGTCGACGTAATATAATTATTTTCACGTTCTGCCTACGCTGACGTAGTCACGTCGTAGTGTGACAGGGGTATTAGATGAGACCATAATGCCTTGTAATCGAATACAGGAGGATTTTGTTGGTGGGGGGGGGGGATTTTTATTGCAGATCCATTCCCCTTATTTAAACATACATTCATTGTTATATCTTAAAGCTGCATAGTCCGATAAAACATAAACATTTTGAAACCAAACAACTTATCTTGATTTGATTCCAGATATCATAACTGCGATACTGGCCCACTCTGAAGGATGTTTTTCTACACAGCAGGGAATAACTGTCAATGTAATAGAACCTGTTTCTGTTTAAGCCTATGGTGTAAGAATTTGTCCATGCATGCCTTAATTAACTTGATATGTTTTCACTTCAAATATCATCAACGTTAGCAATATATAGGAAAAGTCACCTTAAACTAAAACTAAAGTAGATTATAATCAACAAACCTGCCATCTTTAAATGGCAGAAAGCCAAACCCATCGTATTTGGAAACCTGATATATATGTATACACACATTGGTTTATACTTATAGACATATATAAGGTTTTTTTAAGCGGTGGATTTATTGCGCCCGGCTCTGGGCCCGCCACTTTGAGTGGTATTTGTGGCTTCACCAGATGAGGCGGATTCAGCTAAAGTGGGAGCAGATAGCGGCACCTCACCACCCCCAAGTATCCTTGCGCGGGCGCAAGTCAACCGAGCTATTTTCGAATATGTTTCTTTTTGCTGCGCCCAGAAAAATAGGCCCCCACCACTGCCCGCCTTCCCGCCCTCGTCACCCCGGCCGCACGCTTAGTTTGCGACGCCCACACCCCCTGGTGTCGTTTCGCAACGCTACTCGCTCCCTCCAATTGCATGCCGGGAAGAAGTAAGTCGCACGTGGTAGCGATAGAAGATGCATAACGTACAGATAACCCTCCGCCCGGGGCCGGCGCAGTCGGATCGCATTAGCCGCGCGCATGAATACATCAGGGACTATATTTCTGGTGGAAGCAGTCGGGACTACATCATGTATAATTCCGCCTGGTACTCGGAGTGCGGGGCTCCGGGGTGATTCTTCATCCACTCTCGCTTCTCTCCCCACCGGCGCTGTTGGCAGATTGAGACAAATGTAGTCTGGCACCAGGCTGATGCTTTATTTGTGCGCGCATCGCTGATGTGCCTTGTGTGCTTACTTGTGTGTGTATGTGTGTATGTGCATATGTGTGTCTGTATGTGTGTATGGATGTATACTAGCAATGTAGCATATGTGTGTGTATGTGTGCATGAATACATGTACATATATGTGTGTGTTTACATCCTGGCATCATATCAGAATGAGCACTCATGGCGACTTTATAGTGCTAGCAACACCTATGGTGATATCAGGATGGGTACTGACTTCTGAGAGTGTGCACTCATGGAGACTGTTATACTGCTGCCCCACTGGGAGATCAGGCTGCTGGCACCATGACCCAATATCCCACTGTCATATTATCCTGATACTGGGCCAACCAGTCCTTGCCCTATCCTAGTAATGCCAAGCACCTGGCTAGGAAGTGAAAAGTATCAATTGTTTTGTCATCGGTTTGCCTCGACCAAGGTTCGAATCCCATGATCTGTATTACAATGGGAGAAGGACACTCAACTCATTCGGCCATCCCATCTGGTCCTTGTGTGCATGTCTCTGTGTGTATCTGTGTGTGTATCTGTGTGTGTATGCATGCATGTACATATGTGTGTATGTATGCATGTACATATGTGTGTCTGTATCATGTGTGTATGTATGCATGTACATATGTGTGCATGCATATGTCCATGTGTGTGCGCAGGCACAGGCATGTGCCTACATATATGTAGGTGTGTGCATAGATATGTGCATATGTATGTGCATATGCATGTGGATGTTTGTTTATTGGGAGGTTTACACCATGGCAACATCTAAGGCCATATCAGGATGGGTACCGACATGTGACATTATGCACTCATGTGACTTTATAGTGCTACCCGACTGTGAGACCAGGCCATGACTCAATTTCCCCAAGCAGTCCCATTATCCAAACACTGAGCTACCCAGTCCTTGCCTCATAGTAATGCAGAGTGCCAACCTAGTTAGCAACAGGTAACAATCTTGGAAGTCATGGCTTTGACTCAGCTGGGTTTTTGTACTCCCGACCTTCCACAGGGGAGCCTGCGCTCTACCGATTCGGCCACCACACCTGGTCTTTATGTGTATATGTATATGTATTTATATATGTATGTATATGTGTATGTATGAGTGTTTGCGTGTGCGTATGTATGTGGATGTGTGTAGGTGTGTGTGTAGGTATGTGCATATATGTATGTATGTAGATGTATGTGTATGAACACTCTTGTGTTAAAAACCAATGGACTGGTCTTCCAGTTATAAATAATTGTAGTTATTTAGACCATTTGCACATAATAATATGTAATGAAATGAAACAAAACCATTATTAGATTAATGCAATGTGCATAATGTATACATGCATGGGTGTATATATGTAATGTATATGTGTATGTCATGTTTGTTAGGGCTATCTAATACACACAGATTGGCGGCAATGTATACACAGCAAGGGTTTGTGTGTAACAGAGAAGTAACAGTAGGTATATATTTTGACCTTTCATCGGATATTATGTAGCACCGGAATATGTTTTCCTGAGGATACAATTTCAGGACTTGCACCTGTGAGAACTAGTTGAAAAGTGGATTCAGGTATACCTCCAAGAGAAAACATTACTCAGATTCCAAAATTGTTTGACTATAAATAAAGTTTGCACATCATCTATTAGAAATAATTTATATCAAGTATATTTAACAGATTTTTGGGGGATAATGCATGTAAGGTTGGCACTAAATTAAGTGTTTCTAGTTGTGCTATATGTAACCTTTTTAATAATACCTCAGGAGAGTATATATCTGCAAAGTAATTAAATTTGGAGAATGCCCCCCCCCCCCCCCACCTAGCAAACAGGAGTCACATTCTATCAACCACTCTTCTGTAGGCTGCGGGCGCATAAGGACCAACTCATTGGTTTTTACTGCATATTCTTGAAACCATTTAATATCCTATATTACCTCTTTATTTGTATCAATCTTCCCAGTGTATGGGGAGGCCCTTAAGAAATCTAGTATCCTATTCATAAACCTTCTTGCCGGGCATACACATATTGAAATGAATTGTAGTTTTCCCACTAGCTGCTGAATTTCTTTCCTATTTACCATTTTACCCACTTCCCACTTGCTACACATGCCTAAGGTCTCGTTTACCTTTTCTCTAGGTATTTTTATCACCATATTTAACATATTAATTTCAAAACCCAAGCATGTTAAGACATTAGTAGGATGGCAAAATCTTTTCTTTGCTAACTGTAATCCTAATTCTCCTAGCAAGTTAACTATATAATTATATGCTTCCCACACCTTTTCTTCTGTCTCTTCCACCCCTATGAACTCGTCTAAATAGCAAAGGCTAAAATAACGAGCTTGTCTCAACAAAAATACAATTGCTCCAATAATTCTTGCACATGCTAGGGCTGATGTTCTACAGCGAAAAGGTGGGGCAATATCAAAATATAAATAGTTTTTGGCTCTTATGCCAAACAAGGGGACCGATAGTGGGCAAGTTCTCAACTACCTATATGCCCTGGCCAGGTCTATACTCCATAAAAAACACCCTTTCCCTAATTTTGTTGCTTCTTTAGCTAGGTTTAATATCCCTGGAAATTTAAAGCTAAGTTCTTCCTCTTGATACACTCCTCTAGAAATCCCTGCATTAATACTTTTCCGATTGGATAGCTTAAATCCACAATCATTCTCTTCTCTACAGTGTTCTTCTTAGATCTAGTCATTGGAGGGCTGACCTGATCCCAAGGGGTGAAAGGCGACTTAACAAAAGGATCTAGTAGCATTGCCTTTTCTTTTAACTCTTGTTCTATATACCTGGAAATCCACACCTAATTATCCTCTTTTTCTTTATGATTTCTCAATGCTGAAATGGGGATTCATGCCCTATATAGTCCGCTGGCCAACCAAACTCCAAGAATTGTAATATTATTTTATCTTCATACTGAACTAATTTATTTCTCCAAATGTCTATCTTAAGGCCTGAAGGGACTGGAATTCTAGCCTCCGTGTAATTTGGTAGGCCTGTAGCTGTAACTTTATTATAAATCTTCAAATAAGGCATCTCCTCTTTAATTACTCTTGGATCTACTACTCGCCAAAATTATTGCAATCTAGCTTTGTAAGCTAACGCCGATATTTTTAACCCTGAGTTTTTCCTCTCTACCTCTTTAAACCCTACAGTGTCCTCAATCACTTCTAGCACTTCATCTGAAATAATGGATTTATTTTTCCAATTGATCCATTGTTTAACACCTTAGAAATCACTACAGCCTCATTATTAGACAACTCATTTAAACATGAAGAGCATGCAGGCCGGCAGGCTTGGAGTCAAATGATAATGATACGGCAGATGAACTGTCGGTGACTGTATGAGGAGTGGGTTGAGCACCCGGATGATAAACAGGGACAGGGACAAGTAACTCTGGTGCCCTATCCTGAACAGAGTTAGGCTGCATAGTAACAACTGAATTGTCTCAAAATGAATCCTTGACCTTATTTTTAACAAGTTCATTCAAGAAGCAAACACTCTTCACCTCTACCCATTTATTGACTTTAACTCCGTTTAGCTTTCTTTTGTTTTTGTTATCGCTTGAATTGTTGGTTACTATGGGGATCGCCCCCATTGTTGACTCATTGCTATGACAACCCTTGAAAGCAGAATTTTCCGCTTTGAATTTAGTCCCTGAATCTAAACAGTCAACGGCCTCCTTGAGGCCTACTCCGCAAAAACCTGCTTACTAGTTGAGCTACCGTTATCCTGGTCATTAAACCTATCCCGTGTTCTCCTTTTATTATGACAATCTACCTCCCTCTGATAATTTATCTTCCCAAACGTTTTGCGCACCATTTAAAGTACATATTGGGTGATTTACCATGCAATGTGAAAAACCCATAGCTCCCTCCCTTATTCCATTCTACACAAGGACTACCATCTACCGACTCATTTATTTCTTTTCCCACCCAACCTGTACCTGAGCTACCTTCATATTTCTTTTCCTGTTTTACTTCTAGCCTTGACCCGATGGAGAACACATCCCTCTGAATATCCTTTATGGTTGCCCTATCCTCCCACCCATCCTCTATTCTACAATCATTAATCATAGAAAAAATAGGCCAATCGCACACTGCTGCCATATCTGACGTGTCTACCATATGTTTCCTAATATGTTTAATCCAGCTTGTTGGAAGCCTTGGTTCTTCTAACACATGTTTTATGGCCGACATATATTCATACCATGTTGCACTACTTAACGGCATTTTGCCCATAACGTCATCCCTGATTACAAATAAGTGTGTTAACAATGCTTTCTTACCGCACTTCCTTCTATCCAATCGACCCCTTCTTTTTAGCAGATGCTTTATGTCCTGCCCTGAGTGAAAATCTCCTACTCGACATCAGCTTCCCGCGAATCCCTTTCAAGCACAGCATTCTTAATGCAGTTGAGTAGTTTTTTTTATAACAGAAGATGGTCCTTAACCAATTCGGATTCAAATTTTGCAATCGATCCGTACCCTGTGAGGCTCCAGTAGTGAATGCCTGCTGGCATTGTTTAGCTTTACCATGAAACCTTATGTACCCATAGTGATACGGATGCTACGACGATTTTGGTAATGTACGAGAATACACGATCAACACGTCAGGTTAATTATCTTGGTACACTAGCACGGTCTACAACGTCGTGAATTACTCATGTTACCACCAGCAACATGCACAATTGTAGTTATTTAGACCTTTTGCACATAATAATATGTAATGAAATGAGACTGAACAATTATTAGATTAATGCAATGTGCATAATGTATACAAGCATGAGTGTATACATGTAATGTATATGTGTATGTCATATTTGTTAGGGCTATCTAATACACACAGATTGGCAGCAATGTATACACAGCAAGGGTGTGTGTGTAACAGAGAAGTAACTGTAGGTATATATTTTGACCTTTCATCCAATATTATGTAGCACCGGAATATGTTTTCCTGAGGATACAATTTCAGAACTAGTTGAAAAGTGGATTCAGGTATACCTCCAAGAGAAAACATTACTCAGATTCCAAAATGGTTTGACTATAAATAAAGTTTGCACACCATCTATTAGAAATAGTGTATATAAAGTATCCTAGGGATTTCCATTATTTTTCTATATATTAATGAGTTATTCCATAGCTTGTAATATATACTTTAGCCAACTACGTTGTTCCATGTCTCTCTATATATACCTAGGTACACTGATATTTAAACACATCCTTTATTCACAAATATTAACAGAAACAACATTAGATATAAATATGAATGGGAAGTAATTATATTATTTATTATTAATATTGATTATAAAAGGTTAACTTTGAAGATATTTACAATGGAAATATACCAAATTAGCTGCAGCAGTACCATGTTCAACTAAATTGACTTAATATTCCATTACAGGCAGCAAGAAATAATTAATGAATATACACATATCTAACCTGGACACCTAGAGGGTGAATTTGACTGTCAGAATTCCCAATTAAAACTGATTCTTGTAAGTGTTTTTTCTTGAAATTCAGAATATGTTCTATATCCTTTAAATAATCCAGACATATTCTAACGTCCGTGATGTCAGTTCGGTTAGTTCTGATATGGTACCACGTAATTTCTTTGATAATCAATGTATAGGGCTGGATATTCAATCCGATAATATTTCCATATAAATGTAATTTTGAAGGGGGGTGGGGGGAGTGCTACATTATGCGAATAATACGGGAGCAGGGGATGCCAGGGAGCGAGCAGCTGCAGGGGAGATGACCAATGAAGGTCAAGGTCACGCGGGAATGCTGGGAAATGTGTGTGCATGTGTGTGTGTGTGAGGGTGAGGGGTTGGGGAGGGTCGGGGGGAGCTACTGATTCAATGAGCCTGGGTGAAACAGATGCTCAACTGAACTCAAATTGCAGTAAGAATTTTTTGTTTTATTTGGGGAGGAGGGGCGCAATTTTTTCCATCTGAATACAGTTTCTATCATTTTCTGAGATAAATACATTAAAATGATCATTATAAGCTTCTTTACTTTAGGTTGAAGTATTTTAGTTTAAATGGCTAACTTTGGAGATATTTGAAATGACAACATGCCAAGTTAATGTTGGCAAGCAAGCCAAAACTCTGATGCCATAGGCGTATGCAGTAACAGGTTCTATTAAATTGACTACCGATGCATGTCCTTCTATCTGACAACAAATGCTGAATAACTGTACCAGATTCGAAGATAAATATGTAGAATCAAATCTAGGTAAGTGCTTTGGTTTTGACAATTTGATGCTTCATCGGACTATGCAGTAATTTACACTATTTAATTTCAAGAGCAATCTTAAGATAATAAAACAATCTTATTACGTTCAGCTAATTAAGTGTGTGTGGTATATCTAGTCAGTTTATGCATTGTAAAGTAGGTGGTGTATTAGTTAATTTTCTAGGCCATGGTATCTCGGCATAGTCTGAATGTAGGTATAATCCAAAGTTAGCTAACTAAGTGGTTATGATGTATGTAGTGTGTAGCAAGCGTTCAGTATGTGCATTAGAATAGGACAGTCAGGAACATTGATTTGTCTAGAGATATTAGGCTGATTCTCTCAGGGATATTCAACAGTTCACAATTCAATTAATATTTCTTGAATATGAACTATCACAAAGGTTTCGCACAGTTTCAAGCATTGGCCATTTTTGAAAGGCATATATATATATATATCATCTAGGGGCCTACATGTATCATATGCATATGTCATATACATATATCATATATACATATTTACGTATGTATGTGGGCGAGTCCAATTTGGTTCAACTTCAAGTCTTTGGAATTTAGTTTTAAAGTTTATATGTAATTTGCATCACACCCCTGACATAGGCACACACATATGCATATTTACTTAGTTATAATTTATATATATATAATAACGTATATGCTTATAATATAAGCATAAGTAAGATGGGTGACTCTCTTGGGCGCGGGTCGTGGGTTCGAACCCTGGTCTAGTCAAACCAATGACATAAAATTGATACTTGTTGCTTCCTAGCCAGGCACTCGGCATTATTAGGACAGGGCAAGGACTGGTGTGCTCAGTGTCGGGATAATGTGACCTAGTGGGATACCAGGTCATGGTGCTGGCGGCCCAGTGGGACAGCACTATAAAGTTGCCATGAGTGTGCACTGTCACAAGTCTGTACCCATCCTGATATGACGTTAGATGTTGTTAGGACGTAACACAACAACAAACTAACTCTTGGGCGTAGGTCAGGTTTGCTGACTCCCGTTATACCGATTAGACCTGACTGAATATGTTTCTCTGCGATTGTTTGTTGCAGGTTACGAATGAAATATCAGTCAGGTCGTGCACGGAATTGTGAACATCAAACCTCACTGGCTTCAACAGACGGCAGATTTAACACAACAATGGTATATTGCACTTGGTTTTAATTGGTGTTCCCGCAGGTATTACTTTGCTTGTTTGCAAATAAAATATCTCCAAACTTGCCTAACTATTGTAGAAGTCTGCACTGACCTCTCTGGCAAGGAACTGCGTGCAATGGTAGCGATACGGTGATTGCATCAGGAAGTTAAGCTGGTCTAATAGCTAGGCCCCTATCCATGGAATGGCAAGAAGTGTGGCTTGCAATCATGCTGTTCTCACCAAGATTCTGTACAAGCTTTGTGATATTTTGCTGAGAAATCTATCCAGTATATTAATAGTTATGTGCATGTGTGCATGTAATTGTAAGCATTAACTGATATCGGAAAATAAACCCTTCATACCTTTGGGAGTAGGAGTGCCTGTGGATTTTGCCCGCTTACAGTTACAGTCTAGGACTAGGAGTGCCTGAATACACCCACAATTGGGTAGCACTGTACAATTCTGATATGATCTACATATTTTCAGGAAAACATTTCTAGAAATGCAATTCAACCACAGGTGCTCCCTGTCTGTAAGCGTGTGGACCTTGTGGGCGCGTTTGGGTTATCTGGGCCCCAAAGAGTTAAATTAGTTAAGAGTACTAGCGTAGTATCCCTAATCTCTTAGGTAAGGAACCGTGTAGAGCCGTAGATGTGGATATGGCGATTGGTTCAGGGAGCCTCGATAGTCTAATGGTTAGGACGTGTGGTTTCGAATCCTGCTGTAGGTATAATATTTCCAATTTGCATCACACCCCTGACAAAGTCATAAAAGGTTGTTTTTTAAACTAACCAAGAGGGGGTTCTGTAGCTAATATATATTAACCAACAATCCAAAACCAATGGAAAATGCAACGTTGGGATACACCAGCGTCCTCCCACACCTGCACCAGTGCCTTCCCATCATGCCTCAGGTCGGCATGCCCTGTTGTTTTGTTTCTTCGCCACATTTCTATCCACATTATATATTCACATACTATATGTATATATTTATGTATATATATATATAATATATATATATATATATATTATATATGTGTGTGTGTATGTGTGTACATACTCCATATGCAGGATATTCTTATGAAATCCAGCCTTTCTGAACCTTGCTGCAGTCAGAATATCTCACACTGGCATCGTCAGACAGCCTCTGGTCTTGAGATGTCACCGGAAAGTGGCCATATTGAACATTTTGTCTGGGTAATCACAAAGCCCCTAATGAAGATGCATGTCAATCTTGATGACTTGGCTAATGATTTCAATGAGAACATTATTTGAGGAAAGCTTTTATCACTACGTTGATTGACGAACCATTGTTTTCTATGCTGGCAAAAAGTCACCATCTTATGGTCATATGGTCTTGGTATGAGACAGGCAAAGGTCAGACTCAAAGCCAGGCTACATATTCTCTCATTTATCACCAAGACTAGACATATTAATGTTGCAAGCATGCTAAGACTCTGACACCAAGGCTTCTGCAGTGACATTAAATTGACTCAGGTTTCCCAACTATGCCGAAGGAAATGTTTAATAAGTGCATGAGTACCTAAGTTAAATTATATAGAATCCAATCTACATAGAGTAAAACCTCCCTACCCAACCACATCCACAGATCGACCCCTCCTCTATATCGATCTCTTTATTTGGGTCCCAACAATATCATATTAACCATATTCTAACTCTCTAAACCGACCACCTCCATAAATGGTCATGCACAAAGTACGCCACGTAGACTGGACTAAACCTCACACGAAGGCTGGGAAGTGTTGGTGTTTCATGATATTTATTTCTATCAATTCTTTTTTCCCATTTAATTGTGTTTAACCTTTAATGTTACTGTCAGTTATCGCCCGTTGTGAAGGTTGCACATTCTCATATGATAGAAAGGAGGAATAGTATCAGCTTTCCTTCCTCCCAAGGGTGCCAAAACTGGGGATATAAAGGTATTGTCGTGGGGGTGATGAGAAGGGGAAATATAGCGCCTAGAGCGGGACTCAAACCCACATCTCTTTGCATTCTAGACCAGTGTGCGAACCATTACACCACCTTGGCTCCCTGATATCACCATACTACCCATGCCTACTTGTCTATATGGTTACTTGCCTGCGAGGTCAGTGCAGACCAGTACATTCGTCCCCCTGGAATTGTAAGTCTTTTAATGCTTACAATTGCATACAGACAGGCAATGCACTTACACATATATATACACAGTGCAGGTTCAACAACCATAAGAGCATAGCATGTATAGGATCCTGGTCACGGCACCCAGTGTTGTGAGGGTGATGAAAATGGGAAATAGTGTGCCTACAACAGGACTCGAACCCACATCTCTTTGCATTCCGGGCCAGTGTGCTAACCATTACACCAGCTAGGCTCCCTGATATCACTATCCTACCCACGCCTACCTGTATATGTGGCTCGTTGCCTGAGAGGTCAGTGCAGACCACTACAGTATAATTAATACACATTCTCATCTCTATGGTAACCCATCCTGATATGACCTTAGATGTTGCTAGGACGTAAAACAACAACAAACAAACAAACAACATCTCTATGGTAACTGATTAAATGTGGACTTAGCTGATTTACGGTAGAAAAGGCATAAGATTGTACCTTTCAGTAAATAGGCTGGTATGCCAGGTAGGGGGCATTTTTCTTGTTTGTACTGCTCTCCACGTTGTGACTGAAGGAATCCAGATATTGCATCTAATTCTCATGTAATTCAGACCAGTCTATTTATGGAAGACATCCCTTTAGATTCATCAGACATCGGTAATAACTAAAGGTTTGTAAAGACCTGAGGAAGCCCAAGTTGTTTTTCCTTGCGTCCAACTTGTCTTTTTTAGAAAGCTAAAACAGAACAGAATGAACCTGTCAATAACCACGCCCCCCCCCCCCACCACCACCACCCTGGAAGCCACAGGTCCCTTCTGCAGCGACATTAAATTGACTCAGGTTTCCCAACTATGCCGAAGGAAATGTTTAATAAGTGCATGAGTACCTAAGTTAAATTATATAGAATCCAATTTACATAAAACCTCCCTACCCGACCACATCCACAGATCGACCCCTCCTCTATATCGATCTCTTTATTTGGGTCCCAACAATATCATATTAACCATATTCTAACTCTCTAAACCGACCACCTCCCTAAATGGACAACTTAAAGTCTGTTCCAAGGTCAGTCGATTTAGAGAGGTTTTACTGTACTTGTTTTGGTTTTGAATAGGTGATGCTTCATCAGACTATACCGCGTTATGGTGCTGTCACACTACGACGTTTCTGCCGGCGTGCCGGCAATGTGCAAAATGTGCAAAATATTTGCAACCCGTCAAGAGACGTCCAACTTTTCGGCGTTTTGGGAGAAAGTTTGACGGGGCGTAGCGTGTTAGTGGTGGGTTGGTGGCGCGCTATTGGCGCGTTATTGGCACGTTAGTAGCGTGTTATTAGCGTGTTGTAGCGTGTCGGTAGCGTGTTATTGGTGTGTTTGTAGCGTGTTGATGGCGTGTTGGTAGCGTGTTGGTATTGTGTTAGTACCGTGTCAATGCAATCACACCCGCCGTCAACACGTCAAGACACGCCGGGAACACATCCATACCCGCCACCAGCATGTCCACATGCGCCGGCAACACGTCCAACCCGTCAAAAAACGATGGAGCAACACCAATATCGCGACCACTCCCGTCGATCGGACGTTACGGCCGCGCCAACGGAACGGTCGCATTTTGGGGGAAAAAATGCCAACTTTAACTGATGTTGATCAACGTTCTGGCAGCATTCCCCCAGCGCGCCGCCAACGGGTTTCGATTTGTTGTTAACGCGTCCGTAATGCCCCCTCCAAACTGTCGGGGCACGTCGGGGTGCATCAAAAGTTTTGTGCAAGCACAATACGATCGGCGCGGCGCGACGCGACCCGATGGCCACCAACGTGTCCATCCACACGTTGCTATCAGTCATCGTGTACCAACATGTACCGACGCACCACTAATGCACCGCTAACGCATCCCGACGTGTGCCGGCGTTGCGCCCAAAAAGGCGACACGTCGGCACGCGTCGATGCGCATTGGTTAGAAACCTCGTAGTGTGACAGCCCCATTAAAGAAGCCTGCTGCCTGTCTTTTGGCCTAAAGCAGCGCGGGTACAATCAACTTCACGTCGCATTTCTCAAACTCCTCTGATGCATGGCTAATATTAATGTAGATTTAAAGCTGCATTGTCCGATGAAAGCATCGAACTAAAACACGTTACTAGATTTAATCGTACATAGCTAACCTTTATGTAATTCAATATAATTGAGCTGATTCGTGCTGAATGAAGTCTATGGTCTTAAAAATCTGACCTGTGTGCAAAAATTAACTTTACATCACTAAATATATAACAAAGTTATCCATTTTAAAATAAGGTGTTTCAACCAAAAGCAAGGTAGGTCATACTGGCGAACCTTATATATTTAGTGAGAAACACTCGAAGCCATCTCCCTGTGCACATTGAATATAGCCTCTTTGCTAACAGTAGCAGGAACCCTTCTTATAAACCCTTCACGTAAAATACCCTATGACATATCCGCAATCTGGTTATGAATGGTCAACTGAAGCAGGAATTTCTGTGCCAACTTTGTAGTTGACAGTGTGAACAGTTTTCTAGTAGTATGAGTACTTTCCACACCGCTCAGAACTGACGGATCTTGATAAGTTACCTTTCGAAAAATAACGAGTAAACACATCTGCCACGTGGGCGAATTGTCAACCTGTGCTCTCTTTGCCAACTTACAAGGTTTTCGACTGAGTTAATCAGTTGTAATTTGCATGGTCTTTGTCTTAGTCTTAGCATCTCAATAGTGGAACACTTTTTACTGTACGGCGAGCTCTTGGTTCAAGTGATGAAAGAGTTTAGTCTACACACTTGGTCAACTCACTATGGAAATGTACCATAGTGTTCGTTGTTCATGCCCGATATATATATATATATATATATATATATTTCTGTTTACATAATTATATATGCATATAGGTATATATAGGCACATACATACATAAACATATATATATATATATATATATATAAATATATATATATATGGCTCACTCTCCTGAAAACTGGTCAGCATTGGATGGGATTTTAAAACATCAATAACAAAATGTCCTACTTATTTTCTTTCCTTATACTTTTCATATTCATGTTCAGATTTGATGTGAGAAATAAGAGAAATAAAATATACCATGTGCAACTTTGGTCTTTTTAGTTATGAAGTGTTTGTGTACAAAAGAAAACCCATTTTACAGTCAGCCGTTTGTAACATGACATATGGGACATGGTTAGATCCTGACTAACATCTTGTATTGCATTGATATATCAAACAAAACAGTTCCCAAATCAAAAGGATTTATTTATTAGCGTGCATGCACACTTAAATTTATAACAAAAATTAGTTGATGTCTTCAGAAATAACATTACAGATTTCTGTCGCAGATGTAACCCATGGTGTCTGGATGCCACACAACTAGTGTACAACAATTATTCAGTGAATAAAGCATGGCTGGGAATTACTTTTTATTATCAATATAAGCACTACATATTTCTGTTTATTATGCCATGATTAATATGCTTCTTGGTATGAAATTATTTAATTTAGCTTAGATTTTTATTAAGCAGACTGTGTGGTGTCCTAAACATGTGTTACATATAAGCAACACATGTGATGCTGCCATAGCTTTTAACTCTCATTTACTCCACAGATGCTGTCCCCAGTGCTGCCACAGTCAGTTTACAACATAACCCAACAGTTCCGCGTTCTCACTTACGCCTAACAAAATATATATATATAAACAGCCCGGGCTTTTAAACCAACATTTTGCCATTTACATAAATGAACGACTAGGCTGAGGAGCAAGTAACAGCAGTGTCTCGCCACTGTGATATTCAGTGTTTGTCTCCTATATCATATGTGTGTGTGTATTTATATATATATATATATATATATATATATATAAGATGCGTAACCAACTACATTCTCAATAATATTCGAATACATAATATTTATACCCCACATAATTATATATATATATATATATATATATATATATATATATATACGCTGTCTCTCTCAAATATACACATAGCTATGAGAAATACACTGACTATATATGTATGTATATATATATATATATTTGCGTGGACATCTGGCGCTTAGAACTAGCTATTTCTTAATAGTTAAGACTAAGATATTATTATTTGCTTAATTCCTAGAGTAGGTTAGAAATCCTGCAACAGGTGGCGCCACTGCAGGTACAGTGCCTCAGTACGGAGGTTTTGCATTCACATAATGCATTGTTTGGTACGCTGTGTGTTGCGTGTGCGCATCTCCACATGTAGTTTGCAACCAACTATTTGGATCATATATATATGTGTGTACTTAAATGTGTGTGATGTTTGTAACCAGCTATTTGGATCATATATATATATATATATACATGTGTGCATTGTGCCTGCGGTGTTGGTAACCACATATTTGGATCATCCATACATTTGTGCTGTATGTGTGTGGCGTTTGTAACCAGCTATTTGGATCATATATATGTGTGCATTGTGCGTGTGGTGTTGGTAACGACATATTTGGATCATCCATACATGTATGCTGTATGTGTGTAACATTTGTAACTAGCTATTTGGATCATATATATATGTGTGCATTGTGTGCATGGTGTTGGTAGCCACATATTTGGATCATCCATACATGTGTGCTGTATGTGTGTGGTGTTTGTAACCAGCTATTTGGATCATATATATGTGTGCATTGTGCATGTGGTGTTGGTAACCACATATTTGGATCATTCATACATGTGTGCTGTATGTGTGTGGTGTTTGTAACCAGCTATTTGGATCATATCTGCAGGGTGAGGCATGAGACAGACCTGACTACTAAAGGCGTGATCAAAGACCCACCGCCGCCCAGATAAGTAATTAATTGATACAACTCTGATGGCGGCCCCGCCCCTCTGCGCCGGCGCAGGCATGGGTTCCCTTCATCCGGTTCCGGCTGAGTGACGTCACTTAGTGATGGGCGTGATTCCGCGTCCGATTTATCTTCCAGGTCCGGGTGAAGTGTGAGGCTTGGCTTCAAAAAGAGTCTACTTGTGCTTATAATGTATAACCCGACGAAAGTATCACCTTTTCCAAAACTAGATTTATTCATGTATATGGAGAGTTCAGGTACAAAAACCGAGAAATCCTTTTTAGTTGTTCTCTGTAAAATAGAATGTGTTGTACTTTATAGGTAAAGTCTATCAATTTCAGGTAATGTATTCTATATAGGATATTTTGGTTTCTGCGACAAAGTGGATTTGATTATCAGAATGATGGCAGCTTCAGCTCAAACCTGACAGTTATGGTTTTATTTCGGCCCAAATGGCATTTGTTCATTTGTTGTGCCTGAACGCATATCCACTAAAGCTAAGATTCCTTACACACGGTATGCGGTAGGCGGTCTGCGAATGCGAATGCGGCAAAAAATCAAAATGCCTTGAAGTCAATGGGCTACATCCCTTAGACGCGGTATGCGAATGCGAATGCGAATGGAGCAACTCGATCGGTCCCTGTAGCGATCGGTGCGGCATGCGGTATGCGAACTGATCATTATGGAACGGTCACACACAGGTGTGCTGAGGGGAAACATATGGTAGGGGTGGTGGTGGGGAGACGCTTGCTGCTTACAGCGTAGAAGGAATCCTCCCATTCGCATACTGCATACCGCATGTCGCATACCGCGTAGAAGGAATCTTAGCTTTAAGTGCAGTCATTATACATTATTTCTTGCAGTTTGGTGTTCCTGTGCTATGCTGGTAGTGTTATACTTGAAAATAGGCAAACAATGCATATGTCTATCATTTTGGTGTGAACACCAACATTAAATCTGCATGATCTCCCTTCAAATATATCCAAAGTTACCTCTATAAAATACCATTTCCTACAAACACCAGTGAAGTAGAAACCTTTGTTATCTAGCAAATTCTCCAAAATAAATCGTCTAACTATGCAAATTTAATTTGAGAGGAATTTTTACAGATAATAATTAATATATATATAGTTTTAATTGTCTGTTGATTCAACAACATATGTAAGGAAACAAGGCAATAGGTCTCATCTTCTTTAAATGAATAACTCACAATCAGACTGGCTGCCAGCGGCACCCAGTGTTCTATCCTCAAGTAAAAAACACGTACAAAGTCCAAATTGGACCTGAGAAAGTTCTGAACTTTCATAATGTGATGCTATAACGCATCATACACAGTTTAGACTAAATTTCCATTACTTACTTTGTGATTAAGTAGAGTTAGTAGATAAATCCTGTTGGAGCAACTCACAAACGTCCTCCCATTGTGAGTCACTTATGCTAATTGCTGGACCCGGATGTGCTTCCTTCTCCCTAGCCTGCGGCTAGCCAGAGGCGGTATACCGAGGTAAAATTACCTTTAATATAGCGACACACACCAGTCGTTAAGTCAATGATATGTAGGTTCAAATCTAATTAAGGGGGGGGGGGGGGTTCTCTTGCTTAACAAAATTGACGCCTTTTTCGGACTATGCAACTTTAAAGTGGCATAATGCCATAGTTTTGAATTTCTGCAATAGTTTTTTTTTTAGATAAACATATTATTATCATTATGAATATGTTGCTTCAATTTGGAGTATCTTCAAAGTGGTTATCTTTAGAAGTATTTGTATTGACAAAAGAATGTTGATGTGCACACCAACATGTTGGAGATCCATCGTAGGATTGTACGACTTGCAGTAGTGACCAGTCCCATTAAAGCTGCACAGTTCGATGGTTTTGAGTTTCTGCCATTTTGAGAAGATAACATATATTAGGTTGAGCGTTATAATCTGTACTTTGAAGTAACTTTGATTTTAAAGGGTTAACTTTAGAGGTATTTGAAGTGAAAACAGGCTAAATTGTGCATGTTGGCCGAGGCTAACATGGGTAATTTGCGCACGAGGCAGTCTATTCTTAGCTTTCCTCGTGCACCGTTTTCCGCTTCAGTCTCACTTGGCTCGCTGCCTCTGCTCTTAACACTCCGATTTCCCCACCCTCCTACCCTTTCTTCTAGGGGGTGAGCGCTGATCTCCACGTTGATTCATTCCTGTGTCATATACTGTTCCTGGTTGCGCATCCCAGATAGCGCATGATCCTTGCCTCTGTCGCCTACTTGACCACGATAGACCTCTAAAGGTCCCGACTTGTTTTGTTATTAAATCTTCAGAAACCATGTCTGTCTATGTCTTTCCTTCTTTCTGCCTGTTGCTGAGTCCGGCGAATTAATGTTTGTGAGCACACCAAAAGTCTGACATCATAGGCGTCAAGACGAACATGTTAAATTTATTTATTTAGCATTTCTTTCTATGCAACAACACATGTTTAATAAGTGCACCAGTAATTAAGTTGGATAACAAATATTATGTAGGCTAAAGATGTAGATAAGTGTTTTGCTTTTTTAAATATGATGCTTTCGTCGGACCCTGCAGCTTTAAATCGACATTTCATTTCTTATATTCAGCAATCCAGACGGCATATCCGAATGAGTGGAGCGCCCACCTCTCGTTTTGGTCATGGGATTCGAACCCCTGCAGAGTCACACAATAATTTATACTGTTATCAGTATCAAGCCCAGTCCCACTTTGTGCTGAACTCCTGAAGTTGCATAGTCCGATGAAATGTTCAAAAGCAAAACAGTTATCTGGATTTAAATTTACAAACCCAACTTAGATACTGGTGCACTTATCGGGGATGAAAATGGTCTCTGGCAAAAACAGCGGAAATCTATGTTGAGGTTATCTGTAAATAACGTTATCCTAGTGATTATTATTACCACCACCAAAAGAAGATTTAACCATGAAAAAAATAGATACTACTAATTTTCTACCGCTCTTGGACTTGTTGCCGACAAAGCATTAAAACAATTTCCCATCTTTTAATAATCATTGTAATAGTCAGCAGGATAAGGTACTATTATTGCAGCAGCATTACTTAAATAAAAATGCCACTAGCATTCCGCCGTCATGTCACCGTGATATGCTGATACGGCAAATTTCCGTGAAAATGCTGATCTTCTCCCATAGGCAGGGAATCGCAGAAAATTCCCTGAAGTCAGGTTTGGTACAATACTCTCCAAGCAGTATCCTAACTCCATTCCACTGATCAATCAGTAGGGCCTAGAGGCTATCATTGGAGAGTGGTGCTGTGCTTGTTGTGACTGTATTATCACCCATGCTACTAATCCCTCTTTCCTCTCTCTGCACTTACTTGCTTTGCGGTTTGATTGGGTTTATGTCCTAGCAATATCTAAGGTCATATAAGAACTGGATTCAAACTGACCAATTACTGTCATATTAATTATCGATGGCATTTAAAAAAAAAATATTTAATCGCGGAAATCCGCGAAATCGCGGACCTCTTCCATCCCTGATGTCTTATTATTAAGTCGTGTTGGTCCATAGAAGGGCATGATGCTATGATAATTTAATAGAACCTGTTACTACTGAAGTGTCTATTGGGTCAGAGGTTTGACAAACATGTAGCAAAATGATTTACACTTCAAATATCTCCTAAGTTAGTCATTTTATGCAAAGTTACTCGAACTAAATTAGGGCAGATTAAAACGCTCCACCTAATATATTTATCTCAGAAAATGACAGAAACTCAAAACCATCGGACAACTCAACTTTAATATATGAATCTCAAGTTGTTACATAGTGTTAGTAAGTTCTCAGTTGGTAAATCCTGATCTTCCCAGTATTGTGCACAAGTCACGTGACTGCCGTCACGTGGCATCGTCTCTCTTCACTAAATGTCTCAGTTGTCTCTTTTGTTCCTGACAGCTAACTTGTCAAATGTCGCATTCCTACTGGCAGGCTATTGTCATGGGAGTGATGAAAATGAGAAATATTATGCCTAGTGAGGATTTGCGTCAAACGATTAGCACCATGTGACCAGTGCCTCGTCGACCATCATGATTGGATAGAAAGTACAGCTACTACACTGCCAATGCGGCGGCACCGTTAATATTGCTCCAACTTTGGGTTTAATTTGAATGAATTTCACTTTTTGAGTAAGCTATTCTGATAAATAACATTAGATCAAAGCCCCGAGTGAATATTCATGATTCTAAATAACCGAATTAGATCGTAGCAGTGAATAGATTTGTGCTTTTTGTTTTGTTTACCTTCGACAATATCACCGCTGATGTGGCGGCGGCGTTAATATTGCTTGGATTTTGGGTTTAATATGACAGGATTTCACTTTTTGAGTTAGCTATTCTAAAAAATAACATGATTTCAACCCCCGATTGAATATTCATGACTCTAAATAACAGAATTAGATCGTAGCAGTGAATAGATTTGTGCTTTTTGTTTTATTTACATACATTTGATAGTAGAAGGAACTGCTTCTATCCAACCATGATGCAAGAGTAGTGTGATGCCTATGTCGCACGCAAATCCTCAATAGTGGGAACCAAATGTACATCTCTTACATTCTGGGCCAGTGTGCTAACCATTACACCACCTAGGCTCCCTGATGTCATCAAGCTACCCACGCCTCCCTGTCTATGTTGCTCCCTGCCTTAGAGGTCAGTGCAGACTACTACCCTTGTCCCCTGGAATTGTAATTTTGATATGGTCATGTAATGCTTACAATTACATACATACAGACAGTGCACTTACACATACATACACACGGTAGGGTCAATAACCAGACAGCTTGTACAGGATTATGGTCACGGCAACCAGTGTCGTGGGGGTGATACAAATGGGAAATATTGTGCCTAGAGTGGGAATCGTTGCATTCCAGGCCAGTGTGCTAACAATTACACCACCTAGGCCCCCTGATGTCACCACACTGCCCACGCCGACCTGGCTATGTGTCTCCCTGCCTGAGAAGTTAGTGCAGTCTACTCTAATATATAAAGCCTGTATCAGGATGTATACAGCGCCTCATACACCAGGTGGTCACCCCTGGAAATACAGATGAGGCTTAATATTGCTGAACGCCCGAGTGATCTGATATTTTTCATTGAGATATTGGCCATATTTAGATATCCATTTTGATAGTTGATTAATTAAGACTTGCTATCAGGACTGCACTTCATCCACACCTCTCTCTATCTCCTCTCCGCTGGCCTTGCTCCTCCTTGATATATCTGAAAAGAGTTCCAGGAGGGGGAGCCCGCCAGCATTTCACCTTCTACTCTTACTCTGTCCGTGTCTTTGGCTCACCAGCTGGTCAGCATAGAGCACGGTCCTTTGACTCAACTCTCCTCATTTCTCTTTCCTAGACTCTACCCTCCCCCCCACCCAGGCATACTCCTCACCCTGACCAGGGGAGTTGTGTGCTTGGGTGAGGCCCTGTACCTTTAGGTTTTCTCGCGCTTTGTTCTTGTTGCTGGAACCACGCTGCACCCATCTTTACCCGCCCTTCCTCGAAACCCTTGCTGTTGTTGACTGGATACAAGTGCCCAACTACCGCTAAACTACCGCCGGACTGAAGAGATTCGGGGGCCGCCTCAATTCTTCGCCATTACAACATTGTAAAGATGTCCCCAGCTTCTACAACACTCCCTACTGAAGATTAATCTTCAACCAAAGATTGGGCCGATTTATCGGAGCCTCTGTATAAATGTTGCAGTTCTGCAACCAGTAACCGTCCTAAGGTTACAAACCACCCCCAAAGCAATAGTGGATTAATGTAATTCACCGTAGGTAATGCCTTAATGGCTATATATACAAGTCACAAGTCAAAAGTAGAACACAGACAAGTTTACAATTCAGGTAATACTTTATTTTCAAATCACCACCTCCTGGCTTTAGAATTCAGCATATACACATACATACTTCACATTGCAATGGCAGCTCCTTCGGAAAAACACTATTTCTATTTGCCTATTGAAGAACACAGGTCTTTGTTCGTTGTTCGGCAGATTCAAACTAACCATGAGTCATTGAGACCATAGTGAGTGAGGGTAGTAGGTGCACTTATATGTGATATATCATATATATGTATCCTTTCAATTGTATCCCTATAGTCAATTGTTTACACATGATAATGGAACAGCCATTCAGACAGATTAACTATCGATCAAATAAAATAAAATTTGTTTTAGAAAATGGCGAGCAATTGATCCAGTCAGCTAATTGATGATTGCGGGAACAAGAAGGACATCATGGAAATATGACGTCATCGGCTCCTGGACAGGGAAGGGACAAATGGTGACGTCATGAAGGCGATGAAATGTTTGTGTTAAGCACACTGTTTACTGGAATGCATGTCGTCCCTCAATCGGTACAGCCAGTAACCATATCAACCACACCATTACTTTCGGTGCTCCTGGATGGGCATTGTTTTGTTTTTTTAATGATGAGAGGTTGTCACGGCAAGTTGAGAAGTCATTCAATACCACGTAAATGGAGAATGAATTCGACGTCTTGTTCATTTGGTAAACATGTTGGTTAGGTGTCTGGCTTCTTTTATTAAACCACACCTATGATGCCATTATTTAATCAAGTATCATTATTACGCTCGCTGAATGCTAGATAAACACAGATACTATTTGTGTGTGTAGGTGCAGGCAGTCGCGTCAACAGTCTCCACCTGCGTCTACAAGTCCGTCACAATGACGCTTAGTGACGTCAAGACACTGACGCCGAACCCGACGCAGGTGACGTCACGGACGCCTGACAGTGCGGCTTTTCCTGGTGTTGAGAGAGGTGGGGCGGGAGCAGGCCCGCCTCCCGCTGGGCCGGCTCGTCGGCGCCAGGGGGCGGCCTGGGCGGGGTGTGGTGGTGTGGCTGGCCACGGTCCTTCTCCGTCGGCTGCGTTTGCGGAGAAACTGGAAGTGACGTCACGCGCGGCGACGATGCACTGTCGTCGCCGCGCGTCGCGGTCCCGTCGTTGCTCGCCTCGTCGCTGCTCGTCAGGTTTCCCCCGGGGACGGACCCCTTGTCGCTGCCGCTACCGCTTCGGCTTCCGCCGCCTTTCCGCCCGCCGCCCGGATGGCCATTGGCGCGCTGCAGCAGCTTCAGTTCCTCAAGGTTGCCGAACACCGGATGCCGATCACCCGCCGCCGGCCCTCCCACCGCCGCCGGCCCTCCCGCCGGCCCTCCCGCCGCCGGCCCACCCGCCGCCGCCGGACCCGCGCCGCCGTCGGACTCGGGCGGTGTGCTTCCCGGGGACGGAATGGTCGCGGCGGTAACGTCAGCCTTGAGCTCCTCCAGGTCGCGCTTGAGCTTGGCGCGCCGGTTCTGGAACCACGTAATCACCTGCGCGTTGGTGAGGCCGAGCGAGGCGGCGATCTCGTCGCGGTCGGCCGGGGTCAGGTACTTCTGGTACAGGAAGCGCTTCTCCAGCTCGTAGATCTGCTGGTTCGAGAAGGCTGTGCGCGACTTGCGCCGCTTCTTGGCCGGCTGCGACTTGGAGAAGAGGCTGAGCTGGTCGCGCCGACTCGAGTCTGTCAACAACAAAAGAGGCGGAGGGATTAGTTAGCTATATATAACATGGTGAGATTAATGATGTGCGCCAGAGTATGCATTGATACACTATCAGTAAATGGCGCGATAGAGACAATCTGGTTTCAAACCATATTACTTCTGTAGAGATGTTGACAAACGTGAGTAAGACAATCGAAAGACATGATTTCAAATACAGGTATATGTAAGAACTAATATAGCAGAACTGCATGGGATGATTTAAATGGAAGCTCCTCATCAGTTGAAGTAGCTGTACATGATGAGTAAAGAGGAACACGAGACTCATTTAACATTATTGTGCCCACTCACTGGGACTATTCTGATGCCCGGCTTGTATTGTTGTGTGCCCCACCCAGCCATATCCTTCACTATAGCTTGTATTGTTGCGTGCCCCACCCAGCCATATCCCTCACTATAGCTTGTATTGTTGTGTGCCCCACCCAGCCATATCCTTCACTATGGCCGGTATTGTTGTGTGCCCCACCCAGCCATATCCTTCACTATAGCTTGTATTGTTGCATGCCCCACCCATCCCTATCCTTCACTATAGCTTGTATTGTTGTGTGCCCCGCCCAGCCCTATCCTTCACTGTAACTTGTATTGTTGTGTGCCCAACCCAGCCATATCCTTCACAATAGTTTGTATTGTTGCATGCCCCACCCATCCCTATCCTTCACTGTAGTTTGTATTGTTGTGCACCCATCCCTATCCTTCACTGTAGCTTGTATTGTTGCATGCCCCGCCCAGCCCTATCCTTTACTATGGTGTGTATTGTTGTGTGCCCAACCCTATCCTGCACTATATAGCTTGTATTGTTGTGTTCCCCACCCAGCCATATCCTTCACTATAGCTTGTATTGTTGTGTTCCCCACACAGCCCTATCCTTCACTATAGTGCTTTATTGTTGTGTGCCTCGTCCAGCCCTATCCTTCACTATATAGTTTGTATTCTTGTATGCCCCACCCATACTATAGCTTGAATTGTTCTGTTCCACACCCAGCCCTATCCTTCACTATATGTGTTGTATTGTTGTGTGCCCCGTCCAGCCCTATCCTTCACCACATCTTGTATTGTTGTGTTCCCCCCAGCCCTATCCTTCACTATAGCTTGTATTGTTGTGTGCCCCATCCAGCCCTATCCTTCACTATAGCTTGTATTGCTGTATGCCGCACCCAGCCCTATACTTCACTATAGCTTGTATTGCTGTATGCCCTGTCCAGCCCTATCCCTCACTATAGCAATATAGACACAATGATTTAAGCCCATTTGCATGCCTCCTGATGACCAAACTTGGTAGGGCTCTAACCACACCTTAATGGGTTTCAGATATAGATTGCAGTGAAATTGTCCCGAAACCTATGTTATATTAGATTAAATACCGCTTCATGCATTTCTATTCCCATCTTCAGGCATGTAATGTAAAACTGGAAGCTTGTGTCCTGAGTTGCAGATTCAACCCTGTCTGAGGGACCAGCGGGAACACGTTGTTGCTTTCACTTTTTATTGCACATATACTGATGGTATATTACATTATTACTATATTACATTATTTACAGTTTATTAATCAATAGGAAGTTCATGTGATAGAATTGTAATTAAGCTGAGTAGAATGCACTCCAGTATCAAAGCAACATGCGTGCAGTAAAAAATTGAGCAGAGAAAGTGTGGTGTTCCGATTAGCCACACAGGACTTGGTCGACAATGTTGACATTGTTTCACCAGCATTTCAAAAGTTTGAAGTCTACTTAGTAAACCGCCAAGCCCAAATGAAATTCAAGGCTGGCTCTTCAAGATCTTCCACATCCAGGTAAGAATAGTTGTAGTTTGATTTAACCCCGACAAGTGTGCGACGTCGAGTTTTGAAGCGAACCTCTTCCCTCTGTGTCTATTCCATATATCTCATTCGGCCGTCCCCGTTGAAAATCAATGAGGATTCGGTGAGAAATTGGACATGACTAGCGGGCGCCCTTATCCACACGTACATGACAGCGGCGTGTCGGCGGCACTAGTTATGTTTGCGACATTGAGGGCAGAAAGAAGCGAGTGGCGATATAATTAACCCATCTATCAGCGCCGCGCTAAATAACTGCGTCCAACAAGGACATGCCAGATCAAAGCGTGCGCCGCAACCCGATACATGAATGGCGCAGTCGCAGACATTGCTCCATAGCTAGTCATATCCGCATACCGGACGCACTGGCCGAATTGGTAGAGCGAATACCTCCCGTGCGGATAGTCAGGAGTTCAATTCCCGGTCAAACCAATGACTTACAAAATTGATATTTATGTTTCATAGCCAGGCGCTCGGCATTATTAGGATAGGACAATGACGGGTTGGCTCGGTGTCAGGATAATGTGACTGAGTGGGATATCAGGTCATGGTACTGGTGGTTTGGTCTCCCCATCGGGCAGCATTATAAAGTCGCCATGAGTTCACAATGTAACTTTGCATCGGCACAATTTTTGGACACGATGATATGATGGGTGATCTGCATGAACAATGAAATGGTTGTGGAGCTATGATATGAGTATGAGGACGTTTGCATAGGTCACAGTTTCGGATATCGTGCGCCATGTTTAAAAAGTTGGTTGATCTTTGGAGTGTTGCGTCCTGGCAACATTTAAGGTCATATCAGGACAGGTGGCGACTTGTGACACTGACAGTGCACACCCATGGTGACTTTATAGTGCTGCCCCCCCCTGGGAAATCAGGCTTCCATAACCATGACCCGATATCCCACTCAGTCACATTATCCTGACACTGAGCCAACCAGTCCTTGCCATATCTTATTAATCCTGAGCATCAGGCTAGGAAGCGACAAGTATCAATTTGATAAGTCATTGGTTTGAAGCGACCGAGAACCGAACTCCCGATTCGGCCACCGCGCAAGATGTTTTTTTTGGAAAGTTGAATGTATTGGTCGGGGCGATATTCGCGCCTGAAATTGTGTACATACCACCTGCCCCCCGCCCCCCTATCTCCTTGTCCCCATGCCAATGGCATGTAAGCTTGGATGCAAACTTGTGACTTGTGTATGTGAAGATTATGGCGTTGAGCTTTGCAGAACCAACAACTCACGTTATCGGGCTGTGAAACAAACACAAATAATCCAAAAATAATTAAAGCGAGACCCCCCCCCCCCATAAGCAATAAGGTTAATTGGTGTGGGGTACAAATAATAGCATATGTCGGATTATGGATCTCAATATTGATCGGTAATCAAGTTTCCGCGGCACGGTGAAATACTACGTATATTAACGATAATGATGATGATGATGATGATGATGAAGAGGAGGAGGGGCGGGTAGGGGGGGGGGAGATACCACCAAAAATCACCCTTGGCGTTCACTTATAAAACCAGAACCACTAAGACACCTGTTTCAGTTCCTGAGTCAGCAAACCCCGGCACACCACGAGAAACTATCCACTCAAACTAGCACTCATCACACCGGGACTTTGCGCAGATCGGTGCGGTCTACGCCTAGCATTAACCATGTCATAACGCAGCCCACACAATTCCCGTCTGTCCGCATCACGTAGTGCATTAATTCGATTTAAGATTGATATCCAGGGACGCGGCCATGTAAAATTTAATTTAAGCCGTCGTCTTCGCCGC
Source organism: Branchipolynoe longqiensis (assembly GCA_030323885.1). Lineage (NCBI taxonomy): Eukaryota > Metazoa > Annelida > Polychaeta > Phyllodocida > Polynoidae > Branchipolynoe > Branchipolynoe longqiensis. The sequence goes on along the minus strand of CM059190.1, from coordinate 59,914,954 downwards.
GTGTGACGTCACAGCAACGTCACGTATAGCTAGTTCTAGGCGAATCCCCCTCCACCCTGCTCACCCCACCCCCTTCATACCCACCCCTCCCCCGTCCCCGGGCCCTGTTGCGACATCCCCGGGCACCATCGGCGACAAGTGCCCGCCGGAGTCCACCCCACAGCCCCCGCCCTCCTACCTCCGCCACCCACCGACAGCGTGTTCAGCCCTCAAATCGAGGGGAGCCTGATTCAGTTATGCCTCCTCCTTTTGTAGCTGGCGGTTGAAATCGATACGGTTATTAATAGTCAATGCGAGATACGCGCGCGATAAGGCGGGCGGCGGCATGTAGTGCCGGCAGGAGGAGCGGCGATAAGGCCGGCCGACTGTATCACTACGCGCGAGGCGCCGCGCAGGGCCGGGCTCGGGGACGCGCCCGGTTATCGTGGCCGGCAGCTGCCCCGGCGTGTCACGGGGGTAGAGCGGGGAGGGGGGGGGGGGGGGGGGGCGGGGATAGGATGGAGAGGGGGCCGAGCTTTGTTTTGTCGCCCGACAACTGCGGTAACGCGACCCTGCTCGCGGGGAGACGCAGGCAGCAGATAAGCGGGGCGTTTATGTCGCCGCCACGACGTTAATTTGTATATCCCGCGTCAGATTTAATTATCAAGTCGTCAGCTGAGGAGGCCTCGGCGCGGCCCGCTCGGAAACTGGAGCCGCGCATGTTGGGCGGGTCATCCATGAACTACGCGCCTTCTATAGGGGAGGAAAGGGTATGTATGTATGGGGGATGTGGGGGTCAAGAAACACCTCGCCAAATGTGTGTGTATAGTAAGTTGCTCCTGTTTTTTCAGTGATTCTGTGATTAGCGAAACACTATGTACAGATATTATCTTTTTCCCCCCCCAAAATGTACCAGCAGAATTTATTTCATTTGATTTTGCCAGATCTTATTAAAAAAATAAGCACCTGCTCTTGAGCAGGACACTATTGGCTGTATGAAGAATTACATTGGCAGGCTTTGAAAATCATGAAATATGTATGTCTTACAATAAATTTGAGATTCAATAAAATATGCATGTTGAGTTATTTCTTCTGGCAGCATCGAAGGCCATATCAGAACGGGTACCGACTTGAGACAATGTGCACATATGGCGACTTTATAGTGCTGCCATACTGGGATCCCAAGCTGCCGCTACCATGACCTGATATCCCACTCAGTCACATTATCCTGACGCTGAGCTAACCAGTCATTGCTCTATCCTAGTAATGCCGATAGCCAGGCTAGGCAGGTACAAGTATCAATTGTATATAAGTCATTGGTTTGACTTTGGCTGCCGGTACCGACTACAAAGGAATGCGACGCATGCGTGAAGCTAATCTTAGTGACGCCCAATGAGAGGGCATGCGGAGGGAGGGTAAAACATTCACGTGGCGTACATTCTCGATGGCCCCACCGATTCTGGCAGGGTCCACCCACATATCTGCACGGGGAGGGCCAGTTATTCATATCGCCGTGGGCATTACCGGCCCCCTTTTTTATTATCTTTAAACCATGGGTGTTTATGGGATGGCATTTATGTAAACAGCTCGTGTGAAGCGTATTTATAACGTTGCCATATCGTGTATGCCAAGGGTGGGAACCCGCCCCTCGTGGATCGTGACTCATATCCCGGACAGCATGAAATATTTCTTTCCCAAGCTCCCTTTGTCAGTGAGGGAACTATTTCTCAATATTGCTTTGTCCATCCTCTATCTTCTTACAACCCTCACAGCCACTGGTGGCAGAAATGCTGAAATGATTGTGTTTTCTGAGTAAATCGCAACGATGATACTGAGTGATAGTGTCTGACCGGACCGGGTGGTGTGGGGTGCGGTGGGGTGCGGTTGGGTGTGGTGGGGTGCGGTCGCGCGGTGCGGTTGGCCAAAGCGGTAAGATGCTTGTTTGTTTGTTTGTTGTTGTTTTACATCCTAGCAACATCTTGGGTCATATCAGAATGGGTACTGACTTGTGACAGTACGCACTCATGGCGATTTTATAGTGCTGCCCCACTGGAAAATCACGCCGCCAGCACCATGACCCGATATCCCACTCAGTCACATTATCCTGACACTGAGCTAACCAGCCCTTGCCCTATCCTAATAATGCTGAGCGCCAGGCTAGGAAGTGACAAGTATAAATTTTTAAGTCATTGGTTTGACTCGACCGGAAACCGAACTCCCGAACTCCCGATCTTCCGCGCATGAGGCCTGCGCTCTACCGATTCGACCACCATGCCCAGTCAAGCGGTACGATTTCAGTGTGGACGGTTCTGGGTTCGAACCGGGAACCAGAGGTATAGCTTGTTATGCAAATATTATTTAGGATGCAGCCAAACTCTGGTTGTCCATCTATTACTGATTCAAATATTCTAGTACTAATTCTAATACAACTGCCTCCTTACATACTGGTCTACTAAGTCCTGGTTTGGATCCTTATTAATATAATGTAACAGTAGGATAGGCTATATGGTCATGCTGCTGGTGTATCCCAGTGTGGCAACACTAATAAGTCGCCATCACAAGTTGGTACCCCTCCTGATGTGACCTTAAATGTTGTTAAGGTGCTGCTAGAAATATATATGATCATGTAGTAAATTTTCACCAGCCCATGTTACTTAGAATATGAAGCCGTATTTAGAAATATGACATAAACCAGAAACCATACTTGGAACATGAAATCGCTACATGGATTATGTTGTTTTAACCGATAGGTTGACTGGGACGCTCAAACCATTGATATCTAATTCTAACCTTTGATTTGTTTATAAACAATGACTTATCCATACGCGGTCTCAACCTTCATTTCATGTTGGTGACTAGGAGCTGCAGCAAAGCGGCTCAAAAGAGGGCTCAGCTTTGTTATAGCGCCAATACCGCATTGGAAACACTGTATCCAACTTAGCAACACCAGGCCTTGTCTGGATGACCACCTGGGGATGGGATTCCAGGAGTAGAGCATATCAACTCAGTAGAGGCTAAGAAATAAACTTTATGAACCATACCCATCACAACTCACATCAGAAGAGACACCGCCTTGTGATAGCGCGTTGTTATGATGACCTCATAGCGCTGCTTAACTCAGGTACCACCATCAAATGTGTATGATGTACCACCATAAAATGTGTACGATGACCTGGTATCCCACTCGGTCGCATTATCCTGACACTCAGCCTACCAGTTGTATCTCTATCCTAGCAATCTGCATTGAGGACCACGAAAGATTGTTGTTCTTTGCTCTTACACACATGGGAAGCAATATGACCACATGGGAAGAAAGCGTTCTACTAAATCGTTCACCCAGTCCGGTTTTCTAATTAAATATTATATTCTTGGGAATATATGTAATCCGAGTTCTGATGGTCTCTTGGGAAGAAATGAAATTGAGACCCAGCACGCCAGGTCGCAGCGTCAGCTTATACACTAAGTCTTGAAGATGCATTGACTTCCCAGCCCTAGCCGTCGATTTAGATCTTACAACAAAATGTCTCCTGATTCGTAAACTTCATGTGATTATTGTCATATATGTATTTCTAATGGAGATTATGAGGTTATGAGGTGAATGCTGCAATTGAGATCAAAGTAAATATTTTACATTAACTCAATTACTGTTCTGTTTATAAATTGTCCACTCACCACCATTTTGTTTGTGTCAAATGACGCAGCGCCCTGGTATGCTGGGTCGCCGCATCAGCCCTTCCTGAGCGACAAGCGGATAACCGTATTAATGTTATGTTTAGAATTTGTTCACTTGTTCGTGGCAAAACACCGGCACACACCCGGAACAAGCGATCCATAACGACCGCGTTCCTAACACATGTTTCCTAGTCCGACATGTGGCCACCTTCCCTCTGGAGATTCCGCCGGAACCAGCATTTGGCCGCCACATCCCCGCCCCACAATATTGCCCAACCTCGGCATTATCGCCCAACCTCCGCATTATCACCCAACCTCCGTATTATCGCCCAACCTCCGCATTATCACCCAACCTCCGTGTTATCGCCCAACCTCCGCAGTATCATCCAACCTCCGCATTATCGCCCTACTTCTGTTATCACCCAACCTCTGTATAGACTACATCGCCATTCCAGCCGCGCGGTGCATTGGGGGATGCGTGGAAGATAAACAAACAAACAAACACACACACACACCTGCTAAAGTTCTTGTTTGAAACATAGAATACCAACTAAAAAATATATATAATAAATTAAGATGTTAAGCTTTTATCAAGCATTGTATTTACATCAATATAATCAGCACATCTTATGCCACGTGCATTTAGATTTAGACAAATCTAGGACGTCAGACTAGCGTTAGAGCCATAGCCAGAGTCAGTTTTACTAATTTAATTCATGTTTTTATTTGTATCCTATGGTTAATGACATTTGTTGGACTAGGAAATGGGTAGGGTTAATCAGACATTGGTTATATATTTCTTTGAAACAAGTTTTTGTTGACATATTTGATATTTTAATATTTAGAACAAGAATTACTTATGCTTAATCAATGGTGATGCAAACATCAGCCTGTAAAGTGACTGAAATTGTATGTTTCTTAGCTCAAAATGCTTAATTATTGAGAGTTGTGTCTTAACCACAGTCACTATATTAATATATTGCATCCATCCATCCATGTCTGTGCCAAATTGTTATGTATTCTTATGAATTTTGAATGATATCAAAGTTTTCCCCTATGCGTATCAGCAAACTCAATGGCCAATTGAATTACTTGTATTGTTACTATTTCATCCATTTGCTGCCAACGCCGTTTTCAGCGCATGCGCACTCGGAACGGTGATCTCGTCTATTATCGCCCATTAGGCCGTGTTGTCTCTCCTGTGAGCCACGTGAGGACAAGACGTGTCCCCCCCCCCCCCCCCCCCCCCCCCTTCTCGCCGCTGTAGCCGTTATGCTGCGGCCCTGGGGTCGTTCTGCAGCACTCTCTTTCCCCAGGTAATTATAGACCCATCCACCAAGAAAAGGTCATTTCGCAGACTTGTTGTTTGTTTAAATATCTTAAAACAGCAATTGTCGGTAGCTTTCGATCAAATATTGTACACTACTCAGTGCGGTTATTGCACAGTGGGTATCACGCCTAAGTTTTATGTCCTGTCTTTTGCCAGGTCGATTGTTATAAATTAACCCACTGACCGCCAATGTTGAACACACGTGTTCAACCTAATATAATCAATATAAGTTCAAACTTCCATACTTTCTTGGCAGGGTCCATTGGATAACGAAGCAACCGGAGAGGGGTCACACCCACCCACCCACACATACACATACCCGCCTTACGTAGTGGAATCACACCCTCGTCACCCCAAAGTAATCTACCTAGGCTTACTAACACATCACTAAGAATAGATACAATAATTAAAGATGCTGTTATTTTACTGTTAACGTCCATTAAACGGACTCTTCATTCATCGATCATATCAGTTAATATATGTAATGCTAGGTACACACCTACTGTATACGATTCGCGCACTAAAACTCCCGACCCGACCCGACCCGCTTAAAACTGAAAATGAGCCGATTCATTTTTCGAATCGTGAATCGCAATCGTAAGGAAGCAGTTTTAGCCCTAAAACTGAGTTTTAATTCGCGAATCGCAATCGGTAGGTGTGCTAGGGGAGCGCACACCTCATGACTTTTGGGCAGTTTTAGATCGTATACGGTAGGTGGGTGTGGAAAAACGGTAGGTGTGTATCTAGCATTATGCTTTATTTAGCCCTAACGTGAGTACCCTCTGTGTTAGTAACAAACCGCTAATATTGGCAGCATAACTTGACGGGAAATGGTCGGTTAATTGCGAGTGCAGTGAACTGGTGGTGGCTCGCCCAGTCTCCCATGGCCCTGTAATCAAAAGCACGCACATGGTGAACACGCCGTGCGTACAACTTTCAAACGCTTCTTTATGTCCGTGTTCTCCGCACAGCTTAGCCGCAACACTTCATTGTGCGCATGCGCACGTGTCTGTGCGTCTGTGTGCGCTCTAACTTCTAACTTCTAACTGTGGTCCACAACTAGTCCAGCTGTGGTATGTGCTGTCCTGGGGAAGGTGCATATAAAATGCCCCTTGCTGCTTATCGGAAAGAGTAGCCTATGTGCCGGTAGCAGGTTTCCTCTAAAGAAATGTGTCAGAATGACCAAATGTTTGCATCTAATAGCCATTGATAAAAAAATTAATGTGCTCTAGAGGCGTCGTTATATAAAACAAACTTTCTTTTGATTATATTAGGTTGATCATACCGTACTTAGTTTTAATGAACCTTAGAAAGATACCCTCTAACTTCTAAGCAATGACTCTCTTTTTTATTTTTATTGAGGCTGTATTTATACTGTCCATAGCATGTAAGCCCGGGTGACCAGGCTTGTTTTCAATGCTGGCCAGCTGTAGTGTTGGTGTTGTCTTACCAAGCAGTAGCTGCTGATAAGTTATTTGATTGTCTGCATTTTTCTCTAAACTGTTATAATCTAAATACATGGTATTGCATATAATTGTATCATGCGCACAGCTAAGTCAGGCAATGCATTACCGCGATGTATAATGAATAAGGCTACATTATTATACATACCATCATGGTATAAACTATAATAACTGGAGAAATATGCTATATATACTTATAGTTTCAATTCACTGGAGTCTAGTTTATTATATGGGTGAAATAGTAATAATACAACTAATTCAATTGAATATGTTCAGGCATACCTAATATGTAGTCCAAGTGGCTGGGCCAAAGAAATTATTATTAATATTAATGATACTTCCGTGTATTTATAATAATATAATGTTGTTATTTCTATTGCATATGTACAGACCAGCCATGGTGGGAATTTTCTAGTGACTTTATATGGCAATAGTGCTTTCAAGTCGAGCAGAAGGCAACCCTGTATCAACTTGACTCATGTGCAATAAATAAGCATCCAGCACTCACAATGGTGTGCATTGTTATCACATGGAAGGACGTGGATGTCTTTTAGCGCGCAAAGCCCAGAGAAGTGGTGAACAAGATCCAAACGGACCAAACAAAGAACTGGGCGAATAAAGAAAACGATGGAGCCTCCAGAGCCCATTCATAGGCGACGGGATGTGGCTCGTTTGATATCTCTCCATGTGTTCAAAGTTTGGTGGTGTTTAGTCGGTGTTTGGTTTGTTGGTGTTCGGTGGAGTTTGGGTGGTTTGTGGTGTTTTCCTTGGTGAAGTTTGGTTTGGTAGTGGTTGCTTTTGTTTGGAAGTGTTGTTTGGGTGTTTTGTTTGGAAGTGTTTGGTTTGGAGGTGTTTTGTTTGGATGTGTTTGTTTTTGAGGTGTTTGGTTTTGAGGTGTTTGGTTTTGTGGTGTTTAGTGGGTATTTGCTTTATTGGTGTTTGATTTGTTGGTGTTTGGTTTATTGGTTTTGGGGAGTTTGGTGTGGTGGCGTTTAGTTTGGTGGCGTTTTGATAAGTGGTGGTTGGTTTGGTTTGGAGGTGTTTGGTTTTGTGGTGTTTGGCTAGGTGACGTTTAGTGGGTGTTTGGTGTATTGGTGTTTGATTTGTTGGTGATTGGGAGTTTGGTGTGGTGGTGTTTAGTTTGGTGGAGTTTTGTTAAGTGGTGGTTGGTTTGGTTTGGAGGTGTTTGGTTTTGTGGTGTTTGGCTAGGTGACGTTTAGTGGGTGGTTGGTGTATTGGTGTTTGATTTGTTGGTGTTTGGGAGTTTGGTGTGGTGGTGTTTAGTTTGGTGGAGTTTTGTTAAGTGGTGGTTGGTTTGGTTTGGAAGTGTTCGGTTTGGAGGTGTTTGGTTTTGTGGTGTTTGGCTTGGTGGCGTTTAGTGGGTGTTCGGTTTATTGGTGTTTGATTTGTTGGTGTTTGATTTGTTGGTGTTTGGGAGTTTAGTGTGGTGGCATTTTGCTTGCTGGAGTTTTGTTGTGGTGGGGTTTTGTTTGGTGGAGTTGTGTTAAGTGGTGGTTGGTTTGGTTTGGAAGTGTTTGGTTTGGAAGTGTTTGGTTTTGTGGTGGCTGGTTTGTGGTGCGTTTGTTGCTGGCTTCCTGATGGTTAGTGTACTGGTAGTTGGGTTGCTGCTGGTTCGTGTACTGGTAGTTGGTTTGCTGGTAGTTGATGATGTGCTCGTAGGTGATGATGTGCTCGTTGGTTTCTGAGTGGTTTACTTATGATGGTTTGTGGGTACTTTTTGTATGGTTTGCTAATTCTTTGTGACGGGTAATTTGCTGGTGGTTTGTGATTTTCAAGTGGTGTACTGGTGGTTTGTTCATGGTTTTATTGTGATGTTCTGGTGGTTTTCTAGTGGTGTACTGGGGGTCATTTTCTGATGATGTTCTGGTGATTTGTTGATTTTCTGGTGGTGCACTGGTGGTTTGTTTGTGGTCTTCTGGTGGTTTGTTGATGGGGTCCTAGTGGTTCACTGGTGATGTTCTGTTGGCACGGTCATTGTCTAGTGGTGTACTGGTGGTTTGTTTGTGGTCTTCTGGTGATGTCGTGGTGGTTTGTTGATGGTGCCCTAATGGTTTTCTGGTGATGTGCCTGTAGTGTGTGCATAATTAGTTTGCTGGTAGTGTGTGCATAGTTAGTTGGCTGGTAGTCTGTGCATAATTAGTTTGCTTGTAGTGTGTGCATAGTTAGTTTGCTGGTAGTGTGTGCATAGTTAGTTTGCTGGTAGTGTGTGCATAGTTAGTTTGCTGGTAGTGTGTGCATCATAAGTTTGCTGGTAGTGCAAGCATAGTTAGTTTGCTGGTAGTGCATGCATAGTTAGTTTGCTGGTAGTGCATGCATAGTTAGTTTGCTGGTAGTGTGTGCATATTTAGTTTGCTGGTAGTGTGTGCATAGTTAGTTTGCTGGTAGTGCATGCATAGTTAGTTTGCTGGTGGTGCATGCATAGTTACTTTGCTGGTAGTGTGTGCATAGTTAGTTTGCTGGTAGTGTGTGCATAGTTAGTTTGCTGGTAGTGTGTGCATAGTTAGTTTACTGGTAGTGCGTGCATAGTTAGTTTGCTGGTAGTGTGTGCATAGTTAGTTTGCTGGTAGTGTGTGCATAGTTAGTTTGCTGGTACTATGTGTGGTAGTGTGCCGGTTCTTTCTTGGTTCTTTGTGGATGGTTTGCTTCTGATGTGCTGATAGTATGCTAGTGGCTATAAAGACATTGATATCCGCATTGTAACTGTTGTCATGCATCAAATGAGAAGGACATATCATGGTTGAGAAAGAAGTTGGATACACTCACGCCGTCACCATCACTGACATCAGAGGTTTTCCAACTGAGATAAGAAATAAATACCCTGTGCACCATTCTTTAATGCAAAGCTACAAAGACATGGCAGCGCAGCTTACTAATGGTCCTGTCACATTACGACACTTCTCGCCAACGCGTGTCAACATATGTGATTTTTTGGCGGAACGTCAGGATGCGTTATGCGCTTGTTGGTATTCGTTGATGGATGGCGACGGTCAGTGAGACGCATCAGGGGATAGCCAAAGTTTTGTGCTTGCACAAAACTTTCGACATGCGACAAAGTGTGGGTGCCAACATTATGGCGACGTTAGGGGAGTGTCGAGATATGTTAAACATGCTGGAATAATGCTATGCGAAAGCTAGGCACACATTGAGCACCCGTTGATGGACGGTGACGGTCGGTTGCGCGCATGAGGGGATCGCCAAAGTTTTGTGCTTCCACAAAACTTTCGACATGCGACAACGTGCGGGTGCCAACATTATGGCGACGTTAGGGGAGTGTTGAGATACGTTAAACGCGCTGGAATAATGTTACGCGAACGCTAGGCACACATTGCACGCCCGTGAGGCTCGGTGCGCCAAAATGTTACTTTGTTTGTTTGTTGTTGTTTTACGTCCTAGCAAAATCTAATGTCATAACAGGATGGTGAGCCAAACTTTTTTTTTTTTTCCTCATGCGCCGATATACGTTACCACAATGTCGGTCGCACGCTACCAACATGTTGCGCTGACGTCTAACTTTTTCCCACCATGCCGGAAAGTTTGACGTTTCTCGACTTGTTTGCGCGTTGGCGGCGCGCCGGCGAGAAGCGTCGTAATGTGACAGGGCTATAACAATATATTGATAAAAGTAACCGGTTACACGAATAGTTAGTCACCGTATATGCACAGTGTATTATAGCTGTACATACACAAATAAATATATGCATATATATATACTTTACATATTATGCATAGAGCATTCCAACATGTTTTTTCTACATAATATATATGAAAGTCATATAAATATAATAGATACTAATATATATACACATATCGAAATATATATGAATATTCTATACATTAATATATATCACATGAAAATACATATTAATATTCTATGTATCAATAATCTATGTATAAAAGTTGCATAGTCTGATGGTTCTGAATTTCTGCCATTTTTCTGAGATAAATATATTTAATTGGTTGTTGTAACCTACCTTACTTTAGATTGAAGTAACTTTCATTTTGAAGGCTAACTTTTGAGCTATTTGAAGTTCAAACATACTAAATTGATTTTGGCAAGCTTGCCAAAACTCTCACCATAGGATTATGCAGTAACAGGTTCTGTTAAATTGACTTAGTATGCCCTTCTATGTGGCAACAAATGTTTAATAAGTGCACCAATATCTAAGTTAGATATGTAGAATACAACCTAGGTGAATGTTTCTGTTTTGAAAATGTGATGCTTCATCAGACTATGCAGCTTTAATATTCTATATATATATATACCATATATAAAATGATATTTAAATTATTATATATTAGATATTTATATTCTCTTTATATACTATATATATAATGCATGTTGGAGTGCTCTATGCATAATAGGTAATGTAGATGTAAAAGAAGCTTGCAAGTTATGACCTCAACAAATTCAAAATATATAATTGAAACGGGATGTGCATGTGGGTTTAGCCCTCACTACCTACACCCTACACCCTACCTCTACCCCACTTTAGTGGTTTGTCTATAGCCGTGTTCACACGGGCAAAATGTGAGGCGAATCAGGCAAATCGAATCAGGTGAGGCGAATTAGCGCACGTTCACACGGGCAGTACTGAGGCCGGAAATCGAATGCTGCGCATGAGCAAGTCCAGGCTAACCAGCGCCATTTTGGGTTCGACGATGCTGGCACCAGAGAGTGTGGGTTCGACCTAGATATGTAATTACTGAATCGTATTGGTTTGGAACGGTCAAAACTTCTGCTGGGCAGTGAAACCATACAAATAAATGACAAAAAAAATATCTGTGCTTAGATAGCGGTTTCATTAATTAAATTATATAATATGCGCTTTTGATCGACCGGAAAGTCAACAACCTGAGGTGTCGGCTGCGCATGCGTGTCACTTCCTTAATCCGCATCAGTGCGTCCACACGGGCAAAATTAACCGCATCACAGAAATCGCCTCACGTAAACTACCACCAATAGGTGGTCTACACGATCCGCATCACGTGAGTCGAATCAGCCCTAATCCGCCTCAGACGTGCGTTCACACGCGAAATGTGAGGCGAACTAGGCAAGTCGCTTTCTACGAATCGATTTACATTGCCCGTGTGAACACGGCTAAAGTCTCTTTTCTGCCCCTTCATCCCCACCCAACCCCCGAGATCTTCAGATCTCGACTAAAAATGAGCGGTGAATGACGAGTAACGCGCCCTAACACCCAGATCAGTGATGCGCGATATGTGGAATCAATTTATGGAACGATCCTCAGCTGGCGGCATCGTCTTCTGAGCTGGAGGCTACTTAATATTTTGATTTATCGCGAGCTGGGGGTGTGAGGAGGAAGGGGGTGGCTAGGGGTGTGTGTGTGTTGGTGTTGGTAGTGGTGGTGGTGGTGGTGGTGGCGGGGGAGGAGGGAAGCGTCGGCAATTTGCTGGCTGTGAGCTGCACACATGGTGACCGGGTCGTGGCTGCTGGCTTGCAGGGGGGGGGGGGGGGGGGAGGGGAGGTGTGATGGGGTGGCGGGGGCGGGCCGGGGCGGGAGGGTAGACCGTGGCCAACAAACAAATTGCCGGCCTCAGATGAGCTGTGGCCCCGGTGGTCCCGGCGGTGTGTCGGGCGGGCGCGTCCCCGGTCCCGGCCCCGGCTGCCTCTGATCTCCTGCCGGTGCGCTTGCTGCCTGGCGCGGGGGGCCTCGGCACGGGACGCTACCGGTTATAGCAGCGGTCCGGCCGTCGTGGGGCGGGGGCGGGGTGGGCAGGGGGAGGGCGCCCCGGGCGTGTACTCACTTACACCGAGACTAGCAACTCACGTGACTAGCGCAAGTAAACCGAGCTGCAGAGCCCTCCTGGGTGCACGGTGGAGCTACAAGGTGTTCGGTGGTGTTCCAGCCGACCGCGGGTCTCTTTGTTGCTGATTTACACGCGGCGCTACCTGCTAAAATCTAAGGTCATAGCAGGACGAGTACTGAGTTGTGACAGCGCTACGACCATGCTCAGTGTGCTTCCAATCAGCCATTTTCTTATGTGCCACTTCCTGCTAATCTTCGCCCTATCCGAGTAATGGCAAGCACCAGGCAAGGTCAATTTGATTAATCTTGAGGAAAAACTAGACAAAAAAACTGGAAAATTACCCAAAAAAACTAACATAGGCTACTACTAACAACCAACATTGCAGAAGGCTGACCTGAGCAGACACAGGTAAACACTCATGGGCAAAGGAACAGATAAATACAGCGCCACAGCTGTCCAGCATTGAAAACAAGCACCCTGACAGGAGCTTATACGTTATGGGCAGAATAAATACCTCGTCAATTAAAAAAAAACTTTAAAAAAAAACTAGTATCCCCTTCTAGATCCATCTCCATTGCTTCTGAGTGCAGGAATTGCGGAAATAAGTTCAGACAATTTCCAGCAGGGGTCGTGGATGGGGACTATACTTCCGGTACGGCAGGTGGCGCTGGGGGTGGGTGTTACTGGCCATCTGGTGAGAGGCGGCGTTACTACACATATGTATGCCCACACCTATTGGTATAACAAAATAGCCTACTATTATACATGTACTAGACTAGTAGTAGGCTATCTAGATATATAAAAGGGACAATCAACAAGAAGGTATCTTATATTTCACTAATTCTATCATCGTAACACATTGTAACATAGTCGCTAGATAAACAAATTAATGGAATAAATTCTTGACGAGCCTCAGTTTTTATAATCCATGTAAAATTTGATCTGTCATGCTACTTTTCTGGTGAATGTAATTTTTATTCAGGTAGATTATTATATTTGGAGATTAGCATTTCTTATAATAAATCTAATTTAAACCTACCATTTTAAGCAATTTAGTTGAGATTACCTTTCTATAATAATCTAGTTTACAGATAACCATTTCTTAAAATAAACATACTTTAGAGATTAACATTTCATATAATAAATCTAATTCAGAGATTACAATTTCTGATTAGTATATCTAATTTAGAGATTAGGTGATAATTTCAAATATTACAGCAATCCAAAATGTATCTCCACCACATAAGGGTAAATTCGTCCACATTTGGATAATTAGAACTGGGCTTTTAATTAACTGCTGACAGGTTTGGGTAACTGAGGAGTGTGTGTCTGGGTGAATGTATTTGTTGGATTCACAAGAGAGGAAGAGAACAAAACACTGCTCTAGGCTCTTCCCCCTGGTGGTGTAGACGCATATGGAAGCTGTTGGTGTTGTAGATTTGGGTTAAGAACACCCATGGCCACCCCTTGTAAGTGATGGGATGACCCTGGGAGCCAAAGTGCTCGGAAGCCAGCTATATTGAGTCTGTGTAACCAGGCATACAACGCTAAGTGCAATGATTCATCCTCACCAGAACCCAGCCACAAGTACATGTGTATGCTATAGTAAAGGGCAGTGTGTGTGTGTGGGGGGGGGGAGGGGACACGGAGACTGTGTGTGGTGGGTGTGTGTGTGGGGGGGGGGGGACAGGTATTCAATAAACACACGCCCCTTTAGTAACTCATTGCTCCGCGAAAATTCTAATTCCAATTTGCAGAAATTGCAATTTGGGCGCTGATCAATATTAATATATAGCGGTTAACAAAAGCGGGTGGTTTAGATATATTATTACAAATGTACTATTAATATTATATATTTTTCAATAATTCTCGCAACATTTCGAAATGTGTATATATGTTTATATGTATGCATGTATATATGAGAGTGTATAGACAAAAGATATTATTCGATGAATAAAATACACTTTAGTAAAAAAAAAACACCAATGGATTAAAAGATAATGTATTTGTATGTGTGTATTTATGTTCTTAAGTAAACCTCGACGGGATGGCCGAATGAGTTAGAGCGTCCATCTCCCGTGTTAGTAGACCATGGGATTGTGGGTTCGAACCCTGGTCGAGTCAAGCCAATGACTTTAAAATTGATACTTTTCGCTTCCTAGCCAGGTGCTCCGCATTATTAGGATAGGGCAAGGACTGGTTGGCTCAGTGTCAGGATAATGTGACTGAGTGGGATATCAGGTCATGGTGCTGGTAGCCTGGTCTTCCAGTGGGGCAGCACTATAAACTTGCCATGAGTGCACACTGTCACAAGTCGGTACCCATCCTGATATGACCTTAGATGTTGCTAGGACGTAAAACAACAAACAAACAACAGTAATCCTCGCAACATTGCTAATTATTCCAAAAACGTTATTGCGATGTCAAATTCACAAACTACTAGTACTAGTGTGTAAATGAAATACAGTACTCTCAAATTCCACATCCGCAGTTCAAACCGCCATGCAATCTATGTCTGTCTCTCCTAATTCACATTACCAGCGAATTTCATGTTCATCTGGTCCGCAAATATTTAGTTAAAATTGAATTTAATGTTTAGTGACTTCCGTCACCGGGGCATCCCCCCTTCCCCTCCCCACCCCCACGCCTTCACCCCCACCCCCACCCCCAGGCCAGTGTGTGCAATGTGTTTCTATTCACACCCTTTTTGCCCGCTCGTACTAGTTGTGGCGTATGTTGTACCCGGACATGGATCTCTAGTTCAACTAGCTGCCCGACCCGCTTACATCCCCATAAACCAGTGGTTGTATTCTGTGGGGATAAGAATGGGCGACAAGCGGGTCTGGGCACGGAAGGGCGGCCAGGCACGGCCCGGCCATTCAGCGCTCACGTAGCCGGGCTCAGCCTGCAGACCCGGGGTAAAGGTGCACACAGGAGATGGTGTGGTAGGGGTTGGTTGGTGGAGTTTTACGTCCTGGCACATCTAAGGTCATATCAGCACAGAGGAGGTGGTGTGGTAGGGTTGGTTGGTGGAGTTTTACGTCCTGGCAACATCTAAGGTCATATCGGGATGGGTACTGACTTGTGACAGTGTGCATCTATGGCGACTTAATAGTGCTGCCCCACTGGGGAATCAGGCCGTCAGCACCATGACCCGATATCTCCCTCACTCACATTATCCCGACACTGAGCTAACCATTATTTGCCGTATCCTATTATAGCAGTAATGCCGAGCGCCAGGCTAGGAAGCAACAAGTATCAATTTTACAATTCATTGGTTTGACTCGACTGGGAATCGAACTCCCCACCTTCCGCACGCGAAGCCCGCGCTCTACCGATTCGGCCCCCTCACCCGGTGGTGTGGTATGTGGGGGTGTCACACTGTCGGTGTCCGAGTACACAGCAAAAACTCACCAACCACACGATCAGATTTGTGCAAACATTGCTATACGTAGCGGTCAGGACTGTCGGCTACAATTGACACAGGCTGACAACACTATGATCCGATATCCCGCTCAGTTTCAGATGGACATGAATATCATCAGGACTGATTCATATTCCGTTAACTTAGCTACCTATATTTTGTATGCAGGTATGTAGCTAGCATGCCTTTATGCGTTACAAAAAAAAAATCTATATCGATATAAATATGAATATGATGTATAACTATAATGCATTATGCGAGTATAAAGGCACGGAAGGGAATTATGTACTTATTATTATTACTACTATTACTACACTATACACCGTATCACGATACTGCCTCCTTCATGTGTCATGACGGCACTCCCTGGTACATGTATACCCAGAAAACATCACTCGCGTCGGAGGATTTTGAATAAAGTGATTATAGATAAATGAATATGAAACATAAGTATGAATATAAATAAAATATAATGGACACAATGATAATGTATACAAATATCATGTGTACAAAGATAATGGATAAAAAGAACATGGATATAAAGATATTGTATATGATGGTAATACTAATAGATATAAATATTGTAGTAGTCTGTACATGAACACTACTACCATGCAGTAGTGATGGAGACTACGCCGCGCACCTATGCAGTTACACTGAACTGCGCTAGGTGGCGGCAGGCTAGCCACCGGGCAGACCTTGACTGGGCTGCCTCTACTGTGTGTGGCTAGCTCACCCCCCCACCCACCTATAGAGTCGATGTGGGATCTGGCAAGTCAGGGGGCAGGTCAGTTGACTGTGGACACCCCAGAGAGCAGATTGGTTCAATAAACCAAGTTGAAGCGTACTGATATTGAATCTTGGCATTCTTCCGTGTGTGCGTGGCAGTGTGGGAGTCGGAGGGCCGTGGGCCATTACAATATTATGACTAACATGCATTGTATTAATAACCCGTCTTGTACTATAGTGATGCCCAGCGACATGCTCAAACCTGCTAACACTGATACCAGTCCAATATCATGTCTCCCATAACTTTGCAATGATCATCTATATGTTAAATTACATTGAAATTACAGTATGTCTGAAAGATAATATTATTTATATATAAAAAATGTTGGTACATTAGTTGTTTTAGCAGGGGAAATTTCAATCGCAGACAATTGGTCTTCGACATTCCACTGCTCCTTGCCCTATCCTAATAATGGTGAGCATCTGGATAGGAAGCAACATGTATCAATTTTTAAGTCATTGGTTTGACTCGACCAGGGTTCGAACCGAGGACCCCACGGTCGACCACCACGGGAGACGGACGCTCTAATTCATTCGGCCATCATTAATAGTCATTTAGTGAATGCACTATACACATGGGGGTTGGGTTGATGAATAGGCCCTCTTGAAGACCCAATGACCTCTGTTTCACCTCAGTTGACCTTCAGGCACACATCCCCATATCAATTAATAACTGACTAGCATTCGGTATAATATACAGGTTATTATATAATGTTCATCACAGACTGATTCGATAATGAAATGAACATTAGAGAATGAATTTGTTTCCTGAATCATAACTATAAAAGCTTACCCCAGGACGTCCATCTCCATGTGTGTACAGATGCAGCAGGTATTATATCAGGTTACATCTGTATTTATTCAAACAACCCACCCACATTGTAATAAGTCATGTTTGCTGCATCTAAGCCCTCCAACCACGGGACTTCATGGGAGGTGGCATTAGATATCAGCAACAAAATAAACATTTACAATTTCTTTTGTTTAAAAGGCTATGGAAACTCCCAAGTTTGATATTAATGAAGGGATCAGGTGCAAAAACCGACAAATGTCATCCGGGCCGAAATGACACCATGACGACCACATTTGAGCTGAAGCTGCCATCATTTGGATAATCAAATTTGTTTGTGATGTTTTCCTCGTAGAACCTGCAACACCCCCCCCCCCCCTTATATAATGCCCGATTCAATCAGAACTTGATAGCATACCAACTGGGAAGCATACCAATAAATTCTATTTGACAGAAAACAACTGAAATGGATTTGTCGGTTTTTGCGTCTGGACGCCTCATTTATAACGTCAATGTGAAGGAAATCGAGTGGGACGTAGCTCAGGAAGTAGAGTGTCCACCTGTGAATGTATGGGTCACCCGATCAAATCCTGTTCAGTGCACCCATTTGCAGTTTGGCTATTTTCCATTCTAACCAGTGGTCCACAATTGGTTCATCAATGGCTGTGGTATGTGCTGTCTTGTCTGTCGGAAAGTGCATATAAAAGATCCATTGCTGCTTATCGGAAAGAGTAGCCTATATGGCGGCAGCTGGTTTCCTCCAAAGAAATATGTCAGAATGACCATATGTTTGACATCCAATAACTGATGTTAAAAATTAATGTGTTCTAGAGGCGTAGTTAAATAAAACAAACCTTCTTTTGCGAATGAAATCTAGCGAGACGCCATATTTCCCGCGGACGGAAACTGACTCTAGAGGGTGTCTTGCACCGATCAGTCAAGTGTTGTCACAGCACGAATGTGAGTTTGATTCCACAACCCACCAGGGGGCGTAGTGACAGTGTATACAATGGCATTCTGATCACTATGAGACGCTACAGCATGCGCAAGAGTAATTCCCAACACGGAATAATAATAATTCGCCAATTTGTACATATCATATTAGATGGGTGTATTTTGTGTTAACTCTTTCGAATAGAATGTTATGGGATAGCATGCTGCATCACTTATTTTCATATTTATATATCGCCAAAAATGTATATCTCCAAATAACTGTGTTATCTATAAATATACATGAATAAATAAAAATATATATATTTATTTGTAAGTTCTGCTGAAAGCACTGACATGATGATTAGGTTGGACGATGAATATTTTATTACCATATCTGGCTGGGATAAACTCCCGGCCACCTAAAAACCAACCACCCCCAGTTGGTTGGTTGTGGAGTTTTACATCCGGGCAACATCTATGGTCATATCAGGACGCGTACCAACTTGTGACAGTGCGCACTCATGATGACATTATAGTGCTGCCTCACTGGGAAATCAGGCTGACAACACTATGATCCAATATCCCACTCAGTCATATTATACCAACACTGAACTAACCAGTCATTGCCCTATCCTATTAATGCCGAGCGCCAAGCTGGAAACTGACAAGTATAAATTTTATAATGCCTGGTACACACCTACCGTTTGTGCGCACACACCTCCCGTATACGATCGAAAACTGCCCGTTTCGCCCACAAAAATCGCTTGGTGTGCGCTCCTCGCGCACACCTAGCGATTGTTTTTAGGGCTAAAAGCGGCCGATTACGATTGCGATTCGTGATTCGAAAAACGAATCGGCCCGTTTTCAGTTTTAAGCGGGTCGGGTCGAGTCGCGAGTTTTAGTGCGCGAATCATATACGGGAGGTGTGTACTAGGCATAAGTCATCGTTTTGGCTCAACTACCGATCTCCCTCACGGGAGGCCTGTGCTCTACTGATTCATCCACTACTCCCGGTTTTCCCTCCAGTACAGACTGTCAGAGATCTGCCACCTGACGGTTTGGTAGCGACGTAGCGGTTACATAGTTCACCCGCAGCACCGCCTTTCCCCTAGCAACCAGGTCCTACACTATCCTAGCAACCCTAAGTATCTCGGGCGAGGTAGCTTGGACTCATTCCAACCTACATCCATATCTCTATAATAATATACATGTTAATTTTGTTATGTGTATATGTTATATATAATAAGTATATATACTATACATAGTATACACATAACACATATTTGGAAGAAATTATAACCTGAAATGGCAAAAATTCAATGTTTGAGTATTAAGTGCTTGTAGTAGGATATCCGCCCACTGCTTCGTGTAGATGAATGTTTGGGGTGGCGCCCCCAAGCGGGTCATCCCCGAACTAGGTGCTATGTTATCGCCACATGGTAAAACGCCATATTGTCTGGCACTTCTCCCCCATTCTATACCCAAGAGTGTGTATGTGTGTGTGGGAGTGGGAGGGGGGGGGGCACCATTTCTGCAAAGGAATCTCAACGATCGATCGCTCAAGAAAGATGCATAAGCCGATTGTTCTGAGTTTCTGCAATATTCTTTCTGAAACAAATACATTGTACACTGTATTAGGTTCATATCTTAGTGAACCTAGACGTACTTGTACTATTCTGTTTACTAAGGATTGTATTTACTAATGTACGACTACCAGAAGTAGATGAAGTAAGAATCTTAACAATCTATTTTACTTTAATCACTATAATCTATTTTAATTTAATTTGAAGTTTCATTTGATATTTTAAAGGGTTTAAGTAAATTTTGATTTTAAAGGACATTCTAGAAGCTATTTAAAGTTGCATGGTCTGATGGCGTTTGAATTTTGGTTTTATTTTTTAGATAAATATATCAAATTGATCGTTATAACCTACTAATCATTAGTCCTGAGTAATTTTGATGAAGAATGTCTAATTTTGAAGCAATTTGAGCTGAAAGAACCCAAAATACTTTTGACAAGCTTTCCAAAATTCTTCTAGCTATGATGATATGTATTGACGTCTCAGGATGACCTTGTGATGTAGGATGACGTAATTCAAATGTAGCCTGGTATCCTGGTATTTTCTACTGATGGCGCCATTGCAACATCATTTGTTTGTGAGCATGTGATGTGATGTGGGCTGACCTACTGATGCAGTTGTGGTAGGTCATGGGATTCAAACCCGTGTGTAAAACATTCCGATATAATGCATGAGGATCTATGTGAAATTACTATAATAAATTGCAACTTGTCTATATAATGATAAATGGTGTTATATAAAAAACAAAGGCATATGAGGGATGTGTGAAGTTGATAAACTATTATTCATTAGGTATAGAAATTGGATAGTAAAATAGTCTTTGGAGGAGTGTTACTTCCTAGAAATACTCTTTGGAAGAGTCACCTCACATACCCCCTCCCCCCATGGTGTTATTTATGGATCATTGGCCACCACAAGGCACTGTAGCCAGCATAACAAGGCCTTGGAGACAGCAGATTGTACTCTGATTGGTGGATCGAACCATGTGACCACTGCCATCTTGGATTCTAGAAAACCTATATAATGTAATAAATGAAGGAGTCTCACTCTCGTACTTTCACTCTTCACCTACTTTCCTTCATTACCTGTATTGCTTTCCCTTGGCTTGTCCACACCACCACACCACCAGCCGGCGACTTTACACATGGGTTTGAAACTTGTTTTTGAGTTGCATGGTCTGATGAAGCATAATTATTTTGTCAAAATCAAACCACATAATTACATTTGATCTTATATTTCCAACTCAGATTGGACAATGTTAGACAAGAAATCTGAAGATACCCAGTTTGTGTGTGTTTTGTGTACATCAGTTGATTAAGCTGGGGAATTTTCAGTGACAGACAATTTGATCTTATTTCCCCCGCTCCTAACCATATCCTAGTAATGCCGAATACCAAGCTAGGTAGTGACAAGTATAAATTTGTAAGTTATTCATTTGACTCAACCAGAATTCAAACCTAGTGGTTTGAATTCCATGACCTTCCAAAATGGGAGGTGGATGCTCTACTTATTCAGTCACTCTATCTAGCTTTATAGTACTGCCCCACTAGGAGACCAATGATTTAAAAATGTATACAAAAATTGAAATTCTGGTACCCCAACACATGTGTAAGTTTAAGAAAAACGTATTAAAAAATCAGGGGAGGCTGATTTTTCAGGCACGGATGGGGATGATGACCATTTAATTTTGTTTAGTTGGCCATATCCCAACCTCACCTGGGATTCACAATTATTAGGATAGGGTAAGGAGCAGTGAAATGACGAAGGCCAATTGTCCATGATTAATCAACTAATGTACCAAAAATAAAACTGATTTTCACCTTTTTCCCATCAGAGTTGGAAAAATAGGGTCAAATGTGAGTATGTGGTTTGGTTTTGAAACAAAAATGATGACCACTCAACTTTATATCAGCCCAGGGCTATGGTGCCAGCAATACTACCATGGGACATCCTGGAACCTGAATAAGTTCTTGGAATGAGGGTCAAGGCTAATCAGGCCACGAAATTGACCTACTTGTTTAATGGTGTTCTTCCTTGATGGCTGTAGCAAAGTAGGTATCCAAGGGGATGGGGTAATAAATTCACTGATTATACTATATGTGCTGTCACAAGTCCTTAGCTAATGCACAGTTGCTAGGTCGGATATCAAATCTTGATAAGTGTTTTGGTTTTGAAAAAAATATGTTTCATCGGACCATGCAACTTCAAAGTCTACATGCAAAATATCTTTTTAATAGGCGATCCAAATTGTGGATTTCAGCTTTGTATAAGATTTATTTATCCACTTTCCAGTGTCGCACTAAACTGCAATAAATGTTGAATGAGTGAACCAGTGTCTAAGTTCGAGATATCTAGGATCAAATCTAGCTAAGTGTTTTGGTTTAGAAAATGTGATGCTTTCATCTGATTATGCAGCTTTAATGACAGTGTATGAATGAATGAACATCGGTACCCACTCATAAAAAGGGAAAGGGGATGGGGGATGTTAAAACTTGCTTACTTATCAACCATTAACAAAATATACAAATCCTCCTCATAATTCATCAGAACTGCTTTACGGTGGCGACCACCCGGATGTTGATATAAACCCGCCAGATGTCGCCTCATGACGTCAGGTGACTTCCAATAGACGCGCGCAACACATCCTTTGTCTGCAGGGTCATTTTTATATCACGGAAAGGGCTTTCATCTCTGATGCCCCAGGTCTTTATGGGAATAATCTTAGCGAAAAAGCTTAGTTTAATCTGGGCGCTAGTGTGCGCTTACTATGTAGTAAGCCGGTCCTTTTTTATATGTTGGATCTTTGATCCTTGGTTCTCGGGGTGAGCTATATTTGGGTGATAGAAATCGACGAGGAAATAATCGCCATAAATCCTCAGCTCAGCATGAACCAAGCATCTATCAGGGTGGCGGGGGTCCAACTTGCACTGCCCTTTGGTTGCTAGCCTCGTCAGTTACCTGATGCCATCGATATCCTGATACAAACTAAAATAGCCCACCGGATAAGTATATATAACTTAGCTACAAATACATGAGAACAGCAATTGATGTGAGTTATCTCTATAAAGTATAAGACTTTCTGGCAAGATACGCCTTACCTAACAAACAATTATTGCAGATGTTAGTTAAGCAATGGTGTATTCTATGCGAGTCAGCAGTTATTTTGCATCTTTTAAATGTTGATTAATTTGATCAACTGGGCATCGATATTCATTCATTTATAGTACTACTACTACTATAGATGAATGATATAGGGCATCATATATCAGAGTGTCAGATTGTCCCATCTCAGGCCATAAAGGCATTGATATCCCCATGGTAACTTTTGTCATGCAAAGACTTGTGTACCAGGAAACTGTCTAGCAGCTGTTGTCAGGCAACCAGTTGTGTATAGGAAACCATCTACCAACTGTTGTCAGGCAACCAGTGGTGTACCAGGAAACCGTCTACCAGATGTTATCAGGCAACCAGTTGTGTACCAGGAAACCGTTTACCAGCTGTTGTCAGGCAACCAGTTGTGTACCAGGAAAATGCATAGCAGATGTTGTCAGGCAAACACTTGTGAACCAGGAAACTCTAGCAGCTGTTGTCAGGTAACCACTTGTGTACCAGGAAACTGTCTAGCAGATGTTGTTAGGCAACCACTTGTGAACCAGGAACCCATCTATCAATTGTTGCCAGGCAACCACTTGTGCACCAGGAACCCATCTAGCAGCTGTTGTCAGGCAACCATTTATCTACCAGGAAACTGTCTAGCAGCTGTTGTCAGGCAACCAATTGCGTATACGATGACATCACCTAGCTTAGCAACTGTTGTCAGGTAATCACTTGTGTATGAGGACACCACCTAGCAACTGCACTTGGATACGAGGATACCACCTAGCAACTGTTGTCAGATAGCCACTTGTGTACCAGGACACCACCTAGGAACTTTTCTGAGGCAACTGCTTGTGCACAAGGACATCGCAGGAAACTGTTTAGCAACTGCTCATCTCATTGGAGTAGAGATAATTCGTGTGGGAATGCGAAATGCCATACACATCTTGATACAAGCCAATATAGGCTACCTGATCAAAGTGGACCAGGACATCATGGAGTGCACGTTTACATTGTCCCATACAAGATTGTGCCTGTTTGGTTCAGTGCCCATGTCAGTGAAACAGACACCCCTTACTTAGCCGCATCCTACTGTAACTCCTTCTGCATCCGCCATGACAGACAGGATGGCCGAATGAGTTGAGCGTCCGTCTCGTGTTTTAGGAGATTGGGGAATCCGAACCCATGGATTTGTGGGTTCGAACCCTGGTCGAGTCAAACCAATCACTTAAAAATTGATACTTGTCGTTTCCTAGCCAGGTGATTGGCATTATTAGGATAGGGCAAGAACTGGTTGGCTCAGTGTCAGGATAATGTGACTGAGTGGGATATCAGGTCATGATGCTGGTCTCCCAGTGGGGCAGCACCAGAAAGTCACCATGAGTACCCATCCTTATATAACCTTAGATGTTGCTAGGACGCAAAGCAACAACAAACAAACATCCTCATCCAGCGAGTGGGATGGGGATGTAGGTGGGGGATGGGGGATGGGGGACGGGGGGGGGGGGGGGACACAGTGTCTGGGGTTACTGCCACAGCCTTTGTCCGTGCCCCAACATCACGTGACAGGCGCATTGGATGCTTGCTATCGCGACCCGTCTCACATACCGCCAGTAATAAGAATGTCTTCGGTTCAGCCAACAACCATCGGAATCTATGTGTCAAATAACACCGACGCCATGGGAGACCAGCGGGAAAAGCCCGCCTCACACCACGCGATAATTGAACTCAGCCGATCCGCGATCAGAGAGGTCAAAAGACCGCTAGATATTACACCATCTTGTTTAACCTCTTTGGTCAGTGATTATAATAGAAGTGAAAAGCCTGACTTATTCAACATGATAATTTGAATTCAGTGGATTCATCCCGATATTGAAGAACAGTGATTGCCCCGCGTCAAACTACACAATATACTGATCCATAATCATGCTTGGCTGGCAGTTGCAATATGTAAGCACTCGTCAACGAGGATAACCCCGCCCACTCTAGTTTCAGTGTATACTCATGTACACAGTCCCAAACTCTCTAGTTTCAGTGTATATACTTTAGTTTAGTGTACATATACTCGGACAAAGTGATTTAGTGTATTACACCTGTACAAAGTGTATATTATACTGTCAGTGTAATATACATGTACAAAGTTCCGAACACTTTACAGAGTCCCTTGCAGAATCTCAAGTCCAAAACACTTAGTTCCAATGGATACACCTTAGCGAAGGTGTGTATGTTATTATGAAGTCAGAAGTAAATCACACCCAGTGCATATACCATTATGAAGTCCCTAACATTCGAGACCCATTATATACTTGCACGCAGTGAGGGGAAGTTTACATCAAGGAATGGACAGGCCTGCAGTTTGACAAGTTCCAGAGGGCAGTGGACAACAGGGGAACATGGAGACAACTGGTCACAAAGTCATCCGTGGTGCCCAAAGGACCCTCTCCATTAAGGGATTTGTCATGCTGATGATGACGACGATGATGATGCTGGTGATGATAATGAGATTGCAGTTGCAAGCATTGCTAGGTCTAGTTTATAGTACATGTCATTGCGATGCCCCAAACCCTGTTACCCTTTGTGTTTACCATTACGAAGCTCCATACTGGTACAACATGCCATAAAGATAACGTTTGTCCTCGCGCTTGAAAACCAGTCCGGTAGGAGGCTAATGACCTCACCACTCCCGATACCCTAACGAGCTCTGCACCCCCCCCCCCCAACCTCACGTACAAACACACCAGCTCACCCTTGTTAATCTTTACCACTAAGCGTCAGGCACCATCACCTCTCTCCTCACGTAACTACCAATTAGCAGATTACACTAATTGTCTTAATGAGTTTCGGACGAGCTCGGTAACAGAGGTGACAAATAGTGACGTCACGTGACGTGCGCTGGGTGGTCTGAGGTAGAAGGCAGGGGCGGGGGGAGCGGGGAAGAGAGGAAGAGGGGAAGAGGGGAAGAGGGGAAGAGGGGAGAGGGGAGAGGGGAGAGAGGAGAGAGGAGAGGGGAGAGGGGAGAAGAGGAGAAGAGGAGAAGAGGAGGGAGGAGAGAGAAGAGAGGGGGAGGGGAGAGAGGAGAGGAGAGGGGACAGGTGATATGGAAAAGGGGAGGGCATGGGCGAGATGGGAGAGTGGCGAGTGGAGAGTGGAGAGGTGAGAGGTGAGAGGGGAGGACAGTGGAGACGGCAGGGCAGGGTGGGTTGGGGTGTGGGTTATGTTGTGTTGGGTTGCGGGAGATTAGTTTGAGTTGTGTTGTGGTGTGGTGTTTTGCGATAGTGCTATTTTGTGTTGGGTGGTGTCGGATCGTGTTGAGGTTGTGTTGAGGTTGTGTTGAGGTTGTGTTGAGGTTTGTGTTGGGGTTGCAGAGACTAAACGTGTCTCGCTGTAAATAATTACCAGCGACCTGTTGCCTAAAGGAGGCGGTGAGTGTAAGCCGCCACATGGCCGTCTGGGGCGGCCCGGGGACCCCAGGACGCCGGTAACCCAACACACCATCTCAAATCACTTAGGCGGCTTGGTTTACCCATAAAGACTCCTCGACCCGAGATAAAGAAGCACCACGGCCGGCTGATTGAGACCCATACATCAGCGCTATCGGGACAAGATAAGAATGACTCCTGATCCTCAGTTGTCCTGTACACCTGAAGACATCAGTCACGGTTTGGTGAGCACACTGGCCAAGACGTTTCCTTTACCAGCTAGTCAGTGGTCAGGAACAGAAAATAACAATTGATTAACTAATTTGAAGTAACATGCCGAAATAACGCCACCACTACAGTTAAAATGATTACCTATGTTTTATGGCAAGGGGGATTCAATATATTGTTGTAAAGCGATGCTGAATTTTTGTGGGTTTTTTTCTTTTAAAAAAACAGCAACACCACGACACACTACTGCAATCTCAGTATCTTCAGACAGAATTGCTTAACTTATATTAAATAGCATTAACATGCCGAAACCATGCAACGGCTACATATACAATGATTACCTATTCCATATCGTATGGGAGATTCAATATGTTGTTGCTAAGCGATGCTGAAATAATATTTCTTTTTTCTTTAAAAAAAACCCACCTCAGTGGCTGATTATTTCTAGTATCGGGATGTTGATCGCAGTGGGATCCAATCTGAGGGAGAAGAGTTTTTTTTTCTAAAGCAACTTAATTAAAAACTGAATTAAATATTTGGCGGGAATTATCGATTAGTTTTTGAGGAAACCCGCCCCGCCACCACCCTGATGTCCGCCCGGCGCCCGCCAGTCGGCGTTGTCATGGCGACCCGACGTGGACCCCCTGTGATGACCTGAGGAGATCAAAGCCTGGAGGACTGCTCACCTGGTCGTTGACACCTGGATTAAACGACCTGAAACCATTAAGGAGGACCCCGGCACCCAGGACCCCCTACCCCACCACCCGCACGCCCCCTCGCGGGCAATTTATGTGGCCTGTGTGCGATACACCCTCCAACCCCAATCACTGTGAGCACCTACCCCCCCACCGCCCCCCCCCCCCCGTCACATAGAGATGTTCTGCCAGTCTGCCCGTCTAAAGCGACCAGACGGAATGGCCGAATGAGTTGAGCGTCCGTCTCCCGTTTTGGTAGATCGTGGACTCAAAAGCATCGGACTATGAAACTTTGATAAATTGTTTCTTCCTGGTCGAGGTAAACCGATGACTTAAAAATGTATACTTGTCGCTTCCTAGCCTGGCGCTCGAAATTGTTAGGATAAGGCAAGGACTGGTTGGCTCAGTGTCAGGATAATGTGACTGAGTGGGATATCAGGGCATGGTGCTGGTGGACTGGTCCCCCAATGGGGCAGCACTATAAAGTAGCCATGAGTGCGCACTGTCACAAGTCGAGACCTGTTCTGATATGACTTGAGATGTTGCCAGGACGAAAAGCTCCAACCAACCAACTAGTCTAAAGCTGAGAATAATCACATCCATTGTCCCACACACTCGGAACCAGCATACAACATGTGCTGGTTCATACTAATGTAAAGCATTCTTTAGTACCTAGCCTGGTACTTTGCCACGTTTGGTAAATAAACAAGAAATGTTGACGATGTTACCTTAGTGAGTTGCAACACTAAATCCACAAACACGCACCTACTATTATGGCTACTTACTGTCATATTCCTGAGGTAATTATTTGTGTATTGGGAGTAAATTAACAGCTAATGCCAGAAATGACTCAGTCAAATACTAAAATTTAATGTAATGAAGGTAGGACTCCTTCCTACAAAGAGAGCCGACCCAATAAATTATCTTGACCATTATCTATTTTGAGGTTAAAGATTATTGCATTTGTCGATCAAGTCGGGTAAATCAATTGATCATCCTCATTCCACTACTCACTGGCTTATCCTAGCAATGCCGAAAGCCACTCTAGGTAGTGATAAGCTGCAGTGTTTAAAGCTGCATAGTCCGATGAAGCATC
The DNA here is from genome assembly GCA_030323885.1 of Branchipolynoe longqiensis. Classification (NCBI taxonomy): domain Eukaryota; kingdom Metazoa; phylum Annelida; class Polychaeta; order Phyllodocida; family Polynoidae; genus Branchipolynoe; species Branchipolynoe longqiensis. The sequence goes on along the minus strand of CM059190.1, from coordinate 59,886,670 downwards.
ACATTTTCAAAATCAAAACAATTATCTAGATTTTATTCTACACATCTAACTTAGATACTGATTCACTTACTAACTATGTGTTGCCACATACAAGGGAACACTGAGTCGATTTAATAGAACCTGTTACTACAGAAGCCTATGGTGTCACTATCACTGTATCAGAGTTTTGGCGTACTTGCCTAAATTATTTCCATATGTTTGAATTTCAAATCTCAAAAGGTAGCCAGTTCAATTAAAAGTTACTTCAAACTAAAGTAAGGTAGATTATAATGATCAATTTAATATACTTATCTCAGAAAAATGTCAGAAACTCAAAACCATCGGACTATGCAACTTTAAGTCATTGCTTGACTCAGCCAGTTTTGAATCCCACAACCGGCTACACTAGAATTCAACTCATTTGGCCATATCGTCTGGTGGATGTACCGATGTTGGTTTGTGGTAATCAAATAATAATAATAATAATATTAATAATACCAATAATAATATATGTTAGTTTGTGGTAATCAAATAACAGTAATAATTAATACTATTACCAGGAATAACACCAACAATGATCTAGTTTAGTAGGTATGCGCATATAAATTAGGACCGGCTGTCCGATTCGCCAGATGGCGCCACTGCATTAAAGCTGCATAGTCCGATGAAAACATCAAATTTTCAAAACCAAAACAATTATCTAGATTTGATTCTACATATCTAACTTAGATACTGCTGCACTTATTAAACATTTGTCATCACAACGAAGGGAATACTGAGTAAATTTAATAGAATATGTTACTTCAGAAGCCTATGGTGTTAGAGTTTTGGCAAGCTTTCCTCAATTAATTTAGCATGTTTTCACTTCAAATATCTCAAAAGTTAACTTAAAGTAAAAGTTATTTCAAACTAAAGTAAGGTAGATTACAACCACCAACCTAACATATTTATCTCAGAAAATGACAGAAGCTCAAAACCATCGGACTATGCAACTTTAAAGTTAGTGGCGTTCTCTGTGGCGGAGTGGTTAGAGTGTCTAACTTTTTTCTAGGTCAGACTCCTAATCTGAGGGTTGGCGGTTCGATTCCCTGTGCCCCCACCTCTGCCAATTTGGATTTCCACCACTGTGTATAACTTACAGCGTCATCAAAGGACGGTTGCTCTTGTACCATGTCTATGTGGTGTGGGAGGTTAAAAATCCCTTGGGTCGGTAAAAGTGTAGGCTCGGGCTTTCTATCGACCAGCAGTGGAATGAGGAAGACCAGTCCTCTATGACTGAAATTTCCCCTGCTTAAACAACTAATGGACCAAAAAAATAGTCTGATGAACGCATTAAATTGTCGAAAACAAAAGCCTTATTGTGATTTAATGACACATATAACTCATTAACTCACGCAATGGTGCACTTATTGTATATTAAGCATATGTCGCTGCATGGAAGGGGACACCAAGTCAAGGTACTGGATGGTTGGTTGTTGGAGTTTCACGTCCTGGCAACATCTAAGGTCATATCAGGACTGGAGTCAAGTTAATACAATGGCACTTGGTGTCGGAATTTTAGTATTCGCGCCAAAATTAATTTAACCCTTAAAACATATCGAAATGTAATCATGTCAAATAAATTACTATGATAAATCATAACAATGAAGCTAAAATATTCACCTCAAAAGACGACAGAAACTGAAACTTTGTGAAAGTCACCGGAGCAGGCAACTTGACCTCCTCGAGTTAGTAATAGTAGGCCCTGCTAAGTTATAGTAGTCCTTGAGACTCGAGTATGTGTTAGTAAGTCCGGCCCATGCCCACCGGGGTGCAGCCGCTTGGCTTCATTTCACCTCAAAGGGGGAAGTGGCTGTAAATGTGTTCATTTTCAATTACCGTCAGTGTTGCGGGTCGGGCTGTGTCGAGGGCGCCTTTGAGTGGATCAAGGAGGGCCTGTACGTATTAGGGGTCCGACGACGGATCGCCCTCCTCGCGCTCTCTAGCGCGCGCGTGTGTGTGTGTGTGGAGAGGGGGGAGGGAATCACTAACAACATGTTGTCATTGTAATGATGGCGTTATATACGGATGTCAGCTTTACAAACCCACTCCGCACCCTGCCACTCTTCACAATCTCGACCAAGTGTTACTGAGATAGAATTGCGAGATTGGTTGCGCAAATCTGCGAGAGTTAGAGATGGAGAGAAAGAGACAGCGACGTATACAGCGAGAGTGACAGACAGAGAAACAGAGACAGACAGGCAGACAGAGTGGCGTACAGAGAAGTTTGTATGTGACTCCGGATGCGGTGACCGAATCTGTAGTGTGAGAGACATGACAGGTAGAGAGAGCAGTCGCCTCCCGCGCGGAACGTCGAGAGTTCAATTCCCGGTCGAGTCAAACCAATGATGTACAAAATTGATATTTGACACCTCCTAGCCTGGCACTCGGCATTATTAGGATAGGGCATGGACTGGTTAGCTCAGTGTCAGGATAATGTTGGTTGACTCGGTGTCAGGATAATGTAACTCAGTGGGATATCGGGTCATGGTGCCGACGGCCTGGTCTCCCAGTGGGGCAGCACTATAAAGTCGCCATACGTGTGCACCGTCAAAAGTCGGTACCCGTCCTGATATGATCTTAGATGTTGCTCGGACGTAAAACAACGACCAACCAATTCAATCCTGACCAAGTGCTAGTGAGATAGAATTGCGACCATGTAATCCCAAATCTGCGAGAGGTAGAGACAGAGAGAAAGAGACAGACGTATACATGCACAGAGACAGAAACAGAGACAGACAGACAGGCAGTGGTGTACAGAGAAGTTTGTGTAGCTCCGAGCGCGCTGATTCCTCGGGAGGGAGTCTATTTCTCTCTTAAACAATAACAACTAGACGCCTAGGGCCGGTAGGGCGAGAACACACAGAAAGAAAGAATCTCTTGGATCCTCAAGAGAATGTATACATCTTTTTTAAAATATTTTTTTTAAATTTCAAAATGAACAAAAAGAACAAAAGGAAAACAGAGGCAGTTGGGTAGGGGAGAGAGACCGAGTGAAGGGAGAGATACTGGACAACGGGAGGGAGAGTGAGAGAGGGAGAAATACAAAATAAAAATTATAGCGAGTGGAGTGTCAAGCCCCGCGCAGGAGGTGGAGCGGTGCATGCCGGTACCCTCCACTCCCCACCCCCAATCAGGGATGGGTGGGATAGGAGAGGAGGTACTACATAGCTTATTACAGGCGATAAGCGGCTTACCAATATCACTATCCATATATATTTGATATATATACAAGAAAGGGTCTACTCCTTTTATATTCAGGAAAGTGTCTACTACTTTTAGATTACAAAGAAAGCCAGGAAAAAAAACCACCCGAAATGATAGAGCATGAGAGGAGGACCAACACAGAAATAAAGGAGTTAGAAAGAGAGAGAGTGAGTGAGTGAGTGACTGAGTGAGAGTGAGAGCGAGAGCGTGTGCGAGAGTGTGAGTGTATTCGAAGTGTGTGTGTTGGATCCTCAGAGGAGACGGGACGATAGGAGGAAGTTGAAGTATTCTTTGGTGTCAGATCATGTCTGTCAGGGATTGTTTGTTTGTTTGTTTGTTTGTTGTTGTTGTTAGGGATTCAAAGGTGCGCGCATCCATGTACCTCCCGCGCCTCCCTCAAACGCCAGCTTCCCTCATCGCCCGCTAGACGGCGCCTCCGGTTAATTAGTCACAATTACCCCGACACCACACACGTGGCCCGCCTCCCAGACAGACGGAAGCCGATGACAACGCCCCGAATGCGCAGGCGCCCGAGTCACTTCCGCCGCGCCGCGCCTCAAAGGGCTCTCGTTGGGCGACGAGAGGTTGACGAAGAACAGAAAGGGTTTGGAGGAAAACGCAGGGGTCAAGGTCGCGTTTGGAATGTTGAAGCCCCATTGGGTGAGCTCGCGACGTTTAGGATTTCAAAGTAGACAGAATAAACGGATGTAGCGCCGTCTTCACAGAGTGCTGTTTATTTCAGTGTAGTGTAAGGGTGCTTCCAAATTGCCATAATTTGGGTGGGAAAGAGGCAGGGTCTGCTCTGTATCTGTCACTGCGACGTAAAGTACGTTGACTTGGGTTCCTGGACGTGATATGTCAAAGCTACTTGTGAGGCGAGGTTGTTGCGTCTCAGATGTTTGCGTTTTTGTGTGCGGGTGTGCATAAATTAAGGAGAATCAAGAGCCACGACTGTTGCGGTCTAGATAACACAAACTTATTTATGTCTTAGTCAGTTAGTACTACTTTCGGGCGTTAAATAACGGAAATGTATTTATGTATATTTAGTCAGTCAAACTTGTCAAGGCTTAAATAACGCAAATGTATCTATGCTAGTCAGTCGCTGCTGTCAGTTTAAATAAGACAGATATATCTTGTGGTTAGTGTCTGGGATTAAATAATCCAAACTTACGTATGTTTCGTCAGTCACTACTGTCAGGGATTAAATAACCCAAACATGTGCACTTCTAGTCAATCACTACTGTCAATATTAAAAAAACGCGAATATACATTATCGCACATTAATACATATACACTCCATGTACCTGTTGTGTGTACTTAATCCTGAAGTGAAAAAGAAATGGATGGAATTCTAGTGATTCGTGACAGGAGAGCATATGCACCAGAATAAACATGTTTACCAAATTAATATACCCAGTCATAGCCGTCAAAGTGTAAATAATGTAAACTTATAATGCTCAGTCAGTCACTAGGGTCAAGGTTTAGATGTCTAATTGGCTAAGTGTATGTGATGCATTTTAGTGAACTGAATGATAGGGCAGTATATATATTTCTCTATCTATATATTTATATTTATAAGCACAATGTGACAGTGAATTTACTTTCTTTAAAGAACATACTACCCGCTGTGTTCCTAATATATTTGGTATCATGAATGCCGATTTCACCTCACAACAGCTGTGTGTGGCATAAAGCTGACCATTACCACATACTAAAGTATTCACCGAATTAACACATCTCATAGCGCATAATACAGTATCACATCGAGCAGTTGTGGCTGCTTTCTGATAATATGATGATGGAAAACCAGATAATATGATGATGGAAAACCAGATAAGTTCCCACTCTATTTAAATTTGCGTAAGTAGTCCACACCTGATGAAATCGTGGAAATGGTACAATTGATTTAATCACATGGCAATTGCCACTGTTAGTGTTGTTTCATTAAAGCTGCATAGTCCGATGAAGCATCAAATTTTCAAAATCCAAACAATTATCTAGATTTGAGTCTACATATCTAACTTAGATACGGATGCACTTATTCGGTATTTATTGCCACATAGAAGGGAACGCTGAGTCGATTTAATAGAACCTGTTACTGCAGAAGCCTATGGTCAGAGTTTTGGCAAGCTTGCCAACATTATTTTCACATGTTTGAATTTCAAATATCTCAAAAGGTAGCCATTTCAAATAAAAGTTACATCAAACTAAAGTAAGGTAGATTATAATGATCAATTTAATATATTTATTTCAGAAAAATGTCAGAAACTCAAAACCATCGGACTATGCAACTTTAACAATACAGAATAAAATTAGCGTAGAAACATATTTTGAAATGTGACGATTATAGACTTTCCCAGTTAATTTATGCAAAGTAGCAATGTTGTTTTCCCTCTCGCCATGACATATATATGATCATGTGACTTGTAGAGACTGGCAGAAACTAATTGCCGCATAACACAAAGTAGCTGCCATATCACATTATCCGTCCGGTACTATAAGCCAATATTAAATGTATGCAGCGAGTAAGTAGCCAAAGAGAAGGAAAGGGAGGTAGAAAAGTGCCAGAGAGGACGCTTCCAAACAAACATGGCGGCGTTCCGCAGACGACAACTGTCCGCGTCCCATTATGCTTTGGCGCCAATCGGGAAGCGACGTCCCGTGATTGATAGTCGGAGGCAACAAACAGTTTGACTCGTCGTTGGTGGCAGGGCGGGAGGCAGGGGGCGGGGGGCGTGTCGGAGATGGGGGCGGGGGTTGTTGTGGGCGACATGGGAGGGGGGGGATGACCGCTCGTTTTGTGCCTTCTGACGTCGGCCGCTGATGTTCATTAATTACAGCCGGGACATGATTGTCATAAGTGTCACTTAGGCAGATAACCGAGCAGAACGCTGCTCGGACGCCGATGAGTTACGGCCACTGTCCGCCAGGGGGACTCACTGGCACATGTGGGTCATTAGCATATGTAAGATGGCTCTGTTAGGTCCGCTAATGATAGCGTCTGCTGTCTAAACTGGGCAGCGCTGATAGATGCTGCCCTTGTCTCCAACGCCTGTGTGTGTCTGAGCAGCCCGCTAATGCGCGCCTCCTAGTTACTCCGAGGAAGGTCGCGCCGTTAGAAAGCACAACAGAAATCATGTTTATTTTGAGATATACATCTATTATTATAAACCTATGAGTTAAAAGATGTACACTTATCGTTACCTAACCAGACACTGACAGTGACATAGATAGGTTTGACTCCACCAGGAGCACGAATCCCAACATTTACCAAAACGGAAGACGGACGCCCAACTCATTCAGCCATCCCGTGTATATATATATATGTCGTGGGGGTGATGAAAATTGGAAATATTGCACCTAGAGCGGGACTCGAACCCACATCTCTTTGCATTCCTGGCCAGTGTCCTAACCATTACACCACCTAGGCTCCCTGATATCAACACACTACCCACGCCTACCTGTCTATGCGGCTCCTTGCCTGTGAGGTCAGTGCAGACCACTACATATATATATATATATTATATATATATATATATATATATATATATAAGTCGTTTGCCGGGGGTTTTCGACCGTAGAAACATATAATAATCACTACAGAATAGCATTCAATTCACCTCGATATAAATTCAGCAGTAATGGGAGAGTAGCACAGACAGAAAAGAGGGTTTCGGAATTAATTTATGCGCGCTTTAGAATTTATGTCTGCCAACAGATGGCGTCGTGTTGATACCCGAGCCTATTTAATCAAGGCTCGCCGTGGATTGGAACAGAACCAAACAACTTTATCTTTGGCATTGATACTGATAGTCATCACCATCAACCTCGGGCAGGCTCAGCGCCAAGCAATCCCCCCCCCCCCCATCCATCCCCGACGCACCCCCCCCCCCCCCCCCCCCTTCCCCTCCCTCCCCAAGCACCCAGCCTCACCGTCACTCTCTCCTACTGTTTTCCTAACTAATGCATTTTCCAAACCAGTGCAAGTCGCAGATTAGGCCCGACAGGGGCGATCACCCCGGGAGTCGTCCATCTCGCGAGTTTCAACCCCCCCCCCCCCACCACCACCACCACCACCACCACCCCGCCTCCTTCCCGTCCCACCTGGCCCCAATCCGCGCGGACTCTGCGAGATTTCGGCCCGACCCCTGGCGGCGGTCGCGGCTGCAGGAAGCGAGGCTGAAGTGGGGTTACACAACGAGGCTTGTCTCGGTGCGTCACGGTAATTTGCGTTGTGAGACCTGAGGCGGGACGGTATAGCACGTAGGGGGGGCGCGATTTACAAACCATTAAACGCAGTAAATCACTAAATGATGACATCACATAATTAATTACACCCCATTGATTTCGCGCTTCGTAAACTAGACACTGTTACTGCATTGAGATGTGGTTAATTATCAGTTTTCAATTTAAGCAGGAAAGTCGGTAGCGCCGGCCAAAGTCGGTGGTTTGTTGGTGCAGCTGGCCCGCGGCCGTCGGGTTGCTATCAGCGCGGGTCGGTGCCGGGGCGACCATTACTGGCGGGGCACGGGTCCGGTTCGTCGGGCGGGTCCCGGGTCACCCCACCCACACATCCAGACGGGCTCCGACGGGGCGTGGGTGTGTGTGTGTCTGTGTGGGTGTGGGTGTCAGGAGATGGAGACGGAGAGAAAGAAAAGGCGGTGGGTGGAACTCGTCCTACTAACACGGCGACAGCGACGCATTTTGAAACTGACAGGAGAGCACTACTGTGATGTGAGAGCAACAGGCGACCAGAAATGGCGCCCTCTAGCGGCAGTAACAGGCAACAACCTCGTGCACCGGCGCGAGACAGATAATTTCCCTGTACATTTCACTGTGTATGCCAGTGTATATTTCATTCCGAATTCCGGTGTATATTTCATTGTGTATGTCAGTGTATATATGTCAGTATATATTTCGGTGTCTCTTTCATTGTGTATTCCGGCGATAGTTCATTGTATATTTCGATGTATAATTCATTGCGTATTCCGGTGTATAGTTCATTGTGTATTCCAGTGTTTATTTCATTGTAAACTCCAGGGGCCGTATGCACGAATCGGGGTTAGTGCCGTAACCGCGGCTAAGGTATCCACACAGGGCTAAATGTGAAAATTTGGTATGCACCAATCGGAGTTAGGGCTAACCGCCGACCGTAGCCTCGGCTAAGCTAAACCATTTTCAAATCAGGTTTTACGTCTAGCCGGGGCGGTTAGTGTGCATGTGTGGCTCTCAATCTATTGAATGCGATCATATTTAACAGAATTACATACGCAATAAGTGAAATTTTATCAATTTAACCCTAAATTGGAAGCGTTATTAAGCCTACAGCCGCATTGGCGGCGATATTAATACATATATTTTCGAATCGACGAACGTAAAGTAAACAAACCGTCGCCACCGCCAGTATGGAAAGCGACGTCGATGCGGCGGCGGCGGCGATTTGTTTACGTTACGTTCATCGATTCGAAAATATAACTATTAATATCGCCGCCAATGCGGCGTTAGCCTTAATAATGCTTCGAATTTAGGGTTAAATTGATAAAATTTCACTTATTGCGTATGTAATTCTGTTAAATATGATCGCATTCAATAGATTTTAGCCTAATATATGAGTACAAACGCAGAGGGAATTCCCAAATCTATAAATAAACTCACGGTTAGCTATCCGCAGCGGCTAAAACATTGGTGCATACCGATTCAAACCCCCCGCTACCCTCAGGTAGCATATCCGCGGCTACTGCCTTAACTCCGGCTAAGCCTAACCCCGATTGGTGCATACGGAGTTCATTGTATATCTCACTGTATATTCTGTTGTATAGCTTATGGTCTATTCCGGTGCATATTTCATTGTATATTCCAGTTTTTTTCCGTGTATATTTCGGTGTATATTTCAGTGTATATTTCGTTTCGCTCTCCTTCTGTCACTGCAGGACGTCGCCAGGGTTCTGCGATGACGGAGACGCAGGGAAGGAGGCTCCATGGGATACTCCCAGCGCTTTTCCCAAGCGCTTGCACACAACAACACAACAACACAACAACACAACAACACAACACCGATCGTGAATCTACCAACGGTGCCCTACAAAAGAAATGGCTTCGATTTTTACGAGCTGGTGATGTGGTATGGTTTGTTTTTGTTCTCGAAAGTAAGGGTGCATACTATGTTGTGGCTGCTCGTTTGAGACCTGTTTCCTCCTCGTCACTCCACTGTTGACAGGCTGTGAGATTTGTGATATATATTAAAGGAACCTATAGCCCCGTTCACACTGGCCCGTTAAGTCACCTCAACTAGTTTGCCTCCTATAGTTCGCCTCAAATTGGTCATGTGGACACTACGCTGAGGCGACTTAAGCCTGAGTCGCCTCATCTAGTTCACTTCAACTAAACCACCTCGTGAGGTAGTTTAGATGAACCAAACTAACTTAAGTCGGCCCATCTAGCTTGTGTGGGTGGTAGCGGTTCACTTGAATCAGATTAAGCATGTCACACTATATTATATAATTTGGTCTATGAACCGGCTAGAGGTGCACAGATATTTTTTTCATCATTTATTTTTAGGGTTTCACTGCCCAGCAGAAGTTTTGACCGTTCCAAAACAATATGATTCAGTCAATACATATCTAGGTCGAACCCACATTCTCTCATGGTGACATCACTAACCGAAACTGGCGCTGGTTAGTATGGAATTGCTCATGTGCAGAGATCGATTTCCGCCTTAAACCGCCCCAAGTACTGCTTGTGTGGACAGGACGCCTAGTTCGCCTCCTCGAGTTCACCTTATCTAGTTCGGTCTAAAGTTGTGTTGTGTGAACGGGGCTCATGACTTCACCAACAAGCCAGGCTGCACACACGACGGTCTGCATAGGGTCCGACAGCGATTCCACTCGTTGATTACAGACAAATTGTCTGCCTTATTTCAATGTTCCGTGTCCTATCCTATTAATGCCCCGCTCCATGCTAGGTAACAAGGAGCATAAAGCTTTTAAGTCATTGCTTTGACTCAGCCACATTTGAACTGAGCGGGTTCGAATCCCTCGACCAGCAAAATAGATATCTGGAAAGATTCCCGTCCACACATACACGTTACAGCGCTTTAAGTAAACCGGCTTAAGTTAGGATTCCTTACACGCGGTATGCGGCATGCAAATGCGGCATGCGTACGGGTTGGGTCCTTTCACCCATACCCACACCCACACATGTGTCAGGTTTCTCTAACACTGTCTTCTATGGCAAACGCAGCAGCATTCGCATGCCGCACCGATGCCTACATGGACCGATTCGGTTGCCGCATTCGCATTCGGACGTAAGGAATCAACCTCATTGACTTAGATGCTTTCCGATTTTTTGCCGCATTCGCATGCCGCATACCGCATGTAAGGAATGTAGCCTTGAAAACGCACATGGGAGAGACGGCGTTAAGTCGATGTAGCCCTAAATCGACTTAAAGTAGTTCGCTTCTTTTAAACCAGTTTGTGAGGTGGATTAGTTAAACCAGTTTAACTAAACCGAGTTAACTTGTGGATACCTAATCTCGGGATTTCAGAAAATGAGCAAGGTGTATGACACTTGGCTTTGTTTGGGGCTGAGAGTGATGTGAGCTGAGGTGAGGTGAAGTGGAATGGGGTGAGGTGGAAGTGATCGGCCGAAGTGAGGTGAATTAAGCGAGGTGAAGACGGGACGTGCAGATGACAATAGGGACTGAAATGAGCTTGTGTTTGTGTTTTATAACCTGACATCTAATGTCATATCAAGACGAGCACCAACTGGTGACAGTGTGCACTCATGCCGACTTTATAGCGATGCCCCATCAGTGGAACACCCGCTATCGCATTCATATTATTCTGTAGATAAAGTATTCACCCCATACTCGCAGTACACGGGTGAATACCAACCCCATATAAAAACGGTCGAAAAAGCGGGTTAAGGAAATGAGAGCCTAATGTCACAATCTAAGAAGCAACATTTATTCTTTACATATGTCTTATTGATAGCCCGCTACCTTTGAGTTGAAAAATATAATATAATATCTAGTTTAATCAGATTTAAAAGTGAAATCGATGGCGTTCTCTGGCCGTCATCTTGTCTTTTTGCATTCTTGCCAATTTCACCAACTCTGTGCCAATATATGCAGCCATTTGATACTGGAGCCACGGTTTCTAGTTCAGGTTCCATACTAAACCTATTTTCGCCGGTATTTACACTACGTTGTCCTTCACCCATGTACTACAAGTAGCGGGTGAATCTTTTATCTAATTATTCTGATGCAATAATAGTGGCTCAGAGAAAACCAGTCCTTGCCCTGTATATTAATGCCGAGTACCAGGCTAGGTAGTGACAAGTATCAATTGTATACGCCATTGGTTTAACTGGGTCGGCGTTCGAACCCACGACCTCCCGCACTAGAAGCCAGCCAGGAGTTCTTACCGAATGAGTGAGTGAGAGAGAAAGGTGGATAGGTGAATGACTATGTGAGTGAATTAGCGAGTGAGGAAATGAGTGAGGGGGTGAGTGAGAGTGTGTGTGAGTGAGTGAGTGAGTGAGTGTGTGTGAGTGAGTGAGTGAGTGAGTGAGTGAGTGAGTGAGTGAGTGAGTGCGTGAGCGTGGAAGAGGAGGTAAGGTGGGCGAGTGGAGATGAGAGGTGGTGAAGGTGTTTGTGAAGTGTATATCCATTGTGTGTGGCTGGGAGGCGGGGTGGTAGTGGTGGTGGGGTGGTGTGGGTGAGGGGGACGTTGTCAGGGTATTGGGAACATGTGTGACGATGTGTTATTCACAAGCTCTGACACACAACTGCCCCAAGTAATTACGACACTTCGCTTGTTGATACACGCCAGCAAAATGGCTGGCAATCGCTGCCCTACAGAATCATCACAGGCAGACCGGGGTGGGGGTGGGGGGGGGGGGGGTGATGAGGAGGGCCGGAGGGGGGAGGGGGGCGACCCACGTATGTGGCCAGGCTCGGGGAGGTTCGGGAGCATTCGGTTCCCGCCAGTTTCCAGCCGGGGACCAGACATTTGACGAGCACTTAGAGGCAGGTTCTGACACCCATAACAACAGCTGATAAAAGCGGGGTGCGCGCGCATACAGTTAACACCCCACGCAGGGCAGATCTGACAGCTCCCCACCCACACCCCCAAATATCGCCCACACCTCACGCGGGGAGCACCCGAGAATACCACCAACATTACAGCTATACATCTATCTGTGTATGCAGCCAGAGGAGGACTGTAAGGTAGCGCCACTTTATAATGCATATTTATACATCATTGGGGCATATATATATATATATTTATATATGATATATATATGATATATATATATATATATATTTATATATGATATATATATGATATATATATATGATATATATATATATGAGTCAGTCTCACGAAAATAGGCCAATCAGGGAAAGTTGTCGGCGTCGACCATTGGATGTTGGCGTCGAACTGCATACTTATAGTTTAGCATTGACAGAGGTGTTGGAAAGTTCTTAAATTTATCCTGAATATAAAGGTACAGAAAATACAACAACCCTATTTGTTTTTAGGATAATTTAATATGAAACAAAGAAATGCAATACACCTTAAGAATTGCGACGCCGACATCTTAAATTGACTACCAATTGGCCTATTTTCGTGAGACCCGATGCATATATATATATATATATGCATTCTGCTGGAGTTTGCCATCTAGCAACAGTTCTGGTCTGATGGGACTATTTGATGGGAGGTCGAATACTTTTGGATCGTACTGAAAGTGTCATACTCATAGTCCAATAGTGTTGAATTCTTGCAATTTTCTGAGGTAACTATCACTTAAAGTAACTTCTATATTAAATTTAAAGTACAACCATGCTAAATAAATTTTGGAAAGCATGCCATAGGCTTTTGCAGCTACAGATTCTATTGAATTGCCTCAATATTCCCTTCTCAGTTCTAGGTGGTGACAAATACTAAATGCATTAATAATTAATAATATCTAAGTTAGATATGTAGAATCAAATCTAGCTAGCTGTTTTTGTTTTGAAAATTTTATATTTTCTTCGGACTATAGTTCTTTAATTACGCAGTTCGTAATCGACATACATGGCGTCGTGGTGCTTTCCTCCTCTTGGACACCCTCTTGCTCCCGGAGCAGCCCGACCGGTGTCAGCGTCTCATTTCCCTCACGTCTCATTTCCCAAATATCGCTTCTGCGCATGCGCGGATTCGAGTGACGAATGCAAACTGCAGCTTGTCAGACTCTCATTTCCCACAAATATCGCTGAGGGGGAGGGCGGTACTTTGGTTGGCTTTCTGACTTTAAACCCAAGAATACTGGAGGAAACGTGTACAACAATATACTCTACGAGTTTGAGAATATTGGTGAATATATTAAAGAAGTTATTGGCGAAAAACCGATTCGGTGACATCGCCGTGTTTACTTCTGGTCGCTTGCTCGACCTGATTATCACTATTTGTTTATTAGCGGTTATTCTTATGAGTTTAAACCCAAGAATACAGGAGAATATGTATTGCTTGTGGAGAACAATATTGAATGAATTTTAGAATATTGACGCATATATTAAAGAATTTATTGGAGTTAAACAGGAGGATACATATTTCTTGATTGTGTCAATACCCAAACCAGACTGGCTCATTTTTGACGCATGCGCAGACGACGCTGTTGGATTCGACGCATGCGCAGAAGCGATATTTGGGAAATGAGACGTGAGGGAAATGAGACGCTGACAGTGACACCGGAGGTAAATCCCCAGACCCTCTACTGGTGTGGTGGCGGTTTCAGCCGTGCGCCAGTTTCAGCCGTGCGCATACCGTCAAACTCAAGGCATTGTCAATGGTCGTGAGTCACTAACCTTATAAATTTAATATAATATTTTTGGTAAAGATGTTTTCTATATGTGTACCAAGCGATTTGTTTCTAGGTGGTGTGGTTTTGGAGATATTTCACTTTTCCTGGATTTTCTGTATGAAGGTTGCTCACCACCATTGACAATGCCTTGAGTTTGACAGTACGCGCAGTGCAAAAACATTAGTTTTATTCAAAATTAATAGAAATCAAGAACCCTAACCGTAGAAATTTAATATGATGTTTTTGGTAAAGATGTTTTCTATATGCGTACCAAGCGATTTGTAAATAGGTGGTGTGGTTTTAGAGATATTTCACTTTTTCTGTATTTTCTATATGAAGATTGCTCGACCATTGACAATGCCTTGAGTTTGAGTATGCGCACGGCTGAAACTGCCACACCGGCCGCACCCGGCGTCCACACTGACAGTTCGCCTGCTAATAGACTCGATATATAAGCCGATAACAGATAGATAGCGCAGGAATACATGACATGAGGGCCCCGTGCACATTCCGCGCCGGGCATCCCCCCGCTCCCCCACTGCAGTGCGCCGAAATGTGAGCCGGTGTTCCTGCACGGACGGCATGTAGTGCGTGCCGCGCTGATGTCTGTATCGCTCCTCGCCGGCAGGGGGTCAGCGGAGAGTACCCGGATGATGGATCTACACGGCCTCCAAGATGGCGGCCACGCCGGGTTTATTTACGTACTTACAAGGCGTTAGACTAAAACATATCTATGCGCGTCATACTCATAGCCTGGCTATAATGTATATGTGCGCACCATAGCGGGGCTATAATGTGTTCATGCGCATCATAGCCCGGGCTATAAGGTGTTTATATGTATCATAGCCAGAGTTATAGTTATACATATGGTGTATTTGTGTGTATCATAGCCTGACTATAATGTATCTGGGCGCATCATTCATAGCCCGGTCTATATTGTGTTTATAATGTGATATAATGTGTCTATGCACATTATACCCCAGACTAGTATGCATATCGCATGATATATATATATATATATAATATATATATATATTATATAATATATATTATATATATATAATATATATATATTATATATATTATATATATAAGAGACACATGGTACTTTTGATAATATATAAATATATTATAGTATGGGATATATGTACTATATAATTTATTATGTGGATATAAATAACGGCAGCCACTTAAATGTTTCTCTCTAACCATCTAACCTCCCATGTTATTCGCCCGGGAGGGGGAATTCTCTCCTCCTCCGCCTCCTATACCGTGAGGCAACTGTCACTCTGCTCACTTTCAAAACTATATATTACCCACAGTGACACACAGATATGTCATACCCCAGACTATAAATGTGTAGATCTATACACACCGTACCCCATACTATATATAAATATGTGTACATATAAAATACGCGCACACATCATATTCCAGACTCTAGTGCATATATATAAATAATTACCCATGCGATAGTTTTTTTGTTGTTGTTGAAGATTTATACTGCCTATCATGGATAAGCCTGAATAGGCTTGTTTTCACCATTAGACAGTTTGTCTATAGAAAGCCCGAGCCTACACTTTTACCAACCCAAGGAATTTTTAACCTCCCACACCACATAGACATGGTATGAGAGCAACCGGCCTTTGATGTCGCTGTAAGTTATACACAGCAACCGGCCTTTGATGTCGCTGTAAGTTATACACAGCGGTGGAAATCCAAATTGGCAGAGATGGGGGCATGGGGAATCGAACCACCGACCTTCAGATTAGGAGTCCGACCTAGAAAAAAGTCAGACACTCTAACCACTCGGCCACAGAGAACACCACGTTCCATATATATACATATATCATACAGTAGTGGAGTGCCGTGCTGGTATTACTTTCTCCCCATTATGGGGGGAGTTTTGCCTGTCATTTTTAAACGAGGCCATCGGAACTAAAGTACTATGCATGCATTTCCAACGTGTGTGGTCTATATCGAATTCATACACACTTCTTATACTGCCAGTGTAGTTCTTTGATTGTATTGTACACTCACCCCCCCCCCCTCCCCCACGGAATTAGGTTCCAATTTTTTTCAAACGCTACCACAGTATTTCTTTCTCGTTTTCTGACAATAATAATGATATATTTTATGATTTAAAAAACGGCCACTTCGGATTTATCACAAGGCTCAACGATTACTTATTTAAAGACCATTTTAATGTGTTTGCATCTATCTCAATGCTAATTGAATTCTCTTAACAGTGTTTTTAGAGAGAGAGAGAGAGAGAGAGAGAGAGGGGGAGAGAGAAGCATATAAAATGGTTTTATATTTGTCTCAAGCTGTCCTTGATTTCAAAGGACTGGCTGGGTGGGATCTGCGATTTAAACAAAAATGCAGTTGTGTTAAAAAAATTATATATGCAAAAAAAACACAAATACATGAATGGAAGAAATAATAGAATTGCCAAAAGAGGGGGACTTACATATTAGAGGTTGATACTAACTGTGAAAGGGGAAACCGCTTCAAGCCAACTAAGCACGAGATGGTCTTGGCCGTTAGCCATGTGAAAAACATTATCTCACCACTCGGGTAACTCGGCATGCGACATACAAGGAAGCATTGGGTTGACTTAAAAATAGTCTGTGAGCTGTTTTTTTAAATATTTCAATTGCCAGCGTAGAGGAGAAGAAAAGGATGAAGAAAGAAGGTGAAGAAAATCGACAACAACCTGTGGAAAGATATGAGAATCGTGTTCCTGTTATTTAGATCTAATTATGGGACTAGTTTCACTACAGATCACACATACACGTTAGTGACCCCATCATGTATTGTATTGAATATATTGTAATATTGTACAAATATTGTAATATTGTACACATATTGTAATATTGTACATATATTATATATATATTGTAGTATAGATTGTATATATTGTAGTAGAGATTGTATATATGTTATGTATTATAATACCGGTATATATATTACATGTTTTACATATATTACATATATTACATGTATTACATATTATATATATGACATGTTTTACATATAGTATACATATATATATATATATATTACATATACCCACACACTCACTGCTACTTTATCAATTAACTTGGGAATGACAAACACAATCTCAACGTCTCACGCTCCGACCCTGGAGACTATAACTTGATGCTGATACATGTAATCACCCGTGGCCAAGTATGTATCCCAGAATGCCAGTGTGTCCCCCACTTCCGCACAACCCCACCCCGTCCCACCCCACCAGAAGCCGGCAAGTGATAACGCTAGTAATTGTCATTGACTCTATCTTTTCCAATAGCACTATATTATACACCACATGTAGCGCTGAATCATGCCACGAACTCTCTCTTACTCCCTCCATCTCTCTCTCTCTCTCTCTCTCTCTCTCTATATATATATATATATATATATATATATATATACATAATGCTAGACAGCTTTATCAATGCGCATGCTCAGAATTCCCATGGAGGAAAAGGGAGTTTAGGGTTGTGCCTGTGGCCGGCCTGGGTCTGTGGGGTCTGCCCTGGTTCACTAGAGGCGGTGATGGATAGGGGATGACCCTGTACCCTGGCAGTATACGTCATATGGGGTGCTGACAGCCCCCTCTCCCACTAAACTCCACACACACCGTAACCAGCTCCCCCCTCCACCCCCACCCCCTCACAACGAGTCTACCGCAGCGTCGTCCAGCGCCTTAGCGCATCGGTGCAGCTTACTAACGAATAACCGACCAAATTCGCGGATTGTCCTAATTAATAAGTAGCCCTCACCAACAATACTCGTTGTGTATGAATTACATTGTAGGGAGATGTCCTTGTTTCTCGATAAAACCTAGTTATTTGGGATGGTTCCTAGACTTTTAAATGTTTATTTTAGTTTGAGCGGAAATGATCGGTGAATTAATAATAATAATAATAATAATACTAACAACAACAACTTAGAGTTAGACGCGGCCGTGCTTTCTCCTAGGTTCGGTTTACTAGATTGTGATGGCTAAATGCCGCGTGGTATTTAGGAAGCTGGGGGAGGTGTGTCCGTGGTGGTGGAGGGGGGGGGGGGGGGACCTCCCAACGTGCAAGCATGCTCCGGTGTATAAGGTCATTAAGTGGTAAGGGCATAACGCTGACAATTATAAACTACTTTGTGTATAAACCACCCCACAGCAGCACATGTCTCCCCTTGTCGTCCTTAAAAAAATGTATCCGTTTTTAGACTTAAATGTCCTTCCTTCCGCCAGGTCTGCTTTGTTTGGGGTTTACGAGAGCTGAAGATGTCTGTATAAACAGACAAAGAAAAGTGAGTATTTTTATAGTATGTATATATTATTTACATTGTGTCCATGACATACTAAGTATGATTCAAATTGCATATATTGCATATTATATATTCTTCAGTCGTCCTACTAAGTAGTAAGTAGGTCCTAGTTACTAGAACAGCAACCATAACATACTAAATATGATATAAATTGCATATATTGCATATATATATATTACATATTCATCAGTCGTCCTAGTAGGTCCTAGGTACTAGAACAGCAACTGTTCTGCAACTGCTCACTATGTACAATTCACACCCGTTCAGAATAACTTCATGTGATAACAATTCGCATCACCGTTGCTTATTACTGCGCATAGAACTGAAGAGATGATAGTTTCCTCGACAGATAAATGTGCACCTGAGGTTGCCTGTTGTTTTAAACAACAAAAACAGAACATGAATGCATCATTTCTGATTCACCTTACTCACTTAGCACCCCCCCCCCCCCACCTGCTCTTTACGGCCAGTGAGAATGCAAGCATATTAACTGGACGTGTGTGGCCCGAGAGCTGGAAGGAGTGTTTGTTCTCCATGAGTAGGGACACAAATCTTTACTTCTACCAGAAGATTTCACTGATGCAAACCAAGCAGTAAACATCCCATCAAAAGAAGCACATAGTCTGCATAATGCCAGGTACACACCTACCATTTGTGCACACCCACCTACCGTATACGATCTAAAACTGCCCGTTTCGCACACAAAAATCGCTAGGTGTGCGCTCCCCGCGCACACCTAGCGATTGCGATTCCCAACTAAAAACTCAGTTTTAGGGCTAAAACGGGCCGATTACGATTGCGATTCGAAAAATGAATCGGCCCGTTTTCACTTTTAAGCGGGTCGGGTCGAGTCACGAGTTTTAGTGCGCGATTCGTAAACAGTAGGTGTGTACTTGGCATAACATGTAGAACTGTTCAAAACTTTACAACTAATGTCCATA
Organism: Branchipolynoe longqiensis; assembly: GCA_030323885.1. Lineage (NCBI taxonomy): Eukaryota > Metazoa > Annelida > Polychaeta > Phyllodocida > Polynoidae > Branchipolynoe > Branchipolynoe longqiensis. The sequence continues at coordinate 59,867,324 of CM059190.1, read as the reverse complement.
CTTTGAAAACTAAAGGTCTCGCCTAAGATAAACAGACAAGATGGCATGATTACAAGAGTAAGTAGACCTGTTCCTTATCAGCTAATATAGCATGGTATATTACTAGATGATAAGATTCTCAATGTATATGGGGTGTTCTCTGTGGTGGAGTGGTTAGAGTGTCTGACTTTTTTCTAGGTCAGAATCCTAATCTGAATGTGAGTGATTTGATTCCATGTGCCCCCCCCCCCCCCCCCCCCACCTCTGCCAATTTAGATTTCCACCAGAGTATAACATACAGGGTCATCAAAGGCCAGTTGCTCTCGGCTGTGCTGTGGGAGGTTAAAATTCCCTTGGGTCGGTAAAAGTGTAGGCTTAGGCTTTCTATCGACAAACTATCTAATGGTGAAGACAAGTCTATTCAGACTTTTCTACGATAGGCAGTATAAATCTTCAAGAAAGAAAAAAATCCGGAATTGCCCAAGAACTCAATTTGGGCTAATTTACTGCAGACGGGCATCCCTTCCCCCCCCCCCCCCCCCCCCCCCCCACACACACACCTCCTCCATCTTCCCTGCGGGGACACGTGCACCCCTGGTTGTCATGGACACAGGATTGACGCATGGCGGTTAGCGCTCATCTGCAGAATGCATCCACACCTCCCCAATCACACCCCCCCCCTCAGCCCCCCTCAGCCCCCCCATAGCATCACGGACCTCACACCCCCATCCTTTACCCGGCCAATAGCTCCACTAATCTGACACCCCATGACAGTTGCGTGAACTGTTTACCAACAGCTTGCTAATGTGACTACGCGAAGCGCCTTCGAAGAAACCACAAGATTTGTCTGCAGGCACATTCCGCTAAAACTGTAAAAAGCACTATATTGACAACCTAATGGTTAGGTTCTGCATTCCATTTAGCAGAACTAGAAATAGGAAAAATTTCGATAATTATTCACACATATACATTTTATTTTAAATACACTTGTGTCCAAATAAACAAGTTTACATTCCACGTTCCAAAAGGGAAAATTGGAAAAGCTTTCTTTCCTGTAACTTTCTCTAACATTTTCTGCACAAACTTCTGAAGAAGAAAAAAAGGAAAAGTGTATTTCTCAATTTGCAAATAGATGTTGGAAAACCCTGACAATATAATGAATCGTGTAAATATGCACAGATATACGCATATATATATATATATATATATATAAAACATAGATGCCTGTCCAAAGGTGTGGGAAATAGACAATACAGCGATTTCACGCCAGGACTAATACTCCCAGTACGAATGCTAGACGTTCAGGACTTAGAACATGAAAACTACTAGAACGTAGTAGAAGGTAGCTCCACATATTTAAAAACCAAGACCCGACATGGTATTTTCGGGCTGCACAATCATCGTTGAGTTGTTATCACCAACCCACACCTGGTGGACCACTCCAGGGCGCGTGGGTGGGGGTGAATAGTGGGGGTGGGGGAGATCAGGTCGGGCCTCCCGGCGAGGTTTGCCGGACCCCACAGGGGGGACCACAGGAGTGGCCGCGTCATTTGTCAGCCTCCCGCGAGCAGTTCATCCTACAGTCCCCCACACTGCGCTCACAGCAGAGCAGCTCACAATGCCAGACCCCTCAAACTGTGCAATCAGAGTAGCTCACCCCACCGTCCCTCACACAGCGCACACAGGAGAGCAGCTCACAATGCCGGGATCCTCCAACTGTGCAATCAGAGTAGCTAACCCCACAGTCCCTCAAACAGTGCACACAGCAGAGCAGCTCACCCCACCGTCCCTCACACAGCACACACAGGAGAGCAGCTAACAATGCCGGGATCCTCCAACTGTGCAATCAAAGTAGCTAACCCCAAAGTCCCTCACAAAGCGCACACAGCAGAGCAGCTCACCCCACCGTCCCTCACACAGCGCACACAGGAGAGCAGCTCACAATGCCGGGATCCTCCAACTGTGCATCAAAGTAGCTAACCCCACAGTCCCTCACAAAGCGCACACAGCAGAGCAGCTCACCCCACAGTCCTCACACAGCGCACACAGGAGAGCAGCTAACAATGCCGGGATCCTCCAACTGTGCAATCAAGTAGCTAACCCCACAGTCCCTCACAAAGCGCACACAGCAGAGCAGCTCACCCCACAGTCCCTCACACAGCGCACACAGGAGAGCAGCTAACAATGCCGGGATCCTCCAACTGTGCAATCAAAGTAGCTAACCCCACAGTCCCTCACAAAGCGCACACAGCAGAGCAGCTCACCCCACCGTCCCTCACACAGCGCACACAGGAGAGCAGCTAACAATGCCGGGATCCTCCAACTGTGCAATCAAAGTAGCTAACCCCACAGTCCCTCACAAAGCGCACACAGCAGAGCAGCTCACCCCACAGTCCCTCACACAGCGCACACAGGAGAGCAGCTCACAATGCCGGGATCCTCCAACTGTGCAATCAGAGTAGCTAACCCCACAGTCCCTCACAAAGCGCACACAGCAGAGCAGCTCACCCCACCGTCCCTCACACAGCGCACACAGGAGAGCAGCTCACAATGCCGGGATCCTCCAACTGTGCAATCAGAGTAGCTCACCCCACAGTCCCTCACACAGCGCACACAGGAGAGCAGCTCACAATGCCGGGATCCTCCAACTGTGCAATCAGAGTAGCTCACCCCACAGTCCCTCACAAAGCGCACACAGCAGAGCAGCTCACCCCACAGTCCCTCACACAGCGCACACAGGAGAGCAGCTCACAATGCCGGGATCCTCCAACTGTGCAATCAGAGTAGCTCACCCCACAGTCCCTCACAAAGCGCACACAGCAGAGCAGCTCACCCCACAGTCCCTCACACAGCGCACACAGCAGAGCAGCTCACAATGCCGGGATCCTCCAACTGTGCAATCAGAGTAGCTCACCCCACAGTCCCTCACAAAGCGCACACAGCAGAGCAGCTCACCCCACAGTCCCTCACACAGCGCACACAGCAGAGCAGCTCACCCCACCGTCCCTCACACAGCGCACACAGCAGAGCAGCTCACAATACCGGGATCCTCCAACTGTGCAATCAGAGTAGCTAACCCCACAGTCCCTCAAACAGCGCACACAGCAGAGCAGCTCACCCCACCGTCCCTCACACAGCGCACACAGGAGAGCAGCTCACAATGCCGGGATCCTCCAACTGTGCAATCAGAGTAGCTAACCCCACAGTCCCTCACAAAGCGCACACAGCAGAGCAGCTCACCCCACAGTCCCTCACACAGCGCACACAGGAGAGCAGCTCACAATGCCGGGATCCTCCAACTGTGCAATCAGAGTAGCTCACCCCACAGTCCCTCACAAAGCGCACACAGCAGAGCAGCTCACAATGCCGGGATCCTCCAACTGTGCAATTGAGCAGCTCGCTATGCAAGTGAGTTCCTCACATGATTGGGACAGCAGAGCTGCTCACAATCTATGACAGTCCCTCACACCGTGCAGACAGTAGAGCAGCTCACCAGTCACCTGCACTGTCTAGACACCAGCCCATTTCCTTGTCCCCCTTCACAGTCCGCCACACTGTATACACAGTTGAGTTCCCCACACGGCAAAGAATACAACAGTTCACAGCAGTCATCGACATTGTGTAGACAGTCCACTTCTCCCACACTGCATAAGCAACAGAATCCCCCATACTGTACATACAACAACCCTCAGTGTATACACAACAGAGAAGATCACCTCAATCACCCAAACTGTATTAGACAACAGAGCTGCTCACTAGTCACCCACACTGTGCAGATAAAAGGGTTCCCCTTCACTGTATTTATAATAGAACACCTCAGCCTATAGCGTTACGAGACACTGAGCAGACAACATAACAGCTCACCAGTCACCACAGTATAGACAACAGCCCACCCAACAGTGTCCCTGAGACTGAGTAGACAACGGAACAGCTCATCACAGCCACATTATAGACAACAGCCCTGACACTGCACGGACAATTAGATCATCTCACACCAAAGATTCGCCTATTGCATAGTAAGTAGAATCACTGAGGTTCAGTGTGGACATGCGCTTGTGATTGTGATTACAAGTGTCGTTATGGCCTCATCATAGAGGCTTAAGCCCAAGTCAGACTATGGCGTGACACTGCTTATGACCACGTTGGACCAAAGAACTCACAGTCACCCGCGACCTCCTTGCAATAAAAAAAAAGGTATGGTCGCTGACCGTGTGACCATTTTGGTCGCAAGGAGGTGTTTAGTGCGTAGCTGGAACCTCATTGTGACCATTTTGGTTGCAAGGCTTTTACTGCAGTAGTTGCAATCTCATTGCCATCAAAATGGTCGCAAGGAGGTCGGCGACCACATTGCAACCAACCTTTCTTGGTGGTCTCAATCAGTCGCAAGCAGTAGTGTGCCTGGGGTATAATCCTAGTCAAATGCTATCAAATAAGCAATGGCTAAGTAATACCCACTTGTACATTCATTCTGCTTCTGCATTGGATAAGCTGCTCACATGTGTGGACTTCTGCATGCAACCCTGAATACTTACACTAAGCAGTAGCTAAGACTAAGCCTACTAAGAGTAAGACGTATGTCTACGGGTGAGGATATAAGAAATGTCTACATAAAATGATAAAGGACAGTGGTTTGGAGTGGGTAGGTGGGTGTGACTGTTGGTGCTGATATGGGTGGGGCATGGGATCATATGTTATTCAGTTTGTTGAGGTATATATTTGACAAGTAACCCCTTTCATCTCGGTAGCACAAGTTGGCTCGGTAACACTGACGGATGTGCGTTGATGCAATCATCACACACATCGTCATGCAACGTCATCGCCTGTCAGAGCGCCACCAAGCGGCAGGTGACATGACCACACTACCAAGTCACACCTCCAACCCGCTTTCACGCAGCTGTAATCTGAGCCGAACCGCTCCACTAATGCCAACCACGCCATCTGGGCGTGTCCGAGGGAAGTTAATTACAATCTATGAATTATTGTTGTTTACTATTGTGCAAATATATGCAGATACTCATTTTTCATTATTTCCGGTTTGTTGTGTACGGAGTAAAGACGCTTATGTTATAATAAATTGGGTGGCCTAATCTTTCTACAACCTGGGACTGAATGTGTGTGTGGAATGGGGGTGGGCGAGAGGTGCATGGACAGTATAATAAGATCCAGGGTTTTTTCCCATTATATAATTTATTTTCTACTAAAATGTCTGCTTTCCTCGCGTGCATATATCTATGACATTTAGTGCCGGCATGTCTGGTGGGACCCGATGCCTTTCAGTGAAAAGTACGCCATTCTCAGTTAATTTGGTGATAGCAGACGACATTTAGTCAGTCAGAGCAGACGACAACATAAAGAGTCAGTGGCGAGCGGCAGTAGGTACATTGACAGGGCGTCTGTCATGCACGGGATGTAATTCGGGTGTCAGGTAATAGATCTTCACACTAATGCATGGGGCTGGTGACAGCGCATATTACTTAGAAATGGCCACAACAATGCTAGACACCGATAAAGTCGCGGTCTGGCCAGATAGGCTTACCAATTAGCCGGTACACGATGAGTACACAAGGGTATGTTTATTGATAAAAGTCGAGACTCACGCACAATATATACCCACAGGAGGGAGGACGGCATGTTGTTTCCGTGCACAAAGTACACTAATCGACATGAGCTATAGAGATATTGCAAATGTTGCCAAGACAGCATGTTGTTTTCGTGCACAGTGTACACTAATCGACATGAGCTATAGAGATATTGCAAATATTGTCAAGACAGCATGTTGTTTTCATGCACAGCGTACACTAATCGACATGAGCTATAGAGATATTGCAAATATGGTAAATATATGTTGTCAATATATTGGCACAATATATACCCGCAGGATGGAGTACAGCATGTTGTTTCCATGCAGAGCATACACTAATTGACATGATGTATAGAGATATTGCAAATTGTGTCAATATATTGGCCACAAGCTTAGTTCTAAATTTCATTTCAGCAACATAGTAAGTAGTCCTAGGAAATAGACACAAAATATTGAGTAGATGCACACATTGCAAATACCACAAGTATCGCCTAGTATATGCTTAACTTTAAGTCATGAAATAGCATAGGTTAGATGCACACCCAAACCATACCCCCAATGCCACCAGTCTCCCTTGTTGTATATAAGTTAAGTCATGAAATGCCATTGGTTAGATGTACATACAAAATATTGAAAATTTCACTTAAATCTCTCTTAGTCTAATGCTAGGTACACACCTACCGTTTTTCCGCACCCACCCATCGTATACGATCTAAAACTTCCCAAAAGTCGTGAGGTGTGCGCTCCCCTAGTACACCTACCGATTGCGATTCGCGACTTAAAACTCAGTTTTTACAGCTAAAACTGCTTCCTTACGATTGCGATTCGCGATTCGAAAAGTGAATCGGCCCATTTTCAGTTTTAAATGGGTCGGGTCAGGTCGCGAGTTTTAGTGCGCGAACGGTATACGGTAGGTGTATACCTAGCATTAGTATGCTTAGTCTCAAGTTATGAAACATTATTGGTCAGATGTACAACAAACATCAACAATTTCAAGAGTGTGATTGAGTGCTTTAGTGAATGCTTACCTTTAATGCACAAAATGTTGCAAGTCTCTCACACCACCTAATATCATTGGTACGAACAAGACATGGCCAATGTTGCAAGACTTTTCTAGTGGTGTACGGCTCAGCAGTAGGAATCAACACCAGCTGCCCATCATAAATCATGCTGGTATTTTTCAGACAATAATGGAACATGTTATTTCATTTCACAAGTTGATTCATTGAACGGCGCCTATAGATAGATCAAAAGCAGCCGGGTGTATGTATCACTTTCCGGCTGTGCAATTGATACACTTTGCAATTTGACATCGATTCCCAATAATTTCATTCTTGCATGTATGTGATGTATAAAATATTATGCTAGTACAGAGATACGCGAGGGAATATTACCTATTATTATCCTCCGTAAGATACAGCACTTTACCCGTGGCACCATCTTGTCCCACCTTCCCTCCGCTGGATGTTGACCAGTGCCAGTCGCACCGGAGTCATGCATAAGTGGACATATGTGTGCATTCATTGCATTAATGTGAACAGCACTAGTGCTGTAGGTTGGCTTATTTCCACTTTAGGAAAACTTGCGGGGAGAGAATATGAGAGATATGTTTCAACAGAACATTAACATGCACGCTGTAAATGAAACTCTTCAGAGACAATCTCCATATATGTACCTCATCATCATCATCATCATGCTGTCAGTCGCGATGTGACAAAGACTGCTTTCATTACTTGACTGCCGCTCTCCATTTAGCTCTCTGACTCATGCAGTCTTAATGTCTCTCAGCTTCAGGTTTCATTTCATGAAAGCTGCCTGCAAAAGTGTTGAAATGCTGCTGGCTTTTGCAAGGTACCAGTGGCACTCTCTCGGGGAGCAAATAGAGGTTTCATACGGGGAAGAACATGTCAAGACAGGCACAAAACTATTTGTCCCTGCACTGGCTGGTCGGGAGATGTTCGGAGTTCCATACATCAACTGCCCTTAATGCTGCCACAGTGACATGGTTTTCTGTTTAGGGTTTGCTCCCTTAGCCTTCGGTTCTGTCAAGAACCTGTACCACAAGGCAGTGGTTTACAACTCTGCAGGGCAGGGGCGTCAAACTCCCTGAGGTATTGCTATACCTGCAATACCTGCATACCATGCACTAGTGGGTGCATTTCAGCACAATTAACGCCTAGTTTCTTCAGATAAAGCAGAGACAAGCCAGTGGTTGTTCTGTTACTTGTTTACATGGAGTGATGGTTATTAGTCTTAGTTTGTGACTGGACTCTCAGCCTGCGGCTTGAGAAGTTTGAAATCAATCATTTGGATTCTACTTGAATCATCACAGGCAGAACAAAAACACCCAGTTAGTGAGTAACACAACTTACTGTGAGTTATGGTCAAATCAATTAGATTAAATGTAGCATATGCTTACACGTATCCAAATTCATGTAGTTGGATAATGACATGGCATACATGACTATGAATAACCAGCCAACTTGCTAATTGTGCACGAGTCAGACAGCTCGGTATAGTATACTATGTGCAGTAGTAAAAGTATTTCAAAACCACAACTGAACAGATGCGCGATCCAGACTCAAGTCCAAGTAGCTTGGAGGGGAGGGGAGGGGAGGGGAGGGAGGGGAGGGGAGGGGAGGGGGGGGGAGGTGGGGGGGGAGGAGAGGAGAGGAGAGGAGGAGAGAGGAGAGGAGAGAGGAGAGGAGAGGAGGAGAGAGGAGACGAGATGGGAGATGAGGGGAAAGGAGAGCAGAGCAGAGCAGAGCAGAGCAGAGCAGAGCAGAGCAGAGCAGAGCAGAGCAGAGCAGAGAACAGGAGCGGAGAGCAGAGGAGTAGGGAGAGGAATGGGGGAGGGGGAATATGAGGAGTAGAATGGAGAGGGGAGCGGAAGGGAGGACATGACAGGAGATGAGATGGGAGATGAGAGGAGAGGAGGGGAGAGGAGAGGAGATGGGAGATGAGAGGAGAGGGAAGAGGAGAGGAGGAGACGAGAGGAGATGCGTCTAGTGGCAGTTGGTCTCGTGCACATGTTAGTGCACCTCGTGTGATGTATAGGCGCGGTAGTCACATACCCACACAGTGTAACTGTTACTACTGTTACTTAGTGTTAGTACTGTTATTAGGCCAGTATTGGGCCAACATGTTAGATAGCCCAGGCCAGGCAAAGACAGCCAGGCTGTTGGTCCAACCAAACCTCCACTCCCGGCCACTCAGCGGGGGACCGGCCGATTACAAGCCTCGTCGGCGCGGACCCACTAATTTAAATCAATTTCCGCCATTGAAAACTAAATCTTAATATATTTAGCGCCCGGCGAGATTAGGGGTGGGGGCAGCGCGGTGGCGGCACCCTCTTCTTGAAGTCAACATGTTGGTTGACGAATGGGCTCCGGATCGGGCGTGATGGACGGCCAGAGTTGAATGGAAGTGGGTGGTGGAGGGGGGAGGGGAGGGGAAGGGGGAGGCGGGTTGGCGGCACCGGGCATTCATCGTGTGCAGTCACCTGTGTTGGTCTGCTCAGCGGACGCCAGGCGGAGACCCGTTGCTACGGTGACGTGGCTACGTCACGACGGACTGCTTTATGTGACGTCGCCGCCAGTGACACGCCCCCTTTTTAAAGATGGCGGCCGAGGGAGGATGTGGGTGGAGCGGGTGGGGGTTGTAGTCGCTGGGACAGTGCCAAGTTCAATCTCTCTCTCCCTCCCACTCCTCACTGTCTCTCCCTTTCATTCTTTCTCTGTGTATATATATATATAGATATATATAAGTTTGTGTGTATAATAAATATATATACATATATAATAATACAAACATTTATGAGAAAAAACAGTTCAATAAACACAAATAGATCCTTGATTATTCTGTTTTAGTGTAAAAACTAGATATCATACTTGAAGTTTAAAATATGGGAGTCGAATTACTACAGAGTATGTTGGGACACTAGTGGGAACTTACCTTCCACTTCCCTGTCTCTCGCGCTCTTTCCACACACACACACACAACCACTCTGCCCACCTGAGTGCAGCCCACCTGGGTTGTGAGGGAAGGGAGGGGAAGTGGGGAGGAAGGGGGTCGGGAGAGGGAAGGGGTTGCTGGCCGCTGTCGAAGCCCGACTTAATCAAGGTGCATTAAGGCAGATTGAGGCCTGTGTGGTACACACCCCTCCAGCGTATCGCACGTCAATGAAAGTGTCACCTACCACCCTCCCCCCCTCACACACACACACACACACACACACAACCTCTCCCAGCCCCTCACTTTCCACCCCAGGTACACAAACACTAACTGCTAGTTGATTAAGGATACCCCATTAGCAGCGGGAGGGCTGGCCTGCTAGAGCACTCAAACACCACCAATACACACACACCCCGGCCAGGCGGGGGCGACACCGGCGTCCTGGGGCAGGCTGGGGGGACGCATGGGGGTGGGGTGATTGTGCCGGGGGTGCAGGGGGGCGTGGCCGGCCATTATGGTTGGACGGCCACTGTCAGGAGCTCAGGGGTTGAGGGATCGATTTCGCAAGTGGCGCCGACTGGTGCAGCTGGTGCCGACTGCATGGATGGGTACGGCGGTGGGTGGTGACCACCGCAGGTTCGAACTGCTTTATATAATATATATATATAAATATATATAAATATATATATCTCATATATATATATGGTTAGGAGTGTTTGCCATATACATCATAGATATGCAGGTTAGGACTAGGACTAGGAGGGTTTATATGTGTCATATACATACAGGTTAGAACTGCTTTATATCGAGAGGGTAGGTATATATATATATAGATATATATATGGTTAGGAATGCTTGCCCTATATATCATAGATGTACAGGTCAGGACTCTCGGAGGGTTTGTCATATATATCATAGATATACAGTTTAAGACTGTTTTATATATACAGGTTAGGACTGCTTGTCATGTATATCATATATGTGTCATATATGTGTTTCTTAGTTCACAGGTGAGGACTGCTTTCCATATTATATATAGTATACGTAGAGGGGAGGGGGGCTATACAGGTTAGGACTAGTTGTCATATATATATATATATATATATATATATATATATATATATATATAGGTTGGGAATGATTCCCATATATAATATATATATATACAGATTAGGAGGGTTTGTCATATATATTAATTTTATAATACATATAGGCTAGGAGTGACTGTTACTTTAGTGTTAGGCATATATATAATATACTAATTACTATACATATCTCCAGACAATCTTGTCCATCTAGATATGGAGAGTTCAGGTGCACAACCCTGTAAATGCCGATCCAAAAATGTAATTAAAATAATAGATTTCTCACTAATTCCACTTTTCTTGTGAGGAAATGATCACGGAGCAATGAACAAACAAAAATAGGGATGCAAGAAAACTATTTTTTGAAGGGTTGATTCCAATGTTTATCTCAATTTTTGGATTGGCGTTTACGGAGTTGAACTCCTCATATTATATATATATAACATATATAATACATATATACAGGTTAGGAATTCTTCTCAAATATATAGAGGTACATGGTACTTAAATTATACATAAGCACTATTATAAATTTATATACCACCATTACATACCAAGCAATGTCATATGTATATATGTATTATATATAATTTATTATGTGAATATAAGTATTTCTTAGAACTTATAGAAGTCGATTCCTATTCTGTTCCTCACTTATGATCTACTGTCGTCACCTGGAATAAATTTCTGTACTACCACCAATTATCCATCATGCTATGGATATTATGAACACTATGGATACTTTGCTTGTTATGCATGTCGTGCATATTAATGCATACATTTTGTTTATCTTGTATATACACTACATATTGCATATTACCTATAATAAAACTAATATAATATAAAAAAGATATAATCTATATAATTCTAGACCTCCTATATATTGGACATATTCAGATTTATTGTATTACATATATCATATCTTATATATTAATATTACATATTAAATATAGTTTGTATTATATATTTATATTACATTGTATATAGATATATATATTTATATTCCTTACCAAATATGAATTGTTCAGAGTGCAAACAGAAAGCACACAACACACAAATTACTTTTGCTTGTTTTTGTGGGGTTTTGTTTGGGTTAAAATAAAAATGTGTTCATCCTAGTACCATCGAAGGTCATATCAGAACGGGAATGCATTAGCTCAGCTAATCCTTGCACATTTTCATATATATAACTGGTATGACTACGAGTAAATAAATAAACAGTACAACTACGGTAATTACCCAATATGAATGCATGCTCCCCACACCGTGAGTGCAATAGAAGAGAGCCTGAGAAGCCTTGCCCGAGTGATCTGAGTCGGTGAGTTATGTGCGCTTACACCAAGCACAAGCTCATTATTTTGTTTGTGAACTGGACACGGTGTCGAGCAAATGCATACAGCAGGGGGTAGCCATCAGTCTTCTGGGCAGACTATACTAACTCTCTCCGCGCGCTGAAAAGAAAACGCCCATGGACCACCCCATTGGTATTAGTAAAAAACAACAACTAGGAGTAGGGCCTACACGTCTAGAAGGGGAAAACCTAAATAACACAATCAAAACAAACGCTACAGCTTTTGAAAAGCCTCTTAAACATCCCTCAAGGGTTTTCTTGCAAACATTTGTGTCCGCGTTGGTGGGGAGGAAGAGGAGAGAGGCAGTTCATAATATGTGTATGGATATAAATCAAATATTGATTGGGTATCCAACAATGTGAATGTGCCCATCTAGGTATATCTACTCAAATGGTCTCGGTATTGAGTTGATTGATATGTTTAGAACGATAAATGTATATATAGATCGAGAAAGAAAGGGAAAGAGAGAGAGAGAAAACAGAAGGAAGAAAGAGAAAGGAGAAAAAGAGAGAAAGAAAACGGAGAGAGAAAGAGAGGATGGGAAGAAAGAGAAAGAAGAGAGCAAGAGAGAGAAAGAGAGAAGTGAGAGAGAAAGGGAAAAAGATAGCAAAAGGAGAGAGAAAGAAAGAGAAGGGGGAAAGAAAGGAGAGAGAACGAGAGCGAAAGAGAGAATGAGACCGAAAGAGAGAATGAGAGCGAAAGCGAGAAAGAGAACGAGAGCGAAAGAGAGAGAATGAGAGAGAGAGAAAGAGAGAGAAAGAGAGAGAAAGAGAGAGAAAGAGAGAGAAAGATAGAGGTGATCACCAGACTGTCCTGTTTTATGTTGGTACAAAGATGTGGTGTTCTCTGTGGCAGAGTGGTTAGAGTGTCTGACTTTTTTCTAGGTCGGACTCCTAATCTGAAGGTCGGTGGTTCGATTCCCCATGCCCCCACCACTGCCACTTTGGATTTCCACCGCTGTGTATAACTTACAGCGTCATCAAAGGCCGGTTGCTCTCATACCATGTCTATGTGGTGTGGGAGGTTAAAAATCCCTTGGGTCGGTAAAAGTGTAGGCTCAGGCTTTCTATCGACAAACTGTCTAATGGTGAAAACAAGTCTATTCAGACTTATCCATGATATGCAGCATAAATCTTCTTCAATCAATGTTATCTGTTCTGCTGAATGACACTAAGTGAAGTCATTAGAATAAAGTTGTTTTAGAGAACAGAAAAAACAGCCCTGTACACGTATTATAAAAGGGAAGACATGATTGCACACATACTATATATAGACAGCATGCATCATAATAGTCCCAAGTTGGCGTAGTGATTTCAAATGAGTTGCAAGTCCGCTTGAATCACTCCGCCTACCCACTTGGAATAGATACTATGTCGGGCCACTTGTAAACTCCCGTCTTTGCCTTATAAAACACATCACGTGACCGGACCTCTAGTGTAGCGAGTCGGTCTGCTGGTTGGTTGGTGGTTGTGCAGTCCCACCCCCGCCACACACACCCACAAACAATTACGGGTACTTAGTTCACAGCGGCCCGATACGTCACGGCGCAGGCGCACACTTGGCCACTTGAAGGTCGGGCAGCGTGAGGTGATCGGTCCTGCTTTTAATGGAGGCTCAACATCCAATCCCCCCCCCCCCCCCCCCCACCACCACTACACATACTGCCTAAGTGCCCGGCTGCATGGGGCGATGGGGAAGACTCACTAACCCATCATCACAAAACAAACATCAAACTCATTGGTTTTGTTCATCATGCGGTCCCATCAGGAAGGCTGCCGACTCGCGACACTGTCAGTGACAGTGACACTGACAGGGTGGCACACTGACAGTGCGCGGCACTGATGGTGGTTCTATAGTATCACTGGACTTTACAGTGACACGTTAAAGTAGGATACCTTCCACATAATCGACATATCCAGGTACAAATCTATTGTGGTTTCATAGTGCTGCCGTACTGGGATACCATAATTCCCGGTAGAGTCGCCCACTCAGTCGCGCAGTCGCGCAGTCCAAGTAAAATCCACTGGCTACATAATGCTGCCTCACTGAGATACCATGACTCCTGGCACAATAACCCGATATCTGCCTCAGTTGCGTTGTTCAGGTGAAACTCCCTTGCTGCTATATAGTGCTGCCCCAGTGTGATACCGTACCTTCCGGCACTACAACCCGATATACCCCCAGTCCCATTACCCAGCAGCAGCTGACTCTACTTGCGACACCAGTGAATGGCAGTAATAGTATAGGTCGCGACTAAACTATATTTGGTCATTATATCTCCCTTGTATTTTGTAGTTCTGTCGATATGTGAAAGTATTGTGGGTTTGATGATACTACCATGAAATTTGGGATACAGCTAAACTACGCCTCAATAATGATTTTTGTTAGCTACAGAGCCATCTCAGATTCGACCTGTGACAAAAATGGTGCCCATTTTCAACATGGCCACCACCGGTGACCATAAAGTTTTTGATATCGTATTGGTAGGCGAGAAATCTCATTAATTTTATTTTGTATCTCAAAACCGTAGTTTTACTGACCGTACAGCAGTTGAAAATGACAAAGAATTACTATCTTGAGGTAAAAAGTAAGATTATTGATACATAAACCAACATTTTTACGATTTCGAAATAAGACCCACTTGGATCAACTTATCAAAACACCTCAGAACTTTAGTTTGATGTCTGTGTCCCTCAGTCAGAGCACAGTCCACCGCAGTGACAAAGAGTTACCCCAGTAACGACAAGCACAAGGTAAGTGAGCGACGAGCATCAATTGTTTTACTCTGCCAAGGATCAATCCCACGGGAAGTGCCCCCCCCCCCTCCATGCCCCTCGAGGCTTGCCAATCTGATCCAGTTGTGTCATCTCACTTGTCTGGCGGCGTGTGGCGGTGATGTATTGGCACAACGCGTCTATTTACCCTCTACTTGGCACCTCAAGTGCAGCCACTCAGGACACTTAACAGCCACTCTCTCTCTACCTCTAAGTATTTTCGTCAAGTTCACGACATGTGGTTACGTGGGAACCATGGCTACACGGTGACGCACCCCCTAGGCGGTAATCAACGTTACAACACACACACTATATATAATATATACATATATATATATATATATATATATAGATCCATATATATATATATATATATATATATATATATATATATATATATACATTCCTTGCCCTATCCTAATAATGCCGAGCACCTGGCAAGGAAGTGACAAGTATCAATTTTTACGTCATTGCTTTGACTCGACCAGAGTTCGAACCCACAATCCCATGGTTGACACGGACGCTCTAACTCGTTCGGCCATCCCGTCTGGAGTGCCAGGATATATATGTAAACTTACTTTGTCTACATTGTCTCACCAGAGTCCCCGTCCCACACACATACAACAATCCTCACCCACACTAAGCCACACCACACCACCACACACCATCACACCCACATATATATATATATATATATATATATATATATATATATATATTATACACACACCGAGTCGCAGCGCCCTCTATCGAGCATTTCCATAATTGCAGACCATCTGATACCATTCTGACTGACGGCGTCAGAAGTGTATACAAAAGCGTCCGCGATACATAAACCCTGGCTCGACACAACACACACTTTCATAGACACCGACACATCGCCTTTGATATGTGCCACCGATCCCGCCTTAATTCCCTCCCAAATGTGGCAGGCGCTCGATCGATTAAAGCCGCCTGATGACTTGATACTGACTGCAGAGACGTTGGGCTTGCTATCAAAGGCGTTTGATACTATCGGGCATAAAGCGGGGGCGTATAAGTACTGCCGCTTAGACACTTCACCGCCATAACCGGTGGTTGTTTGGTTGTTGGAGTTTTACGTCCTGGCAACATCTAAGGTCATATCAGGACGGCTACGATAAGGGGGGAGGGGGGAGGGGGGGGGGCGGTACACATCCACCCCCATCACCCAGTCCTCAGCAATCGCACTTTTTTTGTCGATGAGTCGCCGTGTAATCACAAGAACTTCGCGCAGACGACTTTTGGTACCAACACACACAATGATGACATTTGCTTAGCACCACCACAGATGTTCCTTTACTAAACGAGGCGTTCGATTTTCAATGGATTATTTTGGTTAAATTCCGGCGTTCATACGGATTTCACTCCAGCAGACGACATTTGCGCCCCAAAGCAGACGACCGCGGTTAATCTGCGGGCTGAACGGGTTAAAGGAGGCGGTATGTGTGGGTAAGTGTGGGGGTGGGGGAGGGGGAGGGGGCGGAGCCGGGCGGCAGGGCCAGGCTCTTTGATGTGATCGGGATGTATTACCTTCAGGGTTAGTTTCGCACACCGATGCTTGGCGGTGATGTTCACTCTGCACCCGGGCCACAGCTTCCTGGACTACAGATGTACTTGTGGTCAGCCAGAAACCACTCACTGACGACGTGTTACTTGTGGCTGGCCGAGAGGGGAAGAAAGAAAGAGGGAGAGGGAGAGAGAGGGGGAGACGGGGGGACAGGGAGGGGGAGAGGCAGAGAGGGGGGAGGAGAGGGAGGGAGAGAGGAGAGGGAGAGGGGGGGGGGGAGGGAGAAGGAGATGGAGAGAGAGGGGTGAGAGACATACTTGCAGATACATAGACATAGATATAGACATACAGACAGAGAGGAAAGGGGGGAAGAGCAGAGCAAGGTTGTGTAGAGCAGGGTAGACTCACAGGAGAACTGGCGGAATGGGGGAGGAGGAGGGAAGGGGGAAGCAGATGACGACAGGGGAGGGAAGGGAATGCGACACGCGAGAAGAGTAGATGAGGGGAATCAAGGGGGGGTTGTTCAAGTAGAAGGGGAAAGGAGGTAAGGGGTGAGGGGAGGACAGTAAAAGGAAGGGGGAGATGAGGGGGGGGGGCAGAGAAGAGGGGAGAGAAGAGGAGGGGAGGAGCATGGGAAATGATAGATAAAAGATGCACCCGGTACTTGTAGTACACGGGTGAAGACCAGCCTTATATAAAAACGGTCGATAAATCGGGCTAATGAACTGAGTCTTTATTTATGAGAGCCTAATTTCACAATGTAAGAAGCAACATTTATTCTTTGTAGATGTCTTCATATTTACCCGCTACCTTTGAGTTGAAAAATATAACAAAGTAGCTAGTTTAATACGATTTAAAATTGAAATCGATGGCGTTCTATGGCTGCCATCTTGGGATTTTTTGCATTCTCTCCCATTTCACCAAATCCGTGCCAATATATGTAGCCATTTGATCATGGAACCACAGTTTCTACTTCATGTTCCATACTAAAGCTATTTTCACCCGTATTTACACTACGTTGTCGTTCACCCGTGTACTACAAGTACCGGGTGAATCTTTTATCTAGGGAAATGAGGGGGGGGGGGGGGGGGGGGAGATGAGAAGGGGAGGAGTGAAGGGAAGGGGGTGCGAGGAAGGAGAGGCAGGAACGGGTGCAGGGAGAATGAATCCAAGCCACTGAATTCACGTTCCACTCACACAATACAACTCAGATCTAGGTCATATTTCCGCGTTTATTGTCGTTAGCTGAGTAGTGAAATCAACTGCACTACTCACAATTCTAACTGAAATCACCCATATTCAAGGCAGCAAAATTGACCAAGGGCACTAGTTGAAGAGGAGGATGGACATACTTCTATCTACATTGTTGTAGCGTGCCAGTCAAGGGTGGTAATTTGGAGAGTGGTATCTCCCTATCTCTCCTCCATCTCTCCCCTCCATCTGTCATCGCTCACCTTCTCACCGCACCTCTATCATGTACTCTATTTCTCATTTGCACAGTCGCTATCACTTGAAAAGAAATAATCTCCAAATGTCCAATCCATTATAACAATGAATCAGTGAATCACAATAATCACTGAGCACGATCAACATTTCCCCAAAGTCCAAACTATCATTATCCATCAACATTAATCGGTTAACCTATTTTTAAATAATTGCTAAATTTAAATTTAATTTTTAAAAGAGAAAAGAAAACAAAGCTCACCAACATCACTCGAATCAAAGTTGTGTTAAATGATTGAAAAAAAATATTTTGTGCCTAGAATTAGAAAGCTCAATGAGATAAACAGAGTTCTGAATAAATGGGGTTAAAAAAAAGTTGTGTAATGTCGCATTCTTGGAAGGCCCGGGTGTGTGAGCACCCATTCCAACGCCAGGGGGCGGTCTCCTTTGAAGTGGGTTAAAGTGGGGTCAAATTGATGCATCCTCATCGGGGCAGCATCCACAAACTGCCTCCATACCAGCCAGTGTCGTGTTGGCCGCCCGCCTCGCGACATTAATTACCGCAAAGGGAATGGGCTGAAAGGGAGATCCCCGCAGCACACACCAGACACTCCCCTCACTTACATAACATGGCTGCTCCCGCCCGCGCTCAATGTCGTCTGCCATGTCAAAGTGCCCGGATGGAACGGGTGTCGGCGTTTAAAGCTTGCGTTGTAAAATGTAAGCAGACGTGAAAGGTGTCAATCTCACAACAAGAGTAGCAACATCAGACTGAGCTGAGCATTCAATAGGTTCACACGGGGCGGATTGGGACACCTTCCAGAAACTGACTATGTATCTCTATGTATTTATGTATGTGTGTATGTATGTGTGTATGTGTGTATGTGTGTATGTGTGTATGTGTGTATGTGTGTATGTATGTATGTATGTATGTATGTATGTATGTATGTATGTACGTATGTATGTATGTGTGCAGGTGACGTATAACGCATTATATGAGCATAAAGGCCCGAAATGGATTAATTTTTTTATTGTACCGATTATTCTATACCACGTCCACCGCGGTATTCCGCGTGTGTGTGTGTTAATATATATATATGTACATATATTCCGTATATGTAGTCTTATACGTGGTATCCCTGTATTACACCTGGTCCGCTTAGATAAATATATAATCGTATACATACATACATATTAATATGTGTGTATAATCTATATCACATTTGTAAATATAGGTGTAGATACATGTGTGTATGCATATATAATCTAGTGAGTAGACAAAACTTGTTCTAGTCGCTAAATGGGCGATAATTGGGTAGACAAAACTAGGTCTAAGCAAACAATGTAAAGAAACTGCGTAATCTGATCACATAGCACATTGAGTGCGCTGCTTTGTGCTTGGTGGGTTTACGGCGGGTGCTCACCCGGCAGGTCCGACAGGTAAGGCCGACAGGTAAGGCCGCCACATGGTGGCCCGGCACCTGGTGGCCCGCCGCCCGCCTGCCCAGGGAGGTGTGAGGACTCGGGGCCCATCATAAAAGGATCAAAGCAGGCCCGAGAGGCCGACACCAGCGCCACACAACACCGGGCATCAGTGGCGCCCCCCTGTAGCAGCCAAACAAACAACTCTCCAGCCCCAACACTCTCCGATGAGGAAACCACACATGCACATATATTCTCAATCACTCACTCTCTCAAATGTTTAGAAAGGCACACATGGACACTTTTAAAAGATAGTCTGTTTTTGTTGCCGCAAACAATTCACATTTGAGTAGTTTAAGTAAATCATTCCATTACCAGCCAAATTAGTCGGTAATTTGACAGTAACAGTAAGACATAGACACCCGCTAATGCCAAAATACCCGGATGAATAATAGTGATTGGTTACATTCACATAGGGAGGGGGTGGTTCTTTTTTTAACTAAATAAGAAGTTACTCCAAATTAGAAGTTACATAAGTAGGCGATGGTTTAGCGGGATCAGTTTAAAATAACTTCCGGTTATCCCTAAAAGTACAACAGCATTAACATTTTGGCGACCAATTAAAGGGAAAGCTGGATCTTGCTTGCATTTGGAAGTATTCATATTATATATAGCATACCAGTTTGCATAGAGGATCACAAGGAATGCAGAATCTGGTCAATATTTTGTTGGGTGACCACTTGGGAATACGAGGTGTCATAGATGTCCTGATACAAGATCTACAAAATGAGTATTGGATGAGTAAGTAATCACATCTATATATAATATGTGTAGAACATTGTTGTGTCGCTCATGCAGGATATGGACACTTATATTCATATCTATATAGTGTATAACGAATTATGCGAGTATAAAGATAGGAGAAGTGAATTATTCTCGTATACACCCTCCGACAGACCCAACGCATGTACCGGTGGCGCCACCTTCGCCCCCCCCCCCGCCCTCTCCACCCTCTGCTGTAGAGATGTGTCTGTTATGGTTTTTAGGATATATTGCTACTTTATATTATGTAGGAAATGGAGTAGTACATTCCGGCATGTTTTAATGTATTTCTATTAATTTTGAATAAAATCAAAGTTTTTCCCTTATGCGTATCGGCTAACTCAATGGCTGTACACATTTGCTTTGCTACCAACACCGTTTTTGGCGCATGCGCAGTCGGAACGGTGTTCTCGTGTATTGATATCCTGCACCTGGCCCCATATGGATGACGCAGTGTTAGCGTACACTCGGTGTGTTTGCACTAACACCGCTCCTTGCGTACTGAGTTTTCGGCGCTAACCTAGAAATCCCCGTCAAAACCAGTTTTGGCTCGCTAACACCGCGTCATGCATACGGGCCCAGGCCGCTCCCCAGCCTGCAGTAACGCCAGCACATATCAAAGGAGGTTCCAGGAATAGTATAATAGATATTCCCTTCTATTCAACACCGTATATGTTTATAAGTGCACCAGTGTCTCACAATGAAATCTTGGTGAGTTATTTGTTTTCCCAAATTTTACGAATGAAGTAAAAGGAACACACGGGGGGGGGGGGGGGGAACTAAATTTAGTGTGTGGATGTGTATGTGTGTGGGTAGGTAAGGGTAAGTTGTTAGGTTCTGATCCAGTGGCTTTCATCAACGATATCTCTAAGCTTCTATCGCAATTAAAGATCCGATGAAGCGATTTTACAGTGGTCATGTGAAACACACAACTGTGGTATTTATGGTGGCATTATCGAAAATGAACCAGTTGTCCAGAACTTATCTATCAAAGGCTGTGGTATGTGCTTCCCTGTCTTTGGGAAAGTGCATATAAAAGACCCATTGCTGCTTATTGGAAAGAGTAGCCTATGTGATGTGACAGTAGCGGGTTTCCTCCACAAAGAAATATGTCAGAATGACCATACGTTTGACGTGCAATAACAATGTGCTCTAGAGGCATTGTTAAATAATACAAGATTACTTTTTCCTTTTTATCGCAAATGGTGTTGGGGAGTAAAAAAACCTATTTCAAGAGATGCGTTTGACCAGTTAGAATACATATGGTGTCAACGGCTTGTAGGGTCTCCCAGTCGGGCAACACTATAAAGTCATAATTTGTGACTATGCGTACTAACCCGACTAAGTCCATGCAATCTTGTGAATAATGTAAATTTCGTGAATCTTTGGTTTAACTGGGGAGGGGATCAAACCCACAACCTGTCGCACGGACAGCGAGCGCTCTACACACGGAACGACCCCACCCTCCTCCCGACGTAAGCAGCTGCGGGCAGGTGTGTGGGACTGGAGACGGGACGAGCTGGAGAAGGGGCGTGAGAAGAAAGAGCGGGGAGAGTTCGGTGAGGAATGACGGGCGCGTAATTACAAGGAGGGCGGGATCCAACCCCAGACACACCGGGCCAGGGCCCGACACGCCCGGCCCACGATGCATCAAAAGCCGCCCTGTGAACCGACAATAGGACAGGAGCCCAACAGGTGATCATCCTCATTGTGGGGATACTCGCCGAGTGTGTGTAAGTAAGGTGGGTGGAGTAGTCCACGCCGCAGATGTATTATATGTGTAGAGTGGGTTTCCGCAACGACAACGTAATGAGTTAACACTAACACAGGCCGATAGAACCACGAGAGAATATGGTAGAACCCCGCCGTGAAGTCCCAGTGAGTGTGGGAATTTCGTTAGTTGTTGTAGGTCCAAGCAACAGCTAAGGTAATAGCTGGATGGCCACCGACTTGTGACCGTGCACACTCGTGGCGACTTTATAAGTATAGTGCTGCCACTGGGAGACCAATTTATCTTGTTATGACATAAAATGGCACATCCTTGAATGATAACGTTATTTTGGTAGGTCGGTTTCTTAATATGGGGTTTGAGTCCCCCCGACCTCTAGAATGTGGATCGAGCTGGGATATGCCTTGGTAAATACTCCCACATCCGATGTCTGGCAATGACTGATTCATACTAGTTTCAACAATGAAGTCTAATATAGTCAATTTGTACAATAGTTTGTGAATGAACGAAGCAAGCGCTATTTCAGATTCCATTTAGGAAAAAGGAAATACCAGATTGACAAGCACTCCCAACAACAACAAGAACGCAACCAAAAAGCCTACGCACAAACACTATAACTACAGCTGCTTAGTAACCTGATCATTTCCAGTAATCGGATATAACTTCCTTTGGTAAAATAACACAAATATATTGCTGTATATACTACAGCTGATAAGTACCCTGATCCTCTCCCATAATCTGAAATACCTTGTGACAGAAGTAACACAAATAAATATTCTTTTTTACAAGGCAGGTTACAACATTTGTGAGCACTGCTCGCGGTGATCTTTATCGCAAATGTCGATTGCTGTGTGCATAGTATTGTGAAGTGATGGAATTATATCTGCTGCCCTTGGAAGTTGGCTGTGTAGTGTATCGGCAGATATAAACCCCATCAGCAGAGAGCAGGGCTACGATCTGTTCTCTATGTTTTATCTCAGTTAGGAGCAGTAACCCCTTTGTTGGGGTGAAACTGTTTTTTTGTTGGTTCAAATGGTGTCCATTTCTGTGCGGCCTCGTCCTCCCCCTTCACATTATATCGCTGCACGTGGCCGAACCTTTTTCTGCATTCTTCTTCCCCCAAGAAAAAACCAAGATGGTTCTATAGATAATCCATTTGCTTAATCACCGAAGCAGAATGGCACAAGACATCAATTATCACTATTCACTAACTACACCAGCATAGATTGGTAGACAACCCGAAGAAAATGATTATAAGGTGACTATGCAAAAACTCATTGGTTCCCTAGCAACCAACTGGATGATACGGATCTAAATCTACAACACCAGACATGAAAAACCAGACATGAAAAAACACATATGACCACACTAAATAGTTTTAATTGTTTGGCCATGTTTTTTTTATATTCATAAATATGAGATTCAACATAATAATACCGGTGATATAGTGTATTGATTTCATGATTGGACTAACTGTCTATAACGCTACCAATGGTAAAACACTATAATATGTGTAGAATGTTCTTCCCTCAGTCATCCAGAACTCTCAGATTATCCAGCCCGATATTATTACATGTCCCGGTGTCTAGACTCGACTGACATGTCGGTTGAGTCTTCTGAGTGGCAAGTCCCAGAGAGGTAAAGACAATCAGCATCTTTGTCAGCAAGATTGACTTGGGTAAGGTGGCTTTTTATGGTAATTGAAAATTCTGCATGTTCCAACTATTGTAACTAAGTTGTAACTATGTCAGATGATGCATGCTTTTAATGTACATCATCTTCGAATTGATCCGACACAGTAGGTCGCTCTATTAATAGTATTATTAGTAGTAGTCTAGTTTACATTTGTTTAAGGAAAGTCTTGATTTTTGGAGATATCTGATGTGGAAACATGTAGAATATGACATCATAGTAGTACCGGAACAGCAAACTGCAATGGAGTTTACTGGTGCTGGGCACAGAGGGGAGGGGGTGTGAGTGCTGGGCACAGAGGGGGTGGGGTGCGGGTGTTGGGCAAAGATGGGAGGGGGTGCGGGTGCTGGGCACAGAGGGGAGGGGGTGCAGGTGCTGGACACAGAGGGGAGGGGGGGCGGGTGCTGGGCACAGAGGGAGGGGGAGCGGGTGATGGGCACAGAGGGGAGGTGGTGCGGGTGCTGGGCACAGAGGGAGAGGGTGAAGGTGATGGGCACAGAGGGGAGGGGGTGCGGGTGCTGGGCACAGAGGGAGGGATGCAGGTGCTGGGCACAGAGGGGAGGGGGTGCGGGTGCTAGGCACAGAGCGGAGGGGGTGCGGGTGCTGGGCACAGAGGGAGGGGGTGCGGGTGCTGGGCACAGAGGGAGGGGGTGCGGGTGATGGGCACAGAGGGGAGGGGGTGCGGGTGATGGGCACAGAGGGGAGGGGGTGCAGGTGATGGGCACAGAGGGGAGGGGGTGCGGGTGATGGGCACAGAGGGGAGGGGGTGCGGGTGATGGGCACAGAGGGGAGGGGGTGCAGGTGATGGGCACAGAGGGAGGGGGTGCAGGTGATGGGCACAGGGGGAGGGGGTGCAGGTGATGGGCACAGAGGGAGGGGGTGCGGGTGCTGGGCACAGAGGGGAGGGGGTGCGGGTGCTGGGCACAGAGGGGATGGGGTGCGGGTGCTGGGCACAGAGGGGAGGGGGTGCGGGTGCTGGGCACAGAGGGAGGGGGTGTGGGTGATGGGCACAGAGGGGAGGGGGTGTAGGTGATGGGCACAGAGGGAGGGGGTGTGAGTGATGGGCACAGAGGGGAGGGGGTGCGGGTGATGGGCAGAGAGGGAGGGGGTGCGGGTGATGGGCACAGAGGGGAGGGGTGCGGGTGATGAACACAGAGGGGAGGGGTGCGGGTGATGGGCACAGAGGGAGGGGGTGCGGGTGCTGGGCACAGAGGGAGGGGGTGCAGGTGCTGGGCACAGAGGGGAGGGGGTGCGGGTGCTGGGCACAGAGGGGATGGGGTGCGGGTGATGGGCACAGAGGGGAGGGGGTGCGGGTGCTGGGCACAGAGGGAGGGGGTGTGGGTGATGGGCACAGAGGGGAGGGGGTGCGGGTGATGGGCAGAGAGGGAGGGGGTGTGGGTGCTGGGCACAGAGGGGAGGGGGTGCAGGTGCTGGGAACAGAGGGAGGGGGTGTGGGTGCTGGGCACAGAGGGGAGGGGGTGCGGGTGATGGGCAGAGAGGGAGGGGGTGCGGGTGATGGGCACAGAGGGGAGGGGTGCGGGTGATGAACACAGAGGGGAGGGGTGCGGGTGATGGGCACAGAGGGAGGGGGTGCGGGTGATGGGCACAGAGGGGAGGGGTGTGGGTGATGAGCACAGAGGGGAGGGGGTGCGGGTAATGGGCACAGAGGGAGGGGGTGCGAGTGATGGGCACAGAGGGGAGGGGTGCGGTGATGGGCACAGAGGGGAGGGGGTGGGTGCGGAAGAAGTGGGTGCGGGAACGGGCATGGGGGTGTTGGGGTGTGGGAAAGGGGGTGGGGTGAGGGGTTGGGATGATGGAATGGGTGGGGTGCGGTGGTGGTTGGGGTGGTGGAGTGGGCTGGGGTGAGGGGAGGGGTGGTGGGGTGAGGGGAGGGGTGAGGGGAGGGGTGGTGGAGTGCGGAGAAGGGTGGTGAAGTGGGTGGGGTGCGGGGAAGGTGGGGGTGGTGGAGTGGGTGGGGGTGCGGTGATGGGTGGGGGTTCTGGAGTGGGTGGGGTGGGGTGGGGTAGGGTGGGGTACGGGTGCTGGAGTGGGTTGGCGTTCGGGGTAGGAGTGCTGGAGTGGGTCGAGTGGGGTGAGGGGTACGAGTAGTGGCACGATGAGGGGTGAGGTGAAGTGAAGGGTATGGGTGCTGGAGTGGGTGGGATGCGGGGAGGGGTAGGGGTACGAGGCGGGGTGGTGTATGGGTTGTGTGGTGGAGGGGTGGGGTGAGGGGTGAGGGGTGTGGCGCAGGCTGCTGCGTGAGATGGATAAAGACACCTGAACGAGCAGGGGGGTGCGTGTGTGAGTTATGGTTTCTTGTTATGAGCACGAAAGATTGCTGATGCTTTTCGCACATGTTCCATCCGAGAGTTCTATCACTATCAGCCGAGTGAGCGACCACAACGCAACGCCAACCCGCTCACCGACACCCCGCCATAGGCCTGGCATCGGCCTAAAGCACGGGGTATACGGGCAACGTCAGCCTAATGCATGGACTACAGTGGCAACTTCAGCCTACTGCAAACATGGGCCTAAAGCAAGGGGGTATACTGGTAATATCAGCTTAAAGCATGGGTTACACTAGCAAAATCGAACTAAAGCATGGGGTACCCTGGCAACATCGACCTATTTTAAAGCATGGGATATACTGGGAACAGCGGCCTAAAAAGCATGGGGTTCTATAACAATGCTGGCATAAAGGGTGATAATGCCAGCCTTAAAATGACGGGTCTCGTGGCAACAACATCCTAATGTGTGGTATATGTTGCACACATTAGCTTAAAAGCAGGGAGTATGTTGGCACCACTGGCCTAAAGTGTGGCACCACTGGCCTAAATATGATGGCAAACAGCACCGTAAAGCACAGTGTGTATATGCTGTCAACATCGGTCTTTGCTGACAATAATAACACTGGCCTAAAGTGTTGTATGTTTGCTGGCAACACCGTAGATAAAAGATTCACCCCGTACTGAAGGCCCGGTCACATATACGTTAGTGAACATAGTGGAGGCTAACGTAGTTGAACGTAGTGCAACGTACCCGCATCCATACTTCTCTGTGATGATAACATGATGGGCTGTGAGTTCTGATTTAAGCTTTGGACATGTTCAAAAGAGCACTATGTTTCAGACAGACCTATCCGCCATGATGATAATGTACTCTAGCATACTGTAGCATACTGTGGCATATTATAGCATACTATAGCATACTCTAGCATACCCTGGCATACTTTGACCCACACAAAACCTTGGCCGCTCTGCCATGGTCACATAGCTGTTAGTGGAAGAAGTTGAACGTAGTTGAACATAGTGGAGGGTAACGTAGTTGAACGTAGTGACAGCACGTTTCACCCACGTTATTCTAACTACGCTCAACTATGTTCACTAACGTGTATGTGACCAGGGCTTTACAGGAGGCCTACAGGGGTGAACGACAGTGTAGTCTAAATACTGGTGAAAATGGCTTTAGTATGGAACAGGAAGTAGCATCACTGGTTCTACTTCTACTAGTATCAAATGGCACATAGTTGCTGAAATGAGACAATCCAAAAAGACAAGATGGCGGCGATAGAACGCCGTCGATTTCACTTTTAGAGTTCCCTTAATTACATGTTTTATTATATTTGTCAACTCCAAAGTAGAGGGGAAATATCAAGAAAATATTTTGCTTATTGAATTAAGAATTTATCCACTCAGTTAATTTCCCCAGCATGTCAAAAATCCTCGTGAGTGTTTCTAATGGGTTACACCTACGGGGGTGATCTTTTATCTAGCAACATCGGTTCAAAACCTGGGGTACACTTACAACACCAGCCTAAAAAGGGGAGAATAATGGCATAATTAGACTAAAAGATTGCATGGCCTAAAGCATGGGTACAGCAACACTACGGTGTGATGTTGTCGGATATTCTGACAACCGCAAAGGTGTTCACATTGCCACCGATAAAGGGCCAGGAAATCACAGCAACTGAGAAACTCCCGATGTAACGCGCAGTGCTCGCTCAGCTTTTTACCCCGTCTCTCCATCCACCCCCCCCCCCCCCCCACACACATACACACCTCATGAGAGGGCCACGTGATGCACGTCTGACCAATGGGCGTGTTCCGTCACGGACGCGGATCATGCGAACGCTAGCCAAGTCACTACGTATTAGTGGACGCGCCCAAATGCATGCTGGGTAGCCATCAAAGAGCTGAGGCCAGTTTGTGGCGGTGGAGGTTGGGGGGGGGGGGGGTAGTAATGGGCGGAACAGCGGGCCCGTCACGCAGGCCGTTCCATCTACCGCCCTCTGTCAGCATGCATACCGAACAAGTTTATATGGACAGAATCCAGCAGGGATCCCCATTTAATTTGTTTTTAAAGAAACAGAATGAGCCAGTGCACACCCCCATGGTCGTATACTATACATATTATCTCTGGTCTGGATGTTATTATCGCAATAAGTCAGTCAGCCAGGATGCAGGAATACCTTAACTGGGAGTTGTTGCAGTAAGTAGAACGGCCGCAGTCCCAATATGACAGCAGATGTTCGTTCCTAGGACGTAAAACCACAATCAACAAAGCATCTCGCATCAGATGTTCCTATGACGTAAAGCCACAATAAATAAAATGATTAATCAACACATGTGGTTCCTGATCGCGGTCTCGCCTTGATATGACCCTGACTGTTGCTTGAATGTAAGACCTCAGTAAATACCTCAAGCAATCAGCAAACTGAATATTTCGACCCCTGAATTGTGGATTAACATTTGTTGTTGTTTACAAAGAACATTGTGAACATTCGCTACGGCTGGATCCATTTAGATGAATAAAACCAAACCACCAGGCACATCGGGTACTAGATAAAAGATTCACCCGGTACTTGTAGTACACAGGTGAATGACAACGTAGTCTAAATACGGGCAAAAATAGCTTTAGTGTAGAACATGACCTAGAAACTGTGGCTCCAGTATCAAATGGCTACCCATATAGGCACAAAGTTGGTGAAATGGGAGAGAATGCAAAAAGACAAGATGGCGGCCGCAGAACGCCGCCGATTTCACTTTTAAATTGCATTAAACTAGATATTATATTATATTTTTCAACTCAAAGGTAGCGGGCTATCAATAAGACATATGTAAAAAATAAATGTTGCTTCTTAGATTGTGAAATTAGGCTCTCAATTCATTGACCCATTTTTTCGACAGCTTTTACATAGGGTTGGTTTGCACCCCTACTGCAGCAGTACGGGGTGAATCTTGTATCTAATAGGGTACCAGCTTGGATATTATTATTACAGTTGCAAGCTCTCGGAAAATATTTTATTAAAGTACGTTTGATACTAACTTTCTGACTGCAAGCATAAACAGTCACTGTACTGTATAAGTGTATTCCTACCATGATGTGTTGGGCAGCATATACACAGCATAATTCTACAGCGCATAATGTGTGTGTCACATGTTCAGCAGCCCTAGGTGTGTGAGGTATATTTTTGTTTGTGCTATTTTTAACTTGGCTCGTTCAAAACAATTCATGAATAATAACCACAATGGTCAGAACATCAGACGCTGGGTGGGAGTGCGCACATTATTGTAGCTTCACCCCCCCCCCCCCACCCCCCCCCCCCACCCCCACCCCGACCCCCTCCAATCCTCCACCATCAGAGTCTCCTCCCGCCTATCACCGTTAAACCACGACGACAAGGAGCATCACCTCAGAGCCTTCTCCCCGGCTAGTATGACACACTCACACTACCAATGGCCGGGCTTTGCAGCAGGCCTAAGTGGAGAGCACACAGTGCAGTTAGTGGGGTGCCAAGCTGCAAACTGCAGACGATAAATACTGGCCGACTTAGGCTGTAATGGCCGCCACCTGTCCATAAATACGCGGTCGTCTGCTCCCTGTAGATGATGCCGCCACCGCCGCCGAGAAATGAGCCCTGGCAGCTGTCATTCATTCTCCCGGCACTCGACCGGGGCAAGTGCTGGCTGAGGTGACGCGTCGGGACGCACTCCGCCCGGCACTCACCACCCAGACGGGAAATATTGAAACTTCATAGTGCTGCACCCAGTGGATTGTGGCATGGTACCGCACTTATGTACTGACTTTGTCATGACCGCGCTTATGAACTGACTGTGTAGTGCACGTATGCTCTGACAGTAAACTCACCACCCAATGGGGAAACACTGAAACTGTATAGTGATGCAGCCAGTGGCATATGGCATGGTACCGTATTTGTTACTCTGATAGTAAACCACCCAAGCGCTCTTTTGGCCAATCTGAGTAATACATTATATTGCCGACTGTCATGCAAGGTAGTGAGTGACAAACATCAAATGGATAAGTCTTTTTTCCGCTTACTCAGTAAAGGGATCGACCGCATCACCCCCCGCACGAGAAGCAAGCGCTCTGCCCTCTTGGCATACACTGACTTTCTGGGATCGAGGCTCACTCCGCGGGCTAAAGGAATACATGCAGGTACAAAGCCGCATAGCCCGATGGAAGTATAAACTGACACGAACTCTTGTGGTTAAGGGATTGATGATGATGATGATGATGACGATGATGACGTGGATGATGTGGATGATATATATATATATATACCACCAGGTTTGTCCGCTATTCCTGTCTCCATTTTACAGCACGCCGTGATCTACACACGTGATAACACTGCGCGCGTGATCCTGATTGTTCTGACGTCCGGCAGGTTGGTGCAAGTGAAGCACATCCGGTTTGCTAAGCAGGTCTCGTTACAGTCCTGCAAATGACGTCATCCACGCAATGAATAATTCAGAGGCGCGGTGAGAAGTGGCGGGGGACTGGTGGAGAGTAGGGAGGGAGTGGTTGGTAATGAATGGGCACTCAACCATCGTATTGGGCACTCACTCACTGACCAACACATCCCTAAGAGCCAGCACACAAATAGCGCCATTATTGGTCGACTTAGTGGGTTCCCGTTTCCGAAGGAGATGTGATGAGGTGATAGGACTTCCGGTTTTACCGCAAAGAATTGACACGCCCATGAATAGTGGATGGCGTTGTCGAATTGGATAGAATCGCGCTTGGTATATAAATATGCTGAATGGTTTATATGACCCTTGACCAGTTAGGATATATATAATAAGAATGGGTCCTTATTCTGCTGACTTAGCATCTGGATGATAAAGATGCATTTCCCTCAGTAGCCCTCAATTTGGAATGCCCCTTATTCCATGTAATTCACAATTTTTGCTGGAGGAACAACTAATATTGGGGAAGATATGGAGCAGAAGGAGGAGAATGCAAGAATAGGGCTTTCCCAGAGGAATAAAGAAGAAAAAGAGTTGAAGGGAAGAGATGGTGAAGGAAAATAAGTAAGGCAGTGGTTTGGCTTTTAGGATGATCAAAGGGAATGATTAAAGGGAAGATAGAAGCAAAGGGGGAGATACAGAGAAGGCCTGCCTCCTACAACAAAACTAGGCATTTTTACTTCCGGTTAAATATCTGAACTTCCTTGACAGTACTTAGTGGTAGTTTGCATTATTAATCTTACGAGACATAGCAAATTAGTGTGGGAGGGGGGGGGGGGGTTACAGAAATGTTTGTTGGTTGTTTATATGAGACGCAGGAGTTGCAATAATCACTACTTATACTTAGCGAGAAGAGGAGGAGGGGGGCAAGGTAAGAGGGACTTGCAAGGGGGATTGGATGTGAACCGGTGGAACTAGAAGGCCGTGGACATGTTTGGGTAAGTAAGCTCAAAATGGCATCACAGCCAGATGTAAATGTGTGTATGGGCAAATAAGTAAGTAAGAGAATAAGTAAGCTCTCGGAATGTCATCCCGGCTATAACGATGACCAGTCGCCTTCAAACACGGCCGGCGGCCCAGCACGGACTGGCGGGGCCAGGCACCCGGTAGAACCCGCAATCTTCCCTTCTATGGGTTCCATTTCCGGCAGGCGGGGGCGGTGGCGCCATTAGGCGGCGAGCGGCGGCACCAAACATGATGGATGGGGAAGGCCGCTTACGTCCCTGATCAAAGCTGCGTCAGGCGGCACGCGCGAACGCCCCCCCCCCCCCACTACCACCACTCCGCCGCGCATGCGCACACAGAACCGTTTGGAGCCCGCGGATTGGCTGATACATGACTGGTTCTGCTGTGAGCGGCCATTGTGGGTGAGCTTGGTGCAGGCTTGGTTAAACTGTAGCATCCACATTGCGAGGTGAAATTGACGGCCCCCGACGACACCCTCAGTCAGATGTGGTGTCGCCCGACACCCTCAGATGTGGTGTCGCCCGACACCCTCAGATGTGGTGTCGCCCGACACCCTCAGATGTGGTGTCGCCCGACACCCTCAGATGTGGTGTCGCCCGACACCCTCAGATGAGGTGTCGCCCTCTTCTGGGGGTTTGCCTCAATGTCGTCTGCGCCGGGGTCCCATTTCGCGCCCTTTTTTTAGAACGCCACCGTCACCAGTCTCTACGACTCGCCAGGGCGCCTATCCTCCGTCATCGTTTATACAACACACGTTGTCTACGTCACCCCGCACTGGTCGCCATCAGTCTCGAAATAAGTATTCCAACATGGAGTATAAATATCCTGACGCATCTCAGCCGTATCCACCATGCCCTCGTTGACTCCACATATCTCACCCTGTCACACACATACCACAATATATTAATATATATATATATATCTATACTAACTATATCCCATCCCGTAGTGGGGTGGGCGCGCGACTTCGAATACATACAGTTGATCGTACAATAAACAATATATATATTAATATATATATATACATTAATAATGGGTTTCGCTCCGTTCCTTTATATTATTATAATACATTATAATACACATATCTATACTAACTATATATATATATATGATCAGATATATAGAATATATAAAAAAAGATGTGTGATATTAGAAACAAATATATATAGAATTAAAAAAATATATATATTATAATGTATTTAAAAAATATATATATATAATATAATATGCAACCGTAACTAACTCTACAGGCTATAGACCTATTTCAATGTTTGTAAACATTGTGTATGCGCGCGCAGCTCGGCTGCAGAACGAATGCACACTGCCACTGAGTTTGCCAGTACGTGCAGTGCAAAACGCTTATTTGATTAAAAATTAATAGAAATGCACAACCCTAACCGTATAAATTTAATATAATCTATTCGTTGAATATGTTTTCTATATGTGTACCAAGCAGTTTGTTTCTAAGTGGTGTAGTTTTAGAGATATTTCACTTTTTCTGTATGAAGATTGCTCACGGCCATTGACAATGCACTGGCACTGACACTCAGAATATCCCAACTTTCACTATATCTCTGTTTTTAATACTTTCAGCGTAAATTGCTCTTAGGTTACATTAAATACTTAAGATATTCCTCTTCAATCCCGCATTAAGATATTTTTAATCGATCCAATGAAAGCTTTTAAATTTATTTTACAAAAATAAATGCTCCACATAGACATAGCATTGCCGTATTTTACCCTTCGCGGGCAGTTTGCCGGTACACGTAGTGCAAAACGTCGATTTTATTCAAAATTTATAGAAATCCAGAACCCTAACCGTATCAATTTAATATAATCTTTTTGGTAAAGATGTTTTCTATCTGTATTCCTATCAGTTTGTTTCTAGGTGTTGTGGTTTTAGAGATATTTCACCTTTTTTCTCTGAAGATTGCCCAGAGCCATTGAGTTTACAGTGTGACCGGATGTTGTCCTGCAGCCAAACAGTGCACGCACTGACCTAAATACATGTGCTGACGTCATATGAAATTGGTCAATACGCCACAGTCTGGAAGACTGAAGGATGCTAACTGCTGCAATGTGCATACATAATAATATACAAAATATACAACATATTTTAAAAGGATAACACCCGAAGCAAACCGACTCAAGTTCAATGTAATGGAGAAGGGTTCCATTTTCCACTTAGGTATACTACCTCAATTGATTACTACAACTTTGATGGATACAGAAGAACCCAGATCGACTCATCAATCATTAGTGGGATGAAAAGTGCCTTAACCCATATCTACCTACATTACCTCCTATCATTATGTCCCACTTATAATGTACAGTGGGCCTGCTTCCAGTCGTTCCAGGCAGTCATTTGCCAATATTAAAGTTGCATAGTCCGATGGTTTTGAATTTCTGATTTAAAAAAAAGGTAAATATATTAGATCAATCACTAGTATCTACTTTACATTAGTTCAAAGTTACTCTTATTTTAAATGGTAAACTTTTGAGATATTTTGAGTGCAAACATGGAAAATTAGTTTTGACATGCTTGCCAAAACTCTGACATGATAGACTTCTGCAGTAACAGGTTCTGTTAAATTGACTCAGTATTCCCTTCTACGCAGAAACAAATGCTTAATAAGTGCATCAGTATCAAAGGTAGATATGTAAAATCAAATCTAGAAAATTGCTTTGGTTTTGAAAATTTGATACTTCGTCGGACTGTGCAGCTTTAATATCTTGTCTTTTTTTGGGGGGTGGGGGGTGGGGGGGTGGGGGGGAACTCAAAAGGGATGAATGTGCATGCAATAAGGGCATACACAAAGACATGTATATTATTATCATGTTTGAGATGTGTTCCACGCGCTGTGTAATTGATCGGCACGCCGTGGCCGGGTGAGACGGCTGGGGCGGGCAGGAGGGGGCCCCGGGCCGCTACATCCGTGTACGGCGGCCGGGCGGAGCGAGTGGATCCCTGTGATCCGGGGCCCGTAATGACACCAGCGAAAGGCAGGGTCGCCGCGCAGGCTGCCGGGGCACTAATAGGGTACAAGATAAGGGGGTAGGGCGCACGCCACACTGCAGACAGCGGCCCAGAATGTGGCAGCGGGTCCGGGCCAAGTCAGCTGCAGGAGGAGGAGGGGGCTGAGCGGGGGGTGAGCGGAGGCGGGGAGAGGTAAAGGGAGACGGGAGGGAAGAGGGGAGAGGGGAGGGTGAGGGGCGAGAGGGATGAAGTGAGAGGGAACGGGGGGGGGGGGTACGGGAGAAGGGAGGAGAGGAGAGGAGAGGAGAGGAGGGGAGGGAGAGGAGGGAGGGGAGGTGAGAGGAGAGGGAGGAGGTGGGGAGAGGAGAGGAGAGGAGAGGTGGGAGAGGAGACGAGAGGAGAGGTGGGGAGAGGAGACGAGAGGAGAGGAGAGGAGAGGAGAGGGAGGAGGGGAGGGGGTGGAGGGGAGGAGGGGGAGGGGAGAGGAGAGGAGAGGAGAGGAGAGGAGAGGAGAGGAGAGGAGGAGAGGAGAGGAGAGGAGAGGAGGGGAGAGGAGAGGAGAGGAGAGGAGAGGAGAGGAGAGGAGAGGAGAGGAGAGGAGGGGAGGGAAGAGGGGAAACGGTCGGGGAGAGGATACTATAATCGAGGGGTGCTATGAGTATGACTGTATGAATAACGGGGTGAAGGAGAGGGGGCTGGAAGAGAAAAGGTGAAGAATAGGAAGAAGTGAGATTGGCTTATTATTGGGTTTTACGTCCTACTGAAATCTAACTGATTTCTAAGGTCACATCACGAATCCAAATTCGGCTTAATTTACCGTACAAGCTAGCAACATCTACGGTCATATCAAGATGCGAAGTTGGCCTTAGTTTGGTTCAGTGGGGGGTTTGACATCCTAAGCAACACTAGGCGACTGGTCACACAGACTGTGATACTGACAATGAGAACTAATACCGAATTTACTTTAGTTCTACCGCACTCCGACAGGTTGCAGTGTAATCAGCACCAGGGGCCATATGCAGGAGTCAGTGTTAGTGGGGTTTGGTGTTAGAGGCTGTTACCGTTTAGCTATCACTGACATCGGGAACTGTGTCAAGTCGTATGCAGGAGCGCGTAACACTTTCATTATAGCTAAACGTGAATTTATTTATAGATTTGGGAAATCCCTCTGCGTCTGTACCCATATATTAGGCTTAAATATATTAAATGCTATCATATTTAACAGAAGTAGATACGCAATAAGTGAAATCTGATGAAATTAACCCTAAATTCGAAGCAATATTAATGCTGCCGCCGCAACGGCGGCGATATTAATATTTATATTTTCGAATTGACAAATGTAAAGTAAACAAATCGCCACCGCCGCATCGACGTCGTTTTCCATACTGGCGGAGGTTGCTTGCATTCGTTCGTCGATTCGAAAATATTAATATTAATATCGCTGCCGTTGCGGCGGCAGCATTAATATTGCTGCGAATTTAGGGTTAATTTCATGAAATTTCACTTATTGCGTATGTAATTCTGTTAAATATGACAGCATTGAATAGATTTGGGCCTAATGCACTCGCTAAACCTGCTATTTTCCAGGGGTAGGGTAACACCGGTTAAGCTTTTGGTGTTAGGCCTATCACCGCCTCGTGCATACCATTTTTCGCCGCTAACCGGGAAATTCCCGCTTACCACCGTTTTGGCTCTCTAACACCGAATAACACCGACTCCTGCATATGGCCCCAGCACCAGCTATCCCAATCAGTCACCCTAACCCGATACTGAACCTACCAGTCCTTACTAGATTAGCAGATACTCGTATCGTTCAGTACTTGCTGAGGTAGTGACAAGTATCAATTTTGTAAATCGTTGTTTTGACTCAGCGGGGGATCGATCCCAATTTATTAACATCTGGCATGTGAAGCGGGCGCCCTGTTCAGTAGTCAATGCCGCCCGGTTCAGACAACTGGGGAGATGAGAGGTGAGGAGGAGTTGGAGGTCGGACAGGCAGAGTGTCGGCTGACTGGAATGAGGGCGGAACAAAGACGATTAGGAGTTTTTGTAAACAAAAAAGAGACGTTTAATACCCCAGTCACACCATGCTTGCGACCAGTTGTGACCACTTTCTGACCACAAAAGAAACTGGTGGTCGTAAACGGTGCTCAGTGGTCGCCGACCGTCGGGCGACTATTTTGGTCACAAGGAGGTTGCAACTGCTGCACTAAAACTGTAAAAACCTCCTTCCAACCCAAATGGCCCTCTATCTAGTTGTTGTTGTTTAACGTCCTAGCAACATATATGGTCATATCAGGACATGTACCGACT
Source organism: Branchipolynoe longqiensis (assembly GCA_030323885.1). Lineage (NCBI taxonomy): Eukaryota > Metazoa > Annelida > Polychaeta > Phyllodocida > Polynoidae > Branchipolynoe > Branchipolynoe longqiensis. Next base: position 59,830,940 of record CM059190.1, on the reverse strand, counting down.
TGTGACAGTGCACCGTCATGGTGGCTATATAATGCTGCCCCACTGGGAGACTAGGCTGCCAGCACCATGACCTGATATCCCATCCCACTCAGTCACATTATCCTGACACTGAGCCAACCCGTCCTTGCCATATCCTAATATTAATAATGCCGAGCACCTGGCTAGGAAGCGATAAGTATCAATTTTTAAGTCATCGGTTTGACTCGACCAGGGTTCGAACCCACGAGCCCATGGGTTCGGATCCCCTGATCTCCCAAAACAGGAGACGGATGCTCAACTCATTCGGCCATCCTGTCTGGTCATCCCGTCTATACATCTAGTAGAACGTAGAGTTTGGTGTTACTTGGCAGAGGACTGGGAGAGTGTGAGGTGTCCCGTCCCCCTAACCCTCCTCCGATCCTTCTGCTGGGAAGGATATTAGGTGATTGGATAAGACAAAGGGTATGTCCTTTGAATAGCATGAAGAGTATTAATAATAAATACAATAAAATACCATGGTCAGTATCGGAAAGAATGTCTTTAACAATATGAAATAGGGAGGAAGAGAGAAAAGGCACACACATACTCACGCATCGCAGCCCGATTCAATTCCTCAAGTCGTCACCACATTCATAAACGCATACCGTTCTAATCTGGCGAGAAATGCCGAGGATAACTTGAGCTGACTGGTGCGAGGCCGCGCCCATAATAAATCAAGACTATAACCAACCACCCCAGCAACACACACACCTACCACACACACACACAAACACACAGCGGAAGGAAGTGGACAGACCTCATCAATAACGAAACTTATTACACGAATTTGAAGTAAATTGGGTAGAAATGAGCCCGGGCTACTTACTAACTAACAAGCCCCGTCCCCCGTCTCCCGACACCCGCTCTACCCCGCAGGTTCGGGCGCTAACGACCTTGGCTAACGAGGTCCCGCTATCAGTGCTGGGGCGTGCCTGAGAGTTGGCAGAATGCCGGACTGACGCGCCTGAGACTTCACACCGGACCCCAGACTATATAGTTTACACACCATTTACCACAGTGTGTAAACACATTGATTATAAATATATATTTGTTTCTTTTGCATTGAGCAAATGTTATCTGTTTATGGCATATGAGAGAATATCTCTCTTTAAAATTAATTATACATCGTGTGTTTATATAATTATACATATATAATCTATACATAGAATACATCATCATCATCATCATCATCATCATCATCATCATGCTGTAGGTTGCGATGCAACAAAGACTGCTTTCATTACTTGACTGCTGCTCTCCATTTAGCTCTGTGCTGTGAGAGTTGCATCCCTGAGTCAGTCTTAATGTCTCTCAGCTTCAGATTTGACATTTCATGAAAGCTGCCTGCAAAAGTGTTGAATTGCTGCTGGCTTTTGCAAGTTACCAGCGGCACTCTCTCAGGGAGCAAATATAGGTTTCACACTGGCAAGAACATGTCAAGACAGGCACAAACTATTTGTCCCTGTAGTGGCTGGTCGGGAGATGTTGGGAGTTCCATACATCAAGTGTGAGGGTTTGCTCCCTTAGCCTTAGGTTCTGTCAAAAACCTGTACCACAAGGCAGTGGTTTACAACTCTGCAGGGCAGGGGCGTTAAACTACCTGCATACCTAACACATAGAATACACATACATCTAAGAGTACACATGTAGGCATGTACACTTTATTGTTAACAGAGTATGCTGACAATAACAGCTAACTCTTTTTTTCTTGCCTCCCCCCCCCCCCCTCACTCCCATACCCACACTACACCACACTACACCACACTACACTACCACACCACCACACCACTACATTCCCTCTCCTGGTCCCCTGTCCAATCGCCCTCCCCGCTGACCTCCCCCCCCCCCCCCCCCCCCCCCGGCTCCTCGTTCTGCCCCCCTCCCTCACCCCCACCCCTCTCACCCGCTTCCACCCCGTTAGTGGCGGGCGTGAGGTGATTGCACCTCTCGTCAACTGGCAACACGAGCTGCTCAGCGAGCCGCTCACCACCGGCACGATAAACTCATTAGGCGGCCGGGAGGTCCGGGCCGTCTGGAGCCTTAACGCCATTAATGACAGTGGGTGTTGACGGGCGCTGGAGGACCGCCGTCCCGCCCCGCCGTACTAAGCGACTCGCCGACCACAGCGGCGCCGTCCCGGTCCCCGTCCGCCACTCCCCCCCCCCCCCCCCCCCCAGCCACCCCCCCCCCCCCGTGCCCCGGCCATCCAGTCGACTCCACCTAGCAGCCCCCTATGGACAGTCCTGAGAGCAATCCCCTGCGAGGTCAAACCAGAATTATATAATTGATACTTGTCGGTAACCTTGGTAAGAAGAGTTTGACAAGGAATGGTTGGCTCAGTATCAAAGATTGTTTGTTTGTTTTTGTTTTACGTCCTAGCAATATCTAAGGTCATATCAGGACAGGTACCAACTTGTGACAGTGTGCACTCATGGTGACTTTATAGTGCTGTCCCACTGGCAAACCAGGCTGCCAGCACCCTGACCTGGTACCCCACTCAATCACATCATCCTGACACTGAACACACCAGTCCTTGCCCTGTCCTAATAATGCCGAGCGCCTGTCTAGGAAGCGACAAGTATCAATTTTCAAGTCATTGGTTTGACTCGACCAGGGTTCGAACCCACGACCCCATGATCTACCAGCACGGGAGACGGGCGCTCGAACTCATTCGGCCACCCCGTCTGGTCTCAGTATCAAAGATGATATCCCTCTAGTAGTATTACTAGTAATACTAACACTAGGACATAACAAGTTTGTTGGCTTAGTGCAAAGTCAATGTGACTGTGTGGAAACTCGGGACTTGGTGCTAGCACAGTACCAGCCTGGCATCTAACAGGTACAACACTATATAACATGGCATGAGTGTGCAAGTCAGTGGCCACTCTGATATGATATTCGATTGTTTGTTTGTTATTTTGCGTCCTAGCAAAATATAAGGTCATCACTTTATCACTAAAACCAATGACTTGACAATTTATTCTTGTCGCTTCCTAGCTAGGCGCTCGGCATTATTACTAGGATGGGGCAAGGACTGGTTGGCTCAGTGTCAGAATAAGGTGACTGACTGGCATATCAGAGGATGGTACTAGCACTGGTAGCAGCCTGGTGTCCCAGTGAGGCAGCACTATAAAGTCACCATGAATGTGCACTGTCACAATCTGTACTCGTCCTGATATGATCTTAAATGTTGCCAGGACGTAAACATCAATAACCAACCAAACATATCAGGCCGGGTATGACATTCGATGTTCCTAGGATATAAAACCTCAATTAACTGAAGCCACCCTACATTATTTAGGCCAAGAGAGTGGGTGGATTACCTATGCCAGCCACAGCAGCGCTGCGCCATCCTCCACTTGTAAGTTGTAGCATTTGCTTTTGGTTTGAAAGGCAAATAACTTGGTTGGAAATTGTGCACATTCACATTTAATGTGACTATTGTGAGGCTCTCAGGGAAATTAAAATACATAATTTCATGATGGAGATGTATCACCAGTAAAAATCGATTGCTTAAACTATTTGGTGGATATAATGAAGTGATGAATAATTGACAACTAACAGCTGGATAGTTGAATCCACATTCGTTCTGATTTAATGTAGCAATTTAATTTTGAAGTTGCACAGTGTAGTGGCTTTAAGTTAATGTTAGTGTTAGTTGTACAGATAATTATATATTTGGTTGATTTTTATAATCTACCTCATTTTAATTTGAAGTATCTTTTTTATTTAAATGGCTATCTTTTGAGACATTTGAAATGAAAATATGCCGAATCAAATTTGGCATGCATGTAGAAATCTTGACACCATATGCTTCAGCAGTCGCAAATTAAACTAAATTTGCTTAATATTCCCTTCAAGGCAGCAATAAACGGTTACTACGTGCATAATAGTAGTATCTAAGTCGGATATACATGTATATGATCAAATCTAGGTTAAGTGCTTTTGTTTGGAAAATATCACCAGACTCTGGGTTTTTCCCCCCTGCCACCCACCCCAATGGGCCGCCCCCCTCCCCTGCCACCACCCTTAACCATCATGACCAAACCAACAACACACCGAACATCCTACACAACTATCAATCTGTTTAAACACATTGAACATTACATAAGACACACAAAATGTCTTGACAACTATAAACTTAGCTTGTTTTATAAGAGAAAAATGTAACCCACAACGATTGTTTGAGTTGCCCCGAGTATACCTTCTACTCGGTGCTGCTCCCCATTTTTGTATGAACCGCAGTGACTGGTGCTGTACATTATACAGCAGGAGCCACTCCCTTAATTCTACACGATCGGTGCTGTGACTAATACAGCACTGATCAAACTTAGATTATTTCAAATGTTAATTCCAATAGTAAGATGGCCGGAAGACCAGTGCTCCGGCGCTGACAAATGTCATATTCAGATGAATAAATACTTTACCAAAAAAAACAACTCTGCAGCTTTAAGTAACAGTGTGCCTTGTCGGGAGGTAAATAGATGCAACCTGCCAAATAAGGGGGTGGATAAATGAAAGAATCCTATATGGCGTAATCGATTAATCGACTCTGGTCACCCGAGCCACTTTTTGGCGCATGCGCACATCCTGCAGACTCGGGTCGAATAATCGAATAAGCTTCTCCATGCTCGGATGACAAAAATGGTGGCCCTTTTATTAGTTTTTTTAGTAGCCGATATAATTACAGCAAAATATGGTTTAACTATTTTTATGATGGCATAGTTTAGTGATATTTCCATTTCATTAATCTATGTTATTACGAGAAAAAAAAATGTATGACTGGTACCGGTGGCTGTTATCCTGCAGGACGGTACCAGCGCAAATGTGACATCATCGCTCCTTGCAAACCCCAGCCAAGAGGTGGGTCACTGGGGTCAGGTAGTTTTGCACACGGCACGTGTATTTCTCGACTCCACTCGCGGTGTTCGATTTGAAATTCTGACGACTCAGGTAACCACAGTCGCCCGGGTCGTGTTAATCGATTACGGCCATATATGTAGGTTCTGCTATGACGAAAGTATCTGACTGACCATATCAATATTACAAGTTACATAATACCCCCATCACACCAAAGTACCTTCTTGAAATGTTGCCGAACGGGCTCAAACTGTGTGCGAACGGAGTGAACATAGTAGCAACGTTTTACAAACTTGTTATGAACTGCATGGATGGGCAAGGACGGAAGGGTGCTCCACAACTTTGAGCAAGCTCAACATTTTCAGCAGCCATATTCTACCCCGTTTTAGAATGGCATCGGACGTTTTGAGAACTAGTTTGGTGTGATGGGAGTGTTATCACATAAAACAATTACATGTCATTTAAACTGCAACAGTCCGACAAAATGTGAGTTCCCCATCCTTTGTGTTGAAATGTCGTGGCTTTTGTAGTCACTCTGCTTAAATATGCGGAGACAATCAGCTGCCACAAGCACGGTACCTCAGTCCAGCAACTGTCAGGCCTGTCATGTGTCTTAAGGTGACACTCTCTCAGTCTAGGCACTTGCCTTTAATCTTCTACTACCACTAGTATCAGGTTTTAAGCCTCGTACATGTACAATGAAGTTGTCCTGTGTATTTATACAAAGGAATGTAGAATATTAATTCATCAAACTCATTCCTTTGTGCGTTTCCTACAACAAATCTGTAAATTGTAATATCTTTATATACATATAGCATATTATTAATATTATATCGAAACCTATCCTGGAGGGCTGCTTGAAAGCAGTCATGGTGCAGCCCAGGCGGCAGACCAACCTCCAGTAACCTAAAAGAACACATAATGAGGAAGTTACAGGGATAATTACAATAGCAGAATGATATTAAAGGGATAGCATGACAATTACATACATACTGTTAATAATATGTATGTAAGTGCTCTATCCTTCACGGAGCTTATTTTACGTTCCTGCTAAAACAAGAGACAGGGCATTCCCGTTCAGTCACATTATTCCAACCATGAGCCAATCAGTTTGTAATGCCGAGCGCCGGCAAGGTAAGGCACATTGCGACAAGGATACATTTGGAAAGTCTTCGGTTTGCCACTGCCGTGAATTGACTCCACCACCTCCCGACTGTCCCACACTGGATTCGAGGGATCTATCCACTCGTCCATTTCGGTCGAGTTCAAGAGACTGAGAAGGGAAGAACAGTTGGGTTTCCAATCGACCGATTGTTTTGTTCATAGAGGGCGCGGCGGGTGGGGGTGGCGGGGTGGCGGGGCGCCGGGGAGGCGGAGCGTAGCGGGGGCTGGGTCGGAGGCGGGTGCGGGCGGGGAGGCTGGAAGATGAAGAGGTGGGCAGGGAAGGAGCGGGGGGGGGGGCGGGGACTGGGGAGGGGGACAGAGGGACGTGGGGAGGGTGGAAGCGGCGGTGCAGGGAGGCGGGGAGGCGGGGAGCGGGGAGGGGGAGAGAGGGAGGCGGGGAGGGACGGAATGGGGGAAGTGGCGGGCCGTGGCAGTGGGTGTCGGGGAGGCTGGGAGGCGGAGGGGGAGAGAGGCTGGGATGCTGGGAGGGAGGCGGAACGCCGGCGGATGCCTGTCACAGCCGCGGCGAGCTGGACACTGTCCCCGGCGTGCCACGGAGGCGATCCCCCACTGGGAGCCGATCGTGGAAGCGTTCCTCCAGGTGCGTCCACTGTGGAGATGTGATCACGTGACAAGATAGGCTACCAGGCGGAGGATGTCAGTGCTCCAAAAGTAAGCAAGACCTTGTTTACGTACAAGCCCTGTTACAGCAAGTATCCGCACACCCAACCACAAACAGCACGGGGTGGGGCTGGCGTCATTCCCTGTTGGAGAGGGGTACATTCTTTGAGTACATTCTTCGGGTACATTCTTTGGGGAGATATGGTAGAGTTATAAGATTATTGCTGCAGTCTCTGACGCTGACTTCACAATGGGTTTGTTCAACCTCGGAATAGACAACAACACCAGAGTGGTAGTGTCTGATTGACATCAGCGGTATAACTTACTAGACGATCTTAAAGGACAAACCCAGACTTGGGTCAGGAAAGACTAATTTTTCTTTCGAGTGACAAATCCATGGAAGAGTCTTCCAGACCAAATGGTTGAAGCACCAATGGTAGAAGCATTTGAGAGAAGGCTGAATAGACATTGGAGAGGACACCCACAATTATATTTACTCCATGGCTCCACCCACCTCCATGTGTGTGCAAACAGATAGTTCTTTTTTTAACCATAAAGAGCTGGCATTAGCGGCCCAATAGTGCCTAGATAGGGGTGAAGCGGATCTGTAAGTTGATCTGTAAGCTTATTCTGCCGAATAAGTTATTTTGCCAGCGCTGAAGCTATATGAGGCCAGAGTTTACGCAGACGATGCACACAGGCACTGGCAGGTTGAATCTCAAAGAAGAAGGAACAACGATGGCAGAAGACAGCGTTTAACTTCCTAGTGTAATGCCCCTGTCACACTACGACGTGACTACGTCAGCGTAGGCAGAACGTGAAAATAATTATATTACGTCGACGTTATGGGCGTAATATGCAAATTGTGGACGTGAGCGTAACGTGAAAGTAACGTTGGTGTACGTCGTGACCTTAGCTGTAACGTGACAACGTTAGGGGGGAGGGGTAATTGGCGACGTGACCGGGCGTTAGTGTAACGTGAGCGTAACGTCGCCGTAACGGGTGCGACGTGGACGTAACGTGACCGTAACGCCACCGTAACGCCACCGTAACGTGACCGTAACGTGACCGTAACGTGACCGTAACGTGACCGTAACGTGACCGTAACCGTAACGTGACCGTGACGTGACCGTAACGTGACCGTAACGTGACCGTAACGTGCAAAATGCTGGCCACACATTGCTCCCACCCAGGCCGTCGGTCTGACGTGACATAACGTGACTCTAACGTCAGTTACGCTGCTATAACGATCGCGGAACGTCTACCTAACGTCATTGTCACGTCATCCCGACGTAACGGCTTCACGTCGAGATACGTCGAAAGTTTTGAACAGGTTCAAAACCTTGACGCGCGCCGACGTAACACGACGTAACATGACGTAGCTCGACGTCACTCTAACGTCATTATGACGTCATCATAACGTAACCCAACGTACGGCAACGTAATGACGAAAAATCGTCACGTTACGCTCACGTTGGCTCGTTACGTCGTAGTGTGACAGGGGTATAAGTGAGCCACCTAGTGACCAGGGAGGGAACTAAATACAAACTAAACCAAGTCCAGACAGTTCTGGGGGTGTAGGTCCGCACAACTCGGCTTCCTGCTTCGAATGTTGGTATATAATATATATATAATATATATATATCACTATCTTTTCAATTTCATCCCAATATGTTTGTGTGTTTGTGTTGTGATCAAATGTGTTAGCTATTTGAAACTTTTAGATGAATTATTTCGTAAAAGAATCCATTAAATCCATTAAATCAACTACTCTCACAATATTCACCAGCAGTGTTTTGCACCAACAACAAATTACATAGTTAAAAACAACCAGTATACAGGAGTCATATTTCAAAATACACGTGTATACACTACATCTGGGGTTTGTTTTTATCCAACCTCCGTCACGCATGGCTTATTTTAATCAGGTCTGCGCTGGGCTTTTCCTGGGTTCTGCGTCTTTCACTTTTTATTTGTTCACAGGCAGCACAATATGGTGAAAGAAAAGAGCCTGCTCAAAGCGGCCGAGGTCTTCTATCGGCTCGCGTTTGGTGTAAAACAGAACCTCATGGCCGCAGCCCCCAACACCAGCGGGAGCAAATTGGACACCCGCCGCAACGTGACCTTCTCCAACGCGCCCCCACGCGGGGACCGGCGGAAGTGAACGGAAATTTGTTCTTGTGGATGTGGCTGACTTTTGGTGGACCTGTGATGCTGAGCTACATAGATAGATCTATGTGCGTATATGTGTGTGTTGGTGGTTTGATCTAAATGGCACACAGTCTATGTAGATGTAGATGGTCTTGCCCCTGTGTCTTGTGAATTAGGAGTGACGTGGTGGATAATTGGCATAGTGGTACATTGTGGTTAGTTGTTGGAGTTTTACGTCCTGGCAACATCTAAGGTCATATGAGGACGCATTAATGGCTACTTTATAGTGCCACCCCACTGGGAGATCAGGCCGCCAGCACCATGACCTGATATCCCACCCAGTCACATTATCCTGACACTGTGCCACCCAGTCCTTGGCATATCCTAATGATGAAAAGCACGAGGCTAGGGTAGTATCGATTTTTAAGTCATTGGTTTGACTCGACACTGTGTGCTTACTACACGGCTCGGTATTGAAGCACAGACAGTGTGTGTGTGTGGAGGGGGGGGGGGTATGAAGGGGGGTTAGGTACACGGGGTGTAGGGGGTCAAGACCGGGGTGTGTAAACGGGGCGGGTCGGTCACCTGGAGGACCCTGTGACCCTGGCACCCTGGAGAGACTGTCACCCTAGTAACCCCCACCCCCCACCCCAACCTCACATCGACCCCGTGCTGCACGGGGGGTTGGGTGGGGGGACCCAAATAGTACACACAGAAATAGTCGATTCCAACCTCTAACCCGCCTTCTGGTAAAAATTGACAGTAACTTCTGATGCGGGTAACAGGTTCACTGTGCAGTGGGGGTTGTGGAAAAGGTCTCATAGATAGATTATACCCATCACCAAACTGCCTTCTGATGTCAGTGGAATGACTAATGTTGTGGGTGGCAGCTCAATGCGCATGCTCCGTGGAAAAGGCATATTGTTCTAGACGTAAGATGAGTACCCCATATCTCCCTATCTCACCTAATATGTAGTGCGCGGGCTTCCCGTGCGTAAGGTCGTGAGTTCTAATCCCAGCTGAGTCAAACCAATGGCTTAGGAAATTGATACTTGTCGCACCAAGGACTGGTTAGCACAGTGTCAGGATAATGTGACTGTACAGGACATCGGGTGATGCTGATGGCCTGGTCTCCCAATGGGGCAGCACTGTAAAGTTATCAGTAGTTCACACTGTCACAAACCAGACGGGATGGCCGAATGAGTTAGAGTATCCGTCTCCCGTGTTGGTAGACTGTGGGATCGTGCATTCAAACCCTGGTTGAGTCAAACCAATGATGTAAAAATGTATACTTGTTGCTTCCTAGCCAGGCACCCGGCATTACTAGGATAGGGCAAGGACTGGTTGGCTCAGTGTCAGGATAATGTGACTGAGTGGGATATCAGGTCATGGTACTGGTGGCATGGTCTCCCAGTGGGGCAGCATTATAAAGTTGCCAGGAGTGTGCACTGTCACAAGTCGGTACCCATCCTGATATGACCTTAGATGTTGATAGGACGTAAAGCAACAAACAACACTGTCACAAGTCGATACCTGTCCTGAGATGTTGCTAGGACATAGAACAACAAACAACTCCCTATATATGTGCCTGAATAGAGACATACATAAGAAGACCTGCATGGTTTCAGATATATATACAATTGAAAAGGCAACATTGGTTGGTGTTATTTAGCATATCGTGTGATGTAACCTGCATTAACTCCTTCTAAGTTCTCTCCGTGTAGCACTGCTAACAGTAACAGTAGCTAGTACTAGCACAGTAAGCAGGAAGACGTGTATAACTATTAGCTTAGCGCAGGAGAAAATCGAGTTATCTATGCAAGGGAGTTGCGGCGAAACATTAAACCCAGGTTGTCTAACTAACAGTTCTCCAACAAATACCCCCAACATATCCATGCACCGGATTAGGCTTTATATAAGCTACTACTTTGCTTTCTTGCTATAAACCAGTGTTTATATGAATGATATACTGATTGCTCTTTCCTTGAACTCCGTCTGCTATTTTTATTATTGAGTAGATTTACTGGGTGGTTTGAAATACATGGCAGCAAAAGAAACGCAATGAAATATTTTTTAAATGAGATATAAATACAAAATTATTTAAATAGAGAGGCCAGGCCTAGAGCCCCGGGGCAGATAACATCTTACTTCATGTGCCATGGGCCGGTAGGTGTGGGTTACCCAGCCCGGAGGAGACTGGACCTGCCCGGAGGAGTGTGTGTGTGGGGGGAGCGAGGGGGAGGAGACAACTCCGCCCCCTGCCCCTCGTATCAAACGAAGCCGCCCGGTCGTCGATTTATGGAGGTGATGGCTGCCTCCAACCGGAACCAGAAATACGCGCATGACAAATGGGGCTGTCAGCGCCGGGCAGGGCTTACAGGTTTATTTTAGTGGTGCTTCTGTAGGATGCTGGAAAAATGATTATGCCTTAAAAAGTTCTGATGTTATAAGTATATATAAATATGTATTCATACACACATATTATATATATATATATATACCTTAATACGAATATTTAATAATATTTTCTTCTAATATGAAACTTATTATGTATATTGCTTATTATTATATATATATAATAAGTGGTATATATAAATTATATATAACACGTTATAATCTCCAGGACATCTTCAGCTCATCATATCTTGGGATCTTCATAACCATTATTTACAATTGTTACAAAAGCGAGTATAGTTTTATTAACTTGGAGAATAGCATGGATATTGTAAATGAATATATATCTATGCATGTCGGATTGTGTGTGAGGGTGTGGGGGTAGGGGAGGGGATACCAGCATGTTTCTTTGGTATTATTCTCTTTTCCCCGCCGGGCTTTTTGCTGGGACTGTGGGGCCGGTAGGGGTTGCCCGGAAGGGCCGGTAAGTGAGACCAGGCGGCTTCCCGGGGCTTCTCGGTCCGACCGGGAGGGGGCGCACCTCCATTCCAAGCTGCCCGAGCGGCACCCAGTCATGAACGTCAGCCCCACTTAGGGGAGGACCTGCTCACCGACGCGCTCTTATGCTGCTGCTGCCGCCGCGCCACACGCCCCGAAACCGATACGACATAGTGTGCGCGCACCCCACTGGGCGGCGCTGCTGTCCCCGCAGCCGGGACCACGAGAGAACGGCGGCCGCGGGCAGGCGGCGCTGGTTGTACTACCGCGCGGCACCACGTAAACATGGGCGAACGATTAGAGAATGAGTACTTCTGGCGCACACTGCTGCGCGTCTAAGTCATCAGTACACTGCCCTGTCCCATATCGACACACACACATACACACACACTGGTGTGTGACTAAATCTTCAGTCAAGTACACTGCACCATCCTATATCGACACACACACACTGATGTGCGACTACATCATCAGTCATGTACACAGCACCTTCCTATATTGACACACACACTGATGTGTGACTCAATCATCAGTCATGTACACAGCACTGTCCTATATCAACACACACACTGATGTGTGACTAAATCATCAGTCATGTACACAGCACCATCCTATATTGACACACACACTGACATGTGACTCAATCATCAGTCATGTACACTGCACTGGCCTATATCAACACACACTGACGTGTGACTAAATCATCAGTCATGTACACATCACCATCCTATATTGACACACACACTGATGTGCGACTCAATCATCAGTCATGTACACTGGACTGTCCTATATCAACACACACACTGACATGTGACTAAATCATCAGTCATGTACACAGCACCATCCTATATTGACACACACACTGACGTGTGACTCAATCATCAGTCATGTACACTGCACTCTCCTATATCAACACACACACTGATGTGTGACTAAATCATCAGTCACATACACTGCACCATCCTATATTGACACACACACTGATGTGCGACTCAATCATCAGTCATGTACACTGCTCAGTCCTATATCGACATACACACTGATGTGTGACTAAATCATCAGTCACATACACTGCACTGTCCTATATCAACACACACACACACACTGAAGTGCGACTAAACCATCAGTCATGTACATCGCTCCTAAATCGGTTCACACATTAAATGTGTTGCACACTGCTTCACGACTGAATCAAAATACACACACATTGCAGGTTTGCTCGTTCCGACGGCAGTAGCCGAGTAGGATTAGAACGGGCTATACAATAATTCACATTAAGCTTGCATAGTATGTTTGTTGTTGTTTAACGTCCTAGCAACATCAAAACATATATCAGGACATGTACCAACTTGTGACAGTGTGCACTCATGGCAACTTTATAGTGCTGCCCCACTAGGAGATGAAGCCATCGGCACTATAACCTGATATCCCACAGTCACATTATCCTAATAGTGTGCTAATCAGTCTTAGTCCTGTCATATTCATGCACAGTGACAGGCAAGGTAGCGACAAGCATCAATTTCATAAATCATTGGTTTGACTCCTCTAGGATTCGAACTGTCGACCTTCCACCCAGGAAGCCGGGATTCTAGCGACCATGCCACCATATCCGGTACGTTGCATACAGTCCGATGGTTTTCAGTTAATTTAATGTTTTCTTGGTTGGTTGTTGAAGTTTTACATCCTGGCAACATCTAAAGTCATATCAGGACAGGTACCGACTTATGACAGTGTACACTCATGCAACTTTATAGTGCTTCCCCAGTGGGAGACCAGGCCACCAGCAGAATGACCTGGTATCCCACTCAGTCCCATTATCCTGACACTGAGCCAGCCAGTCATTGCCCTATCCTAATATAGCCAAGCGCCTGGCTAGGAAGTGACAAGTATCAATTGTTACGTCATTGGTTTGACTCGTCCAGGGTTCGAACCCGTAGGTTAAAATCCCACGATCTCCATTGAACGTTTAAAGGTGATTAATTTACATGATTCCATAAATTGTCCGCTTCAAGAGTAGCGGGACATGATAGCTCATTGAATATCAGAGAGTGTGCTAGCAGCATGTTGGTCATGGCAAAATATTACTTCTTTTGGCAGCGGGCACGGTGGCCGAATCGGTGGAGCGCGTGTGGGAGATCAGGAGTTCGATTCCCGGTCGTGTCAAACCAATGACTTAAAAATTGATACTTGTCGCGTCCTAGCCAGGATAGAGCAAGGAGTGGTTGACTCAGTGTCAGGATATTGTGACTGAGTGAGATATCAGGTCATGATGCCAGCAGCGTGATTTCCAAGTCGGTTGCAGTCCTGATATGACCTTACATGTTACCAGGAGGTGAAACTACAACAACTAACAAACAACCAACTTCTTTTGACAAGTGACCCCCCCCCACCCCCCATATGACAACAGGTGGGTGGCGATTGGCGACCGGTGTCGCAGTTTAAAAAGCTTATCGCAATGCGCATGCATTAAAGTCTAATAGGAAACCTGAAATATTGTCTGAATTTCTGGCTTGTTTCTGTCTGTGGGGGAGCTCTCGGGAAATGTAGGGCAAGACAAGCAAGGAGACTGTTTAGGCATCATTGTAGTAAATATGTTATGCTTGATAGTATATATTATCCTATGCGCTAACAAGTTAACAAGCAATTAACACGTAAACCTGGGTACAATGGACATATTCGACTGGGACCTTTTCCTTCCGCAACATTTAGGCTCTGCCCACCGGCACAGTGAACTTGGTTTTCAAATGCAAAGAGGACCAGTGAAACGGCTTCAGTGGTTTCAGCCAATCAGAGATGTTCTTTTCGATTGCAAATGGCTGCACCTAGTCACCATTTGTAATGGAAAAGAACAGCTCTGATTGGCTGAAGCTATTGAATCTGTCAAACTTTCCATATCAGCCATGTTGAAAGACACCATGTGACCTTGTGGATCGGGCCACAAGACACATTCAAATCATACATATAGAAACCCACTTCCGGTCCCAGCCGAATAGGAATTTGTAAGGAAATATTTTGATATTCGCATGGAAAGGCCCAGTCGAATACGTCCAATCTCAATCAGGCGAAAACGCATATGCATGCTCATTGCGAAAATACCCATTTTAAAACGGGTACCCTTTCAAACTGCGACACCGGCACCGACCAGCCTGCTTGAATTAGGCCCCGGGAACGCGTTGAGCACTGCTCAACCCGGCTCGGTTAACTCGCTATTGTCACCGTGTCGTGTTTCAGGCTTGTGTTGTATGTGTCCCCTCCTCTAGGCGGCGCTGTGGTTATAATAATAACCTAATAAGGACAGGGTTAGCTGTGTTTTATTGTGGTCGCGGTCTTAGTTTTCTTTAGGCAATGGAACATTCATAAAGTCCGCCACGAAAAAGAAGGCGCCTGGGTGGTGTTACATGGGCGAGTAACTGATGGATATCTATATATTCTTTATCGAAGTTATGTGAATATATATATAGAGAGAGAGGGGGGGTGGAGAGAGGAGAGGAGAGAGAGAGAGAGAGAGAGAGAGAGAGAGAGAGAGGCGACTCTGCGAGCGCTAAAGATTAATTCCAAATACTCCCTACCGAAAAGAATCCGCGCAAATGAAATATTTGAGCGAGGTGTTAGGTGTGTTGCTTGCTTCTTCCAACAGTCGATTAGTTTCAAGCACTGCGCAATTTTACCAACATATTCCAGTTACATGTTTTCTGTAACTTAGTGTAAGTATCGAATGTATTAATCTTCATCTCTATTATTTATTTATTTATTTATTTATTTTTTTGCCGTGGAGGCCACGATGTGGTGCTGGAGTGTTTATCCCTCTCCCCACGCCGTACACACATGTTGTTTTGGTACAAGGGGTCTGCTCTATATTCCAACATCCAGGTACTTTTAAAGTACCTAATGGTACTTTAAACACAACTTGCTACTGCCTGCTCTTCTGGATCTTGTGGTCTACAACATGCAGTGAGAAGACTATTCCCCTTTAAGTTTAAGTCACTCCAGTGGTGGCTTTGAGAAACACCAGCTTTACTTGTGGTGTGACGATGGTGCAGGGACGGGATATTTTCGACATAATATTATCTCGAAAGCGTCACTGTGTGGCAAATGACTGTATAAAACATGGTGTGTAATTTGAGGGTACATCTCTAACTCTGATGCCACGCTGCATTCCCCGCTACAGACCAGCCCGTATTTCTATTAAAGGGGCTGAGGTTCATTTATGAGATTGTGGCCTGAAAGGAAACGGCAGAAAACTGGAAAAGTGGAATGTCATAACATGGGATGTCAGAACATTGGGATGTCATAACATTGGAAAATCAGAATATTCCAAGTCTGGGACATTGGTCCATAACCCAACTTTCTGATACTTGTTCTAATGGGTTCTTCAACAGCCATGTCTCGAGAACATTATCGAGAGCTTTCTGCGACTACCATCTACCAACCGAATTTCCCCGTTCTTGAGTCAGTACATGGAACACACACACAACATTGTGCATGACTAGCCCTACTCAATGTCCAAGGTGTACATGAGCACACAACATTGTGCATGACTAGCCGTACTCAATGTCCTTCCTCCACATAGAGCACACATAATGTTCATGACTAGCCCTACGCTCTGTCCATCCTCTACACAGAGCACACAGCAGTGTGCATGACTAGCCCTGCTCTATGTCCATCCTCCACATAGAGCACACATCATTGTGCATGACTAGCCCTACTCGATGTCCATCCTCCACATAGAGCACACATCATTGTGCATGACTAGCCCTACTCTATGTCCATCCTCCACATACAGCACACATCATTGTGCATGACTAGCCCTACTCTATGTCAGTCCTCCACATAGAGTGCATATAATTGTGCATGACTAGCCCTACTCTATGTCCGTCCTCCACATAGAGTGCATATCATTGTGCATGACTAGCCCTACTCTCTGTCATCCTCCACATAGAGTGCATATCATTGTGCATGACTAGCCCTACTCTATGTCCATCCTCCACATAGAGCACACAACATTGTGCATGACTAGTCCTACTCTATGTCCGCCCTCCACACAGAGCACACAGCATTCCCACAGTGTTATTAATTACGCCACCAAACAGAGCTGACATAATAAACACATTAGAGGGAACGAGGAGAACAAAGTCTGGCGAACCGTGCCGCACGTGGTCTGTCTTTACTATTGTTTCGACAACATTAGCGGACAAAGTTGATTGTGAACAAACGCGCGTGCACAAAAAAAAATCCCACCAACGCCACCGTCACCACGCTATTTACTCTGCAGACACACTGCTTCATGTCAGACCAGGCGGGGTGCAATGACAGGCATCGTCTCAGTGTGCCCACAATGATACAAATTGACACAGGCGCGGCTCTACCCCAGCCGTGTGCATATCCTTAAAATACATTTTTGGTGGAAAGGAGGGTGGGTTGGTGGGTGGGGGAAAAAATTGACAACAATGCCCGAGTGTTCCGTTGGCGGGTGTTAAGCTGGCTGGCGGTCAGGCGGGCGGACTCTGTGTGGCACGGGTATAAACAAGCCGACGCTAACAATGTCAAGGTCACATCGATCAGCGGATATCTAACACAGCTTTTCAGCGCGATTGTTACAAAGCTGATTAGTCGCTGATAAATCCTGGTTAGCGCTACCACGTGGGTGTTGGTAATACTAGCTGTGAGTTGTCGCAGTGCCGGGAGAGGGTCCCACAAATCAATGCCGTATCAAAGTTGCTGTAGCAAATGCGTAGGCGGCAGCAACAAAGATTGCTTGGTTGTTGGAGTTTTATGTCCTAAGGTCATATCAGGATGGGTACCGACTTTTGACAGTACGCACTCATGGTGACTGTATAGTGCTGCACCACTGGGAAATCAGGCCGCTGGCACCATAACCCAATGTTCCACTCAGTCACATTATCCTGACACTGAGCTGACCAGTCCTTGCCCTATGTTATTAATGCCACAGCACCAAGCTAGGAAGTGATAACTTGAGTATTAATTTTAAAGTCATTGGTTTGATTCGACCGGGAACCAAGGAACCGAACTCCCGAACTTCCGCACGCAAGGCCCGCGCTGTACCGATTAGGACACCGCTCCCGGTACGCAGCAACAAGGAAGAGTTTCCTAGCCCGGCGCTTGGCATTAATAGGATACGGCAAGGACTGGATGTTCGGACTTATTCGTTGGATAAATATTATGTACAATCAAATCTAAATAAGTGTTTTGCTTTAGGAAATTTGATGGATTCATCGGATTCTGCAGATTAATTTCTTGACAAAGGTGATTTGTCAGCAGACTGATGTAAAAGTGTTACTAAACCCAGAGAATACTGTGGTTGCAGTTCTTCAACTCCAACGTCTTCTTCCCACCAGTTCCTAGTTGCTGTGGTGTATATTCAGAAGCCCAGACTCCCCCCCCCCCCCCACCCACCCACTGCCCCCGCCCCGCCCCGTCATAACCGCTTGCCCCACCCTGCTCCGAAGGGTCACGTGTGCCATGTACGGTCACATGACGTCTAAAGTCACATGAGCGGTCACGTGGTTACCCGCTGTGTCCCGTGTGCACTGGCCCGGTGTAGGGAGGGCGCTGTGCTACACATCCCAACATAACTAGCTAAACACTGGAGTGCTTGATTTAAAGTGATAATAATAATAATAATAATAATAATTCCACAGCCATGGTTAGCGTTTTAAACCACACCTATACTATATACATACAAAGTACCATTGTTTGTATAACCATGGGGTGCTTCCGAATCCAACATGGTCGTCATAGATCAAGTCGTGCATGCCGCAGACGTTAGATAATACGCGATGAAAAAGAAATATAGAAGCATGGTTGCCTGTAGTAATAAAGCAGGGCGTACATAAGGTGCAGGCGACGTGAGCAATAAGGAAGGCGACGTTCATTGGCGTTTATTCCTACTGACTTGTAAAGGTCCTACTGGGGGTCGGGTTTCACCTCCCCGGTAATAATGCACAAATGACGGATTTGTCAGCGTCACAACCATCTGTGGGAGCGTTTAGGCAGGTCGCTGTAAAATCATATTTTCGCGGAGTCTAGTAATTAATATTGCCGGAATCGCGTTGACAGAATCTACCAAAATTACCCTAACAGCATGTGTGTAATAACTAATATAGCTGTTATTTAATTGGTCGCGAATTTCTCATTATAAGGCGCACGAAGTTTTCACTCATGTAAAAATAGATGGAAGCAAGACAATTTAGTTTTATTACCACAGCTATTTCCGGGTGGTACTGATTATGGTTAGGTTCTGCAGAACATGGTATTGGTTCTTATTTTTTAAGGAAGCATTGTTTTTACCTAATGGCCCTCCCTGAGACCGGACAAATATAAGTTAGCCATCAGACGAAGTATCTGCCTGCCTGCCCCCCCCCCCCCCCCACACGCAGCCTCCATAACAATATGCAAAGGAAGTGTTGACACATGTCTTAGGGGAAGAGTGTGCAATAAAGATTTACAATATTTCGTGGTAACCCACCGATGGATTGTTGGTAAACCACACCCTCGTGGGATAATGCGCTCCCCCACAGCCTTACCACGAATTGATCTCAACAAATTAGATGTATATGGTTGGAATTAAACCATTTTCCGCGGCTTCAACATACTTTTGAAGTAATACTAATAGGCAGCGGGACACAAACAAAAAAAATAAGGGAAGTTCAGGAAACCAGATCTCCTGCTGGTTTGTTAGCAATCTAGGGGCGATATCGGGCTACTACATAAAAAAGGCAGTTGCAAAACGCCATGGCCGGCCCGTCGCTTACATTCAATGATGCGTACATGTACAATGTGATATCAGTCTCCATCTGGGGAATTTACCAGTCGATTTACTAGGAGCAGTGGGACCACAGCGGGCTGCACCTCTCAAGTCTCCCACTCTCTTACTTACTTACTTACCCACCCACCCAAAGCTTTCCTCACACGACTCTGTATGTGCTTCCACCCTCCGGTCCAAGCCCGCCTCAGAGTTCACGGCAATTACATGTGACTGTCACAACCAGGCCTTGGCGAGCATTCTCTACAGCCAGCCCCCCCCCCCCCCCCCTCACGACACATATTTCACGCCGTGGATGGCTTAGTCCGCTTCCAATGTCCTATTGGTCAGTCCCACCAACCAATCAGAGTCACAGCTAGATGCACCTGACAACAAACCTATTGATTTTAGATATACAACATTTAAGCGAATTTGTCCTTTACTATGCGGCGGCCTTTATTCTCTGTAGGCATCTGAACATGTATGTATTCACCAGAGTTTGTTGCCATCAATGGTTGATGAAACATCCAAAAGGAATAACAATTATCTCCATCAAAACACCTATACAAAAAAAAACTAAAGAAGAACAAAAAGCTTACTTTCTCTACCAAAGTTCAAACTATCACATGATGTGTGACATTGATTATCTCTCAGTAATATCATAATTGGAGTCCGCAATTCTAAATAGTATGGCAGGAGTGGACACTATGGTGGCGCTACAACTGCACCCCTAAATAGAAACATTCAGTAACTATCTCAGCAACCCATTAAATAAACACTTCTACAGATATTACTGAGATTCAAGATGTTTGATGTGCTATAAATCAAAGTGCGGGGGTTTATTCTAAATGTCAGGTGTCCATTACAAGGAGCACACCTGCGAATTATATGACGGGTCACGTGGTGCTGGACTGTGGTCAGGTGACCACGATTAGTCAGGTGATGCTTGGAAAACATTTTGCTAAAGGTCCACTCCTGTCGCCAAAGATTCTTTCCGCAGTGTCAGGTTTCTCTGGGGTTTATTTTCAGGTGCCACTGTGCGGTATGTGTGGTTAAAAGATGCATAGTCCGATGAAAACATCAAATTTTCAAAACCAAAACACTTATCTAGATTTGATTCTATATATTCAACTTAGACACAGGTGCACTTATTAAACATTTGTTTCTGCATAGAAGGATATACTTTTGTTTCTGCATAGAAGGGCATAATAAGTCAAATAGAAACCGTTACTACTGAAGTCTCTGATGTCAGAGTATTATGTCAATTAATAGAAACCGTTAGTACTGAAGTCTATGGTGTCAGAGTTTTGGCATGCTTGCCAAAATTAGTTTCCCATGTTTTGACATCAAATATCTACAAACTTAGCCATTTAAAATTAAAGTTACTTTAAACTAAAGTAAAGTAGATTATAACAATTAGCATAATATATTTATCTCAGAAAATAGCAAAAACTCAAAAGCATCGGACTGTGCAACGTTAATGTCGTTGCCCAAATAGCACAACTGCCACTGAGTACACACAAGTTGAGAGACTTTCCCTCCCGTCAATACAATCGATGCTATCGAGGTGACCCGAGCTTTCAGTAATTGGACCGAGTTCGTGTTGATATTTTAGGTATACTAGACTTACTTGTAAGTTGTGATATTACTAGATTCTTACGAATTTTCGAAGATGAAGTAAGATTAAAGAATCAAATATACACTTGTATTATCTGGATGACGTCAGTAAAACAGCGTGTTTTTATTAATAAAATATGAGGACGACAGAACCCATCAGCACGTGTAGATAATATCCTTGAGTTGCAATTTTAATTAATTAATTAATTCAAGAAAAGCTATACATCTTTTTGACAGCTAATGTTATTTTTTTGAAACTGGCAAGAACTAGATTCAAGATTTATCCCGTAACCAAGTCACAAGGATCTGGTTCTGAAAGAACATATATATATATATATATATATATATATATATACATATATATAATATATATATATATATATATATGTTCTTTCAGAACATGATGAACCGAGTATCATATATATATATATATATATATATGATATATATATATATATATATACATATAGGATTTAATTTGGTTAATTGTAAAGTATAGTAAGTAGTTATTAGTTGATAAGAATATTGACCAAACTGAAACCGTGATATATATCCCATTCTGATATGACAATAAATGTTGCTAATTGTGTGATATCACACTGCATTTCGGGGATTAAATTGAGGGTAGAGCCGGCAGCATCATGGTTTAACCCTTGAGAATATATGTCTGCAATGCCATTTAGGCTTCAATGAACTATCATAACACTGGTTTGCTTTTTTGCCCCCATCTCCACCCTCCCCCCACCCCCCACCCGTTCTTCTTTTTATGGTTTTCATTGATTAATGAGAAACTAATCTCCAGGTGAACGAGCATGTTGTCTCCTCTGGTCGGCGCGGCCCGGTCGGGTGATCGACGACCCGCCGGTGGGAATTACTCTAATGAGGCGTTCCGCATGATTAATCAGCCCCGACAAGCGGCCGCAAAGTAGGTCCGGCGACGGGGGCGTGGCCACGACGCCCGAGGTCCTAAGGCGGCGGCGCACCGCCCCGCACCGCCCCGCACCGCCCGCCAGCCCGCGCCTGCGCCTGTAACGTTGCATTACCGGAAGTGGGCGTGTCCTAATTGGATCACGTGATCAATGGGGTGGCGGGAGCGGATTAGTGGGACATGAGCCCGCGGCTTATTGCGCGACTCCGGATTAGCGCTAATCTGGAACGACGCGGACTACATTGCGTGCCCGGCCCGTGGATGAATAAGCGCCAAATGAGGTGTGGTGAGGTTAAGGAGGGAAGGAACGAGGAGATGGAGTGGGGGAGGGGTGGGGAGGTGGGGGGAGGGAGGGAGGGAGGGAGGGAGGGAGGGAGGGTGGGTGGGGGATGAATACAGGCGTAGGGCGCGTCAACACCTCAAGAGGTAGATACTAACGCCCCCTATCGGAAGCCATTGAAGACTAGGTCAACCACCACCAACCAGTACGATCATTCTACCAATTACAGCCAACCTTATCGAAATGCAATGTGGTTATTAAGACTAGATCTGCTTGCTGAGGAAGAAAGTGGACACGGTCAGTGTCTTTGTGCTGAAAAATAAATTGGTTCATCGAATAAGCTATTCGGAAGAACCAAATTAGTATGTTGGTGAATTATAATACTTATAATAATGATAAAGCTGATGTAAAATACTGACGCTAATAAAACTCAACTGTCTTCTGCTTCCAGAAAGAGAGGGCACCCTCATCTCCGGTTCAAGGATACCATCAAGAGAAACCTGAAGCTGAGAGACATTAAGACTGACTCATGGACTCAACTCTCACAGCAGAGAGCTAAATGGAAAGCGGCAGTCAAGTAATGAAAGCAGTCTTTGTCACATCGCGACCGACAGCATGATGATGATGATGATGATGAATATAACTAATAATGTTGCGTGATGAATTATGGCCATATTATTTGGTGCGGATATTTTGGTTAATGCGGACATATCAGCTGAGAGATATCAGTATAGTCACATAATTACATGCACATTGCATTTACACCCATTTCAAATCAGAGCACTGACACACCTTTAGCGTCACATAATGGTTGACGCGGTATTTCGTTATTTATCAAACTAAAACCACTTTATCTAATTTAAAACAGAACATGTTCTGCTATTAGTTCGCTGCAATATTATTATTAAGGTTGCATAGTCCGATGGTTTTCAGTTTCGGCGATTTTTCGGAAATAAATATATATTACATTGATTGTTATAATCTACCTTCCTTTAGTTTGCGGTAACTTTTATCTTAAATGACTAACTTTGGAGGCATTTGAAACGCAAATATGAAAAAGTAATTTCGGACAGTACAACAAAACTGACAGCAAATGTTTATGCAGTAACAGGTTCTGTTAAATGGACTCAGTATGCCTTGCTATG
The DNA here is from genome assembly GCA_030323885.1 of Branchipolynoe longqiensis. Taxonomy (NCBI): domain Eukaryota; kingdom Metazoa; phylum Annelida; class Polychaeta; order Phyllodocida; family Polynoidae; genus Branchipolynoe; species Branchipolynoe longqiensis. The sequence continues at coordinate 59,807,502 of CM059190.1, read as the reverse complement.
CAGTAACAAATGCTTAATAAGTGTATCATATTCATAATCAGTACCTAAGTTAGGTATAGAATCAAATCTACGTGAGTGCTTTGGTTTTAAAAGTTTGATGCTTCATCGGACTATGCAACTGTAAGCCTTAGATTATGATCTAACCTAAACGTTATCTTTCTAAGACTCATCTTGTAAGTTACATTGTCTGGCCATCTCCATGTTATCATATCTATTTCCCTCCTCCACACACAGGAGCCTCTACTTACTTACATACACGCAAGGGCTATCGGGATGCTACCCCAGAGCCAGCAATTATTCAAGCTCGGTAACACCCAATGTGGGAGGGAGGCAGACATGGGAGATAACACCACCACAGAGCCGTGGTTTAACGAGCCCCAATACCATGGTACCATTAGCTTGCAAACGCTCATGAATTCAATACAGAAATAGGCACCCCCACGTAGTGTGTTGCACTTCCGGTTTGCTACGAGCCGCGGACATGCGCATTGAATTTGAAGGCCGGAAGGGGCCTATGTAGAGGTGGGAGTCGAGAGGAGTAAGGAATGAAGAAAGGTGATGGAGGGGGTGAGGAATGGAAAAGGGAAAGGAGAGGAAAGGAGAGGAGAGGAGAGGAGGGGAGGAGAGGAGAGGAGAGGAGAGGAGAGGAGAGGAGAGGAGAGGAGAGGAGAGGAGAAGAGAAGAGAGGAGAGGAGAGGAGATGGAGGGGAGAGGAAGAAGGAGATGGGGAAAGAGAATTAGAGGAAGAAGGAGAATGAGAGGAAGAAGGAGAAGAGAGAGAATGGGCGAGAATGAGAGAGGCGCAGGTAATCGTTCACAAAGCCACCCCCACCCCTACTAGTACTACCACCCACCGCATAAACATTATGCAGATCCATAAACACCGCTCTCAGCACGGGCAGGGCCAGATTTCTTTTAACACTCTCCCACGTTGTTGTGAGTTTGTCGTGGGGTGGTCTTTTTTCTTCTTTTTTCTGCTTCAGATGGCAGTCTCTTTTAAGGGTGTTTGTTAATATTAACGGGGGTCGCTGTGAGTGACAATGAAAGAGCTCTGCCCGGCCATGATGAGCCACACAACACAGCGGCACCCGGCCACCCACACTGACGGCCGAACGGTGGGCGCTCCCCCGACTGAGATGGATGATGCCGGGGGGAGGGAAGGGGTGGGGGCGAGGGAGGCGAGGGGGCCAGGTCTCCTGTAGACTCTAATTCTAAGATGATCTATTAGAATTCAAAGAACACTGCCACTGCCTATTGGGCCCGCCGCGCTGGCTGGCTTAACTGGCCGGCTGGTGTGTGCATGTGTGTATTTGTGTATGTGTGTAGATGTGTATGTGTGTGTAGATGTGTGTATGTGTGTGTGTATTGACCATTTTCAACTACTTTCCACCTAATTACCTCGGCTGAGCCTGTAGGTAACCACTTATTGCTGCCTACCTGCCTGCCTCTACACCCACACATCTACAAGGGTGCATCACACACACACCCCACCCCCCACCGGGTCGGCCACACCCGGTCACACCGCCGACCCGGCTGATGTCCCATGTTTAATTCCGCGGCTGACAAGACCCCAAAAAGGACGACACGACAACGGGGCGGGACCCCGGGCCGGCCCCGGCACACCGCGGGTAGGCCCGGCACTGACAGCCCGTGGAGGGATGGACACTGAGTGTGCACCTATTAATCGCTGGGTTGACAAGGTGTAAGTGAATGTGACCGCTTGTCATGTGACATGGCTGGCCGAGTGAAGCGGCAGCTGCCACCGCCCGCTCGAGGACGTCGCCATGACAACGCCGCTATCGGTATGACCACTGTGACGTCACAACGTCTCAAAGAAGAGACGGGCAAAACTTGTGCGAGTTTGGAGAAGAGAAAAAATACGAATTGAATGGCAGTCTGTCACCGTTCACTTTTATTATTTGTATGTGCTTCAGGGTTTGACAAGTGAGCATCCCAATTGAATAAGGCAATCGGTCATGTTTTTGATAGGGCTTCATCAAGATCAGATTTGGACATGGCACAAGCTGTCACTTTTGAAATTGCATTGTTGACAGGGCAGTGTAGGACGAGTTCTCCATAAGATAAAATCCTCATCTAGATCATGTCCTATATATTGTACTTATCACATGTAATTATTAAGTCACATGGTCCGATGAAAGCGGAACATTTTCGAAACCAAAATACTTGAATATTTATTGCATAGATATATATTCCCCTTATTAAGCATGTGTTGCTGCACAGAAGGCAATACTAAGGTAATTTAAAGGTGCATAGTCCGATGGTTTTGAGTTTCTGGCATTTTTCTGAGATAAACATATTTAATTGGTTGTTAATAATCTACCGTACTTTAGTTTGAAGTAACTTTCATTTTAAATGGCTAACCTTTGAGATATTTGAAGGTCAAACATCCTAAATTGATTTGGGCAAGCTTAGGCTTATGCAGTAACAGCTTCTGTTAAATTGACTCAGTATGCCCTTCTATGTGGCAACACATGTTTAATAAGTGCACCAATATCAAAGTTAGATATGTAGAATAAAATCTAGGTGAGTGTTTTTGTTTTGAAAATTTGATGCTTCATCGGACTGTGCAGCTTTAATAGAACATATTACTACTGAGACGAGTGGTATCTGAATTGTGACGTGCACACCAAAATTAATTTGTTTTATTTTCACTTCAAATATCTCCAAATAAAAGTTACTTCAAAGTATTTCAAATGAGGTCGGTTATAACAATGTAGGCTTATGTATCTAAAGAAAGTGGCCCAAGTTCAAAACCATCGCACTGTGCAACTTTAATTAAAAAAAAGGTTGTACATAGAATTGTAATAATTGATAATATAATGGATCTTATATATATTATACATATGTATATATATAACCGTTGAGAAATGCGTGACCTTGTGTAAATTATATCAAAATACAGTGAAACCTCTCTCTACCGACCCCTCCACAGATCGATCACTCCCCTATATCGATCCCTGTATTTGGGTCCCAAAAATACCATTGTAAAGATATTCTAATGCCCGGTACACACTGCCCGTATACGACGTAAAAACCGGTGCACACTGCCCGTATACGACGTAAAACTGGGTTTTAGTCGTTAGGTGTGCGACCCCCGCGCACACTAGACGCATGCGATTCACGACTAAAACTAATTTTTAGGGCTAAAACGGTAGGTGTGCGCTAGCACTACGATTGCGATTCCCGATTCGAAAAATGAATCGGCCCGACTCGAGTTTTAAGCTGATAGGGAGTCCTAAGCGCGAATCCTATACGCTATGTGTGTACATGGCATTACTCTCTAAACCGACCACCTCCCTAAATGGATCACATAAAGTCGGTCCCATGGTCGGTCGATTTAGAGAGGTTTTACTGTATATAATGCAAGACTTTTACGTATTGAAGATGTTTATGCCTACAGAAACTTTCTACGCATGGATCCAGCTATGTTCGAGGAGGTTCTCCATCGCATCCTTCCCAGAATCACGAAGCAAGACACTTTCCACAGAATGGTGTTAACACCTGGAATGAAACTGTCATTCACACTGCGATACCTAGCCTCTGGTGACTGCTGTCATTCACTGATGTAGAGTTTACGAGTTCCTCACAACACCATCTCGCTCACCGCTAGTGATGTATGTGAAGAGTATGCCAAAGAGGTCATCCAGGCTCCACCTACAGAACCGCAATGGAGAGGTATTGCTCAGAAGTTCTCAACAAGATGGCAGTTTCAGCATTGCCTAGGAGCCCTTGATGGGAAACATATCTCGATCCAATGCCCAGCCCATGGAGGATCTGAGTACTACAACTACAAGGGATTCCACCCTATCATATTGATGGCTCTAGTGGATGGTGACTACAAATTCTCCTGGGTCGACGTTGGGAGCAATGGCTCTGCAGGAGACTCTCAAGTCTTCAACTGTTCAGAACTGAAACAGTACATAGAAGAGGAACGACTTGGTATTCCAGCTGCAGAACCACTACCACATGATGAGCGGGATATGCCTTACTTCATAGTTGCTGATGATGCATTCGCCCTGAGAACGTGGTTGATGAAACCATTCTCCAAGCGTCACCTAACAATCCCGGAAAGAATCTTCAAATACCGACTCTCTAGGGGCCGCCGAATCGTCAAAAATGCATTCGGGATTGTAGCTCACCTCTACCAGTGCCTCCTAACAACCATGAGACAGAGGCCAGCAACAATTGTGTCAATAGTTTTGGCATGTATCTTCCTACATAATTTGACACGGATCTGGTACGCAGCTCATCACAATGCAGAGATGGACCAGGAGGACACTAATCACAACATTGTTCCTGGAGCCTGGAGACTGAACAATCCTCTAACCAGCATCAATGGTGCATGTGGGAACAGAATGAAAATGGCTGCGAAATACCAGAGGCAATATCTTAGTGCATATTACATGTCTGAGGCTGGATCTATGCCTTGGCAAGATGCAATGATATGAACTATTTCGAACTGTTAATGTGGCCGGTCCACTTGATATGAAATTGTGACCTGAAAATTGTACTTAACATTGAATTGGGCAAGTAGCTGTGTGGGCCTCTGGATGAAATATGTATTATTGCAAATGTGATATGAAAAGAAGCCTAGCTAATAACAAAGATATCTTAAGTTAATTTAATGTGTTATTTCTTGTTGTTTATTGTTGCTATAAGAGTCCTTGTCCTTGTCTTTAGTCCTTGTATTACACCTGCTATTTATCAAGAGGGGACGTTGTTTTTGGAAAAGGGGGGTGGACATTTGGTCATTATTTATTATTCAATTTCAGATAAATATTACCTTTATTATAAATGACTATCAACTAAATGGACTAAATCATAAATATATATTGTAACAAACACAATTTATTTTTGGTTTCATATATTTCATATTTTTATTGTCAACAAGTGATAATAATAAAGTATGTGATATATTCACAATCACAATCACTCATGATTTACATCATAACTCAATAAAGACAATGTACAGAAGTTCAGTTCACAATCACAGAGGCTGCACATCAGGATTGTGTCCCATCCCAACCATTAATGTTGTAAAGCTCAGATCCGAGAGTCCCGTTAAGTTTCCGAAACTGCTCGCTGGCGTCCTGGATGGGACCCAGTGTTCCAGTCGATGGCGTCCCATACTTCGGAGCTGTGCCATCGTCCAAGTGTGGAAGGGCCGGGACGGGGAGTTGTCCACACAGTTTCCGAGCCTCCCTGGCTCTGCCAAGGGTGGTAATCCCATCGGTGGCACAGGGAAAGTAGAGAACAGGGCTGGTAGTTGAGACTGTGGATATGGTGCTTGTGGTTGTGGAATTTGTAGCTCTTGTGTTTGTTCCCTCTACTGTGCCAGTTGGATGCTTTCCGTCCGTAAACGCATCACCAAGGCAAAACTGTCTGTGTAGAACTGTCCCAAAAGTGACGGGTCAATATCTTCTGCAATTGACCCCAGCCACAATCCCCACAGTATTGGCGACGACACTTTCAACGGGTGTAGCATGCCCCTTATCCAGCCCTGCATTATTCCATCCTCCTCCTGCTGGTACTGCAGGTTCGACAGCAATAGTTCAATGTCTGTATTTGGTTATGTGGGTCCATCTTTCACTTGATTGCCGGCCGAGGAGTTGTTGGTTGAGTTGCTGGTTGAGTTGTTGGTTGAGTTCCCGGTGGTGGTGCCTGGTCAGCTGGCATCAAATTGCTGTCGTCACCACAAGTTGGTAGTAGGGTGAGAGGGGCTGCACCGGGAGTTGAAGCTGTTGCTGTGGCTGTAGCTGTTGTTGCTGTCGAAGCCGTTGGCACGGGATGCAACCGGGACTGCAGAGTGACACCGAATCTGGATGGCTGCCACACAATGTGACTCCTCAGAAAGGCAAAATGCTCCTTGGTGTAGATCTCCTGATCGACCAACTCCCTCACTCAGTTTTCGCACCTTGGTCCGTATAGACTCGGACCAGGTGATGAGCAGTTTAGAGTTGGCCAACCCTATCTCCTTCGCCTTCTCCTCCCAGGCATGCCTCCTTAAGGTGGTGTTCTTGTAGTTGGTTCATCCTTTGACATAAACGTAGTCATTTGAGCGTAACCACTCCGACATCTCCATGTGATGCTCACTTGTCAGAGCTGGCACATCCACCTTCTTGCGCTTCATTGCTGTCTTCCCCTGTGACAACTGGTGGAGGCGGCATCACTGCATGGGGAGGCGGCGACACGTCCCAGGCAGATTCCTCATCTGATGACAACCCCAAAGTTGAGGGTGACTGTGGTGGTCATCTCCATGTTTTAGTGGCCACTTTGTGTGCAGTGGGCTCCTTCTGTGCAACCCTCTTCGATGCTACTCACTTCCCAGTTGGTTTCGTCATCATGTGATGTGTCCTCAGCGCTGCTGGATTTGGAAATGAGCCCTCCAGTGCGGCGCCGTCTTTTATACTCAGTGCCATCTGAGGTTAGTCTGTGGGTGATCTGGGTAGTCCGGGGGTGAACCGGGGATCGTCCGGGCTGTCTGGGGATCGTCCTGGGTTGTCCCTGGGTCTCCGGCCCAGTCCGGGGATAATCCGTGGATACACCGGGGAGTCTGTGGGTGGTCCGGGATCGATTTGGGGTTGTCCGGGACTGATCTGTGACTACTCCGTGGATACACCCGGGGTGGTACGGCTCAGTCCGATGCAATCCAGCCTCGGGTCCATGGCTAGACCGTGGCTCGTCCACAGAGGTGTGACAGCGAACCCAAAAACTACCAAAATAGTGATTTTTTCCCAGGGCTGTTCAGGACAGTCCGGGGGTGGTCCGGCTAAAAATCCGGGCTCGTTCGGGTAGGTGGGACTTGGGCTTAACACCATCACACTGACATTGCATACAGTTTCACAACCTACTTTGTTACCAGTTGCATCTTGTTCCTTCTCAGTGGATTTGCCCCCGTTAAAATAAATCAGCCACTCGCCATGCCTCCGTAGCACGCGACGACCTACGGTAGTCATATCCCCAAACCGATTAAACAGTCAGCTTCACAACATGACCAATCTACAAGTGTGCAATGATATTAGGCCAATCCAATCACCACCAGGAGCGCCCATCTGTGAGAGGGAGCGTGTGTCGGGGGCGGGGGGGGGGGGGGGCGGAGGGAGGGGCAGGGGAGGGGGGTGGGCCGCGCAGATGCAAGAGGGAGAGGGGAGGGTGGCTCAACAGTTGTGATCGATTACTCAATTAGCTTAATTAAATTAAGACGATAATGGTAATGGCTGCCGCCACGCGCGGAGTTAATCACTTTGATGTTTCCGGGGGAATTCGTGACTCCCCACCCCCACAACCCTCCCGTCTACTCTGCAACTCTGACTACCCCAGTCCCCCCCCCCCCCCCTCACTGCTCCAGCCTCATCACACCCTTCCCACACCTCATACCTCACCTACATTGAGGCCATAGCGAAGCTAATCACCCCATAGCGCAGCTCATTACCCCCCACCCACCCTGCCCCCCATACACCCCCTGTATTTATCCGCTCTTTGTTACCGGTGTGATAAGCCCCCGGGGTGATTTGTCGACTGGGGTAGGTGGGGGTAGGGGGGGGGGGGTAGGTGGGGAGTGGTGGTGATTGGGCGTTATAGAAAACTGCGCCGGTCCCAGTCCGCTGGTGCCGCCGTGCCAACTGCTTGTTGCTGGTCCTTCCTTCCCCGATGGGTGGGCTGGGATGGATGTGTGGGCGAGTGAGAGAATGAGTGAGTGAATGAGTAGGGAAATAACTGGGGGAATGACTGAATAAATGAATGTGTGCTTAAGATCTCGCGAAACACAGTTTCTGGAGTTTAGTCATACTCATAGACACTGTATGCCGCAATTTCATGCTCACCCCGCGGCTGGGAAAAACACTGCATTGCGTAGGCCTACATGTAGTCATTGTTTCGGGGGGGGGGGGGGGGGGGTAAATATTTTTTTAAACGCATGGTGTTTTGCAACCACAAAAAAAATGAATTCATGGAATTTTAGTTTTCCTCCAAGTCCAAATATCATGTCCTGATATTTCAATGCAGATGTAATTTTCTCGTCGCCAAAGGTGCATAGTCTGATGAAGTCATCACATTTTCAGAACCAAGAAATGCAGCTGTATAAAATCATACATATCCAACTGCTGAAACAGTTGTTGCTGCACAAAATTAAATACTAAGTCGCCATACCAGAACTTGTTAGTGCTGAAGTAAGTTCTCTAAAGTTGGTCATTTAGGTATTTTAAACTAAAAGTATGTATCTCTGTGGTAAGAGTGTCTGACTTTTTTCTAGGTCGGATGCCTGATCTGAGGGTTGGTGGTTCGAGTCCCCGTGCCCCTCCCCCCCACCTCTGCCAATCTGGATTTCCACCGCTACGTATAACTTACAGCGTCATCAAAGGCTGGTTGCTCTCATACCATGTCTATGTGGTGTGGGAGGTTAAAAATCCCTTGGGTCGGTAAAAGTGTAGGCTCGGGCTTTCTATCGACAAACTGGCCACAGCAAGAGCATCCACATCGCGGCACTGGGAATCAGCTATCTGATTCCAAATCCTGCTACCACCATCCACCACCGAGAGCACGTCCCACGAATAAAGATCATACCTCTGCTCGAAAATCCCTTGAGATAACTGGTGGAAGGACACGATGAAGAAGAAGACAACCAACCTAATATTGAGGTTTCAATAAGCATAGCAGAATATTAAACCTATTAATAGTATTATATGCATGGATAAATACCACTACATATTTTCGTTTTTATTTCTATTTCTTATTATATAAACATATAACCAAAGTAAATGTAGTGTAATGCAATAATAGATTTGTGCTTTGGGAGTTGGTGTTGAGTGGTGATGAACGGCGAGCACTGTGGGTGTGAGGGGGCGGCATTGTCTCCTTAATAAAATAATAGGGCGGGTGTGGTGTAACAAAAACAAGATGATGTACTCAACCCGATGCAACACGAAACTGCCGCCCTCTGGTGGCAACCGAGCGCCTCAAAATGGCTGCCATGTATATAATTTGTGTTAACCCATAAATAGGATCTCACCTCACATACTGATGGGACTTAAACCCCAATGCATTAACTAGACCGAAATAATGTGTTTAAACCAGTCCGAATACTGGAAGACCAGCGCACTGGCGCTGATAAAATATGTATTCAGATGAATAAAATATGTACCACAAATTAAAAAGACTCTGCTTGTACCACCACAAGGTTTATCAAGAGGATGATGCATGCCTGGCAAAAACAATCTAGGTAAGGAGAAGATACGTTAGGTATAATTATAAATATCAACGAACGCATACAAATAACATCATGCTGCTTGCATATAATTATAATGAAGAGAGGCCAAACAAGACAGGCACCATAAAGAACTCAACTCTCAAGAATCTAACAGACTGAGCAAGTACTTGTATTGTATCTACCATTAACACCGTTATAACATATTATTTTAAGTCATGCAACAGGGCAAAAGCAGAACATTGTAAAGATGTGAGAAGGTCTGGTAATTTATGGATAACTTGGTCTGTAGGGAGGGATTTGAAGCTTTTGGGTCTGTAATGATGGTAAACAACCAAACTCCACAACCAACAATAAACAGGGACATCGCCCATTAACAGAAGGTACCACTCTTTACATTTTGCAGCTAATAAATGGCTACGTGATATTTATTCGTGGTGGAATTACCAGCGAATGGAAACTCCAATAGAACACACTGATATTGATAGTCTTCTGGGGAGAAAGAAAAATAGAACTGAGCACTATATTAGATACATTACTACACCAGGCTATTCATTTATATGTCATCAGGTAGTAATACTAATAGCCTGAGTTACCGAATTTCTGTTCTTTTTTTAAAGCAATAATAGCTTTCACAGATTTGTTTGAATGATTTTGTAATAACCCAAGATTGTTTAATGATTTAATAAATAATTTATTTGAACTTTTCAGAACTGGTGATGAGATTGTTATAGTAATTCCAATACGGAGATTGGTAGGGTGGACTTATCAGTTACTAGTAGTACATCAATTTTGTTATTGTACAGACCAAATAATCACAAATGTATCCCCCTTGTAGTAGTTATGGCTCACTTCTGTAGTTTTCTTTATAACCCATATAAAGTATGCACACACGTGCCCCATTACCCATCTACTAAGGAACCCTGGGGTACCTAGTTGGGCATGCCGGGTACCTGGTCGGGTCAGGGGGGGGGGGGTACCTGGTTGGGGCAGGGCGGGCAACTGGTTGGGGCAGGGCGGGTACCGGTCGGGGCAGGGCGGGTACCTGGTCGGGGCAGGGCAGGTACCTGGTCGGGGCAGGGCGGGTACCTGGTCGGGGCAGGGCGGGTACCTGGTCGGGGCAGGGCGGGTACCTGGGCGGGGTACCTGGTCGGGGCAGGGCGGGTACCTGGTCGTGGCAGGGCAGGGACCCGGGCCCCGTTCAGGGTCCGTCCCCGAGACGTCTCTGCGATGCTTTTTGGCTTATTTCCGTTTATGGTGCTTCTCCAAGGCATCTCCCTTTTCAGACAGGAGACAAAATGCGCCTCGAAAATGGCCGCCGTATTCAGTGGTTTCAGCCAATCAGAGTGCTTTTTTCTCCATTGCAAATGGCTGCCGCCTATGGGGGCAGCCATTTTCGAGGTGACCAACTGCTTCTGCCATTCAGACTAGCCTGACATCAGGGACTTCCCCCAGACGTCTCGGAGGTGTACCATACCCAGAACGCAGCCCTGGTCAGAGACCTGGTTGGGGCAGGGCGGGTACCTGGTTGGGGCCAGGTGGGGACCTGGTTGGGGCAGTGCGGGGACTTGGTCAAGACAAGGCTGGGGCAGGGCGGGGACATGGTTGGGACCTGGAAGTTGATCTTTATGGGATCTGCTCATGGCAATAGAGACAATGTAGCAGTATTATAATTATATCTTATAAATACGATAGACACGCCAGTTTATACAGGGCTTCAAAATGTGGCGTTGATGACACTGATAAACGTCATAGACGGATGTTTTGTTGTTGGTTTTTTGTTGTTTTACGTCCTAGCAACATCTAAGGTCATATCAGGACGGGATATGGATGGGTGCATCTAGATGAATATGTAGTCTAATTGAAATAAACATAGAAGTACATGTAGTCTAAGTGAAATAAACAGACATACATCTAGTCTAAGTAAAAACCATATATTACATAGATGTACAAATAGTCTACTTAAAATATACATGCATTACATAGCCGCATATAATAGTGTAAGTGAAATACACATATATTACATAGATTCACATTTAGGCAGAGTGAAACAAACATGTATTACATAGGTGTACACGTAGTCAAAGTTGAATAAACATAGGCAGATTAGAGTGACACATATGTAATCTAACTAAAATAACTATTGTTAGGGTGCGTGTACATACACCATCTCTCCCATTAACACCATGGTAAGGCTTCTGGAAACCACAGTGTTAACTGACACCTATTCAAAAATGGGCATTGAATGTTGAAATAACACCCTGATCTATTGGCACGTCCCCCCCCCCCCCCCCCCCCCCCCGTCAACGGTGGTTTTTCGAAAGGACGTGTTGAATGAAACGATTTTAATGAGGGGATTGGTGTATGTGTACTGTAAGGAAAATAAATACAGATAGATTAAATGGCTTTACAGGTATGATAAGCGACAAAAACAACACATTCTTTACTATACCATTAAATAATATTTAATAAATGTATCCCACCGTGTTTACAGATAAAGATCAAGTACTGTCAATGACACGACCTGTTCAATCATAGCATACTTTATCCAGTAAATAACATTGCAGAGTTGCTTGACACATCGCATATATCTATGTAGGTTACATCTCACCAGATTATAACAAGCAATCTGGATTAGTTATGAATTGTAAGAGGCGACTAGGAAGATTTACTGCAGGGGATAAATAAATTAAAGGTAAAACTCATTATCTGACCTGATCATATGTAGATATTCCTTCTGGAATTTTCATCCGCCAACCCTGGTTCATGAGTTACGCGTTCATTATTAAGGGGCTGTCACATTAGGTTTTTTTGCGGGAGCGTATGGCGGCATAGGCGCGTTATGTCATGTACGTCGGCATACGCCGTATACGCTACTCATACGCTACGCATACGCTACTCATACGCCGCCAGATGCCGGCTTATGTGAAGCGTATGAGGCATACGCCGCCATACGCTTTCATAAATCCGTCCGTCCAAATTTGTTTGTGCATGCTAAAAAAAACTCGACCTATGAGGGCGTATGGCCCATACTGTCAAAAAATGTCACAGCACGCTCCCATATGCTCCTCGTAGGTTCCACATACGCTCAAAACCACCCGAAAGGTCACCAAATGTCATCATAGGCCGGCACGCGCAGGACCTACGTAGGTTTTCAATACGCTCCTGCCATACGCCGTAATGTGACAGGGCCTTTAGCATCCAATGGTGGTACATGTGCCATTCATTTGGGGTTTGGGGTTTTACCTCCTATCAAAGCCTACCCACCTATCAGTATCGGGACCCACTTGGGACTGTGCATTCATGGCTGCTTTAAGCGCCTGTCACACCTTACCAGATTGAGTACCGGACACAACCGGACAAAGAATTTTCTAGTCCGGTGGTGTTTGGTATAAAAATGTACCGAAATGTTGCGTTTTCGGGTCAAAGGCCGGCGGATGAAATGGATGCTAAACGGACAAGGAAGTACATTAACGAATAGCCACCGGATGACACCGTATGTAATCGGATGGGCGAAAAACTAATTCAAACGGACGGACCGAACATCAACCGGACACGCCGAAAACATACAAAAAACCGACGGACCAAATTCCCGCAACACCGCCAATGGACTATTCAGGAAGCAAATCGGAGACATAACGGATGGGTACCGGACATGAAACAGACTAAACGGACTTAAACCAGACACCAACCATGCACGTCAGTCCGGCGGTGTCCGGCACAAGTTTTGTGCATATTCAAAACTTGCCACAGTACAAACCGGACACCACCGGACAGAGAACGGAAATGCCGGATGCCAACCGTATATAAACCATACATTGAGGTATTTCACCAGACAATGTCCGTTTTCTATCCAGTACCCCAATCCGGTAAGGTGTGACTGAGCCTGTATAGTGATGCCCCATTAGAATATCCTTCTAATGGGGTATTGTCACACCCTTGCAATCTTCAATGTGTCACACCTTTGCAATCTTCAATGTGTCTACACAGAGATGATTTTCAGACACATTGAAGATTGCAAGGGCGTGACAATAGGGGGCATGAACGTCAACAATCTTAGATATGCCGATGACAGTGTAATACTAGCAGACAGTGAGAAAAACCTACAAGATATAGTGAATAGAATCAATAAAGCTGGAATACTATTCAACATGAAGATGAATGCCAGGAAGACCAAAACAATGGTTATAAGTAAAAAGACAGATAAACCAAATATCAATATAACCATAGATGGCACAAACATAGAACAAGTATCCGAATTCATATATCTTGGACAAAAGGTTACAAATGATGGGAGATGTGAGGAAGAAATTACAAGAAGGATAACAATAGCCCGAACAACATTCTCCAAAATGTATAGAGTGTTAACATCAAGTAAGATATTAATACAAACAAGGAAGCGTATTCTTCAGTGTTATGTGTGGTCTACTCTAATGTATGGGGCTGAGACATGGACAATCTCTAAGAAAATGTACAAACGTTTAGCAGCATTTGAGATGTGGACTTATCGAAGGTGATGATGAAAATATCATGGACAAAGAAGATCACCAACAAAGAAGTTCTCAGAGAAATTAAAAATAAGAAAAGCTGTGTTTGCCACTATACAGACAAAGAAACTTATTTATTTTGGCCACATCATTTGTCAGAGTTCAATATACCGTACATTGTTGGAAAGGAAGGTGAATGGCAGCAGAGGGAGAGGGAGACCAAGAACATCATGGTTTACAAATATTTCACAGTGGACAGGCTTGAATTATTCACAGTCTATCAGAACAGCACACCATCGGGACAAGTGGAGAACCATTGCATCCAACCCTCGACTAGAGGACGGAACTATTGATTGATTGATTAGAATACAATGCGCCCAGCACCATTATATTCTCCCTAGACTGAGCTAACCAGTACTCGCACTATTCTAGTAATGCAAGCTCCAAGCCAGATAAGCATTCATATGTGCTTAATAGTGATGCCCCCATTGGGATACCATACGTCCAGCACCATGACATTCTCCTGATACTGAGCTAACCAGTCCTTGCAATATCCTAGTCTAATGCAAGCAGCAGCAGAGGAAGTGACGAGTATCAAGTCTATATGCATGTATAATTCCATAGCAACCATCAAAATAAATCTATCTGCACGATGTAAAACAACGATTTGTGTAGGCCTATACTTGTTGGCGTGCCAAAAAAAATCCCCCGTGGAGTAAGCAATAAAAGATTCAGGCAACGCTGTGGGTTTCAAGAACCTAACCATGATATTAATGGGATACTTAGTGTAATGAACTATATTTATTTCAGTTACTGAGTTAATTGATATTTGTCACTTCCTAGCTTGGCGCTGATATTAATACTAAATAGGATAGGGCAAGCACTTGTTAGCTCAGGATAATGTGCCAGCAGCCTGATTTCCCAGTGGGGGCTTCACTATAAAGTCGCTATTACTTATGAGCGTGCACTGTCACAAGTCGGTACCCATCCTGATATGACCTTAGATGTTGCCAGGATGTAAAACTCCAACAACCAACCTCGACCCATTTGAAATCACTCCACCCACCCACTGGGACTATATCACATATGCCTAGGCGTATGTAAATATTATGTAGTTGCCTATGCGTATGTAAAAGTGTGTCTTGCTATGTGTGTAGTATTCAGTGGCGACCGTCACAGATTGCTCACCATTGGTGTTGCCTGATCGGACGCCGAGTGTCGGGCTGACCTTGAGGTGTCGGTTCGCGCTAATCATATACGACCAGGCCGACTGACAGCATCATCCCCGCCTTGCTGCATTCACAAATTGCGGCCGTCGTCATGACAATGCGTCATTGCCCGTTGTGACGTCAGCATTAAACACTGGGTGCATTCAGGCGCCGGCCGAGTAATGTCCGCCACCACGGCCACGGCCACAAAGCCAGGGGCGGGCCGGGCAACCAGCCAGGGGCGGCCGGGGTGTTTGTGTGTGTGTCTGTGTGTGTGTGTATGTGTGTGTGTGTGTGTGTGTATGTATGTATGTATGTATGTATGTATGTATGTATGTATGTATGTATGTATGTAAGTATGTATGTATTGTATGTATGTATGTATGTATGAATGTATGTATGTATGTATGTATGTATGTATGTGTGCATATGTATGTATGTATGCATACATGTATGTGTGAACGCATGTGTGAATGTAGGTATGTGTGCATGTGTGAATGTAGACTGTACGTATGCATGTACGCACGTGTTTTTGTGTGAGTGTGTATTTGTATGTGTGAGTGTGTGTGTATTTGTATGTGTTTATGGTTGTGTGTTTGTGCGCGTGCGGGGTGAGTTATTGTCGTTATCAGTGTTGGGGAGAATGTTGGGAGGTGCGGGTGGCAGCGTGCATAGGGTGTGCCGAGGGGTGGGTGACGGCGGAGGGAGCGGGGGGAGTGTGGCGTTGGTTGTATTGTTTTGAAGGTGGTGGTGGGGGGTGGTGGGGGCGGTGATTGGTCGCTTATAGCCATCCCGTGTGACAAGCAGATGTGGGGCCAGCAAAAAGGTGAAGGTTTGAGACAGGTGCTCTGGGGATTAACTATCGCCGGGGTGTGGGTGTGACAATGGGATGGTGACCCCCCACCCCCACCCCCACCCCAAACAGTGACAGAGGGATGGTCCCCGGGAGGGGGCCCTACGGATGGGCAAGATGTCATGCTGGTTGTGATTGGTCTACACAAGAGATTGAGAGAAAGTAGAAATAAGAATTTCCTAATTCACCGATCCAGAGGAAACCCTAGCTTCCATACGCACATGTATATGTAGCTGTGTACCACCCGAGATTACACATGTTTTTGTAAGTAAAAGTATACGATGTTTTTTAACGTGTTATTATAATAGCATTTCATTCCATAGGCCCCTGCCATTAATCTTTCACTTGACAGATAATACATCCGGAACACCAGCCAACAAGTCGGAGTTACAATAATATCAATCCTGTTTTCCTTGTTTTGTTTTTAAGTGGAATAATTAATTATTTCCACTCATATTCATGGACCCGTTTCCAATTACGCGGCAATTTAGCAACGTAAACACAACCATGAATTAACATACATATAAATGTCAATATACATATATATTATAAAGTTCACAGTAAATTGGACTAGAACTTAGAAGGAAGAGAGTTAATTGGTTGAGTCTTTAAGTCTTCATTTGAGTCATGTGTGTGCGTCGCAAGGGGGCCACCCGTATACACTCAACTCCACCAGAGGGCGAGGCGGGGATGGGGGGCGGGGGGGGGGGGGGTTACTCCCCCAAAGCGCATAATTAGGAATAGTAATAACACATTGGTCCCCTGCAATTTATACTAAAAACGTTATGTGTCACATATGAGTCGTTTCATGGTAAATGCGGCCAAAGTGTGACATGAGGGGCACAAAGGATATTGTGTATTTTCCTCTTTTTCTTTCACTGAGTAGCCAACTCTTGTCCATATATATCCTGGTGACGTGAAGGAAAGGCTAGTTGAGGTTACCATTTTGCCAGAAAAACAAGAACTAATTGAGTATCCAGCCCCAAGTGTGGGTTTATTAATCACCAAGTGTGGATTTATTAATCAAATCAATTATTTAATCAAATTTATTGCATGAAACAATCAATTTTTACATTGTGGTCCCCTAAGTATAGAAATGCACTGTAAAGAAATCTGCATAGGATGATTATATTTTCCCAATTTTGAATTGTGGGTGTAACCCAATAGAACTTAGATTAAAAGGGTACACCAACAATAATATGGAACTTCAACTTCAATTTATTTTCATAAAGCTTTGCAGAAAAATTATATTCCTAGCCATGGTACTAGAAAATAGCGTTACACATGCAACAATAGGAACTGTTTTTTTACTGAAGCTCTGGTATTCCCAGGATAACATACTTCCT
Organism: Branchipolynoe longqiensis; assembly: GCA_030323885.1. NCBI lineage: Eukaryota > Metazoa > Annelida > Polychaeta > Phyllodocida > Polynoidae > Branchipolynoe > Branchipolynoe longqiensis. Next base: position 59,790,385 of record CM059190.1, on the reverse strand, counting down.
AATTTAACAAGCATGGGACACGCAGGGGACACGACAGTTACGTCCAGAACCAGTTTAATCACCCTGGAATATTAGATATAAGCAACTATATATGCGTGCAAAATGAATATTCATTTCAAGTAAGAGTCTTCTTTTATTATTTCATTGACTAATCGTAACAGGTAATATTCTATGCAAAATAAAGGTTTAGTAGGCTGTAGAAAAGTCCAAATTCTCCTTGTAACCAATTCATGCCTTTAATTTAAAACACAATATCTTTGGACTGAAAATATTGGTGTTTTTTTTACTATGTCACATTAAGCCTTAATCTTTTTCATATCTATCTCTCCAGAGTGTAAGAATACCAGGTCTATAAAGAAAATACCTCCTCTATTCTTTCCATAATTGTTTTTGACCATTACATACTGAAAGTACGTTGGCCCCATTTCACTATCCATCACCATTTTTCATTTAAATTTTCACTTTGTGAATGTTATGCAGCGAATAATCTATTTTTTAATATGGTTGACATGCGCGTCCGGCCCAGCTTACAAGTTACATCGGTCTGTGGGAAAGGTTGGATTGTAATCTGGGCAGACGCCGCGGCACGCCTCTAGGTGTGTGGGATATGACGACGAATGTGTGTGTGGGGGGGGGGGGGGCGTGGAGGGGGGGTGGTGCATGAGGGAAGGGCGACTCTGATTTCCCACCGGTACCAGCACCCCTCCCACACCCCCTCCGCCCATCACTGGATGACAGTTAATAGAATCACCCCTGCCCACCTTCATTCCCAGCATGCACCGGCTCCGCGTCCAGTGGTGTTTTATGTGCTTTTAAAGTCCTGCTGAAAGCTAATTCAGTTTCAGCACACACACACCTCCAATCACCTCCACCCCACCCATCCCCGGGCCTCCAATCAGCCTTGTAACCCCTATACCCCCACACCCCCTTACACACGCACACACCCCCACCAATCAGTCCCTAACCTACCCTAATTCCCAGCTTCCCCAGTCAAGTGCGCTGTGACCCGAGTGGAGAAATCGCAAGTCGGCATTCTGACAGCGGCACTATCCTACACAGCCTGCATTCTGAAACAGTATACATCCCCCACAGCCTGCATTCTTACACAGAATAAATCCCTCATAGCCTGCACTCTGAGAGTAAAATCCCCGAAGCCTGCTTTATCACTCTGACAGAATAATTACCCCCCAGCCTGCATTCTGACATTATAAATCCCACACAGCCTACATTCTGACAGTTTAAATTACCCCCAGCCTGCATGGTGAGTTTAATTTACCCCCAGCCTGCATTCTGCCGATATCAATCCACGAGCCTGCATTCCGACAGTTTAACTTTCTCACAGCCTGCATTCCGACACAGTATACATTCTCGGCAACCTGCATTCTGACAGAGTATACATTTAACAGCAGCCTGCATTCCGACAGTATCATTTTCTCCGATCTGTAATCTGCCACTATTGACAGTATAAATTTCTCACAGGATGTATTTTGGTAATATACATTTTCCCCAGCCCTGACATGGTATAAATGTTCCGAAGCCTGCATTCTGACAGTATGAATTCTCACCAGCCCACTCTGCAGCCGTGTCATCCAGGTAGCCTACATTCTGACACCACCACCTTGCCAGCCTGCATTCTACCAATGGCGCCGTTCAAAGTGACAGTTAATAGAATCACCCCCGCCCGCCCTCATTGCCAGCATGTACCGGTAAGTCCCGCCATCGACTGCTCTCCCCATAAATAACAACACTACATTTGATTTGCAAGTGTCGAAACTGCACAAATATCAATATACAATCACGAAACCTCCCCTAACGGCAGTGCAAGCAGCGACTCACTGAGCAGCCAACTCTGCCTGCACACAGACTAGGAGAGTCGTTTTGTAAATAGTACCGGGAGTAAGCATTTGGTGAGACAGTTCACGCATCAGTGGGAAATGACTGGTAGAGCCACAGATGTCAACCATTTAACCAATGCCTATTAATATTTAACCTGTCTGCTCAGTAACCTATATTATATTTAACCGATGTCAATGAGTGGGTTGTAGTCTCGGGTTAGGTTGGGTGTTCTTTTCGGGGGGGGGGGGTCTTGGAAGAGGGGCAAGGGGTGTATTTAAAAAGAAAACCAGGCGATACTTTAAATCGATTAGTTCAAAGCGTTAATGTCCTATTCAAGGCGGGGTAGTCAGTAGTCAGTGGCGTTATAGCGCCTGCATTTCTGTACGGAGAACAGGGCGGGGCGGGGCGGGGCGGGCGGGCATGACACGCTAACTCGCCGAAAATTGTCCAAAAATTGCGACACCCGATGGCAAACGGCACTGGTTGCCAGGGAGACCGGAAAGAGTCCCCCTCGCGGGGGCGGAGTGTGCGCGCGCAGACAGACAGAGTGCCCGGATCCTCGGTGCAACGCCCCCCTGACGCTAATAGCGCTTCTAAGTAGATGTTCTGGAGGCGCCTAGCAGCAGGGGTGGCTTTTGTCTGCGGTGTGTGTGTGTGTGTGTGTGTGTTTGTGTGTGTGTGTGTGTGAGATGGGTGTTTCATCCATTCCATAATTAACGGGTATATTATTCCCCGAGTCGAGGAGTGTCTTTGGCGCGCCAAGACCGCCGCCTCCACCTCCATCTTTGTGACTGCAGTAGGACTACACTTCATTTGGCTTTATTGTGGATGGTTTTGCATCCTAGCAACCCATAGGATCATTTTATATCAGGATGCATAGGTAGGAATACTATTTGCGATCAGTATTGCACAGACCCAGATTAAATGTGTGGGTCTTCTGATGAAACAGTTCAAATAAATCAGGCACTCCGTCTGTGTTTTCTAAAGGCTCAGTGATGAACTATACCCTACTGAAAGAATAGCAAAATAATAATTTTTTTTAATGAAAAAGTACTACTTGATGACAATAAATCAAATTTAGAGATGAATTGACTGCCTGCTGAAAAGTAATATATATTTATGTACTAGAACAATAACACTGGCTTTTTATTTGAAACTCTATCAAATAATTATATTGATAATGAAATAATTAAATGCATGTGTACAAAGGACAGCCATTTGCATATTAAAAGAACAGAAGTTATAAACATAAGATTACAAATTATACACAAGAACTAAGTTATTATATTAAGTTTGTATAGAAAATATTTAGTTCTTCCATGAGAATTCAGTTTACCCACAATAAACCATGAGCATTCAGTTTATCCATAAGAAATAATGTTGTGCAGGAGACTTAACTGTTTGCACAAGACTTGAATGTGGACACAAGACGTGAATGCACACACAAGACTTGAATTTATAAACTAAACTTGAATTTATAGAAAGGGCTCGAATTTATACACAATGCTTGAGTTTATACATAAGATTTAAATGTACACATACGATTTTCTATTTATACATAACTAAATGTATATGTATGTACAATAATTAAATGCATACATAGGGTGAGTGGGTCAAGTCCCCTCTCACATATTTAATGAACCCGCACCTAGATGCCCTGAGATGCAGCCGCCCCCCCCCCCCCACACACACACACACACGCACGCCCATTACGACCCTCATCCCCCATCTAGATATCATTAGTGGTGAGTTAACGTGCGTACAGCCGACGGCAAACACACGCCGCGAATTAAACACAGGTGAAAACCGATAGCGTCCTCGTCGCACCCTGCCGCCGCTGGAAGCCGCAAATGTGTTCACACCGCGCCGTGTCACCGAAGCTTCACACCCGCCGCCAGGTGGCAAGGGTGACGGGAGAAAGTCGCGGTGACCAGGACACCAGGAGAAGGGGTTCCGTAGAAGGGCGTGGTGGCAATAAATTCAGGAGAAAGAAGGGCGAGGAGGGAAAGGTGCCAGATGAGCGCACTGGGTTGAGGGACCAGGTGAAGGTCGTGGCGAGCAGGGTGCCAGGAGAAGGGCGCGTTGGCAATGGCGCTGTGGATGAAGTCCTATGAGGGCGTGTTGGGTGGTGTGCCAGGAGAATGGCACTCTGGGTGAAGTCCTAGAAGGGTGCATTGGGTGGGGTGCCAGGAGAATGGCACTGTGGGTGAAATACTAGAAGGGCGCGTTTGGAGGGGTGCCAGGAGAATGGCAATGTGGGTGAAATACTAGAAGGGTGCATTGGGTGGGGTGCCAGGAGAATGGCACTGTGGGTGAAATACTAGAAGGGCGCGTTTGGAGGGGTGCCAGGAGAATGGCAATGTGGGTGAAATACTAGAAGGGTGCATTGGGTGGGGTGCCAGGAGAATGGCACTGTGGGTGAAATACTAGAAGGGCGCATTGGGTGGGGTGCCAGGAGAATGGAACTGTGGGTGAAATACTAGAAGGGAGTGTTGGGTGGGGTGCCAGGAGAATGGAACTGTGGGTGAATAAAATACTAGAACGGAGTGTTGGGTGGAGAATGGCACTATGGGTGAAATACTAGAACTTAGAAGGGTGCATTGGGTGGGATGCCAGGAGAATGTGTAGTACATGTGTGAATGTGTGTATGTGTATGAGTATGTGTGTGAAAGTGTATGTATATCGATGTGTATGTGTATGTGAATGAATGTGTGGAATGTGTACGTGTATGAATATGGGTATGTGTATGAATGTGTGTGAATGTGTATGAACGTGTGTGAATGTGTAGGTGCATGTGTATGAATGTGTATGAATGTGTGTATGTGTATGAATGTGTGTGAATGTTTATGTGCATGTGTATGAATGTGTGTGAATGTATATGAATGTGTGTGAATGTGCACATGTATGAATGTGTGTATGTGCATGAATGTGTGTATGTGCATGAATGTGTGTGAATGTGCATGTGTATGAATGTGTGTGAATGTGTATGAATGTGGGTATGTGTATGAATGTGTGTGTATGTGCATGTGTATGAATGTGTGTATGTGTATGAATGTGTGTTTGTGTATGAATGTGTGTGAATGTGTATGAATGTGCATGAGTGTGTGTATGTGTGTGAATGTGGATGTGTACGTGTATGAATGTGTATGAATGTGTGTGGTTTTGTGAATGTGTATGAATGTGAGTATGTGTGTGAATGTGTGTATGTGTATGAATGTGTGTGAATGTGTGTGAATGTGTATGAATGTGTATGAATGTGTGTGAATGTGGCTGTGTATGTGTATGAATGTGTGTGAATGTGTATGAATGTGTGTGAATGTGTATGTGTATGAATGTGTGTGAATGTGTGTGAATGTGTATGAATGTGTGTATGTGTATGAATGTGTGGGTATGTGCATGTGCACATGTATGAATGTGTGTATGTGTGTGAATGTGTATGAATGTGTATGTGTACATGCATGAATGTGTGAATGTGTGTGAATGTGTACGCGTATGAATGTGTGTATGAATGTGTGTGAATATGTGCACTGTCTCCGGTTCCTGTTACCATCATGTGTCAAGTTGTTCATTACTATTGTATTTTATTTACCTTTCTTGCACATATCGATTCACCCAGACAACAGACATACTAGGTTGGCTTAACTTTTACCCAAGCGACAGACATATCAGGTTAGATTTAATTCCAATGGATAACTAAAAAAGTCACATATATTTTAATCTCCTTGTTGACAAAAAGACCTCACTGAAGATGGCTAACTACACTGGGTATACTTAATACGGCCTGTAAACAAATGTGTGCCTTTCCGTTCTTTGTGTCTGGCTCGTTATTTTGTACATTTTACTCCATTTCCTATATAATGCCGGTATGCAATTATAATAGCATCTACATTAAAAAATCAAAGACAGCTGATTTCTCTAAACTACAATTACACGCAATTATATCGAATTAACCTGCTAAGAGATCAGTGATTGACTGTCTGCCTATGCGAAATCCAGGTTCTTATAGTTATACCTGTCTCCCGAGAAAGACCATTCTTTGAAATTAAATATTTCAAAAGACGTCATACCAGAAAGAGGACACAAAAGTAGTTTAACGTGAAACTTACTTTAGCGAAATAATATTGTTGATAACTATATATTATTATAATTATGTTTTAAAATAATTCCTTTGTGTGGAGTGGTCGAGTTAGTTTGTGGCTGCCGTGCTTCTGTGTAGTGTCATTGCTAACGGTGATTACAGGGTTAGCTACGTAGATTAAAAGGTCTTAGAGACAGTCTCCTCCCCCTAAAGACCCTCCATCCACAACAAACTCTAGCGCCCCCGCCCCTCTTCTCTCCTCCCGCACCACGCCAATGACGTCATGGTGTAACGAGATGTCCCCGCCCGCCCTCAGTGACGTCACACGGCCTCATCTGCATAATGCATTATGACCTCGTTTTCAGATAATTACACCCTTTTAGCAGGATCCCGCCTCCCCTACCCCCACTCTCGGCATCCTGCTTTTAAATCAGTCGCGTCGATGATGAGCTAACGAGACCCTAAGGGGTGTGGAGTGGAGTGGAGAGTGGGTGGTGTGTGTAGGGCAGAGGGGTGATATGGGGGAGAGGGGGAGGTAGGGATCAAAGGACTGGTGTGGTATGTTGAGGTGTCGTGGTGTACAGGTAATAGCCGAGACCGGGTGCGTCGCCGCGACCCGGCCAGCCGGCCCGACCGCGGCCACCTGCCGACGGCCGCCCGGGAGGCGGGGGGCGGGGCCGACCGCGCCATGGACACTGTAATTTCGCAATTTACCGGCGGCCAGGGAGGGCGCGTAGTATGTGGAGTGGCGGGCGTGGACCGATGGGTTGGAGCGCCGCTGGGGTCCCGGGGCCCGGGGATCGTCTAGAGGCGTCGGGCCGGGTGTTAGAGACATGGACGAGGCGTGGCGAGTGTATCATACGTAGCATCATACGCAGTGCGGTTTGAAAGTGGCGTCATCCCCAGGCCGCCCGCCGGCCACAATTGGGGGGCCGCCGCCGACATGATCGCGCCACTAACGAGATTCCGCGAGAGGTGCCGCCCACCGCCCGCCGCCCGCCGCCCGGCCTCTGCGGTCTCGCCGAACCGGGAGTGGTGGTGGGCCGCGTACCGAGTGCGCATGCGCCTCGCTCACACGGACAAGGGCACCCCTATTTTATACCAACTCCACCTGCACCCCCCCCCCCCACACACACACACATACACCATTCCTACCGACAAATCTATCCGCTTCCAGTCGCTTGTAAATTGCATAACTTACCACAGCCTTATGATATCATTGAAATGTTATTCGGTATATATTGGAAGTAAATCTGAAATCGTGTCGACAACGTAATCACAAACACTCGACCAGAGCGATGGCGATTATTGATGCCAGATTGTGCAAATTTACCGCACTTAGCGTAACCATGCGTCAAAATCCGCTTCCCCCCAGACGGCGCAATAAAATATATTCGCAGCGCGGGCGCAAGATTTCTTTCATCTACAATTGCGACCTGCTTGGGTTGTAAAGCTACCCATAAATCTGGCCACATTTTGCAGATGGACACGGTATGTGGTGTTTAATCTAAGTAAGCTCGGCCGCCGGCAGAGGCAGGCCTGGGACCCGGCTCTCGGGGGCGGCCGGCGGCGTGGGGCCTGGGAGGTGGGGAGGAGGAAGGGGATAGAGAGAGAGAGAGAGAGAGAGAGAGAGAGTAGGTGTCAGTGTTCAGAGGGATGGAGATGAGGAGGGTTTGGTTTGTTGTTGTTTTACGTCCTAGCAACATCTAAGGTCATATCAGGACGGGTACCGACTTGTGACAGTGCGCACTCATGGCGACTTTATAGTGCTGTCCCACTGGGAAACCAGTCCGCCGGCACCATGACCTGGTATCCCACTCAGTCACATTATCCTGACACTGAGCACACCAGTCCTTGCCCTATCCTAATAATGCCGAGCGCCTGGCTAGGAAGCGACAAGTATCAATTTTAAAGTCATTGGTTTGACTCGACCGGGACTCGAACCCACGACCCCACGATCTACCAGCACGGGAGACGGACGCTCTAACTCATTCGGCCACCCCGTCTGGTGTGAGATGAGGAGGGGGGGGGGGGGGGGGATAGATGGTTAAAGTTGGATAGTCCGATAAACGTACCACCTTTTTGAAAGAACACCACTTATCTAGATTTAGGCTTACATATCCAACTGAGATACTCGTGCCCTTACTGCGGATGTGTTGCTTCACACAAGGGTATAACAAAAAAAGGTAAATTTAATATAACCTGTTTCTGTGAAGCCTATGGGACCAGACTCAGAGTGTTTAGAGCAATTATTTTATGCATATTTATATCGGACCAGACTCATGTTTTGAGACCAATTATTTTATGCATATTTATACTTCAAATGTTTCCTACGTTAGCCATTTTGAATCAAAGTTACTTGAAACTAAAGTAAGGTATAGATTACAACGATCAACCTAAGATAGTTAGTTATCTCAGGAAATAACAGAAATTCTAAATCATAGGATTTAAGAACTTTGAAATGCAACTATACCGTGACGGTGGCGGCATAGGTAGGATATATGAGGTGGCAGAAATGTGGGTGACTATATTATTAGTTATATTAAAGGAGTAATGGACTAGGATGTCTGGGAGGGGGCATGGGATGTGGGATGGGATAAGGATGGGCTTGTGATGGGTCTTCACGGGGATCTTGAGGAATGAGGGAGATGTCGAGGAGATGACGGGGGTGGAGTTTTATATTACGGGATAAGAACCATATGAATGAAAAATGTCTACAATAGTTGTCTGTTTGTTAACCATGAAGGTCAATCTAAAGGCCCCGTCACATACACGTCAATGGACGTAGAATATATTAATGTGGGTCAAACATGGTGTAAGTACTTTAAACTACGGTGAAAAACATTAAGTTATGGCAGGTTTTGGTATGGTAAATACGTTACGGTGCGGATAAATACTTTACGGTATGGATAAATAGTTGTCTGTTTGTCTACAATAGTTGTCTGTTTGTTAACCATGAAGGTCAATCTAAAGGCCCCGTCACATACACGTCAATGGACGTAGAATATATTAATGTGGGTCAAACATGGTGTAAGTACTTTAAACTACGGTGAAAAACATTAAGTTATGGCAGGTTTTGGTATGGTAAATACGTTACGGTACGGATAAATACTTTACGGTATGGATAAATACGTTCAACTATGTTAGCCTCCACTACATTCACCTCTGTCTACTAATGGCTATGTGACCAGGGCTTCGTCCAAGTACGCTAGACCACGCTAGAGTATGCTAGCATCACGGATGCAAACTCAGCCCCTAAATTAGCACTCTTTTGAACATGTCCAAAGATTAAATCGGAATTCACATCCCACCCACGTTATTACCAAGTTAGCATGATGGAGAAGTACGAATGCTGGTACGTTCAACTACGTTAGCCTCCACTACACTTAACTAAGTCCACTAATATATATTTGACCGGGCCTTAAGAGACAGTCTCTGGTCCGATTTAATGTTGATACCTGTCAAATGGTATCTCAAAGCTAGGACCTCGAAACATTCAATGAGTAGATATATATTCGTGTGTTTTAAATATTATGTGGAAATCAAACTTAGTGGATAAGCCAGTGTGGGGGAGAGAATGTGGGGGGGGGGGGGGCGAAAGAAAGAGGTCAGATAGAGTGAGCAAGAAGCCAGGGAATGAGAAAGCGATTGAGAAAGAGAAAGAAGCGATGAGAGAAAAGAGAAGAGAAGCGAAGAGAAGCGAAGAGAAGCGAAGAGAAGCGAAGAGAAGCGAAGAGAAGCGAAGAGAAGTGAAGAGAAGAGAAGAGAAGAGAAAGGAAGAGAAGAGAAGCGATAGAAACCTAAAGTTTGAGAGGTGAGACAAAATCTCAAGATTCAGAGAAGTGAGAATTCCACAATAGGAGAGCTAGGAAAACTGGAAAGAACAGAGAAGAGGAGGTGAAGGAGCTCAGGAGGGGGCGATGGGCAGTTACCCGGTGTGAACAAGCCCATGCGTTGCCGACACTCGTTGTGTAATGACGTCACATGGATGCACGGCGCCTCATGTATACCCGACGGCTCCCGACCACACACACTCGGCCCCACAAAGTGTGCGCCGCCCGGCCCAGCGCCCGGCCCAGCGCCCGGCCCAGCGCCCGGCCCAGCGCCCGACCGCCCGGCCCGCCACCCACCCACGGCACGCACATGTGGTTGTCGTTTTGCTCTTGTTCGCCTGGCAACATGTTAATATTCGCTTCAACAGTTCAATATAACTGCGGGCGGCACGCGTGTGTGACGACTGATATGGTAACTATGCCCCCACCCTCCTCTTACCCATTCCCACACACCAACACACACATGTGTCCGCTTTCTTCACATGTACACACCCCTCCCCAACATACACACGCACATCGCCAAACCCAAACAGGCAAGATGAACCCGAGCCATCATCAGTTGGGAATAATTACTCGGTCTACACTTAATATGACTCCCAAATTGACAGCATGGTCTTCACCTCATTGCCCACAGAAAATGTCCAGCGTGTATTGTATGACCTCCCACCCTAAATGGCCCCCTCCCCACCCATAGCGCACACTTCACTCTCAGTATTCGGTACGTAAAGAGTTATGGTAATGCGATATTTATATGTATTGACATGACATTAGATGTTGCTAGGACGTAAATACCAACAAACCAACCGACAAAGCTCGCATTGCCAGAATTGTAATTACGCATACATGTCTACTAGCTAAGTATGTTTAAAGAAAATTGTCTCAACTTTCTAAAGACGGTAAGCATAAGTATGTTGCATTTGAAACTGATTACAGATTCCGTGTTTAGCTATAAACACTAAACTATTGTACCGATTAAACATGTTGGGTGCAGGCTAACATGGGTAATTTGCACACGAGGCAACTGTTCTATTTTTAGCTTCTTCGTGAATCCCACCACACCTAGCTCGTCACTTCGACACTGGCTGCTTGCTCTCCACAGCACTTCGATCACCCACCCTCCCACCCACTTTATAAGGCCACACCACTTCGATCACCCACCCTCCCACCCACTTTATAAGGGTTTGAGCGCTGCGTGGCTGTCCTCTCTACTTGATGACGTCTCTTCATCTCCACGAGTTGCTCATACTCTATCTGAACTGATCTGAACTGCTCAGGGCATATGGGTCTCTGTGCCTGGTCCTCCACCTCCGGCTCCGCTGATATGTCAGCCAAGATTAAATTTGATTAATTGGTATTAAATAAATACCATTTAAACTGTGCTCTGTTGTAATCTACAAAAGACACCCGCTCGATGGTCTACTCAATTAGTCATAGTTCCGCTTTAAAATTGCATAGTTCGATGGTTTTGAGTTTATATGCCCAACGGCTCGCCGTTGGGGTTTAAATGCGCAACACGGAGGTCGCCGCGCCGGGCGATAGCCCAGGACTAATGACCTTGTCGGCCTCGTTAAGATAAGGTGGGGGGGAGGAAATCTGACCCCCAGTGCCGGGGTCGGCGCAAGGAAAACGCGCCGCAAGGAAAACGGCGAAAGGAAAACGCGCCCCCCCCCACCCACCCGCGGGGGGCGGGGGAGCGAGCCGGGGCACCTCCCGGCTCCCCTAACTGCCCTCACTCTTCTGGCCGCGCGCGCCTTGCCACCACGCATCCTGAGCTGCTCAGCAACCGCTCGGATGTGCATGCCTCGTCCCTCCCCCAGCCTGGCTGCTGCCCTGATGGCAGAGGACGAGCCTTGACCTCTCCCACCCACCCTTTGAACAGGAGGGGGGGGGGACACTGGGCGCGCGAGGGGGGGGGGGAGGGCACACCCCCCGCCACACAGCGGGCCGGCTGCGGCCGCTCCCCGCAGGTACCGGGTTCAACACCCAGCATATTGACTTAGTCATTGGCAAATGAACTTACACATCATTACATATTATTATTACTTTATCTTAGCGCCCCTTACGCCCATTGGGGCAGCGCGCGCGCATGTGCGCAACAGGTTGATTTGTTACATCATTAACATTGTGCATTTGTTTATGTAATACTTTTAACCTTAGTGACTTTAATAAAAAAGTCTTTTACTCCCCCCCGTGTGTTCACGTCATTTAAGCCTTTTTATTAGATAAATATATCAGGTTGATTGTTATTTCGGTTGACGTAAGTTTTATTTTAAATGGCTAACTTTTGAGATGCTTGAAGTGCTGATGCAAAATTGATGTTGCCAAACAATTGAAACATATCAAAGTTTTGACAGTATAGGATTCAGCAGTAGATATTCTATTAGTATTAAATTACTTAGCAGTCCCTTCTATGTGGCAACAAATGCTGAATGTCAGCATCTAGGTTAGATATACAGTAAGGTTAGATATACAGAATCAAATCTAAATAAATGTTTTAGTTTTGAAAATGTGACGCTTTCATTGGAGTATGCGGCTATAACATGCACCCACTGGAATACCCACCGGGCACCTCGAGATAACCCGGTGTCAGCGTCTCACCTCCCACAAGTCTGGTTCTCCACAAGAAATATGTTTAACTCCAATACATTCTTTAATATATGCGTCAATATTCTAAAAGTCAGAGAATATTGTTCTCCACAAGCAATACGTATTCTCCTGTATTCTTGGGTTTAAACTCATAAGAATAACCGCTAAAAAACAAAAAGAGTGATAATCAGGTCGAGCAACCGACCAGAAGTAAACAACACGGCGACCGAATCGGTTTTTCGCCAATAACTTCTTTAATATATTCACCAATATTCTCAAACTCATAGAGAATATTGTTGTACACGTTTCCTCCAGTATTCTTGGGTTTAAAGTCATAAAGCCAACCAAAGTTTGCATTCGTCACTCGAATCCGCGCATACGCAGAAGCGATGTTTGGGAAGTGAGACTTGTGGGAGGTGAGACGCTGACACCGGCGGACGCGCGACTCCAACATGTTGCCTATCAAATTCCACCCTGCCTACCGGGAAATCTGGAGGGTTGTGATGTGTGGGTGTATATGGGGGGGGGGGGGGGGGCGGGTTACCACCCTGCCTACCGGGGAATCTGGGGGGGGGGGGGGGGGTTGTGATGTGTGTGTGTATTGGAGGGGGGGGGGGTGCCACCCTGCCTCCCGGGAATCTGGGGGGTTGTGATGTGTGTGTGGGGAGTTATAATGTGACTAATAGACTGTACGTACAGATGTAAATTTATGTGAATATGAGCGCCTTGTCTGGGGGTGAGCATCCAGTCTGGCTAAGTATGAATGCGCATATGTCTGAGTGCACAGGGTAAGCTGAGAGTACGAGAGTGAGAATGGGAGAGTGGAAGAGTAAGAGTGGAAGATTAAGACTGTGAGTGCAAGTGTGAGAGTGTGAGTGAGTGAGAGTGTCAGAGTAAGGGTATGACTATGAGAGAGTAAGTGTGAGAGCGTGAAACTGGAAGTGTGAGTGTCAGCGCGGAAGAGCGTAAAGATGTTAGTGTGAGTGCGTGAGAGTGGGTGTGTCAGAGTGTGAGTGCGTGAGAGTGGGTTTGTCAGAGTGTGAGTGTGAGAGAGTGTGAGTGTGAGAGTGCGCGCAGCTAGCTCGGTGTGGTTGGGTGTGTGTGTGTTATGATGGGAGGGAGGGGGGGGGGGAGAATCTCTAACTGACGAGACCCTTGTTGGACCCGTCAAAATGTTGACGTGGTTGACCACACGATGGGAATTGACCCCCACCCCCTCTTTCCCTGCCCCACCAGGTCCCCTCGCTGACAAGCCGCGACTCATGTATGCACCCGGACGTGGCTAGCAGAGCCCCCATGCCCCCCCACCCCCACCACACACACACAACTAACTACCTGACTGCTTGGCGCTGCATCGTACGTCGCGTTATGATTGATGAGCATGTGCTCCGACGGCGGAACGCTGCGCCAAAAGTCAGTGAGTCTCAGTCGCAATGGCCGCCGACAAAACAATCACACCAGCGCTCACGGGGCCATAACAACACGGTAACGGGGCACTTACTACCTCCACCACGATGCAGAATGCACTATGCATTATGCATCCAGCTACAAACCAATTGATCACAAGATATTGCTGCACCTGGATGTGCTTCCTTCTCCCTGGGCTACGAGTAGCCAGAGGCGTAGTACCGAGGTAATAAATATATATATATATATATATATATATATATATACATAGTTATTTATATATTTATCTATATAGTCATGTATAGTTATATATAGTTATATATAGTTATATATAGTTATATATAGTTATATATGGCTATATATGGTTATATATGATTATATATATATATATAGCTATATACACAGTAAAACCTCCCTAACCGACCACCTCCACAGGGACAAACACATAATATCCTCCCCTATATCGATCGTTTTATTTGGGTCCTAGCAATACCATTGTGAACATATTCTAACTCCCTAAACCGAACACCTCCCTAAATCGACCACTTAAAGTCGGTCCCAAGGTCGGTCGATTTAGAGAGGTTTTACTGTATATATAGTTTTACATATTTATCTATATATGTATCTATATGGTTATATATAGTTAAATATATATCCGTATATAGTGTTTATTATATCTATGCACATTTATATATACGTATTTATATATACATATATATCTATGATACAAATATATATATCTATATTCATATAGATTGATATATCTACAAATATTTGTTTACATTGACGTATGCGTGTGTACCTTTGTATATGTATATATATATTGGTCTATGTATATATACACATATTTATTCATATGGCCGTACATTCATATATTTATGTGTGTATTTATACTAAATGTATCTCTTCTAGCGCTGCGGGAAATATATATATATATAGATTAGTTAGACGAATCTTACCTGGGTATAGATGATGGATAACTATTGTTTTACCGAGGTAGGAGCCTAGGTTAGACGTGGGCGAGGGAGAAGGAAGCACATCCGGGTCCAGCAATCTTTACCTACTAATTCAGGATAAAAATGATTCCAAAAAACCAAAAAACCATGGTCATATGACCAAACCTTGGTACAAGTGATTGAGTAGACGTGGCAGGGCGTGGTGGGTGGGCCCTCGCCCACGTCTAACCGAGGCTCCTACCTCGGTAAAACAATAGTTATCCATCATCTATACCCAGGTAAGATTCGTCTAACTAATCTATTTTACCTCGGTTATACCGCCTCTGGCTAGCCGCAGGCTAGGGAGACCTTTACGTAATATCATTTTTATCCTGATATTCCTGTTAGTTACTATGATTCTATTATCAAGTCTTATTTAAGTATGTGTGTACAATTGGTATGACAATAAAGCGAAAAGTTCACTTTGTCTCACCTGTGTCTTTTAGTTGGTGAGTAGCCTCTGTGCGATAGGTTGAGGCTTCTCTAGTTGCTTGTGATAATGTTTTGCAAACGATCTAGCAGTTTTCCATCCTGCATGAGCCAGGATCCGTTTCACGGAAATGCCAAGTAATCTGGCCTTAGATACCATTGCACCACGTGTAGAGTGCGATGAATATCTGTTTGTGTTTACTCCTGAAAGTTTTAACACAGTCATGGTCCATCTGGCGAGGGTGTCCCTCGAAATGCCCTTGTGTGGCTTAATAAAGCTCACCAAAAGCTGCCTTGAGTTGCGTATTGTTTGTGTCTTGGATATATAAGTCCGTATTGCGGAGACTACACATAATTTCCGATCCTCTGTGAAACTAGTGACACTTATTGTCGACAGGGGATCACCTAAACGATTTGATTTCAACAAAGTTGTTAGATCAAACGTTGCTTCCTTGCTATCGATTTCAAGACCATTGAGCGACAGGGCGACTATTGTTTGGCCCCTGTGTCCTGTAACCAGCAGAAGGAGCAAAGCTACTTTGAAGCCTAATAGCTTAAAGCTGCATAGTCCGATGAAATATCAAATTTTCAAAACCAAACCAATTATCTAGATTTCACTTTACATATCTAACTTAGATACTGATGCACTTATTAAGCATTTGTTTCTGCGTAGAAGGCAATAATGAGTCAATTTAACAGAACCTGTTACTGCAGAAGTCTATGGTGGCAGAGTTTTAGCAAGCTTGCCAAAACTAATTGTCCATGTTTGCACTCAAAATATCTCAAAAGTTTACCATTTAAAATAAAAGTAACTTTGAACTAATGTAAAGTAGATACTAGTGATCGATCTAATATATTTATCTCAGAAAAAATAGAGAAATTCAAAACCATCGGACTATGCAACTTTAACGTCTAGGAACTTATTCTCTGGCCATTCCGTGAAGAGTTTAAACACAAGAGAGACATCCCAAAACCTATTATATTTGGGTTTGGGAGGGTTCCTCTGATAAATTGATCGTACGATCCAGCAAATAACATGATGTTTTCCCATTGTTTCTCCATTAATCCTAGGTAGGATTATTGAGAGCGCACATCTGGCTGCATTGATAGCGCCATATCCTAAACCTTCGTCTTCTAAAAAACGTAGGAAACGTCCTACCTGGGATATTGTTGGGTTCATTGGCTTAACTTTCTTAAGTAAGCAATAAATACCCCATTTCTTTAAATACGTTGTATACATTTTCACAGTTCCCTTCCTCCAGGCGTGAGAGACCAACCGTTGTTGTGTAATCTTATCCAAGCCGAATTGTTCCAAATATTTATTTAAAAAAGGAATGCTACCAAAGGAGTCGTCGACACGTTTCCGTGGCGCGCTAACGGTCCCTGTTGTTTCAGGTTTCCTCGGTATCTTCGGAAGCGTAGCCTGCTTTTGGCCGTCGCAACTAATCTCGCTAGCCACGGTTGAGTGTCCCATTCGGGGACGATGAGGATGGCGTGTGTTTTCTCCATTAGTATCTTTCGGGCGACTTTGCTAATAATGGTAAAAGGGGGGAAAATGTAAAAGAAATGATTTTGCCAAGTTAGCGAGAAGGCATCTATGTGCCAAGCATTGGGTTCTGGGTGCCACGAAACATATTTCTCCAGTTTAAAGTTATTACGTGAAGCAAATAAATCTATATCCGGCCAGCCCCATAAGTTACAGATCTGTTTGAAAATTGATGGGTTTAGTGACCACTCTAAGTGGTCATGGAAATGGCGACTCATCTTATCAGCAAGACAATTCTCCGTACCGGGTATGTGTGTTATTGTTAACCAGACGTCAAACTTTTGCGCCCAATTCCAAATGAGTAGTGCCAACTCGTTACACTTAATAGATTTTGTACCTCCCATATTTCTGACATAAGCCATGGCCGTGGTGTTATCCGTAAGGATACAAACATTATTTTTGGGTACTTTAACAAGGCTGGTTAAACCTAAGTAAATGGCTCGTAATTCTAAAACATTAATATGTTCAGAAATTTCCGATTCTAGCCATCGTCCCCCCGTTGCTACATCATTGCGATGTGCCCCCCAACCTTGGAGTGACGCGTCAGTTGTAACTGTAGTATTGGGCTCACCCATTCGAATGGGATTGGGGGAGTTATCAAAGTGACTTAGCCACCAATAAATGTCGGGTAGTCCATTTTCAGAGATAAACATTGTCTTTTCAAAGTTACCCTTGGCTCGGGCCAAAGCTAGATTTTTATCAATTTCCAGGGACTTAATGTGTGCGGCCCCATATAAAATAGCAGGGCTGTATGAAATCATTATACCGATTAAGACTGCGACCTGTCTTATCTTTGGCCTAGAAATGTCTAACAGCTGTATCGCTGTGTCCCGCAACTTATCTTTCTTTTGTTGTGTAAGTGACACGGTCATAGCCGTCGTGTTCAAAATGAAGCCTAGACACTTAAGCTGCTTAGTAGGAGAAAACACGGATTTCTTATCATGAATGAAGAAACCCAAGTTTGAGAACAGTTGACATAAATCTTGAACGGTGAGCTCACATTGTTTGAAAGATTGTCCCATAATGAAAGAATCATCAATGTATGGAAACATACAATGACCAAGTTTAGCCATGTGTGAAAAAAACGGTTTCAACAACTTAGTAAAAAGTTGTGGCGCACACGCCAAACCATTAGGTACGCAGGTAAATTCAAAAAGCTGGTCATTCCAAACAAACCGTAAATATTTGCGATACCCCTCTTGAATAGGGACGGTATAGTAAGCATCTCTTAAATCAACACTCGCTAGCCAACACTCTGGGGTGATCAAATCTCGAGCTGTTTCTAATGAAAACATTTTGAAATGTTGGTATTCAATGATTTCATTCAATTTAGTTAAATCTAAAATCATGCGAATAGATCCATCTGGTTTAGGAGTGGAGAAAATATTTTAAATGAATTCACCTTTAGCATGTTGTACTCTTTTGACAATGCCTTTGGCTTCAAAAATCCTAACCTGTTCATTTAGTTGAAATTTTTCTTGCAATTTGAATTTATATGGAAAAGGTGCTCTTTTCTGGACAGGGAATTGTGTGAAAGGAATTGCAATGCCTTTAACAATACTAATAACCTCTGGGTTAGTGGTTAATTGTTGCCATTGTTCTAAACAATTAACAATGTTGCCCGCTTGAAAAAGGCTTACGTCAGTTTGAGTTTCTTCTGTGACCATGTCAGGGCCAGGCTGCTGAAAAGTTTGTGTGGCGTTCTCTACTTGTTCCCTGGTTTGGGGAACTGCGGCTTGGGGACAAAGTCCCGTTTGTAACCGCGGTTGTCGTTCCAGTTTGAGGGTTGTCTGTCGCCTCGACCTCTTCCCCTCTGGCTGAATGCGAAGGATGGGCCGCCCCTGAACGGCCTTCCTCCCCGGCGGAAGCGAAAATCCGTCCGGCTGCGGCGGAACCCGAGTGGGTTTTGGGATTTACGGCCCTTGAGTTCCGTGTTCTTAGCACTCTTAGTGTCCACCTCTACTTGCTTGTACAAATAAGCAAGCTGACCCCCAAACATCTTGGACTTGTCCAGAGGTTTGCCTTTGATGAGGGTAGGTCCGGAATAGACGGTGTATTCCTTGCCGTCATGATCCGTCATCTTCTTTGACCGGGCGACCTCTTTGCCCGCGTCGGTAGTGACGGATTTAAACACATTTTCGAAGCGGCGATGTGTCATGTAGTTGCTCGCTGCAGCGAGCAAGGCAATGCCCCTATCCATTACCCGAGCCAAGGACGAGAACTTATTCTCGGTCTGCATGCGGTTAGCAATGGGGATAATAGAAGTCAAGGAGCCCAACACTGCCTTATGTATCACAGAAAGGGCAGTTTCATAGCGGCAACGTTCGTCGGACAGATGGATGTCAGCATCCATCTCCTTACACACCGTAGCGGGAATACCTTTGACGCCGGAAATCTGTTCAGTCAATTTATTAATGACCTCAACTGGTTTGAATGTTGTAAAATGGCCATTGACGGTATTCCTCATCATGGTTGTGGTACGCACCTTTTTTGCCTTTTTCTTGACAATCTTCTTGCCAACCTTAGCGCCTATTTTGGCGTACACTCCAGCGCGTTCCATATCGGAATCTGATTCCGTGGAAGAGGAGTCGTCTGACGAGTCCGAGGACGAGTCTTTCTTTTTCTTTTTCTTTTTCTTGGACTTCTTAGGGCGTTTAGCGTTTGCGGCTTTGGTGAACTCATCACCTGAGCTGCTAACAGTGCGTCGTTTCTTGCCGCGCGCTTTCGGTTTCGGAACCTCGGGGGCCGAAACCGTGTCCTCCTCGTCGTCAGAAAAGTCCTCCCAATCCTCATCAGGGATTTGGGGAGGGCCCGCAAAGGAAAGAGCCTGGAATTGGTGCATCTTGTCCTCCATCATGGCTGCCATCTTAGCCTTCCAATCACTTGGTTGAGGTGGCTGGTCACTATCCCGGTCGGAAACCTGTGCCCCGGGCTGTGGAGACGGCGGGGCCGTAGCCGCTGGTGACGAATCGTAATCCGTAGGGGCAATGCCCTCTGCTGCCGCAGGCTGCTTATTCCGCCGAGTGGCCATCGGTTCCTGTAACGACAAAAGTGTTACTTAACCGGAATCATCTCAACTACACAAAGTGTAACCAGTAAACTGGGTTGAGGTAAATGGTACAGAATAGCGTGTATTACAACGTTTCAGTACAGGTGTGAAGCTAAATTTGCCGTAGGGTTATGGTAACGAAACCAACCAAACGGGGGGTATCGATCCAAAGATCGCCCACTCTCTCTGTTCCGTACACTTCTCCCACCCGCGGCTACGACGCCAGCAAGTTGGAGAAAATATTACGAAACTCGGAGGTTCGCCTTAAAACCGGTCTGGGGTGTCTATAAAAAACACCCAGAAGCATCCCCAACAACATCCTCTATTCAGGATCCGGGAGAATTTTCTTAGGAAATGAGCAACTCGGGTTACCATTTCTCCCTGTCTCAAAAACAGGTGTCGATAGAACAAAGGACTATCGGTTTCGTATGTGCCAGCGGCACCCAGTGTTCTATCCTCAAGTAAAAAACACGTACAAAGTCCAAAATGGACGTGAGAAAGTTATGAACTTTCATAATGTAATGCTATAAAGCATCATACACAGTTTAAACTAAGATTCCATTACTTACTTTGTGATTAAGTAGAGTTAGTAGATAAATCCTGTTGGAGCAACTCACAAACGTCCTCCCGTTGTGAGTCACTTATGCTAATTGCTGGACCCGGATGTGCTTCCTTCTCCCTAGCCTGCGGCTAGCCAGAGGCGGTATACCGAGGTAAAATATATATATATATATATATAATACATATACAATGTACCCCTTCTTCTAGCGCAGCGGGAACATATAAATATAGAAAGAACGGAGGGGGGTGGGGGGGGGGGGGGGGGGGGGTGACATGAGATAGTGGGGAGAAATACCAGCCAACAGGACAAAAACGACAAAGTGAAGTTAAATGACACAGTATTTTCGGAACATGCCAGTCACCAGTCGAACAAGAGCTGGTGTGTTCATCATCACGGTACAGCCGGGCTGGGCCGCACAGGCACATGCACATGCACAGGCACAGGTATAGGCACACTACCGGAGAAATGCACCGTGACAAGAGGTGCTGTGTCAGCAGAACGGGTGGGACAGCAGAGTGGGTAGGGCGGGCGCCTGCTTCCCATGCGGGAGGTCATGGATTAAATCCCATGTCGAGTCAAATGAAGGTCCTAATAAATCTGGGCGGGCCGGTGTAACGTTTTCAACTTCCCCCCTTCCCAAGTTCCCCCCCTCCCCCCCGGGAATCTGAAAACGTTTTTAACTTCCCTCCGGGGAAATTAAAAACGTTTTCAGATTCCTGGGGGGAACTTAAAAACAGTTTTCAGATTCCTCCCCCTATTTTCAAATTCCCCCCTCCGGGAATTTAAAATTGTTTTAAAAACTTTTAAAAAACGTTTAAAATTTCAGACGTATAATATTTTTTTCTTAACCATCTTGGAGACTTTTTGTGTCATTTGTGGTTAAATATGTGTTATTGTACTAGTAATAATTTCCATTATGCTATTCTCTGTATATTATAATATTTGTCATGAAAAATAACAATAAATAACAAAAAATAACAAAAATAAAGAGAATTCCCCACAAATGGGGGGGGGGGAGGGAAAGTTAAAACGAGGGAGGGAATTTGAAAACGTTTTCAAGTTCCCGGGGGGGAACTTGAATATGGGGGGAATTTGAAATCTTTACACCGGGGCAGTAAGGATCGACATAATGCAAGAAATCACATACTCACACGTCTTCCCTGGACGCGGTGGCCGAATCGGTAAGAGCGCAAGACCGGTGGTTCGAATCCCGGCCGATTTAAACCAAATACATAAAAATGTTATACAGTACTTGACACTACCTTAGTACCTAGCCTGGCGTTCAACATTACTAGGATAGGGTCAGGACTGCTCATCTCAGCATCAAGATATGACTGAATTAGATATCGTGGCAAAGGGGTCTCCCACTGGGGCAGCACTATAAAGCTGCCAAATCGATAATCATCCTGATATGATCTTAGATGTTGTTAGGACTTAAAAACCTCTAAACAACAACCCAGTTCCCTTCTCAGCCTATCTTACCACACATGCACTCCATAAAAATAAAACTTTGTCGTTTTTCTAAAGCGCGCTAAACACTACGCGATATTTGCATTCGGGGTGATATATATACAGTAAAAGCTCTCTAAATCTTCCGACCTTGGGACTGACTTTAAGTGATCCATTTAGAGAGGTCGTCTGTTTACGGAGTTAAAATAGGGTTATAATGGTCTAGACGAGATCATGCTTCCGAGTGTGCATGCGCTGAAAACGGCGTTGACAGCAAAGCAAAGGCGTCCAGTCCAGCCATTGAGTTTGCCGATACGCATAGGGCAAAACTTTCATTTTATTCAAGATTAATAGAAATACATAACAATTTGGCACAAACATGGATGGAAGGATGCAATATAATAATATAATGAATATGCTTAAGACACAATTCTCCATAATTAAGCATTTTGAGCTAAGAAACATACAATTTCAGTCACTTTACATGCTGATGTTTACATCACCATTGATTAGCCATAAGTAATTCTTGTTCTAAATATTAAAATTTCAAATGTGTCAACAAAAACTTGTTTCAAAGAAATATATAACCAATATCTGATTAACCCTACTCATTTTCTATTTCTACATATGTCATTAACCATAGGATAAAAATAAAAACATGAATAAAATAAGTAAAACTGACTCTGGCTATGGCTCTAATGCTAGTCTGAGTGCCCAGATTTGTCTAAATCTAAATGCACATGGCATAAGATGTGCTGATTATATTGATGTAAATGCAATGCTGGATAAACGATTAATATCTTAATGTATTATGCATATTTTTTTAAGTTAGTGGTCTATGTTTCAAACAAGAGCTGAGATGAGCTGAAACTAGCACATTTCATAGCTTCACCCAGTGTATTAGCATGTGCCATGTGCTTCTCACGGGTTTGTTTTGCTCTGACACATCCCACAATGCACTGCGCGGCTGGAACGGTGATGTAGTCTATTGTTGGGACCCAAATAAAGCGATCGATATAGGGGAGTGGTCGATCTGTGGAGGTGGAAAGTTAGATAGGTTTTACTGTGTATATATGTATATGTATATGTATATGTATATGTGTATGTATATGTACATGTATATGTATATGTATATGTATATATTAATACATATACCTGTGGGAAGGGGGCGGAATGAACGGAGGTCCTTGGAACTAGAACCGGATGTGAACATGACAGTGGGGGGGGGGGGGTGTATGGCGGAGGTCGTGTGTGTGGTGTGGGGGGGGGGGGGGGGTGAGTGAGGGGCGCGATGAGGTGAGGGCGTGAGGCAGGGGTAGTCGGGAGGGCTGAGCGCCGTGGCAGTGGCTCTCTGAGTAACTAACTCTTAGCTGGCATTTAAGGAGCTTTTCCCCTAGTTGAGGAAAGCACCCTGTCCCGCACCGTTCCCGGTGTGTGTTGGCTGCTGGTCCCAGTAGACTGACTTATCCCGAGGAAAGCCCGGCCGTCTGCGGCGGGCGGCGAGCGGCGAGCGGTCGCGGGGCGCGGGGCCGGGGCCGGGTGGGGGTGGAGGCGGGCCGGGGCGGGGTATGGGCCGTCGGGGGAGGGGGAGGGGGGACTTGTCACCAGCTCCGCCGTTACACCGACGACAAGGCGTTTAGCGTTCTAATGAAGACAAACGATGAGCACTGGTATGTTCATTTCGCACAGGCCTGGTTCACATCACGCTCGGCGGATGTGCGCGCGTGTGCGTGTGCGTGCCTACTTGTGCGTGTGCGTGTGTGTGCGTGAATAACGTGAGCCCCATAAGTTGGTGCGTGGTGCGAGGAGGGGTGAGCAGGGTGGTGGTTCTGGGTACGGGAGGAAGAGGTCACGAATACGACGGAGGACGCTGTGTCCCCGGGCCGTGAGTTGATGAACATACCAGAGACTGGTTCTAGTCTGGTTATAATATATGACATCGGTTCTAGTGGGTGATATATTACATTAGCACTAGTACGAATATGATATATATAATATATGAGATCGGTTATGATGTCATAATATATCACATCGGTTCTAGTCTAGTGATATTGGTTATAGTTCACATTGGTTCTAGTCTGCTTGTATTTTTGTAATACTAATATATGACATCAGGATAAGTTATAATATTGGCGTAATATATGATGACCTGGGTACCAATCTGTTTGCAAGGTATGCCATTGGTTCTAACTTCGAGTCTAGTTGTAATCTGTGAGATTTGGTATTGGTAATAGTTTGATGTATTATTTATTACATTGGTTCTAGTCTAGTCAAAAGGAATCTCCGGTGGACTGGACACCTCATGAGGATGTCATCAGACAGGCTACCAAAGCAGATCCTCTATTCTCAACTGTCTTCTGGCTACAGAAAGAGAGGGCACCCTCGTCCCCGTTTCAAGGATACCATCAAGAGAAACCTGAAGCTGAGAGACATTAAGACCGACTCATGGACGCAACTCTCACAGGAGAGCGGCAGTCAAGTAATGAAAGCAGTCTTTGTCGCATCGCGTCCGACAGCATGATGATGATGATGGTTCTAGTCCGATTGTAATATTACATTGATTCTAATCTGATTTTAATTCATCATTTGTTCTAGTCTGCGAGTATGTAGTAATATGTGACAATGGTTCTTGCCTGTAAATGTAATATCCATTATGTTGGTTCAAGAATGTATGTAATATATTACGTGTAAATGACGGTAACCTATTAGTGTGTTCTAATGTAATATGCTAGATTGGTTAGCGCCTGTCCAGCTACACTATATTAGAATGTTTCCACTCTGTGTGGCTGTACTACACGAGAGTGATTCCAGTTTGTCTGGCTGCACTACACCCTCTGCGACTCGCCAACTTCAGCCATATGTCAGTAATGTATCGTGTTTGGCGGCACATGCCATTTTACTTGGGGTGAGATGCATAAACGAGTGGCTATATAGCCTGGTCCTCTGCATTACTACTAGTACTACGGTAGGATAGGGCAAGAAGCAGTGGCATGAGGAATGTGGAAGCCCATGTCGTGGGAATTGTACCCGCTAAATCAACAACGCAAGGTAACAACAGTAAACAAACTCAGTGTATTTGATGACTGAATCACTTACCAGCTATCATCTAATTAACATATTTAAAATGTACTTAGTGATATTCGTGTATAAGCTTTCTATATATTTTAAATGCACTTGGTCATGTATAGTTTTGTTTTAATTAACAAATATTATTTTTAAATTAATTAAATCGAGGCACTTCTGCAGGAATGCAACTGTCCGTCTCACCAGTCTGTGCTGTATGATGCGGTGGGTGCGGTCATGAGGTAGAGAGAGAAAAGGGTAGAGGATATGGGAAGAGGAGAAGAGTGGGTGAGATGGAAGGGAGGGGGAGAGAGAGAGGGAGGAGAGAAGGGAAGGAGAGAGTGGGGAGGGGCAGAGAGATGGGGAGGTGTAGAGAGCGAGTGCGACAGAGATAAACAGTGATGGAAAGAGACCTGAGCGACAGGGCACCAGCATGGGGGAAATGGTAGAGTGGGAAGAGAAGATAGAAAACGAGAGTGTGGGAAGAGCGGAGGGCAGAATGGTAGAGAATGGTAGAGAATGGTAGAGTATGGTAGAGAAGGGACGGAACAGTTCAAGTAAATGCGAGTGTTCTAAATTGAGACACATTCGGGTCTGACACACACCACAGTGAACAGTAAACCCGGGCGGCTATGGCTTCTCATTGAATCTAATGTGGCCGGGGAGCCTCAACGTCCCCCCGCCCCCCCCCTACCCCACCCACACCCATTTTCTTACAGCCGCCCAATGGCGATCGTCTACAGAGCCAACAAAACTCCACCTCCGGACCACCTCCCACTTTCACCCCGCAAGTCAGCGTACACCCAGACGCACTATGTTCAATTTCTAAATGATATTTTGCTTATGCGCCCCTATCCCTTCCTACACTAACATGGAGTTGAGTTGAGTTGAGTTGTCGCTTCCCATGCAGGAGATCGTGGGTTCAAAACCAGACCGAGTCAAACCAGTATAAATGTATACATGTCACTGTCTAGTCCAGCCCAGTACTCAATATTACTAGGAAAGGGCGTCAAGCAGTGGAATAAGGGAGGCTAATTAGCGGTACTAGAAATTCCCCTTGCTTAAGCCCCAGTCACACTGCAGCTTGCAACTACTTTGCGACCACTTTAGACCAAAGAACCCACACTCACCTGTGACACCCAGACGTCGGCAACCATTGTTTTGGTAGCAAGGAGGTCATGCGTGAGTGTCAGTTCTTTGGTCTAAGGTGGTCGCAAGCTGTAGTGTGACTGGGGTATTACATCCACGAATGTAACAAAAACTAACTAAGAATATAATTTAGTAAAGAAAGAAGAGCTGTAGACTTTCACACATTGCGTGAGAGTGCGAGTACTAGTAGTAGCAAACATTTGGAAGTTTTAGTGAGTGGCTCCCAAACCTCTCAAATAAAGACCCGTGTAAACAAAACTATTAAAGCTGCACCTGATTGAAGCCAGCCAGCACATACATATTTATGAAGCCGGCGGGGGCGGGGGCCGCGGGAGGAGGAGGAGGCCCAGCCCGTCTGCTTACGCCTGCGGGTAGGAGGAAGATGTCTTATTGTACCTGGCAGAATTGAATTGCAATCACCTACTTCTGACTGCGGTATTTGGACGTTAGTGACCTGCCTGTGTTGGCTGGGTCTAAGTGATGCGGGCCCCTGATTGCAGTGTAGATGTGGTTAGGTGGCATCCCAATGTGGGAGGTGTGTGACGTGTAGGGGTTATTGAGGATGGGATGGGATGGGGTGGGAGAGGATGAGTGAGGGTAGCTGGGGCTGCAGTGACTTACTGTACATCAACATAAAGAGAAAGAGAGTGGAGAGGGGGTGTTTGCAGCGACTTTCGAGAAGGGGAGAGAATGGGTTGGGGGTTACAGTGCCTTACTGTAGGCCTATGCTATAAGTATAACTTGAAGCGAGACAGATGGGTGAACATAGAGACAAGGGGTAGGGTGTTGTTTACAGTGAATCACTGTCCATTAATTAATATCAATCACTTGAAACGAGAGAGGGAGATTGTAGTGGTTTATTTATTATAACTTACATTCCCCACCCGATGATTTTGAATTTCTGTCACTTTTTGAGAAAAATATAGTATGGTGCTTGTACCAACATACTTTAGTTTCAATAAACTTTAGTTTCAATAAACTTTCATTTCAAATCATTAACTTTTAACATCACTTAAAACGAGACAGGGTAGAACGATAGTGATAGCTAGGCGAAAGCGCAAAAGTGATATGGAGCCAGTGAGCGGTACGGAGAGAAAGAGAGGCGGGAAGTGAGAGAGAGAGAGACACTCAGAGAGAGAGAGGGAGAAAGAGAAAAGGGGAGAGGGAGAGGGGAGAGAGGGGAAAGGGGATGGGGGGAGAGAGAATCAGAGAGAGAGGGAGACAGAGAGAGAGGGGGAGAGGGAGAGAGAGGGGGGAGAGGGAGAGAGACTCAGAGAGAGAGACAGAGAGAGAGGGGGAGAGAGAGGGGGAGAGGGAGAGGGGGAGAGGGGAGGGGGAAGAGAGACTCAGAGAGAGAGGGAGACAGAGAGAGAGGGGGAGAGGGAGAGAGAGGGGGAGGGAGGGGGAGAGGGAGAGAGGGAGAGGGGGAGAGGGGAGGGGGGAGAGGGAGAGAGACTCAGAGAGAGAGGGGGAGAGGGAGAGAAGGGCGGTGACCTTGCCCTGTCATAATGTATACCAAGTTAAATTACTGTATACCAAGTTAAATTCTTGTCGAGTTGGTTGTGGACTCCTCGTTCTACATCACACCCGTACTTCATCATTTATAATCAGCGCTACGATTCTGCCCCGTGCAGCTGTCAGCGAGCCTCCAGCCTCGGACCGGCCAGTGTTGATTAAATCTAAAACACCGCGTTCGCTTTTATAGTCGGATTCAGAATGCAATCTGACAGGACAATATCATTCTATTCTTCATCTGGAAATAGCTGTGGATTTAGCGGCCCTTTGTTCAAGTAACGATATGCAGCTAGATTTTAGGGTATATGTGTGCGTGTGAGCGTGTGTGTGTGGGGGGGGGGGGGGGAGAGGGGGGGGAAGCTGTCTGTCAATGTTGATTTAATTTAAGTTGGACATGAATAGCGCAAATTTGCTGGTTGCATTTTAATATCCTGCCACTCCCACCCTAGTCAATAGAAGCTATTGATAACGGAATACAAAACAAGGTTAATTGCATGTCACAAAGAAGAGGGGGGAGGGGTAAACTTTACGAAGGGTCTACTTAGTTGCAGTCATTCGAAAGTGTTAGTTTTGCGCTTCAGGGATAATCGTCACCAAAACAGGGGACTGTCGGTGTCAAAGTAAGGTCCCGCTGCTGTCACTTTCGCGAACTCCACTGTCAACACGAATAGCAGTGCTCCTTAAGTCTTAGTAAACAAGTCCAGAAATGTGAAATATATCAAACCAGATGTGTGCCTGTATACACGACGAGAAATGGGAGCTTCCCCTTAATTCTGGAACATTTCGTCACCGAATTCGGACAGGACAGACGGGCTGGGCTATCAGCGTGAGTGATTTGATGAATCTGCCGTAGTCAGACCTAGGTCTATTCTCAAAGGCGAATGGCACAGGGACTAAATTAACCCGACACTATTACAGTCGCTTTGTTGTCACTGCCGATAAATCGTATTCTCGAAGTAGACTGTTGCTCGGGATAGTTATAGGTCGCGTCATGAAAGTTTAGAAGCAGGTTAGTCACCACGTTCCAATAATATTTATATATATTATATATGTGTATATATATATATATTAAGTCCCACACACTTGTTAATTCACGGAACAACAACTACTGACTGACACTGCAGAACAAACACAGTGCACTGAGTGATGTTATTTACTAGTTTTGTTGTTTGGAGTTTATATGGCATAGCAGCATCAGAACAGCTGGACTTAATTGTGGCAGTGAGCGTTTGATACGGAGTTATAGGGCTGCCCCACTGGTATACTGTTACCGGCACCATAACTCCATACTCCACTCAATGGCATTATCATGGCACAGCACCAACAGTAGTATAGGAGGGTTCGATTGAGCGTAAAATTACGTAATCCTGGCTCTGAGAGAGTCCATTGACCAAGCAGTATGTCGTGGGGGTGATGAAAATGGGAAATATTGCGCCTAGAGCGGGACTCGAACCCACCTAGGCTCCCTAATATCACCACACTACCCATGCCTACCTGTCTATGTGGTTACTTGCCTGAGAGGTCAGTGCAGACCACTACACTTGTCCCCCTGGAATTGTAAGTCTTATAATGCTTACAATTAGATAGATACACAGGGTAGGTTCAACAACCATACAGCGCATAGCTTCAGGATCATTGTCACGGCAACCAGTGTTGTGGGGGTGATGAAAATGGGAAATCTTGCACCTAGAGTGGGACTCGAACCAACATCTCCTTGCATTCCGGGCCAGTGTGCTAACCATTACACCACCTATGCTTCCTGATCTCAACACACTACTCATGCCTACCTGTCTATGCGGCTCCTTGCCTGAGAGGTCAGTGCAGACCACTACACAGTACATGCTTGTAAGCAATACATGCTTGTAAGCAAAACATGCTTGTAAGCAAAACATGCTTGTAAGCAGTACATGCTTGTAAGCAGTAGATGCTTGTAAGCAGTACATGCTTGTAAGCAGTACATGCTTGTAAGCAGTACATGCTTGTAAGCAGTACATGCTTGTAAGCAATACATGCTTGTAAGCAATACATGCTTGTAAGCAATACATGCTTGATTTGTTGTCGATATCCCCCAAAAGGGTTGGTAGCTAACTAACGGTAACCCCCAACATCTCCCGACCAGCCACTGCAAGGACAAATAGTTTTGAGCCTGTCTGGACATGTTCTTGCCGGTGTGAAACCTCTATTTGCTCCCCGAGAGAGTGCTGCTGGTAACTTGCAAAAGCCAGCAGCACTTCAACACTTTTGCAGGCAGCTTTCATGAAATGTAAATGGAGAGCGGCAGTCAAGTAATGAAAGCAGTTGTTGTCGCATCGCGACCGACAGTATGATGATGATGATGTCATGAATCCTTTTCTAGATTTACTAACACTAACACTTCACTAACTTTCTAGATTTACTACCACTGCACTAACTTTCTAGATTTACTAACACTGCACTAACTTTCTAGATTTACTATAACACATCACTAACTACCTGACCAAAATAGTGACGATTAGATATGAAATAACATAACTGATGACCGAGTTATTTCCCTCCAGCTTTTCCTGTCACTAGACAGTTGCGAACTTAATGTTCAGTCATCATGACAAAGGAATGAATCTAAAACCCACCACTAAACAAAAAGCACACCAGTAAACGTAGCAACTGTACAGTGTGCAAAGTGTGCTGTGTAGCTGGATATAGAAGCAAAGCAGTGGGCTGAGATGCACACACGTGGACCTGCACCCATGGCGAATCGTCTCTAGGGTCACACGACGCAAATACGTTCGGGGAAATTGGGATTGCATGTCCTAGCAACATCTGATGTCATATCAGGACGAGTACCGACTTGTGACAGTGGTTCGTCACAGTGAGTTGATCGTGCACCACGACCCATTATTTTACTCAGTCAGATTGTCCTGACATCTGGCTAAGCCACTCTCTTGGTTTGTCCTATCCTTGGCGAGTATCAATTATCTAAGTCTTGTGCCTCGGCTGCAAATGAATAGGATCTCCCTTTACCGCCCGTTCTCCTAGTCCTACACAGGACGGTGTATATGAGGTACATAGCAGAGGCCCTGGTTCCAGCATTATGACACATACACGTGGGTCCCCTTACCAGGCAGTATGACACACATACTGTGAGTTCCTCTACAAGACAGTGTGACACATACAATGAGGTTCGTCCACAGAGCAGAATGACACAGACACAATGAGGTTCCTCTACAAGGCAATATGAGACACATACACTGTGTTTGCCAATAGGGCATGTGTTTGTCAATAGGGCAGTATGTCCCATACAGTGAGGTTTATATACAGGGCAGTATGGCACACATGCAATGACGTTCCCCTACAGAGCAGTATGACACACATACAATGAGGTTCTTAACAAAGCAATATGACAGACATCCAAAGAGCTTCCTCTACATGGCAGTATGACGAGACACAAACAAGGTTACTTTACAGGGCAGTATGACACACATACAATGACGTTGCTCTAGATGGCAGTATGAGAGACAAACAACGAGGTTCCTCTGCAGGGCAGTATGACACACATACAATGAGGTTCCTCTAGATGGCAGTATGAGAGACAAACAACGAGGTTCCTCTGCAGGGCAGTATGACACACATACAATGACGTTCCTCTAGATGGCAGTATCAGAGACAAACAACGAGGTTCCTCTGCAGGGCAGTATGACACACATACAATGAGGTTCTTTAGATGGCAGTATGAGAGACAAACAACGAGGTTCCTCTGCAGGGCAGTATGACACACATACAATGACGTTCCTCTAGATGGCAGTATGAGAGACAAACAACGAGGTTCCTCTGCAGGGCAGTATGACACACATAGAATGAGGTTCTTCTTAGATGGCAGTATGACACCTATACAATGTGTTTGCCTACAGGGCAGTAAGACAAACGATACAATCTTTGAAGTTCCCCTACATATCAGGAGGTTCCTCTCCAGAGTTCTGCAACACACTTACAAGGAGGTTTCCTTATGTGACAGTATGACACACATACACGGACATTCTTCTACTGAGTAATATGATCCCCTCACAGTCTATGGCAGTATAACATAGGCCTACCCACGTGAATGCCCCCCCTAGCCTCCACCCCCCCCCCCCCCCAGACATACACCAAGAGCAATGACACATAGGGAGATTCCGCAGCGCGACAATCGACTTGCGCATGCGTGACATGCGACTGGAGCCTAATCGCGCGCAGCTCACGTGACCCTGCCCGTGCACGTGTTGCTCGTTGACGAGCAGCTCACGGCCATACGTGGCCGTCCGACTCGCTGAGTCACCAGCACTCGGGGCCTGTCACGAGGCGTGAAAGTCATTCAGGCAATTACTGCCGTCATATCTCGCGCCTGCCACCCATCTCTGTGCTTATTGATATCACAATATGTGCGCAGGCAGATAAAGCTGTGTGACTTGCGCCGTCAGTGCGCATGTGTGTCGCTATCTACATCAGGGTGTCCCTCGTCCTATAACCAGCTGGTTATCTTTAATGGCGTCGTGTCAGCCTCTTTTAGTTCAACCTCACTGTTATGGACCGCATCAGCCATAGCACACCACGTACTAAGTCGGTGCTAAGTGCGGTGTAGCCATGACCACAATACCATTATATAATGTATGTATAAATAATATGCATAGTATATGTATGTGTAATATATGTTTATCATTATATACTGTACATACGATATGATTTATATGATGTATATGTGAAATAAATTATATATGTGAAATAAAATACATATGAATTATGATATATCCATTTATAATATACATTTATAATATACGTTTATAATATACATTTATAATGTATGTCTATGATATACATATATAATGTATGTCTAATATACGTCTATAATGTACATCTATAATATACATCAATATGTACATCTATAGTATAAGATACATCTATAATATACATTTATAATATACATCTATAATATACATCTATAATATACATCTATAATATATGTATAATATACGTCTATAATGTACATCTATAATGTACATCTATAATGTACATCTATAATGTACATCTATAATATACATCTATAATATACATCTATAATATACATCTATAAATAATATACATCTATAATATACATAATACGTATCTAGTATTATATATGTAATCTATTTGATATGTATCATAATATATATAATATGCATAATGTGGATGGTATATAACAGGGATCACTAGAACTTAGAAGGATTTGACAGAGTCTATTTGATGAATCTAAGACAACACTACATGGGCTAACTTAAATAATACTAATAGCATAACCCTGATTTATGGGACCTGTCATTGACTCGCATTGTTTCAAATAAGCAGCCCCCCCCCCGCCCACCCACCCCAAACCCCACTTTTGCTTAAACTGCATATTGTAGTGCTTATATGTTTTTGATTTTGGCTTAACAGCGATGTACACATAGTCTGCCATAACTAATATCAGCTATACTTCAAGATACCCTGTCCGTACTGCAAAGCTGGAGGCATTGCAGTTTCACATTTCACAACAGTAATCATTCATTGCCAACATGGCTGATATGGGAGACATGTATACACATTGCTGATATTCACGAGACAAAAAAAAAGGAGATAATAACTCATCCACGTCACTATCAGCACAGCCACACTGACCAGAGACGTGGCAGCAAACCTTCTGTAGAAACACACAGAGCGCGGACAAGCACCCACATCATAGCCCCCCCCCCCCTCACCTCCACATCCCACCCCCTCCACACACACGCCAAACATAACCTACAGGAAGCGCAATCGTCACAACACTATGATTGCTTTCTGCCCGGCCCCGCCGCCTCCCCCGCTACTCCCGCCGGGAGGAACACCCATGGTGAGGCTGGGTCCCGGGGCTTGTTAATGATCCGCACCCTTCTCAACGCCGGACCAAGTCTAACACACAGTTTACCGACCATTTTCAATAAAAACATATATATAAAACCGTAACAATAACAACCATCAATTATTTCTAAGGCCTACGTCATGTATGTAAAATTCAAAGTGTTTTGATATTATGCATCAAATAAATATTTTCGACAAAAATAATGAGAATTACCAAATTACATTATACTGTTGGCACTTTCCAGGCAATTCTTAGGGGTCTCACAGGCTTTGCTCTTGGGTGCATTTATTCGGCTATTTTGGGGCATGCGTGGGGGGGGGGGGGGGGTCGGGGAGTCAGGTGAGAATCACACCGCTAGGGGTAAGCCCGCCGCGCCCCCTATACCAGTATACGCACACAAACATCGTGGGCGGCCCCGGCCCAGCACAACGACTTGTTTTCGAAAGGCGAGCCGCGAGTGATGTCAGGCCCAGCAGCTTTGGTGTCGGTCCGGCCGTGTGATGTGCTTATGTTTCGGTAGGCGCGAAATACACGGGGGCAGAGGGGCAGGGAGGGGCAAGAGGGGTGAGAGGCTGGGCTACGGGAATGGGGAGGGTGTGTGTGGGGGCCGAGGGGTAGAGGGGAGAGAGGCTGGGCTACGGGACTGGGGAGGGAGGGTGTGGGGGCAGTGGGGTAGAGGGAGAGAGGCTGGACTACGGGAATGGGGAGGGCGGGTGTGGGGGCAGAGGGGCGAGAGGCGCGAGAGGCTGGGCTACGGGAATGGGGAGGGAGGGTGCGGGGGCAGAGGGCCGAGAGGCTGGGCTACGGGAATGGGGAGTGAGGGTGTGGGGGCAGGAGGGGCGAGAGCCTGGGCTACAGGAATGGGGAGGGAGGGTGTGGGGGCAGAGGGGGGGGGCGAGAGGGGGGGCTACGGGAATGGGGAGGGATGGAGGGTGTGGGGGCAGAGGGGCAGAGGAACGAGAGGCTGGGCTACGGGAATGGGGAGGGAGGGAGGGGGGGGGGCCAAAAGGGCAAGATGGGTAGAGGGGCGAGAGGCTGGGCTACGGGAATGGAGAGGGAGGGTGTGGGGGCAGAGGGGTAGAGGGGCGAGAGGCTGGGCTACGGGAATGGAGAGGGAGGGTGTGGGGGCAGAGGGGTAGGGGGGCGAGAGGCTGGGGTACGGGAATGGGGAGGGAGTGTGTTGGGGTGCGGGTGAGGTTGAGGGTAGGGTATGTGTAGGGGTTGGGGATTGAATGAAAGTGGGTCCTGGAGAGGATGAAGAAGGGTCCAAGGAGGAGCAGCGAGGTGGAGAATGTGATGTGATGAGATGAGAGAAGTATAGACCTCTTTCAATGTTTGTAAACATCGGGTATGCGCACGCAGCTCGGCTGCAGAACGAAGGCACACTGCCACTGAGTTTGCCCGTACGCACAGTGTAAAACGTTTATTTTATTAAAAATTAATAGAAATGCAGAAGCCTAACCATATAAATCTAATATAATCTATTTGTTAAATATGTTTTCTATATGTGTACCAAGCGGTTTGTCTCTAGGTGGTGTCTTTTTAGAGATATTTCACTTTTTCTGTAAGAAGATTGCTCATGGCCATTGACAATGCACTGAGTTTGGCGGTACGCGCAGTACAAAACATTTATTTTATTCAAAATTAATAGAAATCCAGAACCCTAACCTTATAAATTTAATAATCTGTTTGTTAAGCATGTTATCTGTTTGTGTGCGAAGCGGTTTGTTTCTAGGTAGTGTGGTTTTAGAGATATTTCACTTTTTCTGTAAGAAGATTGCTTACTACCATTGACAATGCACTGAGTTTGCTGACTAGCCAGCGAAGGGTAAACACTGCATTGATTTGTGCTGCAGCAATGCTATGTCTATGCAGAGCATTTATTTTAGCAAAATTAATTTAAAAGCTTTCACTGAGTCGATTAAAAATATATTAATGCGCGATTGAAGAGGAAGATCTGAAGTATTTAATTTAACTTAACGGCAATTTTCTCTGAAAGTATTAAAAACAGAGATAATAGTGAAAGTTGGGATATTCTGAGCTCATAGCCATTGAGTTTGCAGTGACCGGATGTTGTCCTGCAGCCAAGCAGCGCGCGCACTGACCTACTGACGTCATATAAAATTGGTCAATTGGGCGCTATATTATATATGCTGCATATAATGTTATATATTATATATATGCTAAATTGTATATGTAATATGGTATATATTATATGTTATATATTTTTTTACTGTCATGCTATAATATAGGTGCTATATTATATGATATATCTCAGGTATATTCTGTGCATGATATATAATTACTATATTATATATTATTCACATTCTATTTATATAGATATACATCATGTAGTTGAAACGAGATAGCAGAGTACATACATACAAGCTGGAATTGTTCATTTAAAATGTTATCTTCAGTGAGGTGGACAGGGTAATTGCTTAAACCGGAAGTGATTCCTTGCCTATGGACGAGGATAATCCAAGAGCCAGGCACCGTGGTGTATATACAATGATATCATATAGAGATCTATATTCCGAAGATGCGCGGTTGCGCCTAGTCTGACTGACCCGTCTGTTATAGATGATAGTAGTGATGTGTCCACATCTTTGCTTACTATGGGTAAATACTTGGTAGGTTCCCCTTCCTTTCCAAGATGACTGGCCACTTACTCATCTTTGTCAGAGTGTGCCCTGATGAGCCACATCATCTTGCTGTTACACCTTCAAAGCTATTGATCTTCTAACTCATCTGCTGCTCCAGTCTTCATGCACTTGAAGGGGTGACATCCCCTGACCACACCAACAAAGTTGATGTGCACCGCACTTAGTTTAGGCCGACAATTGAGTCGGTATGGCCGCTGGTGTGCACTACCAACTTCTGGTCTTCCCATAAATGGGACTAGCCGCACGGCAGCGGGGGTTTTAAATCAGAGTTTACCTTCTCCTAGATGAGCAGTCAGCCAAGATTGATGTGGACTTATCGAAGGATGATGAAAATATCATGGACAAAGAAGATCACCAACAAAGAAGTTCTCAGAAAAATTAAAAATAAGAAAAGCTTGTTTGCCACTATACAGACAAAGAAACTTATTTATTTTGGCCACATCATTCGTCAGAGTTCAATATACCGTACATTGTTGGAAGGGAAGGTGAGATGGCCCAGCAGAGGGAGAGGGAGACCAAGAACATCATGGTTTACAAATATTTCACAGTGGACAGGCTTGAATTATTCACAGTCTATCAGAACAGCACAACATCGGGACAAGTGGAGAACCATTGCATCCAACCCTGGACTAGAGGATGGAACTATTGATTGATTGAGTGATGTGTATCTTTGACCTTATCTAAGTAGGTTAATTAATGCTCGACCTGGTCAGTGTGATAAATGCCACCTGGAGATATAATATATACGTGTCCGCTTACCGTGTGTACAAACTGTTAAGCCCTGGTCACGTACACGTTAGTGAAAGTAGTTGAACGTAGGACAGATTAACATGGGTCAAACGTGGTGTAAGTACGTTAAACTATGGCGAAATACATTAAGGTATGGCAGTTTTTGGTATGGATAAATATGTTACAGCACGGATGCCGGTATGTTCAACGTACGTTAGCCTCCACTACGGTCAACTACGTTCAACTACGCTAAAGTATGCTAGAGTACATTAAGAGTATGGAGACTTCACCACAGTATGTTAGCCTCTAAAGTAGCACTCTTTTGAACATGTCCAACATATATAATATACATCTCCAACATGTCCAAAGATTAAATCGGAACTCACTGCCCGCCCATGTTATTACCAAGTTAGCATGATGGAGAAGTACGGATGCCAGTAGTGCAACTACGTTAAACTATGTTAGCCTCCACTACGTTCAACTACATCCACTAACGTGTATGTAACCAGGCCTTTACTGCCTTAGAGCCTCCGGACGCCTGAGAAGTCGTAATCAAATAACAGGTTCTTAGAAACACATATATACGAGACTGTCTCAAAAGGTCTAAGCAATATGGGACAAAACTTTGTCCATTGTAACGATCAACATACTATCTGCTTATGCATTTGCTCAGGATAAACTGATTTGATTTTTACATGGTGTTTCATAATCCCAATAGAATACATATTGATTTGAAGTAAATGTCCTTGTGTTTTCAGTGTAACCGTTTCTGTGCTGTTTTGTGTCAATCATAACAATGGACAAAAAAAGAAGAGTTATCACCTTTTGAGACAGGCTCATATATCACCTCAACCCTACACGAGGACTGACGATGCCTAGATCAGCTATTCACAAGCGTATATGTGTATATAATAATATATATAATAATATCTACAGCTGTATATATACTATGCATGCACATATATTCACATTTATATAAATACTATATATACACATTCATATTGATATGTTCACATTCATCATATTATATGTGTGTGTGTAAGCAGACGCATAATAATACAGTGTCTATGTGCTCGCCCTCGCCTGATGACCTTGGGTGTTGCTAGTACATAAAGCCCCAACAGACAGGCAAACTAACATACATGCTCCCACAGAGCTAATTGTTATGGTGGTACAAGTGCAATTCGGTCAAACAGCACCCGTGTAAAATGTGTCCAATATATATTATAAACATAATGGTATTACGGGACTTGCAATCAGGTGATACGTATATATATATATATACATATATATATATATATATATATATATATATATATATATATATATGGGTGCTGCTGGGGAATATGTTCTGCTGAATATATATATGCATAGGTGCATATTATATATATCATGACACATTTATATACATATATACTCTGTATTCACCCAGGAATGTCGGGAGTTCGAGTCACACAGACGAGTCAAATCAATGACTTATAAAAGTGATAGGTGTTGCTACCTAGACTGGTCCTTGTCATTACCAGGATAGGGTAAGGACTGGTTAGCTCATTATCAGGGTTATATGACTGAATTGGAAGTCAGGTCATGGTGCCAGTGGGCTGGTGTCCAAGTTAGGACAGCACTGTGAAGTCGCCATGAGTACACTCTCCCAAGTCTGTATCCATCTTGATATGAACGTAGTTGTTGCCAGAACATTAAATCCCAGGAAACAAGCATATATATATATATATATATATATATATAATTATTTATATATATATAATTATATATATATATATATGTGTGTATGCGCATCTATATACACATATATATACACGCATGTATAATTATACACACACCTATACACATATATATTATAGATATATTATATAGATATGTATATATTATACAGATATATATATTATATAGATATATATATATAGATAGACAGATATATAATATAGAATAGATAGATAAGATAGAATAGATAGATATTTAGATAGATACGCATTCACGTACTGACACATCACCATTAAAGAGAAACGCGTGCATAATATAATATATGGAAATATACATAATATATACCCCGCCCCCACACACACACACACTCACACGTCAGTGAACACGGAAAACATGGCCCGCTAACCAGTGCAAGTACTGCGCTAACTAGCCAACACGGGGAGAGTCGACGCTGGTTACCGTCAGGGCCTTCTACGAGCCTACATGAGTATTGAGTGGGGCGCGTGTTAATGGTCAGCCCAGCGTGCCTAGTGTTAATGAAGGAACCACCTGAAAGCATCACGCCCGACACGCAGCACTTCACGCACAATTATGTCAACGCAAACGACCACCAAATGTGAGCGGCAGCCGCGGTCCTAAAGCATAGTGGGGGATGGGGAAGGCACGGAGAGAGGCGCATTTAGGGGATGTGGCCGCGGTTCCAGGTAATTCTTGTTCATTAAAGCAGTGAACGCTTCCTATTAGTTCTACTTGTGGTGTTAATGGTTATTCGTGTATTGTGGTAAGTCTGGGCGGCAGTCCATTGGTGTGCGCATATGTTATGTCTGTGAACTGTTTGGACTACATATATATATATAATAAATATATATGTGTGTGTATTTGTACACATGTATATCATATATGGTTGGTGGGATGCATACTGTGTTCATGTATGCAGGTATATAAATGTTCATGTATATGGATATATATATATATACATTGTCATGTATGTGCCATATATGATATATGATGGTGGATATATATATATATATATATATATATATATATATATATATATATGTGTGTATATGTGTATACATATATATACATATACACATGTTATGTATATACATATCTATATATCTATATATATGCATGTGAACTTATGTACATATATTATGTATATATATATATATATATAAGTACATATATGTATATGAATATATATATACATTTAAACATGAATACATACATACAAATACAGTGAATTCTCTGTGTCCACTCCCCTTTGCGCGTCAAGACGCGAAGTAATGTAGGCAAGGTGTCAGAACTATTAGACACCATGAATAAAATACATACCCAAATCCCTGAGCGGCGTCAATAACAGACCATATATGGCAGTGATTCGCTAAATGTGCATTACTTCACAAACAGCTATCAGAACATCGGTGAATATCTTTGGCACATTTCAAGAACTGTTCCCCAACACAATTACCCCCCCCCCCCCACACTCTCCCAAAGATACGCGCAAACACACTGGGCAGCCACAACTCCGTGAGTTAAAAGGACATGTCAACAGCACCAGAATTGTCCAGAAATGCGTCTGATAAATATCCACCTAAACCTTTGATGTGTGTAATTAGGTGCATAGCCCCTACGCAATCTTAATAATACGTTCCGAACTAAGTTAGTTCTTAGCTGTTGATGTTCGTTTAATAACGTATTGATATTAATTGTTATAAACATATTGGTTTGGGCATGTAGTACACATATAATTTTATATATTTATATATATATACATATTTATATATAATTACACATATTTAAATTTTAAATAATAATTATTGATGTATTTATACGCACATAAGTATATATATATATATATATATATATATATATATATATATATATATATACGTGTATATATATATATATATATATATATACATACATACATTTACAAACATAAATAGTCAGCCATAAATAAATATACATCTCCATATAATATACATACAAGCGTGAGTTGTTTCACTCCTAGTAAAAGTGAAGCTGTCTCTGAGCATGTAGGGGAAGGAAAACAATAAATGTATAATTCCTTCGTGACATATTGATGATTACGCTGTGACGAATGGGCACCACCTTGGTGCATGTTATGAAAGCTGAGATGCAACTCCCATCATGATTGTCTGATTCAAGCTATCAGATAACCATTATTCCCAGAATCTGCAGACAAATCATATGTAACGCAATACATGGCGCTTATCCTTACCCGACACATGTACTAGGTCGTGCTTGGTACGAGGAATGCCGCCCTTTGATAAGTATATCTGGGTTGTTGTTTTTTTGCCCAACCATAAATAAATGAATTTAACTATATTGTTATGGAAGCATAGCGCTGGATCCGGTTGGAACTTGGAGCCTGCGGTGTGCCTGATATAATTAAATAAACAAGTTGTTGCATCACGCCGTGTTTACATTGTTGTGATGGCGAGGCTGGACACACAAGTCTAATCGATTTGATGGAATAGAATAATTTGCTGAATGCCACTCATGAGAGATGTGCCGATATTTCCGAATTAAGCATCTCCTCGATATACCATATATATTATATATATATAATATATATATTATATATATATATATTATATATATATGTATACATATACATACCACATGTATATAACACATGTATTGCTAGGACGTAAAACAACAAACAAACAAAAAAGTATTATATCATATGCATATATCACATGTATATATCACATGTAAATATATCATATGAATATATCACGCGTATATATATATCACTTATATACCACATATATACCACATAGTCATATAGATCATATACCACATCATATATTATACCTCGGTAAACAATGGGTAAAGATATTATCACAAAATTTATATAGAAATACAGATGTTCTTTACCACAGCAAACATTCCAGCGTAGCTATCAATGAATAATGATAATGCACTACTAATATAACCTTATCAGTAGTATCACTAATTTTGTAATTACCATTTTAGGGCATTGGGGACTGGCTTGGTGATATGCATCTGACTAAAGATTCAAAGACCCTAGAGCAAAGGATAAAATAAAAGTAACTCTCTTAATGTTTCATATTTTGTTCATGACTAATCCATCATTAAAAAGGCATCCTTTCTCTGAACATCCAGATATTGTGCTCTTGTGTCTGTATCAATCTACATTCTACAATGTAACATTGACCTTCCTCTCTGACTCAGCTCTTCTAATTATAACATCGTGGATTACTGATGAGTAATAGCAGTGGACATCAGAACACTGACATCACGACAGGTTCAGTATATTACTCGTTTGTGACATACCTTGCAGCGAGAAAACAATCCAAGGTTCTATATACTGTTTCTTTATTTTGTTTTGTTTATTAGCATCAATCACCAGGTACAGAATTAACTAATATCCACGTTAGTGTGTCATGACAAATTGCCATACAGTCATACATAATTAATTGTGTCATGACACATCGCTTTCTGAGATGAATATATGTACATGTAACTTCTGTTTTTTCCGTAGATGTTAGCTATATATTATATATAAGTAATCATGTATATAATACATATATATCTATACCTGCATTTATGTATTATCCATTTTTTAAATTATAAATGTATGCATATGTGTATATATATGTTTGTATGACTTCAGACTTCATATAAATATATATTATATATATATATTGCTTTGTTATATGAATATATGTACATGTATCTTCGGATTATCCATGTAAGTAGTCATATATATGTATATATATATATCTATATTATATGGTGCATATATACATATCGACACATATGGATGTATCATTCATGTGTGTGTGTATGTATATATATATATATATATATATATATATATATATCATCATAATAATATATGTATGTATGTGTATGTATAGGTTTATCGTTATGGTTATGCGTACATTTAACTCGCTCTATTATGTATATCTATGCTTAGAAATAAATATATATCGTCCGGAGTCTGAACTATGCTTGAGCATATGATCACAATGATGAGTGAATTACCTTCACACTAAGGCATAAACAGCACAACAACAAACCCCGCCCTCTGGGCTCCACCAGTTAGTATTGCTGGACTAGATACACTGCATTGTTGTAATGTAGTGTTCACTTTTTCTGCATTTACCAGTGTCTACCTACCGTCAGACTGTGCAGCCGAAGAGTCCATTCCGTCAAAGGTCTTGCTGGTCATCTGCAGTAAGGCGTCGAGTGGTGACGGCGAGCTCCCCAGGCTCAGCTTGGTGCGCGTCTGTTTACTGTCGTCGTCCACCTCAATCTCGACGTCCGACTCGGACTCGGAGTCGTCCAGCCTGTCATCGCTGACGGGCGACCCTCGCCGCTGCGCCGCCAAACCCGGCGCCCCTATGTCGGTCCAGGGGCGCACGATCGCCTGACCGCCGGGCCCAGGGATGTTGGCGGGCGGCGCGGGCGTGCCTGCCGGGACATGCGATGGCGCCGCGG
This sequence comes from Branchipolynoe longqiensis, assembly GCA_030323885.1. Classification (NCBI taxonomy): domain Eukaryota; kingdom Metazoa; phylum Annelida; class Polychaeta; order Phyllodocida; family Polynoidae; genus Branchipolynoe; species Branchipolynoe longqiensis. The sequence continues at coordinate 59,747,408 of CM059190.1, read as the reverse complement.
CGCTTATCCCCGCGTGGTCCTTATTGCCGCTGACTCCGCCGACTCTGCGCCGTCCGTCGGCCGCCGCCTCCCGTCGCCGGGCCGTCCGGCCCGTGAGGATGTCCGAGATGCTGAACGGGGTGAGGGGCTTATTGGGGTTGCGCGGTGGGTGGATCTGAACCTGCGCCAGGCGGTTGTAGGGAGCGTATCTGTCCCCGGAACGCGCTGGCGCTGGCCGGTGATGGCCAGGCGCCGGCAGCGCCGGTGAGCGTGGCCCGTGTCGCGGCCCCGGCGTGGCGGGCGACGTGGTCGGGCTGTGACCCGGGGCTCGCGCGTCACCGGACGGGGAGCCGCGCGCCGGGAGGCGGGCGTGGGGCGCGGGCGGCGCGGCGGCCGCGTGGTGCGGGTGCGGGTGACGCAGCTGCCCCATTGATTCCACCATGGACATGTTGATCATGCCGCCGAAGCCGGCCGGGAAGCCCGGCACCTGGACCCCGAGCAGCATAGGTACTGTGTCGTGCCTCCCGTACCCCCTCGTGGGTCCAGCAGCAGTACCCACTATGTTATATATACGTGTACACCAATAGCCCTACAGTCCTACAGACACAGGCCTGTCACTATGTCAGTGCCGAGGTAAAATATGTGTGCAATTATGTGATATTTCCACTATATCAATGTCTACATATTATGACAACAGACTCCACTAAACCCGTATTAATACCCCCAAATATATCAAGCGGAGTGATCCCTTATGTGCAATGTACACTGATTCAAGTCGCATGTACATACACACATGTGCTCCCGACAGAACTTGACTAACATGTAATATGATACAAAACACCTCCGATATCAGTCACTGTGTAGCAATCATCATCTTCTGAATTAAATCCTCCAACGACATGGATAGAGAGTCATGTGCGTAGGCGAACTGTGCATGTACAAACAATGGCCCTTTTCCTCGGGTCCTCAGTCAGTCGCACACTGATCATCTGATGCCCGGGGGAGAGTAAGACCTGTCCCTCCGGGCGGGACCAGGTGGTGCCTGCCGTGTCTATATAGTATATATAGTCCAACCTGTGGTGTGTGTGCAAGGGGGGGGGGGGGGCTTCTATAGGAAGAGCCCAGATCCACAAGGCGCCACTAAACACACACTGGAGCCAGACGTGCCCAGGGACCCGGATGGGACAGCCCTGTGACGAGCCGGTGACAGGTATGGTATGTCCTCCAATAGCCTGGCTCTTTACTCTATGTACAAGCAGGACGAGTAGACAGAACTGAGAAAGGACCGTCCTCCAGTGAATTGTCGGTGGTTCGCGTTGCCTGGTGGTATTTACGCACGTATGTAATATATTCCACACGACGCAGAACCGTCAGCAGGACGCAGCCTACTTCCAATGTGGTCAGCCGGGCGAGAGTGGGTGAGTGAGTGGGTGAACAGCGGTTCGAGAGCCACTGAGAAGAGCAAGGCCAGCCTCCTCCTCCAAGCTAAGTGTGAGCCAACACTGGGGTCCTCCTGCACCTCCCGCTGGAGGGGGGCGGGTTAGCGGGTGGAGGCGAGTTGGGGAGGGGGGGGGGAGTAGAGTGGTCGTGGTGGTGGAGTGTGGACGTGTTGCGTGGGTGTCTGGGTGTGGGAAGAGAGCAGCCACTTCACGATAAGTATCGCCACCACCGTCGCTGCCGCCAGTTGCCGCCAGTTGCCGCCGCTACCGCTGCGTGTCGCCACTGTCTGGCGGTGTACGTGCGGCACGGTGTGGTCTGGTACAGCCGCGGTGAGGCGGCGCGGTGTGCTTAGGTAGGTAGCCCTGGAGGTGCCGCTGTGTGTGCTGGGGGCCGGGCTCCGTGTGGCCCTGCACACGGTGCTGGGTCGCTGCCTCCTGCACCTCCCTGCATGGACGGACAACCCGGGGCGGGGCGGTGGTAGTACCGGGGATGGCGGTAGGCGGGGCAGGGCGGGGGAAGTGCCGGGTGGATGGCGGTAGGCGGGACCTTGGTTCGGGAGGTTGGGGGCCTTGCTGGGGTGGCGCTGATGGTAACGAGGATTCTCCCGGGGATCCACGGCTAGCGAGGATGCAGCCACTTAGCATCTGGTTAGTAACTGACGCAGGGCACGAAGCCACAACGACGACCTTTCTCCACTCGCCTAGTCTGCGTGCACCCAGGCCATTCTATCAGCAGGCTATATATTATGTATATTATATGTAAATACATGTGAATATGTATGTACGTATGTATTTCTGTATGTATATATCTATATGCATATATATCTGGATATCTATATCATATGTATATATATATATATATATATATGCACATATATGTATGTGTACATATTTGTGTACGTGGTTGTTTGTTGTTTTATGTATATATGGGTTTACATATGTGTATCTATATGTATATCATATTAGTATATGTGTATATATTTAGTTGTATGTGTATATTCGTTTATTTCGTTTGATTGTTGTTGTTTTATGTCCTAGGAACATCAACGGTCATATCAGCGGGGGGTACCGACTTATGACAGTGTACACTCATGGTGACTTTATAGTGCTGCCCCACTAGGAAACTAGGCCACGGGCACAATGACCTAGTTTCCCATGCAGTCACATTATCCTGATATTGTGCTAACCAGTCCTCATCCTATCCTATGATTATGAATGCAGAGCACCAGGTTACGTAGCGACAAGTATCAATGTTGTAAGTTATTGGGTTGACTTGGCTAGGATTAGAACTCCCGATCTTCCGCACAGGAAGCCTGTGCTCTACCTATTCGGCCACTGCGTCTGGCATATACATATGTATGTGTGCATCCATGCATATATATGACACATAGATATATATGTATATATAGCATAACTATGACAAGTAAATAGTAGTATTACTATTACGGTATTAGTACCAGAAGGAGCTAATCGGTGTTGTGCTATGAATATGCCAGGAAATTAGTTTTATGCTAAAGATATGCAAGGACATTAGTTTTATGCGTTTTGATTACATGGCGGTTGTGCATGCTGAGAGGACAGGGGCCGGTACCAAAAGGCTTACATGTTACCGTAGGAGGTTCGAGGCAACAGTCAAGTAATAATGGCACACAATTAATTGATTTTCGTTGTTGGCTAGTCCTCTAGGTTGCACGTCTTTCCGGACCACGTATGGACCCGGGGTCTGTCAGTAGGCTGCTTCGTTGTGCGTTGGAAAGACTGCCCTGCCTACTGTAAGCAGATGGCATTATAACCACACCCATTATGCGCACATTCTCACTCCCCCGTCACCTACACCTACCCACTCCCCTTCCCTGCCCGACCCTCCTGCCCGACCCTCCTGCCCGGCCCGCCCCGGCTCGGTTGCCGCCGCGCTAGCGTTGCACGCCCCCATTGGTCGCTAATTCAATCAGACCTGTCAGAGTCGCACGTTGCTGGCCAATCAGGGGCGCTGTTCTAAACGGTTAAATCAATTAGCTCCACACATCACGGGGCTTATTGATATTGGACTCGGTTGCGGCGTGCAAGGGATGGCCGGGTACCGCTCCCCCTCCTCCTCCTCTACAGTCTGCTCTGCTCTGCTCTGCCCTGCTCTGTTCTGCTCTGTTCTGCTCTGTTCTGCTCTGCCCTGCTCTGCTCTGCTCTGCTCTGCTCTGCTCTGCTCTGCTCTGCCCTGCTCTGCCCTGCTCTCCCCTCCCCACCTCCCCATTCCCCTTCCCTCCCTTCCCCTCCCCTCTCCTCTCCTGTCTCCTCTCCTCTCTCCCCCCGCCCCCTCCCCTCCCCTCCCCTCCATCTCCCCCCTCCCCTCTTTCTTCCCCTGCCCTCCCACATCTCCCCTCCCTCTCCCGCTCTCCCTCTCCCTCTCCCTCTCCCTCTCCCTTACTGCTCCCTATCCTCCCTATCTTGCCACGCCTCCTCCTCCTGTCCCGCACCTCCTCTGTCCTCTCCCTTTCAACATGTCCTTCTCCCCTCCACGTCTCCCCCCACTCCCAGCCTCTCTTCGAGCCACTCCCGGCTTACCTTCCTAAAAATGGGCGCCATGTTCTTAATAACCTTCGGTTTTCTATGCGCCTCTCCGCCACTGTTACCCCCAATGCCCATTACCCATCAACCATCTATACCACCTGCACGCCCACATCGGTGCTTCCCTCTGCATGTACCCCGTGCCTTACACTTTACAGATGCCCCTAGATGCCACTCCGCATCCATGTGACATTCCACCCCTTTCCCATTCAACCCCCTGCCGCCCTGTGTCTCGCGCAAATTCGATTCTCTCACCACTTTCGGTCCCGCTTGCCATCTCTCTCTAGGCACATTACACGCGCTGCGCCTCGTGCGCCACTTATTGATCGTCCCCGCCCCGCCCCTCCCCGCCCCTCCGCCCCCGCCCCGCCCCGGCTCGCCCCGCCTCGCCCCGCCCCGCCCAGCCCCCGCCCCCACCCCGCCCCGCCCCGCCCCGCCCCGCCCCGCCCTTCTGGATTCTTCCATCGGTTCCGTTCTACCCGGGTCTCCACCAACCCAGCTTGTTGCTACCTCTGCTTATTCCGGCCTCGTTCCCGCCTCGTTCCAGATATCCCAGGCTGCCAGCACCATGACCTGATATCCCACTCAGTCACATTATCATGACACTGAGCCAACCAGTTCTTGCCCTATCCTAATTATGCTGTGCACCTGGCTAGGAAGCAACAAGTATCAATTTGTACACCCTTGGTTTGACTCAACCAGGGTTGGAACCCGTCGGTTCGAATCTCATGATCTACCAAAACGGAAAACGGACGCTCAACTCATTCGGCCATCCCGCCCGGGTCTCCACCAACCAGCTTGTTGCTGCTACCCCTGCTTTGTCCGGCCTCATCACCGCCTACACGCGCCTCCCACATCCCGGGGTTTGGGGTTCTATCCCCGACCGAGTCAAATCAAAAGACTTAAACAGAAACTCTACTTGCCACTATCTTGCCTAGCGCTCAACGTTACTAGAATAGAGTAAGGACTAATTGGCTTCATGTCAGGACAATGTGACTGAATAGGATATCGGGGCATGGTGCTGACAGCACAGTACCCATAATGAGGCACACCTCCCACATCTCCCCTCCCTATCCTGTCACAGATAGGGAGGGGAGGGAATGGGAAGGGGGGAGGGGAGAGCAAAATCTACTCTCTGTATGAGCGAACAAACGGACGGGGCTGCCCTCTATGGAAGATCTTCTGATCAAAAAGAATCTCTGGTGGACTGGACACCTCATGAGGATGTCATCAGACAGGCTACCAAAGCAGATCCTCTATTCTCAACTGTCTTCTGGCTACAGAAAGAGAGGGCGCCCTCGTCTCCGTTTCAAGGATACCATCAAGAGAAACCTGAAGCTGAGAGACATTAAGACTGACTCATGGACGCAACTCTCACAGCAGCGAACTAAATGGAGAGTGGCAGTCAAGTAATGAAAGCAGTCTTTGTCGTATCGCGACCGACAGCATGATGATGATGATGATGATGATGACTATGTATGAGGACACCATGAGCGCGCGTGGTCGCAAATCGATGTGTGCATATCGGGATGTGACATTAAATGGAAGACCCCAACAAGTAGCCCGGAGCTATTCCTTCTGGGTTATTCCAGCGATGCTGGTCCATCCGGATCCTCATCCCAGTCGTTATCTCTTCTAGGTCCAGCATCGTTCCCACCTACCCGACCTTCCCACATCCCGAATCCAACACGCTGTCTCGTCAGTCAACAATTACACCACCATCACCACCAGCACAACTACTCACATTTATCATGATCGAATAGAACCATTTATGACACATTCTGCCATACACATTCTGCTAGAGTGTTTAAATTTCATGACCGTGTGTCAATACTGATTTAATGTAAATAGCATGTGATACGTATTGCCAATGGAAAGCACAAGACACATCTTAAGAGTTCCTTAAAATAACTAGGATATATATTGCCTCCTTTCATTCATTCATGGGGTGTTCGTAACCTTATGACGGTTACCGGTTGCAGAACTGCAACATTATAGAGAGGCTCCGATAAATCGGCCCAATCTTTGGTTTGAAGACTTGTCTTCTGTAGAGGAAGTGGTCTTCGTAGAGGAAGTGTTATGAAGGCTGGGACATCCTTCACGACGTAGTGACGCCGGGGCGCCGGGTGGCAGCGGATCTCTCCGTGCCGGTATGTAGTAGAGCTGTAGGTGTGTGTAGTGTAGTGTAGCACTTGTATCCGGTCAGCAGGGGTTCGAGGAAGGCGGGCAAAGGTGGGAGCAGCGGTCGTTCCAGCAACAAGAACCAGACAGAGAAATCGTAATAGGTCAAGGGCCCCACCCAAGAACACAACAACCCTGGTCAGGGGAAGAAGTGTGCCTGGGAGAAATCGAATGGGCAGAATCTAGGAAAGAGAAATGAGGAGAGTTGAGTCAAAGGACCGTGCCTATCTGCCCTATGGTGACCATCCGGCGAGCCATAGACACGGACAGAGTAAGAGTAGAAAGTGAAAATGCCGGCGGGCACCCCCTCCTGGAACTCTTTTCAGACATATCAAGGAGGTGCCAGGCCGGCAGAGAGGTGATAGAGAGAGGTGTGGACGAAGTGCAGCCCGGACAGCAAGTGTGATTGCCTCCTGTAATTGTGGCTGTGCGTGGTGAGTTAGATTTTGCTGTCAGGTGACACAAGTCTAATCACTTGAAAATTGCATCAGAGATGTTTTTTTCGGACATGTCGGTGTGTGAATGTGATTGACAAGACTGACAAAGTGACATACTACTAGAAACTATTATGTATTAGCTTTTTATCATGAATAGGGCACTTGCTGCTGACAGAGCATTAACGCATCAGCAATCAATCATTCATTGTTATTATTTCGTGAAGCAACCCATCACCTACTCGTTTAGGCCCAGTCAAAACTGAGGGTCATTGTGATCAAGGCATTCGGCGATAATTGCGCTTCTTGCTAAGAATCTTAGTTGCTATTAATTTAGGCTAGGGAATGCTTATGTTATTACAGATACATAGACGTTTTCTACCAAATATGAATTAAACATTGTTAAACACACGAGTCCTTAATTACAGAAGATAAAGATGCAGTTCAATACGACATAGTTCCCGAAGGAAAGGATCGCAATAATTCTTTTGAATATTAGGACATTTTAATCCCTTTGGCTCTGCCATATAACCTTATTTAATTTTGCCTACCCCTTCCATGCATGACATAATAGAGGTGGGTATTTGATCTGCAACTCAGTAGGGAATGATTGATCTATCCAGGGTAGTACGTAGTAGTACTAGTACGTGGAGCATCCATTAGCTATATTAGTAGATCTAACTCTAAAACAATTTCAAAAAGCTAATTTGAATATTTAGTTAAACTATGGCAAATATTATGTTTAAAAAGACCTGTTAACATCCGCTGACCAGAATTTAAATATTTGTGTTTAGTCGCATGTGAGACTATAATTCTGGCACAGATCTGCTGAACTGCTCACCAACCCATGTTACAATCATGGTGGATAATGAACCCACATTCAGTGTCCCTTACCAGTCCCATTATGTAGTCCTAGTCACCTCGGACACCTCTCACTCACCCACCCATCCCACACGTCCTTAACCCCAAGTCAGATCAATTTCTGCTCAGACTATTATTGCACTGATATTACTTTAATATCCTAATGTAGCAGTCACACTACGACGGCACGGGGGTGACGACAGCCCAGCGACTTGGATTTTGTGAAAACCCGACGACATATGCAAATTCGGGCCAAGTTGGACGACAATCGGACGACAGCCCGATGACATCGGGCCGACAGACGGGACAACAGCGGGACAACAGTGTCTGTGTGTGTGTCTGTGTGTGTGACTCTGTGTCTCTGTATGTGTCTCTATGTGTGTGTCTGTGTCTCTGTGTGTGTGTCTCTGTGTGTGACTATGTGTCTCTGTGTGTGTCTCTATGTGTGTGTATGTGTCTCTGTGTGTGTCTCTGTCTCTGTCTGTGACTCTGTGTCTCTGTGTGTGTCTCTATGTGTGTGTCTGTGTCTCTGTGTGTGTCTGTGTGTGTGACTCTGTGTCTCTGTGTTTGTCTCTATGTGTGTGTATGTGTCTCTGTGTCTGTGTGTGTCTCTGTGTGTGTGACTCTGTCTCTGTGTGTATATATGTGTGTGTCTGTGTCTCTGTGTGTGTCTCTGTGTGTGTCACACAGAGACACACACAGAGACACACACAGAGATATACACACACACAGACACACAGACACACACATACAAAGAGACAAAGAGACACACACAGACACATATACACACAGACACACACAGAGACACACACAGACACAGATACACACACACAGACACAGAGACACAACACAGAGACACACACACAGAGACACACTCACAGACACACACAGAGACACACACATACACAGAGACACACATACACAGATACACACACAGAGACACACACACATACACACACAGACACAGAGACACAACACAGAGACAGACACACAGAGACCCACACACAGAGACACACACAGACCCACACACAGACACACACAGACACAGAGACACACACACAGACACAGATACACACACAGAGACACACACAGAGACACACACAGAGACACACCACAGAGACACACACACAGACACACGCACACAGAGACAGACACACGCACACAGAGACACACACAGACACACAGAGACAGACACACACAGAGACACAGAGACACACACACAGACACACATACATAGAGACACACACAGACACAGAGAGACACACACAGAAACACAGAGACACACCCACAGAGACACAGAGATACACACACAGACACACACAGCAACAGAGACACAAAGACACGGAGACACAGACACACACAGAGACACAGAGACAGAACACAGAGACACACACACATACACAGACACAGAGACACATACAGACACACACAGACACACACACAGACACACACAGACACAGAGACACACACAGAGACACACACAGACACACACATAGACAAAGGGACACACACACAGACACAGATACACACACAGAGACACCCACACACACAGACACAGAGACACACACACACAGACAGAAACACAGAGACACACACACAGAGACACAGAGATACACACACAGACACACATACAGCAACAGAGACACAAAGACACAGAGACACAGACACACACAGAGACACAACACAGAGACACACAGACACAGACACACACAGACACACACACAGACACACACACATACACACAGAGACAAATAGACACACACAGAGACACCCACACAGACACATACACACACATAGACACACATACACACAGACACAGAGACACACACACAGACACACACACAGAAACACAGAGACACACACACATAGACACAGAGATACATACACAGACACACACACACAGCAACAGAGACACAAATACACAGGGACACAGACACAGACAGAGACACAGAGACACAACACAGAGACACACACACAGACACAGAGACACACACAGAGACACACACAGAGACACACACAGACACACACACAGACAAAGAGACACACACACAGACACACACACAGACACAGATACACACACAGACACAGACACATAGACACACACAGAGATACACACATGGAGACACACACAGAGAGACATACAGAGACACAGAGACAGACACACAGAGACACACACATAGACACAGAGACACACATACAGCTGCTATGGAGAGAGAAGCGACGACAGCTTAACGACAAAGACGACACCTTAACGACAAAGACAACACCGTATCGACACTGGACTGACAGCGTAGCGACACCGTATCGACAGCCAAGCGACATCGCCTGTCGTCGCCTGTCGTCAAAGTTTTTCAACATGTCCAAAACGCCGACGACAATCCGGCGACGGGCGAGAAAATGGAGGTGACGCGGAGGAGTCGCGGCGACAATCAGGCGACAATCAGGCGACAATCAGGCGACAATCAGGCGTCACCTGACGACACTCGACGACAGACCGGAAGTCGCTGTCGCTGGGCTGTCGTCGCCGCTTGTCGTCGTAGTGTGACTGCAGCATAAGACCAGACGGGATGGCTGAATGAGTTGAGGGCCCACCTCCCACTTTGGCAGGGCATTAGATTCGAAGCTTGGTCGAGTCAAACTAATGAGTTAAAAATGTATAATTGTGCCTACCTACCTAGTTAGGTACAATGAGCTGTGGAATGAGGAAGACTAATTGTATGTGATTGAAATTTCCGCAATTTAATCAACTAATGTACCAAATAAAATACAGAGGGACATCAGCTACTTGACAAAATATCATTACTACCATATGGAAACCAGACGGGATGGCCGAATGAGTTAGAGCGTCCGTCTCCCGTGCTGGTAGATCGTGGGGTCGTGGGTTCGAGTCCCTGTCGAGTCAAACCAATGACTTTAAAATTGATACTTGTCGCTTCCTAGCCAGGCGCTCGGCATTATTAGGATAGGGCAAGGACTGGTGTGCTCAGTGTCAGGATAATGTGACTGAGTGGGATACCAGGTCATGGTGCCGGCGGCCTGGTTTCCCAGTGGGACAGCACTATAAAGTCGCCATGAGTGCGCACTGTCACAAGTCGGTACCCGTCCTGATATGACCTTAGATGTTGCTAGGACGTAAAACAACAACAAAACCATATGAAGAGAGTAACCTACTATTAGTCCTAGAGTTCCATGACAAAAAGCATAAAAACTTGGTACATGTGCAATGCAAAATTAAAGGCAGATTGTATAATATTTATATACTTGTATTGGGATCATAATAGTGGCTAGACGGAGTGGTTTGAAAGGGGTCTCAGACTATATTATATGCCAACAGTATATAACTTATAAGGTATGTATTTCGACTATAGTCTCATATCCCTGTTACATATGAGCATAGGACTGGACGTGATGGCCGAATTGGTAAGACTAAGAGTGCGAAACCGAAGTCGTAGGTTCGAACCTAAGTGAAGTCACACCAATGATTTACAACAAAATTGATGCATGTTGGTACCTAATCTGACTATCGGCATTACCAAGCTGATGCAAGGACTGGTCAATATTAGAATCATGTGACTGAGTGGAATATGGGGTCATTGTGTTGGTGGCATCGTCTTCCAGTGGGACAGTACTATAAAGTCGCAATGAGTGCGCACTATCACAAATACGTACATGTCCAGATATCACCTTAGATGTTGCTCGGAATTCAAACCTCAACAAACATCTTCTTTTGCGAGTACACGCAGGTAAAATCTGCCTCTGCTGAGTTACTCACGTCTAGCTGTGTGTCTTCTGTGCCTACTTTAAAAGCAAAGCCATGTCTACTCGTCTAGTTTCTGCCATGTTTCTCAGACACCCGTTGTTTCACACGCATCTATTATGCGATGATATATCACTGCACTGCAATGGCCGTCACAACTCACATACGTCACTTCCGGGTGCTTATTTATGCACCTGCTCATATTGATCCCACATCGCCATTGCCCTGCATTGCATCGATTGTAAGTGACGGCAACCATATTATAGGTCATACTTGCTTGCTGCAGATCTGGTTGTACTCGTCTACTAGACTCAGAATATTAATAATCGATTCAGTAGTTACACGAAAGTTACTGAAATGATTCCCCGTCATTTATCACATTCTCGTTCACTAGATTATTCATCGCTAAAATTGATCATATAGTTGTGTAAATAACTGCCGGTATCCATGGTTTCAACGTCAAGGTCATGGCGCTGGTGGATGTGTTGTGCTGAAGAAGAAAAAGAAGGACAAAAAGAACGAGATGAACTAGAAGGACAAGAACAAGAAGTACAAGAACAAGAAGAACAAAAACAAAAAGGACAAGAAGAACAAGAAGAACGAGAAGAACAATGACAAGAAGGGGGAGAAGGGCAAGAAGAACAAGAAGGACACGAAGAACAAGAAGAACAAGAAGAACATAAAGGACAAGAATGATAAGAATGACAAAAACAATGGGAACAACGGGAGCAGCAGGAATAACACGAGCAACACAAACATGACAAACAATATTTTCAAAAAGAGGAGATAATAACCGAATTCGTTGGCTTAACGGTTCCAAATGCACGGAGAAAGGACTAATAATTAATATCATTATTATCAGACAGAAATTACTGACTCAAATGGGTATCAGAATTTGGTTTTAACCCGTTTGAAATCGCCGCAGCAAACCATTCGGATTGCTATGTATGTGTATGGGTATTAAAACCACATACGTATGATATGTCATTTCAATGATACTTTACACGTTAAATATCACACTGTGTGTGACATACATACACACACATATATATAGCAACATAAACACATGCCTGTATCCATATATACATAGATAGATATACATATTAGTATTATTACTATATAGGTAGATAAATAGATAGATAATATCACAGTCAGCTCAAGCTATGTCTTTGGCTATGCTCTGTCGCACACACCATATATATATATATATATATATATATATATATATATATGAATTATATATACAGTAAAACCTCTGTAATCGACCACCTCCATAGATTGATTCTCTATTAGTTTTACATTTTATTGTACTTTATTATTAACCAATGTGCGCCCCGACAGGCCTGCTTACGCATATGTTGCGGGTGTCTAGGGCTACGGTGGCGCCATCACCGGCATTTTCGGGTATTTGTGAGTTGCCGCCCGCTAAAGCATTTGGCTCAAAAAGTATATATAGTGTAGTGGTCTGCACTGACCTCTCAGGCAAGTAACCACATAGACAGGTAGGCGTGGGGAGTGTATTGATATCAGGGAGCCTAGGTGGTGTAATGGTTAGCACACTGGCCCGGAATGCAAAGAGATGTGGGTTCGAGTCCCGCTCTAGGCGCAGTATTTCCCATTTTCATCACCCCCACGACACTGGTGCCGTGATCAGGATCCTGTACAAGCTTTGCGCTGTATGGTTGTTGAACCTACCCTGTGTATGTATGTGTTAGTGCATTGCCTGTATGTATGTAATTGTAAGCATTACAAGACTTACAATTCCAGGGGGACGAGTGTAGTGGTCTGCACTGACCTCTCAGGCAAGTAACCACATAGACAGGTAGGCGTGGGGAGTGTGTTGATATCAGGGAGCCTAGGTGGTGTAATGGTTAGCACACTGGCCCGGAATGCAAAGAGGTGTGGGTTCGAGTCCCGCTCTAGGCGCAGTATTTCCCATTTTCATCACCCCCACGACAATAGTATAACCCCGTTAAACCAAGCTCGGTTAAACCAAACGATCGTTTAATCCAAACTTTTGATGGCGGCCCGGCAAAATACTACCATTTATCATATAAAAAAGCTGGTTAAACCAAAGTTGTTTAATCAAAATTATCTGTTAATCCAAACAAAATTGTTGGTCCCAGGCCACTTCCGGTATGGTTAAACCAAACTTTCATGTGGTTATACGGTCATCTGGTCATCTGAGACCCCACAGCCTCTTACACCACGCTTGTTTGGATAAGTGTTAGCAATAGTGTGCGTGGGGGGAGGGGGGAGTAGGGAGGCTAGCCGGGTGAGGGAAGTGAGTGTATGTGGGGAGTAGTGTATGTGTTGGGGGGGGGGGTGCGTGCGGGAGGGAGGGGGGAGTAGGGTGGGGAGCCAGGGGGGGGGGGAATGAGTGTGTGGGCAGTAGTGTGTGTGTGTGGGGGGGGGGGGAGTCAAAGTCAAAGTTGAAGCCAAAGCTCGGTTAAACCAATGATCGGTTAATCCAAGCAAATTTCTAGAATCCCTTCAAGTTTGGTTTAACGGGGTTATACTGTACCTCTCTAAATCGACCAACGTTGGAACCGACTTTAAGTGGTACATTTAGGGAGGTGGTCGGTTTAGGGAGTTAGAATATGGTTACAATTGTATTGTTGGGACCAAAATAAAGCGATTGATACAGGGGTTGATCTGTGGCGGTGTTCGGTTAGAGAGGTTTCACTGTATATATGATTATATATACACACATATGGTGACCTGTACGAATGACAGAACATATAGCCAATAGACATAGCTTGTGTTGAATGGGGTACATTATAGAGAAGTCAGTGTTGGATCTGAATATTATTGGCTTTTACTATACATCTAGAATATACCACGATGAATAGAAATGACACGTGACTCGGCTCGTTGAGGGTCGGCGGCGGGTGGAACCAGGAAGAAGCCAAGTCATGTTTATTTGTTGTCAGCAATAAGCATGCTTAGGCTCACACATGCACCCCCAGGTGTCGCGCTCCATCCGGGGCAGCCTTAGACCGGAAGTACAGGTGCAGCAGCAGCAGCTCTAACCACGGTTATCAGGGATGACGGATGTGACCGGTATCGTGTCAAAACTGCGCACGCGCAACGAGTCTAAGAGCGATACCCACCGCACCTCCAGCGAATTCATCTCGCCCCAAAGCAGGCGTGCTTAAGTGTGGGTGTGTGGATGGGGGGGGGGGGTGTAGGGGAGCGGACCAAGGTCGGGTAATAATACTAGCGCCCAACTTTGCCTCCAGGAATCTTCAATCCCTCAATCGCCCGGCTACCCTTCTGCATAGCGTTGCCATGGCCACCTGGGTCTAGCCACTGCGGCCATGTGTGTGTGTGTGGGAGGGGAGGGGGTGCGGATGGCGGAGGGGGTTGTAGAATATAGGAGGGAGAAATGATGGGTGACGCGGATATGGGTGGGACGCAGGTGCGCGCATCTGCGCAGCCGGCAGCGTAGACTCGCGGTTTCTCGTGGCGCGAGAGAGCAGCTGTAAAGCATGCATTATATATAGTAATGGTGTTATTATGGTATATATAGACAGGGTGTTCTATCCGTTAGTCTTATCCAACCAGTTTTGTGTTTGTGTGTTTCTCACCAGTATTGTGTTATTACATTATATATAGGTAGTTTGTTCTATTGGATTACCCTTAGACTTAAAGCAGCCATTTGGTGTCTTAGTGTTGTGTTGTGGTAATAATTGTGTTATTAATTATATGGTTGGTTGGTTGTTGGAGTGTTGCATCCTGGCAACATCTAAGGTCATATCAGGACGGGTACCGACCTGTGATAGTGTGGACTCATGGTGACTTTATAGTGATGCCCCACTGGGAAAACAAGGCACCAGCACCATGGCCCGATATTCCACTTAGTCACATTATCCGGACACTGAGCTAACCAGTCCTTGCCCTATCCTTTTAATGCTGAGCGCCAAGCTAGGAAGTGACAAGTATCAATTTTGTAAGTCATTAGTTTGACTCGACAGGGAATCGAATTCCCGATCTTTCACACAGTAGCCCTTCGCTCTACCAATTTGGCCACCGTGCCTGGTATATTAATTATATTATAGGGGTAGTGTGTTCTAATCAATTGACTTTAAATCACCCATTTTGTGTAATATGTTATATTTTTCATTACCACTCTGTTATTATATTGTATCTTCAAAGTGTCTTTTATTTGACTATCCTTAAACCACCCGTTTGCTGTTTGCTGTTTGATTTTGAGTGCTGTATTGTATTAGGAATCGTCTTATTATGTAGTGTGTTCTATTCAATTAACATTAAATCACCATTTGATGTATATACTGTGTTTTTCATTTCAATTCTATTAATTTATGATTCTATTGTTCTATAATGTTACCATTGTAATATTCTTTTATTCATTTATCGTATTACCATATTACCATATCACCATATCATGATATCATCATGCTCTTAAATTATTATGTTATTATATCAGTATGCCAGTATATTAATATAATTATATAGCCTTAAACTACCAGTTTTGTGACTATATATTGCGTTGTATTCGTAAGTGTGTTATATTATACATATAGGGTGTTCTGTTCGATAAACATTACATTACCATTTGTGTGTGTTGTATTTTTCCATTACTACTGTGTTATTGTGTTATATATAGTTAGGGTGTTCTATTCCACTGGCCATGAACCGTATGTTGTGTGTGTATACCCCCTTTACTTACTATTGTATTATCATATTATACAGAGGTAGTGTGTTCTATTGTATTAACCTTAAATTGTCCATATACATATATGTTGCATCTTAAATTACCATTGTGTTATTATATTGTACAGGGATGGTGTTATCTTTGATTAACATTAAACCACCCATTTCATATCCATGGGCACACCTACTTTTATATTACACGTGTTTCTGTGATATGTTACATAGGTGATATATTTGATTAGATTACCCATAAACCGTCCTTTTTGTGCTTGTGTGAGGTTATATATATATGTATATATATATGTATATATATATATATATATATATATATAGTGTTATGATATTATATGTGAGTAGTGTGTTCCATTCAATCAGCCATAAATCACCTGTGTAGTATCTGATTGCTGGATTGAATTACATGATATTTGTTCGATTTCCCCAACACCGCCCATGTGTGTTGTTTTCTACATGTCGTTCTGAGGTTGGGGTGGAGTTATTTGTCTACATAACCGAAATTGGTTTCATTATATAAAATACCACAAATAGAGTCCATATATTTGTTTTTCAAGTACACACTTTTCAGCTGGGAATAAATGTCTTCATAATAACTCATAGTGGTGTGAACACGGGATGCATTTAGAAATAATCAGTAGTCGACCAAAGTAAATGAATAAATATGCTCCCCTAATGCCAAGTACACACCTACCATATACGATTCGCGCACTAAAACTCGCGACTCGACCCGACCCGCTTAAAACTGAAAACGGGCCGATTCATTTTTTGAATCGCGAATCGCAATCGTAATCAGCCCGTCTTAGCCCTAAAACTGAGTTTTTAGTCGGGAATCGCAATCGCTAGGTGTGCGCGGGGAGCGCACACATAGCGATTTTTGTGTGCGAAACGGGCAGTTTTAGATCATATACGGTAGGTGGGTGCGCACAAACGGTAGGTGTATACCTGGCATAAGTCACCGGTCAGTGTCTGCGACCATCTATCCTGGGTTGCTCTGCCACCTCCATCCTCACCTTCCTACAGACCAGTATGCTTACAGTTACAGTGTTCTCCTCTCACCTGCTCCACCCCTTCCCTTGACCGTCACCCCCTCACATCTTCAAAGTAAAGACTTACAAAACTGACACTTGTCACTAACTAGCCTGGTTTTCAGCATCAATAAGGTAGTGACAATAGGTGGCATGAACATCAACAATCTTAGATATGCCGATGACAGTGTAATACTAGCAGACAGTGAGAAAAACCTACAAGATATAGTGAATAGAATCAATAAAGCTGGAATACTATTCAACATGAAGATGAATGCCAGGAAGACCAAAACAATGGTTAAAAGTAAAAAGACAGATAAACCAAATGTCAATATAACCATAGATGGCACAAACATAGAACAAGTATCCGAATTCATATATCTCGGACAAAAGATTACAAATGATGGGAGATGTGAGGAAGAAATTAAAAGAAGGATAACAATAGCCCGAACAACATTCTCCAAAATGTATAGAGTGTTAACATCAAGTAAGATATTAATACAAACAAGGAAGCGTATTCTTCAGTGTTATGTGTGGTCTACTCTAATGTATGGGGCAGAGACATGGACAATCTCTAAGAAAATGTACAAACGTTTAGCAGCATTTGAGATGTGGACTTATCGAAGGATGATGAAAATATCATGGACAAAGAAGATCACCAACAAAGAAGTTCTCAGAAAAATTAAAAATAAGAAAAGCTTGTTTGCCACTATACAGACAAAGAAACTTATTTATTTTGGCCACATCATTCGTCAGAGTTCAATATACCGTACATTGTTGGAAGGGAAGGTGAATGGCAGCAGAGGGAGAGGGAGACCAAGAACATCATGGTTTACAAATATTTCACAGTGGACAGGCTTGAATTATTCACAGTCTATCAGAACAGCACAACATCGGGACAAGTGGAGAACCATTGCATCCAACCCTCGACTAGAGGATGGAACTATTGATTGATTGATTGAAGGTAGGACAATGGGACAAGATATAGAGATATAACGCTTACCTACTGGTTGGCTCAGTGTCAGGATAATATAACTGAGTGGGATATTGCATCATGGTGCCAGCAATATGGTATCCAAGTGTGGACAGCACTATGAAGTCACCATGAGTGTGCGCTGTCAGAAGTCATTACCCGTCATATGATCTCTGCGGTTTTTAGAACGTAAAACCACAATGCCATTTTCAGTCTTTTTGATCTTGTTCATCCCAGTCACTAGTAACATATTTACACGGCGAGAATTGGGTATAATACTAAAACAGAACACTTTGCATTGCCAGAAAATGTGTAAATTATGACAGTAAATTATGAAGATAAACTGTAAAAGGACTATGCCACAGACATAGCCCCCCTGTAATCCCAGGGTTCCCGTCTCTTCGTCAGAACATGGAATCTAAAACACCGACTATTCACACTTGAGTGATTCCAACATTATTGCAATGAAATCCACATTGTAATATATCCCCTGTCACTGCCAACACACTAACGTCTACTATTCTGTTATACTTTGTAAGCACCATGAGTATCCCTTCAACATATAGAAACCCGCAAAATAAGTTACATTCGCAGCCAAATTGATGTACTAGCATATTTCTTGTAATTATATCCACTGATTTTACTAGTTATTCTGTGTTTATGAAGTGCTTATTTTCTATATGTATATATATATATATATCATTTCTGGAATCATGCACTGCTATATAATACATATCCCTCTTGTGCATACGAGCAGTGTTATCCAACTGCAATTGAATAATGTTTACGATTACATCTGACAGTTTCATTTATGTATCAGACCAGTGATCTGGCCCTGACAAAAGACATTCAATGAATAATCTATATTTAATTAAAATTATAACAAAGGATACCATATTACTAATAATACTATGCAAGATTATTGACAATAGCGTGGCACTCTTGTTACCTTGCGCCATATATATTTACATCCCGAGACCAATATTTACAAGACCGATTGCAAATATCATATACAACAACATTCAGTCAATTTCTTTCAATTTCCGGCGGCGGTGTTATCCATGTGGAATTTACCACCCCCTCGCAATCCCGGCCTTCACCCGCCCCACCTGTCCGCCCAGTTTATCTGTATACACACATACATATTATGATACTAAGACACAATTATCAAGATTTCAATCAAATTGGACCAGCGGTCAGCGGTGAAAACAGTGAAATCGGTGAAAACAAGTGTTAACACACTTATCCGTTATGATCAGTGTGGCGTTCTCTGTGGGAGAGGGGTTAGAGTGTCTGACTTTTTTCTAGGTCAGACTCCTAATCTGAGGGTCGGCGGTTCGATTCCCCATGCCCCCAGCTCTGCCAATTTGGATTTCCACCGCTGTGTATAACTTACAGCGTCATCAAAGGCCGATTGCTCTCATACCATGTGGTGTGGGAGGTTAAAAATACCTTGGGTTGGTAAAAGTGTAGGCTCGGGCTTTCTATCGACCAGCAGTGGAATGAGGAAGACCAGTCGTCTATGACTGAAATTTCCCCTGCTTAAACAATTAATGGACCAACAAAAAAAAAAAGATTCATCGCACAGACACAAAATTAGTTACCAGTAGCAATTCGTCATTGCAGTATACTACTCACGTCCTCAGGAAGAGATCCTACTCTGCGATAACATGTGCAACGCAAGTATTTGTTTTACTGCTGACTCATCGCTATTCAGTGAACGAGGGTAGTGTACTATTGGAGGAGCAAGCTGCAGTACTGTTGATGACACTCACGGCATAGTTGAGAAAAGACGATTGCACGAGAATAAGTCAGCTACGACTCTCCCCTTGATGCTATTGCATAAATTGAATATATAATCTAATGTAGCAGTCACACTACGACGACAAGGCCGACGACAGCCCAACGACTTGTCGTTTTGCTCTGTCGTCGGCTGTCGCTACGGTGTCGTTATGTTGTCGTTCGGGTGTCGCCGCGACACCTCCGCGACATCTCCAGTTTCTCCACTGTCGCCGGGTTGTCGTCGGGTTTTTGGCCATGTTGAAAAACCTCGACGACACCCGGCGACAGACGATGTCGTTCGGCTGTCGCTACGGTGTCGCTACGGTGTCGTTACGGTGTCGTCTTTGTCGTTAAGCTGTCGTCGATGTCGCTACGGTGTCGCTCGGTGTCGTCTTTGTCGTTAAGCTGTCGTCGCAGAAACACAAGAATGGGACGGTCCAAACATGGCTCAGTTTAGCTTGCTTTGAGGGATGTTAGGACCGTCCCAAATATGAAGACTGCTTCCTAACAGGTCCGCCGCATATATCATATGGAGACTGCTTCCTCACAGGTCCGCCGCATAGTCTAACACGCATGTTTGTACCGTCCCATTTCTTCATATATCATATGGAGACTGCTTCCTCACAGGCCACTTGCTATCCGGACCGCACCTCGTCCACACCTCTCTCTATCACCTCTCCGCCGGCCGGACACCTCCTTGATATGTCTGAAAAGAGTTCCAGGAGGGGGTGCCTGCCGGCATTTTCACTTTCTACCCTTACTCTGTCCGTGTCTATGGCTCGCCGGTTGGTCACCATAGGGCAGATAGGCACGGGCCTTTGACTCAACTCTCCTCATTTCTCTTTCCTAGATCTGCCCATTCGATTTCTCCCAGGCTCACTTCTTCCCCTAACCAGGGTTGTTGTGTTCTTGGGGGGGGCTCTTGACCTTTTACCATTTCTCTGACTGGTTCTTGTTGCTGGAACGACCGCTGCTCCCACCTTTGCCCGCCTTCCTCGAACCCCTGCTGACCGGATACAAGTGCTGCACTACAGACACCATACAGATTACTACAAACAGACGGCACGGAGAGATCCGCTGCCACCCGGCGCCCCGTCGTCACTACGTCTTGAAGGATGTCCCCAGCCTTCACAACACTTCCTCTGAGACCACTTCACCCGCAGAAGACATGTCTTAACCAAAGACTGGGCCGATTTATCGGAGCCTCTCTATAAATGTTGCAGTTCTGCAACCGGTAACCGTCGTAAGGTTACGAACACCCCATACCATACCATACCATATCAGTGCCACTTGCTATCCGGACCGCACCTCGTCCACACCTCTCTCTATCACCTCTCCGCCGGCCGGACACCTCCTTGATATGTCTGAAAAGAGTTCCAGGAGGGGGTGCCTGCCGGCATTTTCACTTTCTACCCTTACTCTGTCCGTGTCTATGGCTCGCCGGTTGGTCACCATAGGGCAGATAGGCACGGGCCTTTGACTCAACTCTCCTCATTTCTCTTTCCTAGATCTGCCCATTCGATTTCTCCCAGGCTCACTTCTTCCCCTAACCAGGGTTGTTGTGTTCTTGGGGGGGCTCTTGACCTTTTACCATTTCTCTGTCTGGTTCTTGTTGCTGGAACGACCGCTGCTCCCACCTTTGCCCGCCTTCCTCGAACCCCTGCTGACCGGATCAAGTGCTACACTACAGACACCATACAGCTCTACTACAAACAGACGGCACGGAGAGATCCGCTGCCACCCGGCGCCCCGTCGCCACTACGTCTTGAAGGATGTCCCAGCCTTCACAACACTTCCTCTGAGACCACTTCACCCGCAGAAGACATGTCTTAACCAAAGACTGGGCCGATTTATCGGAGCCTCTCAATAAATGTTGCAGTTCTGCAACCGGTAACCGTCGTAAGGTTACGAACACCCCATACCATACCATACCCTCACAGGTCCGCCGCATAGTCTCTATGTTGTGTCTCTGTGTCTGTGTGTGTGTCTGTGTGTCTGTGTGTGTCTCTGTGTGTGTCTGTGTGTGTGTGTCTCTGTGTGTGCGATAAACCACACACACTCACTATCACACTCACTATCACACTCACTCACTATCACACTCACTATCACACTCACTATCACACTCACACTCACATGTTTGTACCGTCCCATTTCTTCATATATCATATATCATATGGAGAATGCTTCCTCACAGGTCCGCCGCATAGTCTCTGTGTTGTGTCTCTGTGTCTCTGTGTGTGTCTGTGTGTGTGTGTCTGTGTGTGTGTGTCTCTGTGTGTGCGATAAACCACACACACTCACTATCACACTCACTATCACACTCACTATCACACTCACTATCACACTCACTATCACACTCACTATCATACTCACACACACAGCAACAGAGACACAAAGACACAGACACACAGACACAGACACACAACACAGAGACACAACACAGACACACACAGAGACAGACACACACACACAGACACACACACACAGAGACACACACACACAGAATGGGACGGTCCAAACATGGCTCAGTTTAGCTTGCTTTGAGGGATGTTAGGACCGTCCCAAATATGAAGACTGCTTCCTAACAGGTCCGCCGCATAAACCTACATGTTTGCACCGTCCCATTCTTCATATTTCTTATGAACACACCCACCCACACACCCATGCACACACTCACACACACACTCACACCCACCCACACCCACCCACACACACTCACACTCACAAACTCACACACATGAACACATGCACATACTCACACACACACTCACACACACACACTCAGACTCACACATACACATGTACACACACACCCATGCACACACTCTCACACACACACACTCACACACAGTCACACACGCGTGCACACACACTCACACACACGCTCACACACATGCACACACACTCACATGTTTGTACCGTCCCATTTCTTCATATATCATATGGAGACTGGGCCGATTTATCGGAGCCTCTCTATAAATGTTGCAGTTCTGCAACCGGTAACCGTCGTACGGTTACGAACACCCCATACCATACCATACCTCACAGGTCCGCCGCATAGTCCCATTTCTTCATATATCATATGGAGACGGCTTCCTCACAGGTCCGCTGCATAAACCTACATGTTTGCACCGTCCCATTCTTCATATTTCTTCATATATCATATGGAGACTGCTTGCCCACCCACTGTGTTAACATTGTCGCGGCGCTGTCGCGGCGCTGTCGCGGCGCTGTCGCGGCGCTGTCGCGGCGCTGTCGCGGCGCTGTCGCGGCGCTGTCGCGGCGCTGTCGCGGCGCTGTCGCGGCGCTTGGCCCGAATTTGCATATGTCGTCGGGTTTTCACAAAATCCATGTCGCTGGGCTGTCGTCGCCGCTTGTCGTCGTAGTGTGACAGCCACATAACACAGACACAGTACCCTAGCCCGCAGTGTAACGTCATTCCGATATCGGTCCGATATCAGACAGATTCTTGACCGTCGAAAATGGGTCGTATTAACATCTGAACTATGCCAGATACTGACGTAAATACGATGTCTAATGAAAATGTTGGTGGAAAATCCAATATATTTAATGCACATTAACTTTGTTTAATTATTTTGGGTGCATTGAAAGGTAAATTATCTTTCAAACCATGGCAGCTAAGTAGTAAATCCAAGGTACCACACCTATTCAGCTCTATTATGCATGCACTTACTGCCTGTTCTGATACAATGGACACTACCACCTTCTTTCACTATCCGGGGAAATTATGTGATACAGTATAACCCCATTAAACCAAACTGGAAGGGACCCTAGAAATTTGTGCGGTTTAACTGATCATTGGTTTAACCGAGGTTTGGCTTTGGCTTTGACTTGGTTTTGGCAAAACCGCGGTCGCATTATGTAATATACAATGTATGTGGACACTTTGATTATTGTTTTTTATGTATATACAGTATAACCCCTGTAAACTAAGCTCGGTTAAACCAAACAATCGGTTAATCCAAACTTTTTTCGGCGGCCCATCAAAATAGTACCATTTATCATATAAAAAAGTTGGTGAGGTCTTAGATGACCTTATAACCACATGAAATTTTGGTTTAGCCATACTGGAAGTGGGGTGGGGTCTGACAATTTTGTTTGGATTAAACAATAATTTGCATTAACCGACTTTGGTTTCACCAACCTTTGTATATGATAAATGGTAGTATTTTGACAGGCCGCTGAAAAAAGTTTGGATTAACTGATCGTTTGGTTTAACCAAGCTTGGTTAGCCGAGCTTGGTTTAATGTGGTTAGACTGTATTATGTAAACTGGTAATGTTTCCTCTCTCGCTCTGTCAGAACATACTTCCAAACACCCCTGCCTCTGCCCTCTCCTGGCTACACCTTCCCACCCCTAAAAGCCACCCCTTCCTCACCTCCATCCCCACCATCACCACTGCCTGCAGTCTACTACTACTACTAGAACCCCAAGCGCATATCCATTGCGATTCCGCTCTTTGCTGTCAACAATACCAACCCCCTTTGCTGTCAACGAAGTCTCTTGGGAGGAACGCACAGAAAGTATGTCATGCGCAAAGAGGTGCGACACTTGTGGGTGTCAATAATGACGTCATCGTGGGTCGATCATAAAAATGTGCATCGCCTGGTGGCCGATAGAGGTGGATTGGTGAACTTGTGCGGTTTTCCTCCGTCTCCTTTCTCTATCTTTCTATCTATCTATCTATCTATCTCGGCTAAATAGTAAGGTGTATATGCTATATAGACTTCGAACCCTTACCTATATTTACCAGCACCGCCAGCACATCGCTCAATACCCTTAGCACATCTCTACTCTTTAGATGGCGACTAAATGTCCCCATAACTTAGCTCTCCCCGCCCCCCCCCCCCCCCCCCCCCCCCCCCCCCCCCCAGCGTCTACCCCTCCCAATATCGACCACCACCAACCCGCCTCTCCTGAACACACGTATAACAGATTTCCAGTCATTAGATAGGAATGTGTGTCCCTAAGACATATCTTCCGACCCCCAATACTGACCCCCCCCCCCCCCCACTTATAACACAATTCTACTATGTATATGGGGATGTGTCCGTTAAGACCTATCCACCCCCACCCTCCCGCATCTCCCACCCGCACCATCCCGTTTCCTCTAGGATGAACCAACTTCTGAACATACATATATATAACATCTCCTTAGATGGAATTACGTGTCCCTCTATTCTACCTACTCCCACTCCCCTCTCCACTCTCTCCTCTCCCCTCTCCCCTCTCCCCTCTCCCATCTCCCATCTCCCCTCTCTCCTCTCTCCTATCTCCCCGCCCCCCCTTCATCTCTCCATCTCCCCATCCTTTCCCCCTCCCCCACCCCTTCCCCCTCATCCATCATCCCACTCCCTCTCTCTTCCCTCTCTCCCCCGCCCCTCATTTCCCCTCCCCTCTTCCTTGCCCTTCCCTTTCCTCCTCTCCACATGAACCCCCTCCCACCTCCGCCTCCCCTCCGCTCACCTCTCCCGTTCCCCTCCCCTCCACAACCCCTCCACCAACCCCCTAACCATCTCCTGTTATCTAGCCCCCCCCCCCCCCCCATTCCATCCACTTAACCCTTCCTGTCCGTCCACCCCATCGTGCCCCCCCCCCCCCCCCCTTATCCGACTCCCCTTCCGCTGGTGCATGCACCCTGACACCAGCCACCCCTTACCTCACCCCCCACCCCCAACCCCGCCCGCCCTCCCGCCCTCACCCTCCCGCCCCCACAGCCCGGTAAAGGGGTTAGGCTGTACCGGTCAGTCCTAATCCAATCCCCCGTCTGTCGGCGCGTGGTCTGGCCCAACTTCATCTCCATTAGGCTGAAGACTCCCGCCCTAAACTAGATTGTGATAACTTATTAGCGCCTGATGATCTATGAAAGCTTTTAGCACCTTATGCCTGCGCGCATAGCTTTAAGTGCCCCCCCCCCCAACCACCACCCACCACCCCACCTTGTAGCACCCAGGCGCTGGCAACAACAGTCCCGGCCTACTAACGGCATTCCATACAAGGACAACATTGCCACCCGCCTTATGCCTAGTACACACCTCCCGTATAGGATTCGCGCACTAAAACTTGCAACTCGACCCGACCCGCTTAAAACTGAAAACGGGCCGATTCGTTTTTCGAATCGCGAATCGCAATCGTAAACGGCCGCTTTTAGCACTAAAAACTCAGTTTTATGCGCGAATCGCAATCGCTAGGTGTGCGCGGGGAGCGCACACCAAGCGATTTTTGTGGGCGAAACGGGCAGTTTTCGATCGTATACGGGAGGTGTGCGCACACAAACGGTAGGTGTGTACCGGGCATTACGTTTAGATTCCCCCGCAGGCAACGTCTAATTCTCAGCGACTGAATAGGACTTGGCTCATTCAGCCCGAGTCAGCAGTGTCCATTAATAGGATAGGGCAGGGACTGGTTGGCTCAGTGTCAGGATAATGTGACTGAGTGGGATATCAGGTCATGGTGCCGGCGGACTGGTTTCCCAGTGGGGCAGCACTATAAAGTCGCTATGAGTGCGCACTGTCACAAGTCGGTACCTGTCCTGATATGACCTTAGATGTTGCTAAGACGCAAAACAACAACAAACAAGCACACTTATTTTTCATATACACCTTTTCACTCACAATGCATTACACATTATATGTGTAAAAGTGTTATAATTCTGTGATGCCCTGTGGTTCAGTTCATAACATAGGTCACAGTTTATACCTCAGACGCGGTATGTGCAAAGTCAAATCGATCCATGTTATAAACTATTGTAGTGGTCTGCACTGACCGCTCAGGCAAGTAACCACATAGACAGGTAGGCGTGGGTAGTGTGGTGATATCAGGGAGCCTAGGTGGTGTAATGGTTAGCGCACTGGCCCGGAATGCAAAGAGATGTGGGTTCGAGTCCTGCTCTAGGCGCAATATTTCCCATTTTCATCACCCCCATGACACTGGTGCCGTGACCAGGATCCTGTACAAGCGTTGCTCTATATAGTTGTTGAACCTACCCTGTGTATCTATGTGTAAGTGCATTGCCTCTATGTTTGTAATTGTAAGCATTAAAAGACTTACAATTCCAGGGGGACGAGTGTAGTGGTCTGCACTGACCGCTCAGGCAAGTAACCACATAGACAGGTAGGCGTGGGTAGTGTGGTGATATCAGGGAGCCTAGGTGGTGTAATGGTTAGCACACTGGCCCGGAATGCAAAGAGATGTGGGTTCGAGTCCCGCTCTAGGCGCAATATTTCCCATTTTCATCACCCCCATGACACTATTATGCGTTCACAACAGCAACATGTCGCACTGATAAATTAATTAATGTTGTACACAAAAGAAAAACACACGATCAGTGTCATATCTATTGGAATGTGAAAATGCGATGCAGAACATTTGGACTGCATATGGTATATCAGGGATTTAGGTTTTATTTTGTGCCAATGGAATGTTAGGTTCAGTGATCGCCGAGAATTAGACGACGGTGTCGCGGTATAAAACTGCCCTCGCTCATTCCTGCACCCGGCAATAATGTACTGGAATGACCGCCACCCCGCGCCCCCGAAATAATATACTGAAATAACCCCTCCCCCCCGGAAATAACATACTGCAATGAATCCCCCCCCCCCCCCCCAACCCCGAAATAATATACCGGAATCAGATATAAAGTATAATACCCATGATCATGGCCGAATGAGTTAGAGCGTCCATCTCCCATGTTGGCAGATCGTGGGATCGTGGGTTCGAACTCTGGTCGAGTCAAACCGATGACTTTAAAATGTATACTTTTCGCTTCCTATAGCCTGGCGCTCAGCATTACTAGGATAGGGCAGGGAGCTGTGGAATGAGGAAGACCAATTGTCCGCAATTGAAATTTCCCCTGGTTAATCAACTAATGTACACCCACAATAATACTATGAAATAAAGCTTTCCCTACAAGGCAATAAAATGCCAGTGACTATACTACTACGTCTTGTTTCAGAAATTTTCGCCTCCATTGTTTACTAGTCTCAATTTTGCGTCCTTTCCCTCCGATGTATATCTATAGAACCAAATATATACTTGGAGACTTTTAGGGGTGGAAATGGAGACCTCATTCTCGTCATTGTAAATATGGTGTTCAATTCCATATCAAATTCCATTATATTATTATATTTGGGAAGCAGCATTATACTGGTGTTCTAGTATACCCAGGCAGCTTTACACCAGTGTAATATTACTGAGAATGGGAGGGTGCTATTTCGGCGGGGGGGGGGGGGGAGTATTAATCATTTCCACCGGAACCGTGAACCGGAGGGCGGCAGGGGGCGTGCGGGAAGTGGAGGAGTGGAGAGGATAGTGGAGGAGATGGAAGGGGGGAGGGGGCATGGCCAGGAAATAGACGGGGGAGACTCAATTCGGAAAATTTAGTTCTGATTTATAGCAATTATATTGCCTAAAGGTGAGTAAAACCAAATAGCATATGCTTACAAAACGTCAAATCGAAAATGGCCATAAATCGGAAAATGCACAAATACAATTTTGATTATTAATATTACTTTATTAGAATACATATGACCTATCCAAACTTATGGTAAATTGATTTGATCCAATTTATCTAGAATTTCTGTCACCATGCTCTCTAATCAGATGCGCAATTTGGTATTTCTTATTTAAACCTATTCATATGGAAGTCCAGCTTAAACTCACCCCCCCTCCCCACCACAGCCACCAAACACACTCTATACATATCTCTTAAGTTTACAAGTCGTACACATAATTAAGTGAAGCATCAGGTGCTAAGAACCATCGTCTTCTAGGTAAATTTGTATAAAATGAATTAGATTATAAATGCAAGAGTTTAGAATGCGATTACTGATGATTTATGATAATTGATAATAATGCATATACATATACTACTTTAGAGTTTTCATTCACTGTACTTCACTGGCATACATTCAGGGTATATACAAACATATATATAGTACAGTTATACACATTTTATCTGGGTACAGATGATGGATAACTGGTGGGTCCAGCAATCTTTGACATACTTTTTAGGATAAAAAATGATTTAACTCTATATGGATACTAATTGTGTTTTTGATTTGGTTCTAGCAAAACGTGATAGTCATGGCAGGGTATGGTGGGTGGGTATGGTGGGTGGGTAGGGGGGGTCGGTCGGGGGGTGGGCCCTGACCCACGACTATCCGAGGCTAGTACCTCAGGAAAACACCAGTTCTCCATCATCTGTACCTAGGTAAGATTCATATAAGTATACTATTTTACCTCGGTACTACGCCTCTGGCTACTCGTAGCCTAGAGGGACTTTTAAGTAATCTCATTTTGTATCCTTTTATCCTTTTATCCTTTAATGTTATAACCATACTATGTATATATGAGTACATAATTTAATGTTGTTTCTCACCTGTCTTTAGTTGGTGAGTAGGCATGTCGCCAGGCCGCTTGACTTTTCTAGTCGTTTGTTGTAATGTTTTGCAAATGATCTAGCCGTCTTCCACCCAGCGTGTGCAAGGATTCTCTTGACCGAGATATCTAATTTTCTTGCCTTGGAGACCATGGCTCCATGCGTTGAGTGCGACGCATAGAGTCTAGTGTTGACTCCTGCTTGTTAAAGCATCTTGATAGTCCACCTTGTGAGAGTGTCTCTCGAGATAGCTTTAGGTGGCTTTATAAAGCTGATTAGTAGTTGTCTGGAATTCCTAATTCCGCGTGATTTGGATATATAATCCCTAATGGCTGAAACTACACATATTTGTTTATCCTCTGGAAAACTATTTACATGTACTGTGGACAGTGGGTCCCCTGTGCGATTTGATTTTCGCAATGTCTCTAATTGAAATGTCGCTTCATCCTTATCTATTTCTAGTCCATCTAGTTAGAGTGCCGCAATAGTTTGGCCTTTGTGTCCTATAGATAGCAGTAATAACACCACTAATTTAAATCCTAGTTCCTTCATTGACAAAAGTCTGTTGCTAGGCCATGACTTGAATGACTGGAATACTATTGACACATCCCAAAACCTATTGTCTTTCGGTTTGGGTGGGTTTCTTTCATACACCGATCTAATGAACCAGTGTACCAACTGATATTTTCCAATCATTTGTCCATCTATTCTTGGTAGAATGATTGATAATGCACATCTCGCTGCGTAAACTGCTCCGAATCCTAATCCTTCATCACATTCTTAGAAATCTTACCACTTGAGCTATTGTAGGTTTTAACGGTTTGACTCCTTATAGAAGACAATGAAGTCCCCATTTCTTTGAATAACTTGTGTATAATTTCACTTTTCCTTTTCTCCAGGCATGTGATATAAGTCTTTCTTTTGTTATTTTGTCTAATCCAAATTGTTCTAAATGTTTTCTTAGAAAAGGAATGCCAAAAGGGGTGTTGTTGACACATCTCCATTGACTGAAAATGGTCCTTGATGTTGAAGGTTGTTCCTTTCCTTGGGAAGCTGATCACGTCTTTTGCTGCTGATGTTATCGCCGCTAGCCATGGTTGTGTTTCCCACGCTCATAGTACAAGCATGGGCTTCTTGTTTCCCATGCAGGTACTATGAGTAGTGCATGAGTGTGATCCATTTGGATCTTCCTAGCAACTCTGCGAATAAGGCTGAATGGTCATTGAAGCGTTGGCTTTTCCTGTCAGCCAAAGTGTTTTGGCTGCCTGGAATATGTGCTCCTGTTAGCCATATTTTGTGTTTCTCTGCCGAATCCCAAATGAGTTTAGCCAGATTGTTACATGGTTTGGAACGAGTCCCTCCCATATTACGAATGTAAGCCATAGCTGCTGTGTTATCTGTTAGAACTCTTCCATGATTTTTAAGGATGTGAATCAAACTGCGGAGTCCTAGATAAATGGCTCTAAGCTCTAACAGATTGATGTGGTCAGAGATTTCTTCTCCCATCCAATGGCCATCTGTTGCCATTGGATGGGAGATGTATTTCCCGCACTTGGAACTGGTCTCCACTTGTTGAAACAAGTACTGGAGCTGACCGCCAAACATTTTGGTTTTGTCTAGTGGCTTTCCCTTGATGCGCTTCGGTGCAAGGAATAGTGTGTATTCCTTCCCATCGTTGTCCGTGATTTCTTGGACCGAGCCACCTCTTTGCCTGCATCAGTGCAGACTGCCTTAAATATATTCTCGAACCGCCTGTACGACAGGAAGTTGCTTGTTGCTGTAAGCAAAGCAATCCCACCATTCATGTCATCGCGGAGTGACGAGAACTTGTTCTCCGCCATCATTCTGTTTGCGATGGGTGTGATGGCTGTCAGGGCCGAGAGTACCCCTTTCTGTACCATATGGAGAGCCGCCTCAAACTTCTTCCCTCCTCTCTGAGTTTCACCTCAGAATCCATCTCTTTCATGGTAGATTCTAGGATCCCTTTGATTCCCGTAAACTTCTCGGCCATCTTAATGATCACCTCGGCTGGCTTAAAAGTATTGAAGTGCCCTTGTATGGTCTTTCTCATTAGCGTTGTGATGTGGATCTTCTTATGCCTCTGTACTTAGCACTTATTTGTTTCCTTCCCACACAATTTTTTGTATTTGCCCGGGTGCTTGGGATCTGAGTCCGAGCTCGTCGCTGAAGAGTCTGATGAAGAGTCAGAGGATGAAGATTTGTGTTTCCTTCTCTTCTTAGTCTTGTTCTTGCTCTTCTTCACGAGGGGCTTCTTTAAATACTATAGGACTCGGAGGTATGCCTTAATGAGAAAACCAAAAGGGGAATCTTAATGAGACCCAGGGAATGAATCCCTAACGATGTAAATGGCTCCTGCCAAACTTCTCTCTGTTCGGCAATGGGCGGCTTAATTAATAACCGAACAATGGAGGCATTGTTCTATCGATCGTGTCAAATATGAATGAAACTAAGCTGTAAAACAGTAATAACTTATCGAAAAGTTTCGAAAAACTTTGTACGTGAATGCTAACATGAACTGAACCAACGTATCGAGTTTGAAAGATACTAACCCGTATGGTTTTGTAGTAAATGTAGAAAAACTGCCGGAGCTGCTAACAAGACGTCCTCCTGCTGTGAGCGGATTATGCTAATTGCTGGACCCGGATGTGCTTCCTTCTTCCTGGACTATGAGTAGCAAGAGGTGTAGTACCGAGGTAAAATATATATATATATATGATGTATAACGTATTATGTGACTACAAAGGCCCGGAAGGGAACTACTTTATCAATATTATATTATTGTATACTGTTGCGTCTATGTACATCATGTACCTCCCACGTGCGACCTGTGGCGCCGCCACTGGCTGTTCCTGTCCCTAATGTATGCAGGAACCTCACTCGCACCAGATATTTCCTTAATAAGGAAAGTAATGGCTATATAACACGTGGAAGCAGTGTACATGTAGTCACTTGTAACTCCCCAATTTCCCGATGCGCAACTTTTTTTCACTTTGTTCTGACCAAAGAATTAGATTGTTGTTGCTATTGCTTACCTGAGAATAACCATTAGTTTCTGGGGGTGCTGTATTTGTGTTCGAAGGGTTGGTCTAATTGGTGACAGCTTTCATTTAACAGAGTACAATAACATTGTGAATGTTGTCATTAATTTTACTATTAACTTCAAAAGTCACATTAACCACACACACACACACACACGGGAAACCAGAAGCTAATTAAGCATATCATCCCGGCATGCATTGCGGCTAATTCGGACGGAGCCTCGTGGCGCCATCTGTTGGCGATGCGTGTCGAGTTGAGTTAGTGTTGCATCGTACCAAAAGCGCATTGCGCTTTTTATCTAGTTCTTTGTGTTTTGTTTTGGTGTAAGCACCGAAGTGTTGGTCTTCCGGCCCACCCCTCTAACACTGAATATGGCGTGACGGGCGATACATTACTATCAAGTTTGGTTCAGTCGTCCTATGTACTAATGTTTACTAAGCAGAGTTAAAGCTTCATAGTCCGATGAAAACATCAAATTTTCAAAACCAAAACAATTATCTAGATTCGATTATGCATATCTAAAACTTAGATGCTGGTGCACTTATTAAACATTTGTCGTCACACAGAAGGGAATACTGAGCCAATTTAATAGAACCCGCTACTGCAGAAGCCTATGGTGTCAGATATGTTAATGATATTAGGTTTGTGAGTGTTGTTTACTTTGTATTTGAGGCGGGTTTCTTTGCGTGTGAGGGGCGTTCAAAATCTCTGACACCATAGGCTTCAGCAGTAACAGGTTCTATTAAATTGACTTGGTGCACCCTTCTATACAGTAAAGAATGCTTCAAAAGTACACTTGTGCATACATCGGATATATGTGTTCAAATCTAGGTAGGTGTTTTGCTTTTGAAAATTGGATGTTCTTATCGGACTACGCACCTTTAATTGGGAAGCTATAATTTTGCGTCAGAATGGATACATTGCTTGGTATTTGCAGGTGCTTCGCCAGTTATCTACTATCAAAGCTCCATTGACCTTAACTTTAGTGATCGGTATTGTATGCACGACTCAACACAGAATTACATAATTTGCTGGCTCAGCTGTTTTGATTTAGTCATTTAAACATTTACACGAATCGGTCTCACAAATCGCCGGATTAAACCCGGACTTGCTGTGTCTGATTACAACAAAAATATGGATATTTCGCCAGCCATATGACCATGTATTTTTTACACAGACATACTTTTGACACGACGTGTGTAAATCAAATTATCATAAAACACACAGACAACAGTCTGTCCCTTCAGTCAAGAGATCGGTTGCAGGCATTATAATTAGGTATTTGCTATTATATTAATGCATGACCAACCGGTGGAGAGCCATGGAAATGTAAATTAATGGGTTCTGATCGAGTTGGGTCAGGTGGAGGTTGTTTGGAGTGACAATGGGTGGTGTGCATGAGTGGGGTGGGGCTAAGGGGGGGGGGGGGGAGATTGGGGGGTTTAGATATTTGCGTGGGGTGGGGGAGACATGGATTTGGGTGTAAATCCAGCGCATTTTGATTTGTTTAAAGGCGTAATCGTGAGATATTGTTCACGTTTACAATCGGAACCTGGAGTTAGTCATCTACTCCAGTACCTAAGTTGGACATGCAGGCTAACATCTAGGTAAGTGCTTTGGTTTTGAAAATGTGATGATTTATTGGACACTGCATCTTTATTGGAAAGTAAAGTGGGGCATGGCACGGTCTGGATCAAAACAGCTTCTGTCTTTAATAGTTTGCTATTCTCCCATCCTCATTACACATATTTATTCACATTTGATCACACACACACCTCTGTCCCTCAACATGTACTCATATTTCAGTTTCTCGCCCCCCTTCTCCTATCACATAATTACTCTGTTGAGTCACACCCTCCCACCTCCTCTCCCAGACACTTAATCAAAGTTCAACCCCCCTTCATTATGCACACCAGAGACACATGTAATACTTTCACTCACAGGGAGTATTGAGTGTCCACTTTAGGTCGGCTCACTCAGATAGTTGACAGGTACCGCGTCACCTGGTGGTTACTGTACCATGACTCACTCACTCTTGACAAGTCCACCCTGTTACAGGACATCGTACCAGTTAAACCACATTGGCCATTGCAAGGCCCACCCAGGCTCCCCTGCCTGAGTCATACAGTTGATCTAGACTTCTTAAAGTCTATTCCTTCCATTTTTATAATTAATTTAGGGGAAAAAACAGGTCCGCATTAACTTGGACTGTAGTGCACCATAACATAATTTAAATGTGAGTTAATGTTTTTAGTTCTTTTGTTTGGCCTTGACCTTGGTATCAAACCAGAAACAGGCAATATCTCTGTACAGAAGAACATGGAACCTGACAAAAACAAGATAAGCTTGGATCAGCCAATCAGCTGGAATCTTTCATAGCACTTTGGTTGAGATAGGTGTTAAGCCAATCAGAGCTATTTTTGCATTACTGCTATACATTGCAAATAACATGTTTTGAGTTGCGAATCAACATTGGGACATTCGTTCACAAATCAACACACTCTTCACATCACTTATTATGCAGGTAAGTAATATCCTTTTTATAAATTGGCCTACGACGTAGGAGAATAAGAGCCAAGACGAGAAGTGGTAGAAGCCTAGTTTATTTGCTGAGGCCCATCTGGCTGAGGCAACCCCCCCTCCTTAGCGAATGGGATGTAAAATCAAAATCCCCCAAGCCCGCCTGATTTGAAAATAGCTTAAGCATAGCCTGGTAAGCCATATAAGTCATAGGCCTAGAATCGTGGCTGACCATTGGCAATCGAAAAGCCAAGTCCTCGGGATCCACAGGCAATTCTTTAAAATGGCGCAACGTCCAGTACACCGCGCACAGTGCTCTATTCGGGCAAAGCGCAAGCGGGACCTCTAGTACCCGCTCTGTGAACTGGATCGTTTTCGATCGCCAAATTTTAATTAGCATACCCCAATCAAAGAAAGTAAAATCTCACCTGCGCAAGGCGGAGTCGGACTCAGTTACTTTCTCAGTAAAGCCCTAAAGGAGCAGAGCATCGCAGCTCTCCAAGATACATGCCCCCGGTTTAGGGTCAATAGCGCAAAGACCTTCAACAACATACCCGGCAGCATAGGTGGTACCTGCCGCGGGGTATCCCCCTTCTGGCGCCTAATCCCCTTAAGTGTAGCCTGTACTACATAGTCATTATATCTTATCAACGGGGAACCGTTCTGGCGCAGAAAGAAGTTCAACCCTGATAAATAGTTCAGCACGGAACTGTACGTTAGCGTTCTCGCCAGCCAGGAGGTGTACAGCGCGACACATTCCGATGAGCAGGGGAGAGGCGCCCTGTCCTCTGAGAATTGATCAACAAACTCAAAATACTTTCGTATCTGGATCAATCTCGTAGCGACCGAATTCTTTGAGTAGAATAGACAGACTCTCATATCCCCGCTGCTCTGCCCTCAGCTCCTCTAGTCCTGGAAAGACAGAACAGCGGAGCGTCAAAGAGGTGTGCACAGCACATAATCCGACCCACATCCACTCCACTAATCCTAGCGGCACTACCCTCTACGTCTAGCCTGCTGAGGGCATCACACACCACATTAACTGTGGTATTTATGTAAGTTGATAAGAATGTAAAGTTCTTCTCGACTGCAAGCCAGAATAATTTGCGCAGCATGGACATAATCCCCACTGATCTGGATCTGCCTGAATTAAGACCGGATTGGACTACCGCGCTGTCCGTTATAAATATAATCTCGGAATCCTCCCATCCCGATGACCATCATGTGGCAGCCTCCATCACAGCCCTCATCTCTTTTATGTTTATGTGGTCCCTCCCTGCCTCAGTTGGGAGCACCACACGATGGTGTCCTATCACCTGTCCTAACACTTCATTGTCCTCTGATTTAAAGGAAGCAGCTAACCAGTCAGTCTCATGTAAAGCACCGATTCCCCAATTAGATGCGTCGCTGTAGACCGCGGTAGTTACTGCAAACTTCCCGAGCATACCCGCCTTACCATTAAATTTTTCTGCGAATGATGCCCACCAGTTGATATCCTTCCTAAAGCCGGCATTAAGCCGTGCGGGGTAGAATGTCTCGCGCAGAGTGCCTATAAGGTCGTAGACCCGCCTACTAAAAGTTTGCCCACCCCTGATAACTTTGGCGCAGTATGCGAGGTGTCTGGCGAGTCTCTCGAGTTCCCTACGGGTCGCCTTCCTACGACCTATGAAGAGCAGGAGGATGTCACGCAGCTTCTTCAATTTATCATCAGGGAGAGTAAGTTCCAGCGACTCCGAGTTTACATCGATCCCTAAGAATCTAATTTTCTTAGTTGGTGAGAGCAATTTTTTAAAACTGATAAAAAATCCCAATCTGCGTAATATAGAGAGTACACGTTGTTGCAAACCAGTAGTTTCTTCCTCCGTACTACCCAGAATGCAGAAATCGTCTAGATAGTTAATAATTCTGCAGACCCCCTCTCTGCCTGCGCATCGGACAATGAAGTCTGAAATTCTAGAGAATATATACAGACTAGACGAGAGACCCATACAGAGTCTCCCGTCCATCATATAGGTTTCCCCCGAATCACCCTCAAAAACCCAGCGAAGCCCCTGCCTTTTCCTATGCTCTGGTTTAATATGGACAGTGCGGTAAGCATCCTTGATATTAATAGTGGCTAGGTAGTCGCCCCTCTCCAAGCATTCTACCATGTCATCCAGCCCTCTATATTTAAACTTTGGGGCCACCCCCTTTGTGTAATTGTTGACACTCCCACCTTTCGGTTCACTACAGTCAATGACACTTCTCCCACTGCCATCATCTTTTGGAATAACAAAGATCCCATGTATACAGGCCGCAGGACTATCGACCTTCCTTAGCACTCCCTCCTCTAATTCCGCTGATAGCCGGGTCTCTATTATATTTCTCTCCCACCTGGATTTCTTTCTCTCCCGCTGACAGCCATGCGTTACGTCACAATTGTCATCAATAACATGGAACCCAAAGACCATGCCCTGCAGGAGAAATATAGCATCTATATCAGTGTCCCCCCTACAAAATGCTTCTGCAAATAAACGACAAGGTTTTAGTTGACATGGCATAGAAAACAATTTGTAAACGCATGCACAAGTGCCACTCAGACAGTCATTGTACACCCGAAAAGTCACGTACATACTGTTCGTGTTCTCCCTTACTGACACGCACCAATGTTTATCGCTATCACAATGCACTCTTAATAGGTCCTCGTAGCCTGCCCGCGCTATCACAGCAGACACACCGGTCAGCTGTTCACACAATCCAGGTTTGTTTTTTACGGGTGGGTGTTCCAATCCCCCTTCCCTGCGGTGTGGTGTCACCCATGATACTCTCAGGTAGGCATCGTCCGCCAATTGCACATCCCCACCCCGTATCTCACTGCTGCTCCTCCCTGCGCATTGCTCCAATGTAGGGTAATTATTCCCCTGCTGACCTATCTCCCCTGTTGTGACTGGTTGCATGTCCATTCTCCCATTCTCGCGTTGTGAGCTGTTGTCACTGGTCGAAGTATACAATATTGCCTGACGTTGATCAACATCCCATATTGAAGCTCCAGTAGTCTCCACCTGCATCCATAGTTGAGGCGCACTCCCCCCACCAACGGTACCCTGTCCACTCGTGACTACTGTTGGGTCGGACACGGGTGTGCGATCAGGAAGGTGCCCCAATGTTCTAGTAGGTCAGTCCTTACAAGTGACTCTCTTGTGGCCCCTACCGCCACACTTTGAACACTTGTGTTCGTACCTGCACTCCGCCTCCTTCCTGCTGCAGCCCTGCTCGCTGTTCGAGGCATAGCAAGCCGTGTTCGGCTTGCCGCCTCGACTGCCTCGCTTCCCCTCACTGTATTTCCGTAAAACTGACTGCTTCTTCTTTATATTGTCCGGGCCATAATGAAGAACACTTTTTCCCGTATGGGCGCTGGAAAATGCCTCAAACCCACGTTTGACCGCTAACTTACGGATACACAAGTCATAGTCCGCATGTGCACTATCTTGATATTCACCATAGCGGGCCCGGTGTGAGGGGAAATATATGTGTTCCCACATTGCCCAGTGGTCCTGGATAGACATCTCTGGAATTTCTAACACCCAGGCAGCGGTTGCACAGATAATTTCTTCGCAGTTAAGTTTTTTCACATCTTTTTTTGACTCGACATGTCGCTTCAGGGACCACTTACTT
Source organism: Branchipolynoe longqiensis (assembly GCA_030323885.1). Taxonomy (NCBI): domain Eukaryota; kingdom Metazoa; phylum Annelida; class Polychaeta; order Phyllodocida; family Polynoidae; genus Branchipolynoe; species Branchipolynoe longqiensis. The sequence continues at coordinate 59,709,089 of CM059190.1, read as the reverse complement.
CTCAGTTTTCGATCCACACTGTCCACCGATGAACTGCTGGATGAACGTCGACATCGGTGCCGCCGCTCCCTCGATCTATTCCTTGAGCGTCCGTAGTTTGAATAGCCCAAATCAGTCGTACCGGTGGCCAACGGTTGGTCGTTGGCCGGCATCTTGCATGTTGCCCCAACCGGGCTATCTTCCCAACGTTCAGGTGAATTCATCTCAGCCCCTCCCTTTTTTCTCACGTGCCGCTAGGAGACGGTCCCGTTCATCTTTCAGCTCCATTAGCTCATCCTCCAATTTTAGTTCTTCCAACTCTCGCCGCACCGCATTTCGTTCCTGCAGAGCCAACTTGTCAGAAGCAGCTTCCCGCTCTGACTCCCCCGTCGTCGAATTAGACATCTTAGCGGCACTGCTCCGTGTAGTTCTGCACATTGGTTCCACTGTCCTTTTCTTCTTACTGCAGTAATCTAATTCGACTCCCTCATGACTTGATCCACACACTGCACATAAGTCTATCGTCATAATCGTATTCACTCCCCTTGAATCGATCGGCGCTGGGATACTTGCTTGAGACGCAAGCACCGAAGAGAATGTTTCACTATGTCTTAGTCTTAATCAAATTTCCTGCTATGTTTGGATATTATTAAAAATATATCTAAGAACTATACCAAATGTTCCAACCATGTGTGTAATAGTTGAAGAGTATAACTGTGTGATGCCGGTATCCCATTCCAGCGCACCGATGGTCGACACACATGAAATTTCCGATTCTTGCCGATCTCGACGTGTGACGCTGCGCTTTACTGCTGGGCTATGGCAGCCAAAAGAGCAGGTGTGTATAGCATGAACCTTGGTCTCAATTGAACGCTGGTCTTGGATTATACAGTGCTATGGTCCATATATCGCAGCACAGTTATATTTAACCCTGGTCTTGGATTATACAGTGCTATGGTCCATATATCGCAGCACAGTTATATTTAACCGTAAACTATTTGAAAAAAGTTAGTCGTAAATCGACCTAATTGTCAAATATAACTAAAAATCGTAGTTATATTAAAGTACACGTTTAAGTTATCTACGCTCTAACGTGCAGCATATTGAATTGGGGATGTTGGCCTGCTAACATCTGTAATTCGCCAACGAGACGCCAGGTGGATCCTGGGTCAAGCCGCGCCTTCCTCACTCGCCCACCGACTCCCGAGCTGGCAACAACTAATTTCAATGACCTTCCAGATGGTAGCAGACGGGCGTCTGAAAGAAGGGTGGTTAGATCCTATTGCGATCAAGGACGTTCAACGTGACGTTTCCACTGAGGCAGTGCGGGTGCTTCAATCACGCAGGGGTGGTCGATATGCGACTGAGTCTAGGTATACTCCAGCGACCACCGCTCGCCCACCTAGTCAACCTACTGCGAGTGGGAATTCTGCTTCCAACGCGCCTGTTAACCCCCTCCCTGTTAACCAACGAGAGGAATACTCCAGAGACACTGACGGCAAGCCCTGTTATAATTGGAACTGGGGCAAGGAATGCGGTTTCAATATGTCACACGGTACTGTTCCTGATCGGGCCCCCCATATCTGCGCATGGTGCGCTTACAAATTTAAGCGAGTCCTGCAACATAGAGAGCAGGATTGTCTAAAGAAAAGAAAATTTCTAGACAAGAAGGCCGCAGAGGCAGCAGGCACTGCTGTAAGTTATAATGATATCTCTCTCCCTGCTAATTCTACTGTTATCTTGCCTAATCTAGCGCATAGTAACTTTAATGAGCCGTGTACTGATAACGTGTCGCCACACTTTCTACTTAATTCAGCCTTATCAGTAGTAATTAAGCAACCGTCGAGTACTAATCTTTCTGACCCACGATGCACTGATAACTGTAACTCGCTTGAACTGATACAAGCTAAATGTCTGAGCCCTAATCCTCAACTCGTGTCGAAACCTGAGAAAGTGGAAAATAAGATTCCATCTGAATCGGAAGCTATAACAGTGAAACCTGTAACTATGTTAAATCTTCCGTTAAATGCAAATAATGATTTGTCTTTTCCACCGCTAACAACTAACTGGTTCGATGCCCCTATTGAAGTGGTATTATCGGCCCTTCCCAAAAGTCAGTCTCCAACATTTGTCCCCCCTCCCACACCATTGGAGTTTAAGGACTCACTACGTAATTTCTGGCCCTATACCGCTAAATTATCATGGGTACCTCACAATTCGTCCTATGGTCATATTTACAATGAAGTTCGTTCAACTGGTCTGCCTAACTATATGGGGGCAAAAATACCGCTTCCCTCTGGTCTAAATATTCCAAAATGGCGTGCCGTTCTCCTTAACTACCCAGATGTTTTACTAGTAGATCATCTAGAATTTGGCTGGCCTATTGATTACTCCTCCACGACGATACCTACCCCCACGTATAAGAATCATTCAACTTCCTCCGATGATATCAGGCACATCTCTGCGTTTGTAGACAAAGAAATATCCTTGGGTGCGCTTCTAGGGCCATTCCAGGACCTGCCCTTTGAACCCTGGTGTCAAGTTAGCCCAATGATGACACGCCCAAAAAAGAATTCACTACAAAAAAGAATAATCATTGACTTAAGTTTTCCTAAAGGGAAGAGTGTAAATGCGGGCATAGTTAAAGGCTATTATCTAGGCAAGCCCTTTAATTTTTCCCTTCCCTCAGTCTCAACCCTTACCGATAGACTCACCATGTTAGGTAGGGGTGCCTGGATGTGGGGCGGCGATCTGGCGCGCGCCTATCGCCAGCTGAGAGTTTGTCCACTCTCCCTCCCGCTCTTGGGTATCTCAATCAATGGCAGTCTCTACATAGATCTAGCGCCTCCCTTTGGCTGTAGGACGTCTGCACTAGCATGCGCGCGTACAACCAGGGCAGTCGTTTGGCTCTTACGCAATCAAGCTATTTTTACCCTATGCTATTTAGATGACTTTATAGGTATTGAGGATACTGAATTAAAAGCCAATGCTGCCTATGCCGAATTTATAAACTTGACATCACAGCTCGGCCTCAATCTAGCTCTCGAAAAGTGCACACCCCCCTCTACCTCCATGACATGGTTAGGTTTTCTGATCGACTCTGTTACAATGACAGTTACCCTGCCCCAAGATAAGCTACAAGATGTACTAGACGAATGTCGACTCTGGGAGAATAAACGTACGTGCTCTAAGAAGCAACTGCAAAGCTTAGCAGGCAAGCTGCAACATTTATCTAAGTGTATCAAACCGGCAGTTAGGTTCTCCAATAGAGTCCTAGAAGCATTAAGGAAAGCTCCCTATACAGGTCAATACATGTTCGATAAGGATATGCTGAGGGACCTCGAATGGTTTCAATGTTTCGCATCCGCATATGGTAAGCAACTAATTCCACAAGCCCCCCGAACCGAATGGGTGATAGAATGCGACTCCACCTTAAAGGCGGGAGGAGCGTTCTCCAAAGTAGCGTTCTACAAGTCTATCTATGACGAAGATCTATTGCAAAGAGAGCTAGCCATAACTCAACTAGAAGCCCTTAATTTAGTACACGCTGTGGCACATTTATTGCCACCAGAACCACATGACTACTTGATTAAAGTAAACACGGATAGTCTCTCGTCACAACAAGTCCTAGAGTCAGGTAAAGGTAAAGAGAAAGTGCTCTGTGCGTGTGCGCGACAGCTATGGTTGATCGCCGCTCATAAAAACTGTGATATCGAAATACTGCATAAACCCGGTACTGACTTAATACTAGCTGATGCATTAAGTAGATCCCCACATTCCACTACAGCTGCCAGTAAAGCACGAGAAATGTGTGCTGATCGAAATGTGTTGAAATAAACGTTCATGTTTCACTTAACCTACTATCATGTAACATCTAACTGCTTTCGCTGGAAGATAGTAATTCTTTTGCCTCTATCTTCCAGGATACGCAATGAGTCACCACAATCGGCTCATTAATCTCTACACCTGCGCCCTGGCTCCACGGACGTGGCAGAATAAGGCGGCGCATGTGCGATTGTATCTTGAATTCTGTAACAAGCACAAGTTACTCCCGAGCTCTCCGTCTACCTACGATCTTCTGTCGTTCTTGCTATTCTTGTCTGACAGGCTGAAATCGCCAGGTGCAGTGCTGAATTATTTCAGTTCAGTAAAAGTGTGGGTGCTAGGTACTTCAGGCGTTGGCTCGGCCTTCGAAGCGCCGGAGCTTAGAACCTTCAAGAGGGGTATTCTGAAAGTTTCAAAGCATGTAGTCTCTAGAGCGACCCCCGTTACCCCCCGAGATTTCAAGGCCATTATAGTGGCGTTAACAAACATGTCCCCTAGGCCGCATGTAATTATTGTTGCTCTTCTGATCGCCTACTTCACACTGATTAGGCAGTCGAACATTGCCAATCTCTCCTCTGGAGCAACAGGCTCCCCACATGTACTCAAGGGTAACAATATCAGACGTCGGAGGGGGTCACTCACAGTAACCTTGAGGTCTTCCAAGACGAGGACCACCTCTGACCCCCCGGTGGTGTTCCGGCTGCCGGCCATACCGGGTTCCCCCTGCTGCCCTGTGACTGCTTGGGCTAATTACACCGGAGTAGTAACCCCGACGCCGGAGTCCCCAGCGTTCCTCTTGGCTGACGGTACGCAGCTCACGCTGTCGACTCTTACTAGAGCCCTCAGGGTAGCGTCATACACGGCCTTCGGGGTCGATAAGGGTTTGACATTGCACAGACTCAGGCGAGGGGCAGCTCAGGCGTGTCAGGGTTCTGACCTGACCTTGGACCAGTTAATGGCGGCGGGAACGTGGCGTAGCTCGGCGGTCCACTCCTACTTGAAGGCCTTTCATATCTCGGCAGCTCCCGCAGCGCTCGGAACTTTATTGGTTTGAGCGCTGTTCGGGAGCTGTTCGGGTAGTTACGTACTATCTATCTCGTTAACATGTTTACTTTCAGCCTTGTATTGAACTACGAATTTTTGTGACTTAACTTGATCTATGATGACCCTGACTATGATTGAACGAATTTTACTCAAGAGGCCTCTGTCGCCGCCAAGCATTGTACACGAATGATCACGAACGATACGCAGCTCATTCATCGTGAGCATTATTCTAACATGTCTGGCCCTGTGCCTCCTAGCATCCGAGAATTGTTTAACTTGAGCAGATTCATTATTAAATCTGTCCAAATAATTTATATAATTGTGTTGTCTTGGTGTCTCGTTGGTGAATTGGGGATGTTGGCCTGCTAACATCTGTAATTCGCCAACGAGACGCCAGGTGGATCCTGGGTCAAGCCGCGCCTTCCTCACTCGCCCACCGACTCCCGAGACGGCAACAACTAATTTCAACCTCCCACCCACCCCAAGATAACTACTTGGAAAGGGTTTGAGCGCTGTTCGGGAGCTGTTCGGGTAGTTACGTATTATCTATCTCGTTAACATGTTTATTTTCAGCCTTGGTATTGAACTACGCATTTTTGTGACTTAACTTGATATATGATGACCCTGACTTTGATTGAACGATTTTTACTCAAGAGGCCTCTGTCGCCGCCAAGCATTGTACACGAATGATCACGAACGATATGCAGCTCATTCATCGTGAGCATTATTCTAACATGTCTGGCCCTGTGCCTCCTAGCATCCGAGAATTGTTTAACTTGAGCAGATTCATTATTAAATCTGTCCAAATAATTTATATAATTGTGTTGTCTTGGTGTCTCGTTGGTGAATTGTGTCAAATAATAATAACTGTGTCGAATAATGGCAAATCCACATTTTTTTGCACAAGTTTGTCGAATTTACTCTTGTCGTTCGATGCGACCCTCCTTCCATCACTTTCTAGCTTCTCATCGAGTTACCGACACACAAATTCAACGCCGATATTCGACACACAATGTAATCGACACACGTGAAATCTGTATCTCAACGGTTGAATGTCAAAATTGTTTACGATACCGTCAACGCTTGCCAAGCTTTCATCTCTGTTGCAGTTAAATCGACATGCAAATCGTTGACTCACTGATCGTCGACACACAGGTATTCCCTCAGTGAAGTCGTCCGCTGTCCCGGATGACAGGTAGAAGCAGAAACACAGGTAGCACGTCGACTGTGTTCTCCTTCTAAACTTATTATGCAGGTAAGTAATATCATTTTTATCTGGTCTTAGGTAAATCCTATGCGGTGGTATGAAACACGGTCGAGGACGAATACAAGCGAACTAGTGGACACATCAAGTAGCGGTAGCATTTGCTCGGCAGACTAGCAGTCAGGTTATGCAATGTGGTATCAGTGATCATCTCTAGCCTGGGTTGTAAGAACTGGTAGACATAAAACTAATATACTTTTCAGCGTTCAAAATAAGAGCTCGGTAAATAATACCCTAATGTGCACAAAATCATATAATCATTTTGTGGGATAGATTAAATACATAATGTAGGAAGTGGCTGTTTGTATGGGACCATATCATATGAATAGCCAGAGGCAGGGTAACAAGTGGACTAGCAGACAGGTCAACTAGTGGTCATATTTCGGCGGACTAGCAGTCAGATAGTTAACAAATTCACCCCATATTTGCCTAAGTAGGGGGTGAATCTTTTATCTAGTGGTCAGATTATGTGTCTGCAACACCACACAACACTTGTATGACACTTTGGTTAAGCCGAGTAGACAATACCCAACAATGACCTCTCTCAACATTAATAAAAATCTGCATGTCACTAATATCACAATGCATAATATTATTGTCACCACACCATTACAGTGACCATATAATCAGGTAAGAATACTTTTTGTTGTTGTTGTTGTTGTAAATATAGTTTATTCATTGAATAAAATCTTTTGTCAGCGCCGTGGCACTGGTCTTCCAGCCATGTGACAATACGGTTATTTACAATATATGCATATGTAGTCTGATATTGTCATCAGCAGCTAGCCAAAATCAGCTGAAATAACAATATCAAACATTCAATGGTATAGTTTGACAATTCACATATAAAAATAGCAGTTATATGTTGTATTCATACACACTTGATACATACATGTGTATTGATTAGACCTTTACATTACGGAGTGGTTAGGTGCATTTCCCTTCATAGGTTTGTATGCCTACTATGTTGTGAATTGCAAAACTGTCATGTTGTTGGAGTTAACATTTTGAGATGGAGTGAGTGTTAGTAGAATGGTTTGTTTATTCTGTTAGATAGAGTGTGGTTAGCTTGTAGGGCTATGCTTAAAAGTTTAATACCTCAGGTGTGTTTTTTGACTACATGAAGTACTTTGAGAAAGTAGGTTGTTAGTAATGATGGGATAAACAATGCTTGGAGGATTGTATGTTTCAGTCATTTAGTAGTCTAGTACAGTCTTTATTAGTGTCTATGTTTATACAAAGACCCTATAATACCAAGACGGCTCACTCAGCCTGTACTGTGTAATCAAAATGATCAAACCCACCACTTGGTGCACTGGCTGTTCCCCCGGCTAAACAGATGCTATATTATATGCACAAATGTATATATGAATGTCAAAGATGTGTGATGATGGCAACGAGGACGACGATGATGTGTGCCTGTTCATAGCAATTTTATATTGATGTGTATTCACGCTTACCTGTCTCATGCATGATATAACCGTATGTGTTTACATGTGAAACACCAACCAGCAGCTGGGTCGATCAAACCCACCACAAGGTGGCACCGCAAAATTTACATCACATGGGAGAGATAGGGAGTGAGCCATCCCAGTACCATAGGGCCCCCGGTCTATAGCAATACTACCAGACTGATACACATAATGCACACATCACACCACATGGATGTACACACACACTCACACACACACTCACTCAAGCACACACACACACACACACAATGACGTTTTATTGATTTTTTTACTTGTACTGTCCACACAGTTTATAATATATATACTATTGCCAGTAACTTGTGTATGTGTTGGCTCTATAGTTCATCTAATTTAATTAGGTTTGCCTAGCATGAACTGGGGTGATTCTTTTAGTTTGCTACACTCTGTCCAAAGATCGCAGGCTGCACATAACACACACATTGACATTCTCTATCAGCTGCCCCACCTCCATACATGTAATATATAGGCACATTCTTTCACTAATGAGTGTGAAACCATGACAAGCTGTAGCAATGGTGTATTGGAGTTGAAAACAATTTCTTTCATTAATTAGCCATTGCATGTTCACTAGTTGAGATGACTGCTAGTCCACCAAGAAAATGTGACCACTAGTTGATGTGTCTGCTAGGCCGCTTGTATTCAGAGGCAGAGCGCTTACTAGTCAGGGATGAAATATTTCCGGGATTTCTTATATTCACCCATTAACATGATACAAAACTTTTAAAAATCGGATGTAAATGACAGAACAGTTGGGTGGTTCGAATCCCATTATTATATGACCTTAGATGTAGATAGAACATAAACCTAAATAAGAAAGTGTTAAGTATGGGCAATAATACAATCACAACAAGACTATTTGAAACCTGACTTCTGGTATTTTTCCATGATTCCCTGATAATCTGCGTTTTCGCGGAAATTCGCCGTCGGTGTAATAATTTTGGCTTGTTTTCTGTGGTTTTTGGCTGGATACCACTTCATCCCTGATTAGTATGGTACTCCTTTATCATGTATTTGCATCCTGATATCACCTTAGATGTTGCTAGGATGTAAAACAACAACAAACAAAACAATCCTGATGTATCCCGTCACCGGTTTTACTGTCGCATATACAGTGAAAAGTATCAAAGCATTCAGCGTCACTAAGGAGAAAACATCCAACGACATGAATGCTATCTGAACTCCTATTCATTCATTAACTGACTGACCCTGGTATAGACCAGACCTGCCACTTACCTCCAGATATTTCTGTATACATTATTACATATACAATTTATCCCGACAGATTTTTAACAGTGTAAACAAAAAACTAAAAGTCAGCGGTGGGCAAAGTATTAGGCACGATCCGGGACGATCACAAATTCTTTATTTTTATTTGGCCTAAGCTTGGCTTTCCAAAATATGTCACATAACTATTTGGGAAGTTGGGGTACCATCCTGCAGTCTTTTTTCATAAGCTTGTTGTTTTCTGCCAAGACAATAGACTGATTAGTGCTGTGAATGCCAACACAGTCATATTGATGTGTTTTGTGCCCATACCTTAATACCCATTTATTATGTAAGCATGTGAATAATGCAAATTTGTGCTCCAATAGATAGGCATGTGAGTTTCAGAACTATTTTCTATTACAGACCGATTAAAATGGCAACATTTTCAAAGTCAGTATTTCTCAGCTTGTTGTATTTTGATCAATGACTGTACTTCCCCAGAAATTAAAAAGTCAGCATTGTTGTATAAAGAAACCATAATCCAACTGAAAACATATTAAAATAGTAAATAAATCAATTGCAGACACAATCGATGAATGTCATTATGTAGGCAAGCACAGCTGTTACATGGTCTGGAATAAGAGTTGGAGTTCTCTATGTGTATGTCCTCTGCTGCTACTACTAGTACGAGGGAAGTTGGTAAACTTGAAAAATAAGATCAATATTTTTTTTTAGATTTAAGATGACAGACGTTCCTATTAGTACTACTATTACTACTAGTACTACCATTAAAACAATAAATGTCAAAGTGTTTTGTTCTCTGTATTTGTAATGGGCTTAGCATAGGGTCAGGGTTCTGTTATTTTGCATTTCATTCTTTTATTTAGAAGCACTGCAGATGCACATAGACTGACACCAACAATGCAAGCTTAGATACATTGAGATTGCCACTCTTGCCAGTTCAATTGGCAACACTTTTTCCAGATCGGGGATCATTTTGGGTGGAAAGCTATTTAAACAATTAAGCATAATTTTACATATTGAGAAATGTTCTGTAAACATTGGCAGATTTTCCGATATTCAAAGTTACATAACTTTCTCAAGATTTATTTTGAACAAATATAGGTCGTCCTTTGAAATTGGATAGCCCATATATATATATATATATATGACATGGGAAGCGAACATATGTGACATGGAAATATAACCATGAATTTGTTTATTGTTCAACTTCTGAAAATCACATATTTTAATTGTCCTGATACAATGAGAATGTATATGTTAACCAAATATTGTTCATAAACCTGACATGTATGTGTAATGAGCCTAAGTAGCTATGCAGTATTATTAACCTTAGCCAAACGGACCCAGTCAAGAGAAGACAAGTCACCTTCCTTAAATAATTGAACTGAAATTGCTTCAGATGATACCAAATTCCCACACCATTTAAAAATAATATCTATTCTGTTATTATTCATGCTTTCTACATTGTATATTTTCAGTTTATTGCAGTGAGCACCTTTTTAATTTCATTCTTCTAATTACATTTTCAGGAAGAGTTACCACTTTGTGGGAGACACATCCAAAGCTAGAAGGATGGAAACCTGATAAACACCACCGGCGGACACATCGCTAATCATCACATCAACTACCCAGTGCAGCTCACATTTTGTTGATTCTCAGATGAATTTAATAGCACTATATTTAATATGGTTTAGGCCTACCCTTAATTTACTGAGGTGATGAGGTATGTTATGTATTGAGACTTGCTGAGTAACTTTCATAGATGTAATCAGCATAAAACATAATCCACTTTGGCTCTAGAAGGTCTTCCCAAGTGATCATTGATTTGCTAGACAATCCATGAAACCCATGTTCTACAGATTAAATGCCGTTCACATAAGTCAGTTCCTGGCCCTTCATTCTGAAAGAACTCATAATCTTAGCTTACCTTTGGGTTCTATACAGCTTAAGCTTTGGGTTTGTTCGGTTATCTTATCTGAAAGAATAGACAACTTCTATTTATAAATGTATATCATCACTTATAAGGACTGTACAATATCGTCTGATAATGTATTAAATAATATAGGACACACGCATTATTAAGACGTAATGAACCATTTATTATATTAGGGATGTATATTCAGTCTTTCCTGCATTGGCAACCAGTGTCCACTATAACTCCCCCCACACCTCTAAACAACCAGTTGCATTTGCTGAATTGGTAGAGCGCAGGCATCGCATGTGGGAGATCGGGAATTTGGTTCCTGGTCTAGTCGAACCAATGACTTATAAAATTGATACTTGTCGCTTCCTAGCCTGGCACTCAGCATTAATAGGATAGGTCAAGGACTGGTTAGCTCAGTGTCAGGATAATGTGACTGAGTGAGATATGGGGTCATGGTGTTGGTGGCCTGATTTCCCAGTTGGACAGCACTATAAAGTCATCACGTGTGCACACGGTCACAAGTCAGTACCTGTTCTGATATGACCTTAGCTATTGCAAGGATGTAAAACTCAAACAACCAACAACCAGCCTCTAATCAGAATGTGGTGATTTCATGGCCTTGCCCAAACAAATATTTAAGGTATATAACATGCAACAACTTTTTAGCAATGTAGCCCGAAGAAAATGCACAGTCCCTAAGGACAATTGTAGGCCTACTGTAGCACATCTTACAATTTTAGCTGTTTGGCCAACTCAGAATGTTATCTATGCTTTAATATAAACATGTAAATATGATGCACACATTATTTCATGAAGCAGAACTGACAGAATAAATTCTACTAACTTTCCTAAGCTAAAGTAGGCCTAACCAAAAACGGTCAGTGACCAGAATATACAGACAAACCATGGTATCCTGATGAACTCAATTACCACTGTCCTGTCTGTCCATGAAATGGTGTAGGCTCCTGTACCAAAGACCCACTTGTCTGCATCTATGTATCATATTAACTACCTCAGAACATCTTGGATCTTCTTTGACCACATAATCTTTCATTTGAATATAGGAAATATCAGTGCCAAAGCATTAATCTTTAAGCATATACTGATAAGTATATGGTGTAGGCCCTAAATATAGTTAAGTTCTTGAATGGAAGGGGCCAACAAAATGGGAATAATATAGTTTCTGACAGTGCAAATTTCAAAGCAGAAAAGACACTTTATACTATAGATAAAAGTGAGGCACAGTGTATTATTCCTAGAAGATTGTCGGTAATGCTTTTACTTCCCTAGTGTAGCATCTCATTTGTCTGAAGCAGTGAATATGTTCATTTTAGGGCAAGTAGTTAGTTCAATTCATTCATTTATCACAGTGAGTATAGAATGGTCCCTAAATATATGTACCTCTTTAACTCCCTCAGTTGATTTAACCTGAATTTCTGGCTGATTCACCCCATCCCTACTTAATTAGCTTACTCTTCCTACCTACGCTATTTATGCTGCAACAATGTGGTGTATCTGTTCTTTGTGAGTGTCAGTCTGTCATACATATGCATTGTCACTGTTGTCATATTGAAGTAACTCCCTAACTGCTACTAACTACCATAGGTTGGCTAGCCTGGTTAGTATTATACATGTTGCCCAGATGAGATTCAAACGGCAAAAAGAGGCAAGGAATCTACCAGAATGCATGGATCTTTTACTTATATTGTGTCAACCCACACCGTGTGCACAGGTGTGCCAGTAATTGTGAAAGTATGACGTCTGAACACTTTGACCTCTGGATACTGAATGCTTTATTCACGACTAGGCACGCTTGACCTGCCGGCAACTTTCCATGACATCATCTCATTTGCATATCTCTTTGTCTCAACCTCTGCATCTCGTTAACATACATTAGCCATACCTGTACGTCTATTACGCATATATCACATCCCCCCCTCAAAGTATTTCTGAAACATGAAATGTTACAAAATAGCAATGACAAAAACACACAATATAATATCAACATATATGTGTACTTAACTTGCAAATGTTCGAGTGCACACTGCACTTAAGTCCTCAACAGTCTGGCCGTAATGCCTGACATCATCAATTGTCCATCACATATCATACAGTAAACCTAAAAGCTGAAACAAACTTAACCATACATGCACATGTTGACGGTGCAACCACCCCTAGTACAATGAACTCCTATAAGTCTAACCTGCTCGCCGGCCTTATCAGCTGACCTGACCTACTTAGATTAGCCGTACTGTTTACATTCGGCGCTGACGCTGACCCAGATTGCGTTTGCACGACTAACTCGGGCCGCCCCTCTACAGACGCTCCAATCATTTGTACTCGGTTATGATACAACATGTTGCCCGACTCGTTTAAAATTTTATATTCTCTCCCAGAAACCCCAGTCCGTCCTAAAATAACCCCTTTTTTCCATTCCCCAGCATTATTTTTGTACTTTATCTTATCTCCAACTTTCATAGGCTTGTGCGCCTTACCGCACTTCCGGTCATGAAACGCTTTATGACTACTCTGCCGCTGGGCTGTCTGCCTTCTCTTAGGATTCTACGTTTCAGGCACCAAAATGCCGTCTGCCATAGGTAATCTGCCTCTCAACCTCCTGCTCATGAGGAACTGCGCCGGAGATGCGTTTAGGACAGGCAACGGAGTGTTACGATAATTCAGCAACGCCAACTGAAAATCAGCTCCAGTTTTCTCACACTTCTTTAACATGTCCTTAACTGTCTGGACAAACCGTTCTACCTGACCATTGCTACGCAGATATTGTGGACTGGCATACAGGGCCTTGAACCCATAATGCAGTGCAAACTCCTTGTATTCATGGCTCTTAAACTGTGGACCATTATCCGACATTACCTGACTAGGAATACCATGCCTTGCAAAATTATCTTTCAATGCCTCAATAACAGTGACAGACGATGTATCGCCCAACAACGTCACCTCTGGAAACTTGGTGTAATAATCTACAGTTATCAGGTAATTCTTATGATTTAACTCAAATAAGTCGGCACCAACTTTATCATACGGTTGACAGGCGATCGGGTGATTTATCAATGGCTCGTTATGCAAATTCTTCCGGTTGTTTTGGCATGTGTCACACCGACTGACCTTATCCTCAATTTGTTTGTTCATATTTGGCCAAAACATACAGTCACGCGCCAACTGCTTGGACTTAGTCACCCCCAAATGCGTCTCATGCAATGCCTCTATCATTTCACCACGAAGAGCTGGAGGAACCACCACCCGATTGCCGTTCATTACAAGATTATTTTCAACTGTTAACTCGTGTTTGTATGGAATGTATTGTCTCAGACATGGTGGTGTCTGTATGCGTGTAGTGTCCCACCCATCTTCAATGTGTGAGATCAACATAGACATAGATACATCCTTTTCATATTCAGTCACAATCTTACTCAACAAACTCGACGACTGCATGTCCACTGCAGCAATGCAGAACGTGTCATCGAACAGGCTATCATGACCTACTTTGGCGCTATGCGCCCTGGACAACGTGTCTGCAAAAAACCTCAAAGAGCCTTTCACATGACATAACTGAATATTGTAATTCTGCAACCGCATTCGCATTCTCTGCATTTTAGCCCAAAGTTTATGGATGGGTTTCTGCATTATCGCCACCAACGGTTTGTGGTCCGTCTGAATTTGAACTTCTTTCCCAAAGATATACTCATGAAACCTTTGGCATCCGAAACATATGGCAAGCATTTCTTTTTCTATAGTGGCATACCCACACTGCGCTGCGTTAAGCGCACGAGATGCGAGTGCGATCGGTTTACCATCTTGCATTAACATGGCTCCTAACCCTGACTGACAAGCATCTACTTGAAGCACAATAGGTTTCTTAACGTTGTAGTACGATAACACAGGAGCAGTTCTTAACTTCTCTTTTAACTTATCAAACACGCCCTGCTGTTCGGCTTGCCAGTGCCACGCCACGTCCTTAGCTAGGAGCGTGCGTAGTGGTTTGGCTATCTCGGACATGTTGGGTATGAATTTGTGCACATATCCAACCATGCCCAGGAACCTTTGGACGCCTTGTTTGTCACGCGGCTCTGGCATGTCAACTATTGCTTGTATTCTGTCTGGATCAGGCTTCACACCCTGCTGGGTAGGTTGATAACCTACATACTTTACTGTAGTCTTACATAGCAATGATTTAGTGTCATTTAACTTTAGATTAACCGACCTAGCTCGGTCCAAAACAGCTCGGAGCCGCTCGTTGTGCTCTTCAACTGTTGACCCATATACCAAAATATCGTCAGTGACTATCCCGATACCGGGTATGTCGCCCATGACACGGTGCATCTCCTGAATAAAAATGTCACCGGCTGTTTTGATGCCAAAAGGCAAGCGGGTATACCTGTACTGGCCCCACGGAGTATTAAACATGCACAAACGTGAACTTTCGTCATCTAGTTCTATCTGCCAATACCCTGTCTTCGCATCCAAAACTGAAAAATACTTTGCATCGGCCATTTTGGCAATAATTTCGTCAATAGTTTTGGCAGGGAAAGGCCCTCTTTTTATCGCTTTGTTCAACTTAGTCGGATCCAGACAAATCCTAAATTTATTTGTTTTTTTTACGATCGTAATAGAATTAACCCACTCGGTAGGCTCATCCTGTTCCACTATGACACCTAACTCCACCATGCGATCAAGCTCACTACGTACTTTACTTTGAATGGCAAACAGGATCCGTCTAGGCGGATCAATGACAGGTTGAACAGACTTATCGACATGAATGACAGCCTTTGCTTTGATCAACCCCAAACCCTGAAACACATCTTTGTATTCGCTTACCAGCTTCTCTGCCCCAGCGCTGGAACTGTTCGTCGGTGTGGAAATGTTCGTCTGTCTGGCAATGTTCGTCGGCTTGGATATGTTCGTCGGTACAGAGCTGTGCACCTCATCCACCCGCGCCAGCAGGTTCAACGTCACACAAGCCTGCTTGCCCAAGATAGGCTGGCAATCCGGCACCACCTGGAACCGAAGCACTCGGTCGTTGATGGCGAGCAGTGCCTCTCCATCAGGCATGATCCGGTGACCGGAGAACGTCACCAACGAACACCTGGAGTTCGTCATCCTCCCCAGAGCGACTCTGTCGAACAGGAACCTCGGAAGCACGTTTGCCTCCGATCCGGTGTCAAGCTTAAATTTGACAGGACAACCGTTCACCTGAACGATTGCACGCCACAGCTCGGCATCCCGACCAGCACCGCGGTCGACGGCCCCCACAAACAGATCCGTTGCCAGTACATTGACTTCCGCCGGATCCGGGTCTTGCTCAGCATTGTGAGGGTCGGGCGCTTCGACGTTAAGTTTGTTGACTCTCCCCAGCCTGCTCCTACAGACCTTCCCGAAGTGCCCGATCTTCTTACAGGCAATGCAAGCCTTTCCTTTCGCTGGGCAGACTCCCCGCCGGTGTTCATAACCACAGTTCTGGCAGCGGATCCTGAACTCTCCTGCACTGGCCCGCCGGCATTCCAAGATGGCGATTTCCAAGATGGCGTCGCCGCTGACCGAACCGCCGGTGCCCCGGTACGCACATTTGCATAATTCCGAATGAAATCAATGTCTTTACTTTCAACGTCTGATTTGGTGTCCTCCAGCAGATCTGAACTGAACTCACTCATCTCACATATATTTATGCATTTGACAAACGTTAACTCAGTAGTTTGAAGCAATTTGTTCCGTAAATTCACATTTTTTACGCCAGCCACAATTCGACCGCGCAAGAGCGACTCCTCCACCGCACCGTATTCACAATCTTTCACTTTGTCTCTTAACGCCGTGATGTACGTAGCCATATTTTCTGACGCTTGATTATGTGAATTAAACTTGTAACGTGTGATAATAATACTGCACTTCCCGACACAGTAAACTTGAAATGCTTCAGTTAACGGTTTGATCTTGTCTTGATCAGCGAGAGCAAAAGTCATATTGGCAAATACCTTCTGCGCCTCCTCGCCAGCAACGTGAAGAAAGATGCAGCATTGCACTCGTTCTGTCTTCAATATGACACCTGCCGCCGTGGCGTAAATATCATATGCTCTGATCCATGTTTTCCAGTTCGACCTGGCATTGTGGCTGACCACAAGCTGACCAGGAGGCCGCAACCCCGGCAACGTATTAGCGAGCGGCATCCTTCCTCATCTGACACCATGTGAAAGTACGACGTCTGAACACTTTGACTTCTCGATACTGAATGCTTTATTCACGGCTAGGCACGCTTGACCTGCCGGCAACTTTCCATGACATCATCTCATTTGCATATCTCTTTGTCTGAACCTCTGCATCTCGTTAACATACATTAGCCATAACTGTATGTCTATTACGCATATATCACAGTAATTATAAAAACAAGAATGTAAATCTACCAAGGCAGTATAGAATGCACAGATAAATAATACAGTGTTCTAGGCTAATTTACCTTAAGCCAACAACAACCAAACAAGGTATTACAATTGTTTAACGTCAGATGACAAATCAAACAGGTTCAACCCAAGTGGTGTAAGTCGCCTGTCACTAGCGATCCAATATATATATATAGTATTGGGCTCTTCCTAGCGAGAGAAAGGAATTAGCCCATTTCATAACTTGTTCACAGGCTCGCCCACTTCACATGGTTTGTGTAAAAAAGTACTTTATTTAATAAAGATGATCAACAAAATGTTATTGACTTGTTTGACTTTCAATCCACTCTATAGCTGGTTGTATTTTCCTGAAAGATATGTGTCTTTATACAATTATGTAAATATAATTGAGCAGATCTGTATCTAATACATATAGGGTGTGGTTATTGAAATGGAAATATATGTTTTCTAATAAGGATTGTGGATTTATCTAAATACTGGTAGTCAAACGGTTATCACTGCTGTCATCTGACTAAGTATTATGTAAGTGGGTAGGGGATTGCATTATTTGCCTATTAGTGACAAATGAACAAGCTTTGACTTCACCCAAGATCATATAAATTTGCATGGTCTGAACCCAAAGGCATCACGTATACATCCGTCGGCCTGACTTCTAATATACTTGTGACTGCAGCAATGTAAGATCTCCAACAGGGATGAGATTTGCTCCTAGGACAAATGGAATGTTGGTAAAATACAGTTTTTAATATTTAATCAAACTTAACATTTTCCTGGAAAAACCTAACTATGTATTGTTTCCCAGACTTTCATGATAAGAACTCTGAACATGGGTAGCAATTCTAAAAATAATTAATATATATAAATCTGGAATTATCCTGATGTAAATGCAAGAAATAGCAATGGTATTAAAGACTTGCTTCATAGGCTTGCATGCTATGATTGGCAACCCATACCCATGCTCTATACTTGCTATTAATTATAAATCCTGAAACAAAAATGATGTGATAAGATATATCTAAATCATTGAAATAAGTTGTTTTCTGAATATAATTCCAGACTTGTATAAATTTAAATACAGAATATCCAATCCATATGATGTCTTCAGAGACTGAATAATACATAATGCACTAGCTAATTATTTGGTTCAACCAAATAGAGGTCTATTAGTTTTTCCTACTACCATGCACCAATGGGTTCCGGTACTGGTGGAAATTAACTGAAATATCTCATATTTTAATAGATTAGCTATGCTAAGTTAACAGCTGCAAATAACTATGGTATCCTAAATTAGTGATTAAAAAGAAAGATATGCCTACCTATTGCTAGCTGGCGCAGGGCTCAGCATTAATAAGATAGCCCTGTGAACAGTGGAGTTTACATTTAGTAAAGTCACAATCCCATTGTCCCACTAGTTTGTTGTCTGATGAAATCAATCCTTTTCAAAATCTTAGATATTCCACAATATATATTGCACTATTGTCACTATTCCCACCCAACAAAATATCAAATTTCCCTGCAATTGCAATCTTATGCCTAACTTTGGTTCAAAAATGAAATAAAGTATTTTTTTAATTCTATGATCGCCACCACATGAATTATGTAGGCCTATATATAACAATCAGATAAATATATCTTGCTGATATTCATGAGTAGGCCAATATTATGCATGTAATGATATATTGTATAATGAAATAAACATTGAATTGTTCTCAGTGTCACTATGACATGGATTATAGTGTTATCCCAGATATATTCCTGTTGGAATTACTTGTAGGCTATCCCTGTTTAATGGTCATTTTAGGAAGGGGGTCAAATTGCCCATGCAATTATTATAGAGGGGACCTAGACACTTCATATATATTTAGTGTAAAAGCAGCACTTAAAGCGGCCAGCTATCCGCCGCGTGGAAAACAAACGAACTCGGAAATAGTTCAGATGTGTGCCACAGGGGTGGTGCATGCTTAGAACTGAACCTTTCCACTTGGTGGTGTACAGGAGAGTGACCTAGATGAGGGTAATTGGCATTGAGTTTGCTGGAACGCGCAGTGCGAAACGTTAGTTTTATTCAAAATTAATAGAAATCCAGAACCCTAACCTTGAGGAAATATATTTGTGTAATGTGAAATATATGTTAGTACAATTACATTGCATAATTCAATGAGAAACAGATATAGATGAAAAAGTTTTTTTGTTGTTGAATATAAAAAAAGTGCTGCTGTGGAGGGGGTTTGAACCCACACAACCAAACAACTTCTAATCACAAGTCCTACACTCTAACCACTAGGCCACAGAGACCACACATAATTACTACCCTCAGTTCAGGCTATTTGTGTAGAGGACATCACATATAAAACGTGTGTGTGTATGTGTTTGTTTTGTTTGTTGTTGTTTTACATGCTAGCACCATCTAAGGTCATATCAGGACAGGTACCGACTTGTGACAGTGCGCACTAATGGCAACTTTATCGTGCCCCACTGGAATACCAGGCCACCAGCATCATGACCTGATATCCCACTCAGTCACATTGTCCTGACACTGAGCCAACCAGTCCTTGTCCTATCCTAATAATGCCAAGCGCCAGACTAGGAAGCAACAAGTATCAATTTTAAAGTCATTGGTTTGACTCGACCAGGATTCAAACTCACAACCCCACGATCTAACAACACGGGAGACGGATGCTCTAACTCGAATCCTGGTCGAGTCAAACCAATGACTTTAAAATTGATACTTGTTGCTTCCTAGTCTGGCGCTCGGCATTATTAGGATAGGACAAGGACTGGTTGGCTCAGTGTCATGATAATGTGACTGAGTGGGATATCAGGTCATGGTACTGGTGGCATGGTATTCCAGTGGGGCAGCACTATAGAGTTGCCATGCGCGCACACTGTCACAAGTCGGTACCTGTCCTGATATGACCTTAGATGTTGCTAGGATGTAAAACAACACACAAAAAACGTATGTATGTATGTACGCACATACATATGTACGTATATACGTACATACATACATACATACGTATGTACGTACATATGTACATACATACATGCATGCATACACATGTACATACATACATACATATATATGTACATACATACGTACATACATATGTGCATATGTACATACATATGTACGTACATACGTACATACATACGTATGTATGTATGTACATACGTATGTATGTACATACATACGTATGTCTGTATACATACATACATGCGTAAATACATGTAAATATATGTGTGCGTACGTACGTACGTACGTACAAACCTTTTATATGTGATGTCCTATACACAAATACCCTGAAGTGAGACTACTAATTATGTGGGGTCTCTGTGGCCTAGTGGTTAGAGTGTTGAACTTGTAATCTGAAGTTGTTTGGTGGTGTGGGTTCAAACCCCATCCACAGCAGAACACTTTTTACATTCATCAACAAAAAAAACGTTTTTCATTTTTTCTGTTTCTCATTGAATTATGCATTGTAATTGTACTAACATATATTTTACATTACACAAATATATTTCCTGATTGAACTACTCTAAAGAAGATTGAAAATACCCCAGTTTTACTCTCCCTTATCTCCACTCACCCAGCCATTTTTAAAACAACAGCTGCCAGCAAATGCTTCTCTCCCCACACATACTTGGTTCATTTAAACATAAAAACTAAACAAAGTTGTGCTTGGAGAGCATTTGTCGGAGTACGCGCAGTGTCCCAGCGAGCTATAGCTGGTCCCTTTAATGTTGAGAAGCTTTTGAGTTGTATGTGCTTACCCCTGGTGTTGAATAATTAAAAATGCCAAAATAGACTAGTTTGTAATTTCCAACTACTGAATATGATGAAAACGGCATCCAAACAGAAAAAAAGATGTGTTCATTGGTTTTAACTATAGGCCTAAGCACAACACAAAGCTTCTATATTTCTATTATTTTCAATAACTTTGATCAATAATCATCCAAAATGCATGATTTCAAGCGACAAACAAAGGCATTTGTTTTACTTCTATCGCTTTGTAGGGCGGTGGAAAACCTGAGATTATTTTCTGCCTTATGCTTTATCCATTATAAATAATCAAGATTGAAGAAATTGAAAATGTAACAATTGTAGAAATATCTGGATCTAGAGTTCTAAATTTAAATGAAGTTTAATTCTATTAATCTAAAAAGAAAAATATGGCAACAAGAACTGCATAAAGGAGTTAGTTGGATTCAATGACAACTGAGCCTTAGCAATTCTCAATTCTTGCTTTCAACCAACATAGATAATAAGAACAAAATATGAATCAAATAAAACCAGGTTCCTCTAAGCCTACCTCTGAATCTAAATCTGGAATTCATAATTCTTCATCTAAATTAAGAACATCTATGGTGAAAGTCATGTTGACAAGATTTATGTCCATACAATGGTAGATGAAAGATTCCCATCTTTAATCTATGATATATATTTGTTTAATTTGGCATTCTAACTGTCAAATTGTAGTTTAAATAGGCTGAAAGAAATTAACAGATTCCATGGCTGTAGTCACTGACTGAAAAGTTATATGACCACATGCACTTCGTGCAGATTTGTTTAGCTTTTAGATCAGGTAACATTTCAAAACACAACAAACCGCTCTCTCAATAGATCTTGCTGAGATAAACTCAAATCTGTTGTAATTTTGAAAATATCTTAATATGGGAGAAAGTTATGGCATTTCTAATGTCAGCTTAATTGTTCAATTTAGTCTGGATTCACCATTATAATAAACTGTGACCCTTGCCACATTGTTACTGCTTCGTATGCTCTAAATATTTTGATTTCGGTATTTTAATGTGTATTTTCGGTAAGATTAGGTTGTTCTTATGAAAATATTCCAATGCAAAAGTGCTTTAATCATGGCCGGAATCATGAAAATGCAGGAACATTTTACTATTGACATGTTTACCGACACGCCCCTATCTGAATCTGACATAACTACGATTTTAGACAACCGACAACACACCATGCTGCACCATACGCCCTACTGCTAGAATTGTGAACTTGTATATTGCAATGAAATGAGGTACATCTTCAAATTTATAAATCAAATAATGTCCATGCACACAAATATAAATATATATTACAGCAACAACATTTTACTGATACTGGCAAATATGGGAATGAGTGACAAAAACAATACATCAATGCCTTCACAGCACATTCAGGATGGGCTAGGGTACATGTCTGCTTTGTGTTTTTTGTTTTACTTATTCGACAGAGAGTGATACACGTTCTGATTTAACTCACACATATTTCAATGCTGTTTTGATGATTAAGGTTAGTAGTTTTATTATTATATTACTATAGTTATCTACAATGTGCTGAAGATGTTGATACTGGTTTTGGTGTATATTCAGTGACACTAATTTAAAACACTGTTATAGTGATTTCTGAGTTTGTCAGTTTGTCAAAACGGCGACTTGGCCAGTTTGCAATGTGGATCTAGGTGAATCAACTCGTTCTGGATGTTATTCTAACATGAACTGTGTAAATATGAAGGGTTAATATTTTTAATTCAGCTTAGTTCAATTTTATTTATTCAAAATTAAGCCTCTTGCATTGGACATATTTGGTTAATATTGTAAATGGAGAAACAAACATTGCCAACGTAGACATGGGTTGTTTATTTTTTTAAGTTGTCAATCGCTAATATTCAAATACGTTTGTAGCTGGGTTAGGGGTAGAACTGAGGTTCTGTATATTTTCTAATTAAAATGTGTTGATATAGGCTATTCCAGGTAGGCTATTTAATGACCAAACCACCATATAAAACCATGAAGTCTACACAGATTAATCAGATTGTTTCAGCATCAGCTTTGGGCTATGGTAAATAGAAGAGACCCATTGACATTGTGTTTATACTTCAAATAGATTTCCTGAATATTCACGTTACCTGGTTGGCAGTGATATCCATAGATAGTAGTGCTACTATTACCACAGATTGCTTGTAACTGGGTTCTAGTTCTGGCTGCTTTCCATTTTATATATTTATTTACAATGCTAGTAATGTTATAGAATTGTGTTATTCTGTTTAGATTGAGTTCGAAACAGCTGCACTGTATCTTACAGTGCATGTAGGTATGCATCACTGCATGCCAGTGCACATGGAGACTAGCCCAGAATCTTTTCATGGATCCCATTAATATTATGGTGCATAATGATGCACCTATAAGATCATCAATGTATTTACTGAGTTTCTATGACAAAATCCCTTTCATTATGAATCGTATATAGGGCCTATAATATAGGCTACAGTTCACTCCATTTTGAACATTCATACCAGAAGGACCTATTCAAAGCATGTTTTGAGTTAATGTCTCAGTCTGTGGTTGTGATGAATACTAGTGGAGGACAAGCGCATCCATCAAAAACTCCAGATTTTAACTCAGTGCAACAGCCACATATGTTTGTGATTCTATACAAATAAGAGTGTCATGAGGAGACTACATGTTCTGATAGTGCACTAACAACCGCAGAAATGGTGTCACTGAATCGAACTAATAGCATTTTCTTTTCTTTTTTAAATTCTGCAAAGGGCAAATAATTTAGGACGAGAATATAAACTAACAGTGATCCTGTATTTATACAACTCTCAGAGTTTTTGCTCCCTTTGTAATTGTAAGAAAATATATATGAAGTAGATCCCCAATTAAATAAACATGCCAGTTTATTTCAAATAGCTTGTAACCTTCTACATTTCTGTATCAGATTTAGCTGTGTTATTTACAGCCAGTTCATGAAAAATACATTCACAGAACATTCAAACTAACAAAATTCGCAAACTTACTGAATCTAAGCTCAATGTATTTTTGACACTACATTCTTAAATAATTTGATTTAAAAATAATAGAACCTTGATTTATCCTAAACACAGATAAAGGCAATTCAAGGAAGTATTTTTCGTACTGATTATGACACAAAATGAAACTTTTCTTATGTTCTGATTCAATTCAGAGAGAGGGGAGCCAGACACGAGGTTAGGAGTAAAATAGTTTATTTAATATCAAGTGAAGTTCTTACAGGTTTTAGTCAATGTACTTGATGTCTAGGGGAGCCGCAGATCAAGGACCAGAGAGCTGGACAAGGAAGACCTCTGAGCCAAGCCATATGTAATAGCCTTTATATAGCGGGTGGGTGGGGTTATGGGAGGTGTAAGGGTCGATGCTTAGTGATTGTCCTGCCAGCTGGGCGATCTGCAGCTCTCCTCCTAAAATCAACCACCATTAGGAAATTATGTGTCAATTTTCATAAATAGTCTTTCATTGAAATGATATTGGCTTACAATACATTACTTTTCGGGGATGGAGGTATGTTTATTCTGCTGATTAAGTGCTTTTCTCAGCACCAAATCACGGGTCTTCCAGCAATTTTTCAATTCAGGATTATTTTCACAAAAATGGTATACAGGGTATCTATGTATTAAAGTGAGCTAACCATAACTGTTGAATACACACTTTGCAGCATATAACGCAATGGATTTCTGATAGTTACCTACAAGTTCCACAGCAATATGGCAACAGGTGTTATTTAGCTGCGCTTTGGGATAGTGATATGTATCTTTTAGAGTATGGTAACACTAATCCAATATTATCAATAATATAATCCATTGTACTGTATGTGAATAGATCATCATCATCATGCTGTCGGTCGCAATGCGACAAAGACTGCTTTCATTACTTGACTGCCGCTCTCTAGAATAGATATTGTAACAATAAACTGCCAAGTGGCATGATGTAGGCCTACCATTAATAATCTAGGTATTGGCTCTTAAAGCTGTTGTGCATAATGATAAATATACGCAATGAATTCAATCCAGCTGCAGACCGTAACTATGACATTGGTACATCTCTTATCAAACTTAACAATACCACAAGATTATTAGGCAGAAAGCTACCTTAAGTTAGTGAATGTGTGTATTATTGAAGCATTGCGTTTACCTACAAACTAACTGTGCATGATACTGAGGAGACTGCAACAATAAAAGCTGAAATCTAAGGCCTTCTTCAGTACCCCCAAGATTATCTGGAAGACTTACTAGATGATGAACATGTCTTTGTTGTGAAGGCTTACTTGAGTCTCTTCTGCATACTGATTCAATTTCCAAATTAGATATAAATATTTATTGCTTTCTAAGATTCCTAAGTGGTTCCTAAATTATCTTACTTCCGACTCTATGATATCTATTTTCATTTGTTTAGGTCAAGAGTTGTCCATTATGGTTTGCGAAGTGTGTGGGGTTGGTGAGCTCATGATTTTCAGCGCATAGTCATGAAGCCATATATATCACATATAAATTGTTTTATAATATTAATGAATGAGAGAAAACACAGAGTACCAATTTGTATGTTCTGATATATACTAACATAATTCATTGCATAGGCCACAATGTTATCAATTTCTTCCAGCTGGCTGGAAGCGGTGGCTGAATCGGTATAGAGTGCAGACCTCCCGTTCGAGAGATCTTGAGATCGATTCCCGGTCTCGTCAAACCAATGACTTATAAAATTGAAATCTGTCACTACGTAGCCTGGTGCTCAGCATTATTAGTATAAAGCAAGTACTGGTTAGCATACTATCAGGATAATGTGACTGTGGAATATCGGGTCATGGTGCCAGCAGCCTGGTTACAGTCGGGCAGCACTATACAAGTTGCCACGAGTGTGCAATGTCACAAGTCGGTACTCGTCCTGATATAACCTTAGATGTTGCCAGGATGTAAAACTCAAACAAACATCTCCCAGCTGAAGGCAATAACATCAGTTCAAATTGCAATTTGTACTTGTAAACTATGAATACATAGGACTACTGGTATTTAGTTTAAGTTTTACAGGTTCAGTTAACTTAATTTGAAAAATAGAAGTCTAATTTGGTCAAATAGATGTAAAAGAAGTTATCAACTTCATGCTTGAGCATTATTTGATATGAATAAGAAATATAGTTCAAGTAAAGATATGAACACTTTTGTTAACATCTATTTATTCTCTGGTTACTGAAACTTTGTCACCAAACTGCATTCATGTATATCACTAATTAGACAAAGAACAGAAGCATTTTAATAGTGCTTATTTTGTGTATTTCTGGCATTTTTTGTTCAAATTGACGCTGTTAATTTAAAGGTATTATGTGGCTAAATAAGCGGTGAGCGGAGATTGTACAATAAACATGTGGAAGCAAACATGCTCGTTCCTACTACTTCACGGGGGGTCTACTGCATGAGAGTCAAGTTCTGTGCAGCCGATGCGGCCCATCATAAGATCTTTTTATTAATATTAGAATATTAACAATACCACTACTGCATAGTAGCATACTGCATAACTGGTTGTCTGTTATAATTTAAATTGAAACCCAAATCACTCTTAAATGCATCATGCATTCTATCTAATCTCCCTCTAGTTATTAGAGATTCTGCTCTTTCAAGCAATATAAAGGTTTCATGTAGTTAACAGACTTTAACCATTTACTGACCATAACTCATTTGTCTATTGGGAAAACCCATAAATTACCAAATCTTAGCCTTACCCATGCATCCTGTTACTGTGTTTCAAAGAAATATGTTGGAAATGGATAAATTATGGGAATATAAGTGTGTTCTGCTGTAATACTGGTTAAGACTACTGGTGCCAAATGTACTAGGATGGGAACTTTCTAGAATTTAATTCTAGACTTAAATGTTCTAAGTCATTTGTGCTGATCATAATAATGAAATATTCTAAATCAGTATGAACATGTAGGCCTACTTATTAAAGGCGGAGACTTTCTTAATGTACCACATTTGAAATCGATTATATCTACTGAATTTCAGTTCATTATGTTTTTGAACATGTGTGTACCTGCCCAATGTTTCCAAAACATTACAAATAAATAAATAAAACCTAGATTCTGAGGCATAACCCAGCTATCAATCTGTGTTCATCATAAAGCACTGATTATACAGAGAACACATACATCTAGGGAAGACATGTAGGTCTATATAAATAAAGGAACATGTTAGTAAATTTCAAATAAGATATCTTTATATTTATATAGCTGGTTTGACTAGCTTCAAATTAGGAATACTGCCAGATTAGGAAACAAACATTTTGACAGATCTGTATGTAAATATGCCTATCAATAAAAACCACAGAACTCTAACTTTAACCCAGTTTCTAGTGCTGTCAGCTATGTTCACTGGTTACTTCTGCCAAACAGGCAATGTACATGTGCTCAAAATCAATGTAAACAAACACTCAATGTATCCCTATCATGGCCTATGTCTCTTTTGAACCAGGATATGAATAATAAAATCATAAATTACTTTGTCCAAAGTTGTTATGCACATTTGACAATATTATACATTTAGATCTAGAAGTATAGATTAAGAATGGGACATATACTCATGTCTCATCTTTTATTCAAAACAATACTAAAATAATGCCACTGTCAGTAGTCCTAGGTGGTGGTGCACACATAAGACTATAAGCGGAGAGCGTGTATATAGATCTATACACGCTCTCTGCTATAAGTATAACTTAGATGGCATGATGTAGCCTATGTAGAGCAATAGGTCTACCATATTTTCATAAAGCATTTATGTTGTTTTGCAATAATTCATAAATTAAACTCAAAGCTATGCAAAACCCAAATATCCTCTTATAATGATGTTGCTGAATTACAAATGATAGTCCTAATATGAGAAATATAGCCCACCAAAATAAGAGAAACACGTTTTACAGAACTGGCAAAAATGAAAACTGTCACACACAGAGTAATTACTAATGTAATGGTTCTAAGCTCTTCGTATTTGTGTCAATGTGTGTACTGTCCTAGTGCTTAGAAAACATTGCAACCTAAATCCCACATAACTTAGCCTTCCTCCAAAGTAGTGATATACTTTTGATATTATACAAAAAAACAGTACAGACCAAATATTGTAGATACAATATTGTAAACAAATGGACAGAACATTACCAGTTGGGCTGACCTTTCTTAGTAGTTTATGTTGCAGTATCTTTGAGCAAAATTGATCTGGTTCCCTATCCTTCCTGTTAGTGATCACAGTGAATATGGCCTTCACTGCAACAGGCATGAAACTACCCCTAATCAATAGATACATATATCCTTCCTTAAATCTTTTTTTTGGTCAGGTTTAGTTGTATGGAAAGACCTGTGAGACACACACAAAGCACATAATGAACTAACCAATCAAGCACCACCACACATGGTGGCCTGTTCTACTCTCGCTGAGAGGGACTATTGCTGCCAGCTATACATGCAGTGAGTCGGATTGGTGCCCGGCCAACTAGTCCAACACATGACCGTAATTCTCTCACTCACTGGTGCTATTCCATGCGTCTAGGGTGTTATGCACCCCCCAGTACACTTATTTACAGTTGTCTCTCCATCCCCTCCCCCAATACTTATTCTCAGTTGCCCCTCACCCTCTTCTTTCTCCTCTACCCCATTTACAGTTGAGCTCTTCCCTACCACCCCACGCTTGCTCACAATGGATCTCCCAACTTCCCTCTCCACTCTCATACTTACTCACAGTTTAGCCCTTCCACTCTCCACTTACTCACAGTTTAGCCCTTCCTCTCTCCACTTACTCACAGTTTAGCCCCCCTCCCCCTCTCACAATTACACACAGTTGAACTCCCAACCCCCATTCCCTCTCCACCTTCACAGCTACTCACAGTCTATGCCGCATCCCCTCTCCCTTCTCAAACCTTACTCATACTAAAACACCCATACCCATGTCCGCTCTCACACATTCTCACAGTTGATCCCTCATCCCCTCCACCCCCACGTTTCCTGTCAGTTTATCCTCCACTGTTCCTCCCCTCTCCCACCTATTCATAATTGAGCTCCCATCCCCTCTCCTCCTGATTGACATGTAAACACCAAGCCCCTCCCTTTCACATTTGTTCACATTTGAACCCGTAGCCCCTCTCTCCTGTCAATGATTGTAATTAGTGCCATATATACTCACAACTGAGCCCCTATCACCCCAGCCTCATGCACACAGTTCCTCACAGTTGAGTCCCCATCCCCTCTTCCCTTTCGCACCCTATTCACAGTTAAGTCCCAATCACCTCTCCCCTCTCCCACTTACTCACAGTTAAGCCCCAATCACATCTCCCCTCTCCCACTTACTCACGGTTAAGCCCCAATCACATCTCCCCTCTCACAGTTAAGCCCCAATCACCTCTCCACTCTCCCACCTACTCACAGTTAAGCCCCAATCACATCTCCCCTCTCCCACTTACTCACAGTTAAGCCCCAATCACATCTCCCCTCTCCCACTTACTCACAGTTAAGCCCCAATCACATCTCCCCTCTCACAGTTAAGCCCCAATCACATCTCCACTCTCCCACCTACTCACAGTTAAGCCCCAATCACCTCTCCCCTCTCACAGTTAAGCCCCAATCACCTCTCCCCTCTCCCACCTACTCACAGTTAAGCCCCAATCACCTCCCCCTCTCACAGTTCAGCTCCAATCACCTCTCCCCTCTCACACTTACTCAGAGTTAAGCCCCAGTCACCTCTCCCCTCTCCCACTTACTCACAGTTAAGCCCCAATCACCTCAACCCCCTCACACTTACTCCCAGTTAATCCCCAATCCTCTCCCCCTCTCACACTTAAGCCCCAATCACCTGTCCCCTCTCACCCTTACTCACAGTTAAGCCCCAATCACCTCTCCCCTCTCACACTTACTCACAGTTAAGCCCCAATCCTCTCCCCCTCTCACACTTAAGCCCCAATCCCCTGTACCCTCTCACACTTACTCACAGTTAAGCCCCGATCACATCTCCCCTCTCACATTTACTCACAGTCAAGCCCCAATCACCTGTCCCCTCTCACACTTACTCAGTGTTAAGCTCCAATCACCTCAACCCCCTCACACTTACTCACAGTCAAGCCCCAATCATCTCTCCCCTCTCACACTTACCCACAGTTAAGCCCCAATCCTCTCCCATCAGTCAAACTTACTCACAGTTAAACCACAATCACCTGTCCCCTCTCACACTTACTACCAGTTAAGCCCCAGTCACCTCTCCCTCTCACACTTACTCACAGTTAAGCCTCAATCATCTCAACACTCTCATACTTACCCACAGTTAAGCCCCAATCCTCTACACCCTCTCACACTTACCGCCAGTTATGCCCCAATCACCTGTCCCCTCTCCCAGTTATGCCCCAATCTTCTCCCCCTCTCACACTTACTTACCATTAAGCCCCAATCTCTCTGCCCTCTCACACTTACTCACAGTTAAGCCCCAATCCTCTATGCCCTCTCACACTTACTCACAGTTAAGCCCCAATCCTCTATGCCCTCTCACACTTACTCACAGTAAAGCCCCACTCACCTCTCCCCTCTCACAGTTAAGCCCCAATCACCTCTCCTCTCACACAGTTAAGCCCCAATCACCTCTCCTCTCTCACACTTACACACAGTTAAACCCCAATCACCTGTCCCCTCTCACACTTACTACCAGTTAAGCCCCAATCACCTCTCCCTCTCACACTTACTCACAGTTAAGCCTCAATCATCTCAATGCTCTCACACTTACCCACAGTTAAGCCCCAATCCTCTACCCCCTCTCACACTTACTCACAGTTAAACCCCAATCACCTGTCCCCTCTCACACTTACTCACAGTTAAGCCCCAATCACCTCTCCCTCTCACACTTACTCACAGTTAATCCCCAATCCTCTCTCCCCTCTCACAGTTTAGCCTCCACCCCCTCTCCCTTCTCACAACTGAGCGCCATCCCCTCTCGTCCGACACAGTTTCTCATAGTTGAGTCTCGCCTCCACCTCTTCCCCTACACATTTGCCCATGGTTGAGTCCTGTGCCCCATCGCTCAACCCCACCGACCAGACACCCACTCACAGTTAAAGTTGCATAGTCCATTGGTTTTGAGTTTCTGAAATAAATATATTAGGGCGGTTGTTATAATCTACCTTTGTTTACTTTGAAGTAACTTTTATTTTAGCTGGCTAACTTTTGAAATATTTGAAGTGCAAACATGCTAAATTAATTTTTGAAAGCATGCCAAAACTCAGACACCATAGGCTTCTGCAGTAATATATTATATTAAATTAACTCAGTGCTTCCTTCCATGTGGTGACAGATATTTAATAAATGCACCAGTATCTAAGGTATATATATTTTATTTGTGTGTATGTAAATATGTTTATTCTGCTGAATAAGTCTTTTGTCAGGACCGAAGGACTGGTCTTCCAGCCATTTTTCAATTCAGGGTTATTTACACAAAAGGTATATAGAATAAGGTATACAGTAACTGTTGAATACACAATTTGCAGCATGGAATGCACTGAAATGTTGTAACCCAAAAGTTCCATAGCAATATGGTAACAGTAGTAGTGTCATATAACTAGATTAATATTAGTCAGATCAATGTGAGTATTTATATAGTATTTAGAATGTAAGCAGAAGTTACCTTCTGTATTCATTTGGTAAAGTACTAGTAACTTTTAATGTTCAGTTGGAGTTAGGCAAGCGGTATATAAATGTCAGTTTGTTAGAGATATTCTAGTGTTATTCTAGTGTAGTTAGTTATGTGAGTTTATGAATTATGCCGTTGGGGTGGGGTTGTTAGTAATACACTGGACCAGCTGTACCAGTGAAGCAGTGGGACCAATCCCTGTGCATTTACATTTGTATTTGGAGTGTCTCTGTCATTGTATATGTTTGACGGGGAATAATGGAGGAACAGCAACAAATAAAGAGTGGGGGGGGGGGGGGAACTGAGGCTGAGGGTTCAGTGGTCTGCCGCGTATGGTATGGTGACCCCATGGAACATACTGTATTGTCTTTGCTCATATATGTGGCTGTGTATGTAGGCTGTGAGGAAAAGCAATACAAACAAAGTGAAAGTAAGAGAGTAAAGTGTAAGAGAGAGAGTCCAGCCCTCTGGTTTATTCTTATATAGTTTCATGGGTTTCTTGGTAGGTTTCATGGGTCCATGGACACCCGTGATCTGCCCACCACCAGTACCTGTCTGGGCCCTTGGCCACCACCAACCTTGACCTTTTGAGTGTCGTGACACCTACCCCAGCAGAAGGGCTAGGCCCTGAGTGCAATCACACCCAGACCTGCCAGCACCACTATGTCTATTTACATCTCACTCAGGCACCACCAACCCATATATATACATACATATACAGAAGCACCTGGCCAAGCACACCGATCAGTAATAGAACAATTGCATTCCCCCCGCTGCTGAATATCGGAATATTTTATAATACTTTACTGTGACTGCATAAGACCCTGCCCAATCTGATGTGCTGTTAGTCTTAGTGAGTTTTTAAATTCTAGGTAAGAGGATGCTGCCCTGGTTCTGGCTGGTAGGTTGTTCCACATCATGCTCCCTTTGTAAATTGGTACTTTAATTAGTTTGTTTGTGGAAGGCTTGGGGTCTTTGAGTAGAGTGGAATCAGCCCATCTACTATTCCTTTTTGTGTTGTCTATATATTGGATCTCTCTGGTTCTTCTGTACACACATGATAGATGTGGATCTCTTCTAACCATGAGGTAACCTAGGTTTGCTTTGTCATGCATTTCCTTTATACTTAGTCTTATGCCCCAATAAATTGTTCTTAATGCCTGTTTTTGGATCCTTTGTAGCTTAGTCAGTTTCTGCTTTGTGAGCAATCCATAAATTATATCATTATAGTCTATTATTGGCAGAACTGTTGATTTATATAGCAGTAGGGCAGTGTTTTCACGTATGAAGCTGCGCATCTTCCTGATTGTAGTCATTTTTAGTGCCAATAATTGAGTTAGTCTAGCCAGCTGTTGATTCCCATTTAAGCTAGAATCAATCACTGTTCCCAATTACTTGTATGCACTTGCCGCCTTAATTTGGTTGCCGCCAAACATATGTACAATCAAATCTAGATAATTATCTTGGTTTTGAAAATGTGATATTTTCATCGGACTATGCAGCTTTAACATCCTCCCACACCCACCCACCCACCCACCCGCTCGGGGTCGCGCTCACGGGTAATTAAGAAGGCACCACTGTAATTACGGAGATTCATTTAAAGTGATGAGTTGCCGGCCAACAGGTCTGTCACTGTTGCCTCTGTTCACTGAGGCGTGACTCAGTGTAAGCTGAGCGCGAATCTATGGGGAGGATGGGGGACTCTGGGAGTTGGAGGGTGCAGCGTATGCAGGGGCGATGTGTGTGTGGTGGTGGTGGGGGGGGGGGGAGGGGGTAACTGTCATGCGCAATGGTGATAATCATTACACGGCAGGCGTATTTAAAATCATAAAGAATTAATGTTTTAAATTGCTGTCGATATTTTCTGTCAGGATTATCAACGGACTGTTGGACACGATGCCAAAAATATGCGCTTTTAATTAGGGTTTTTTTTCGACTTCGTAGAGCAAATTGTCTACTATGGGTATTACTATTAAATACTAATGACAATAGTTATCCACACAATAAGTACCAGTCACGTGACCTGAGAGTTACATTGGGTATATTCTCATATATGTGCATGTATTTTCATATGTGTATATTAATATATTATATTGCAAATGTATATCTCATAGTCATAGACAGTAAAACCTCTCTAAATGGACCGACCTTGAGTCCATTTAGAGAGGTGGTCGGTTTAGGGAGTTATAATATGGTTACATTTTTACTGCTGGGAGTGGGACCCATATAAAGCGATCGATATAGGAGAATGGTCGATATGTAGAGTTGGTGGGTTAGAGAGGTTTTTACTTTATATATATATATATATATACACACATATATATATATATACATATTCTCTTCTAATGTGTGTTTATTACATGTTCATTTAGTAGTAATAATAGTATATTATCTCACGTAGATATAATGATATACATATAATTAGGAACAGAGGGATTTGAGTTCGATCCCGTTGATCTTGACGGTATGAATATATATACATTGTTATCAGTGAGCTCAAGGAAGACATATGTATGCAGAGTTATATGTCTATATGTATGTGTAATTTACCATGCGGATATAAAATAATGTTCTACTAATTCTCATTGACATCTCTCATTAATAATGCATAAACCTGCTGCTTCATAAATTTGCTGGTGGCGCCCCCATCGACGTCTCCCCTCATCAGTCTCCGATGGACATCACAGGCTGTGGGCGTCTCTATTAGTTGATCGATCTGCATACTGGTTCCACCTAATGTTGAAGTAATTATGGAACTAAATTAGGCAATGACTATGATTACATTTATAAATACCGACCTCTTTTTTGTGTAGCCTGAAGACTTTATGAGTATATTACTTAGGAACCATTCTATCATACCTGATGCCACTCTCAAACAACTCATAAAGCTAAGATTCCTTATACGCGGTATGCGGTATGTGAATGGGAGGATTCCTTCTACACAGTAAGCGGCAAGCGTCTCCCCACCCCCACCACTACCATATGTTTCCACTCAGCACCCTTGTGTGTGACCATTCCGTAATGCTCAGTCGCCTCTCCTAGTCTAAAACTAATGGGCAAGTGCGACTGACAGTTCTATTCGCATACCGCGTGCTGCATGCCTCATGCCGCACCGATCGCTACAGGGACCGATCGAGTTGCCGCATTCGCATTCGGATGTAAGGAATCACCCCCATTGACTTAGATGCTTTCCAATTTTTTGCCGCATTTGCATTCGCATACCGCATACCACATACCGCGTGTAAGGAATCTTAGCTTAAGGAAGAAAGGGAAGACAAGTCACGCAATATCAACAGTGAAGAAG
Organism: Branchipolynoe longqiensis; assembly: GCA_030323885.1. Lineage (NCBI taxonomy): Eukaryota > Metazoa > Annelida > Polychaeta > Phyllodocida > Polynoidae > Branchipolynoe > Branchipolynoe longqiensis. Next base: position 59,674,151 of record CM059190.1, on the reverse strand, counting down.
TTGTGCTTTATTGGCATCAACTCCTGTTAACCTGCTAGTGACCTATCACCCTGCCCCTAACCTTCTGTCCACACAGAGTCTCATTACCTCTAAATTGATGTCTATGAATCAGTTCCTACAGCCCATTGACCCGGAGTCCCCTGGTTGTTGCACACAGCTCAATTTGTATATATGAAAGGTGGTAGCATCAGACAGAGTGTCTGAGGTCCTGTTCTAGAGTAGGTGTGTCTCACTCAAGAGCCAGGAGTAGAGTGATCTCTCCAGTGTGTCTGGAGCAGTTTCTTGAATAATTAATATCAAAGTGAGGCTGGTGTGGTCAGGTGGCCAAGGGAGTGCAGGTGACTGGGCACCCCACAGCCAGCCAATCAGGCACCCTCCACAACCTGGGAGGGTGACACCCTCAGTATGGGTGGCTGACACTCAACCCAGCTGAAGGTGGTGTCCATACTGTATGCAGATTAGGCTGGTGTGCTTGCCCATCGGCACTGTGGTAACAGGTAGTTGCAGACAGTTACAAATATATATATATATATTTAAAAAATGTCCTTTTCCTCCACTTGCACTCTTTATGGGTGCATAGAGGAAACATGTCCCCAAACATGAACTGTCTCATATATAGGAACATCTCTTCACAATCTCGGGCATCATGTATAAACACATATTTCACATAGCTCATATCATGTCATAGTGTGAGTGGGGCACCCATTGCTTTTAGATTAGATGATCTTGTCCCCACTCCGTCGCCTGAGGATAGTAATGCCCTCTGCCAATATATAATTCGGAACCGAAAATCCGTATATTTTTACAGCCGGATCGACCTGGGCGACGGCACAAACGTTTGAATGCCCTAAAGCTCGGCACTAAAAGGGTGGACTCAGCGAGAGTAGATTTTCATCCAATCTGTCTGTGTGTGTATATATATATATATATATATATATATATATATATATATAAAAATATATACAGTCTACTCTCTCTCAATAAATGCCTCTGTCAATAATGAATCTCTGTCAATAACGGCAAAAAGTGCTGGTCCCATCGCGGCACCCCGTTAATTTAATAGCATTGCCTCTGTGTCTAACGGACAACTGTCTTATGCGGACACCGAGCCATTTTTTCACCTAGTTCCCTGTCAATAACGACATGCCATATAGTTATAGTATAGTAGAAATCACTAATCGTACAAATTACCAATTGTAGAAATGACAAATTGTAGAAGTGATGAATAGTAAAAATGACCAATTGTACAAATGACAAATTGTACAAATGACAAATTGTACAAATGACTTTGTAAGGACCATCCTAGTCAGTCAAGTATAAAAGAAAAACATTGGTTTCAACCCATTCCGTCAGTCAGTCTCTGCCTATAACAGATCTCTCTCTATAACGGCATCTTGCTCTAGTCCCATGGGTGTCCATTATAGACAGAATAGACTATATATATATATGTGTGTGATATATAAGTATTATATGAATATAAAGGGGCAAAGCATTCTTAGGATATTTATTCCGCTTTTCATTATGCATGCTATTTATTATTTATCCATACCGCCTGATCAGGCGATTTGCTGTGGGCCAGATCCCGCCTGGCGAGTTTGGCGCCACCAGCGCCTAGTCACGCGCCTTTCCACACTGTTTGCGTCACATGAGCCTAGATTTCAAACTTGAAACATGGACGGTGACAGTGCAGGCGAAATACAATCACATGGATACAAATTAGACATCGCTGTGTATTCGTGAGGTGAACATTGAACCAAGTGCTGTGTAGTCGACAAACAGGGCCCAGCATTGCGCAGTTTTGCGTTTCAAGTCGGCAATTTCAAACACGGACGGTGACGATGCAGGCAAGGGAGCGGCTTGCAGTGATTAGGGTGATTGGAGGTATTCACCCGTGACCAACAACAATTTCATATGACCGTTACCAGAAATTGTGGAGACGCGTTCACACTAAAGTTACCAGTAGGAAGCAGGAAAATCACTACATAGCTAAGTTTGTTACGACTCTGCCTGAAGGAGGGATATACGCAGACCCAATGTGATCAAAGTATGCTGCACCAAGAACCAACTGTGCCTATGCATATCACCGGGCACAGGTAAGCAAGTCAGCAAGGAAGTAATATTTGAAGATGTGTGTGTGTGTGTGTGTATGTATATATATATATATATATATATATATATATATATATATATATATATATGAATACGGCGCGGGTAGGGATAGAGATTACGAATGTCCATTGAGTCGGAAACTATTACAGTGTTGCGGTCGAGGTCACGCAACAGCTGCTTGGCGCTATACCGGCGGGCTGTGATAAGACCGACATCAGACTAAATTTTAATCCGGAGAAGATTTTAAACTAGACGGACAGACAAGACAGAGTACGTGAGCCTTTGTGGGTCTGGAGGATGCCAATAGAGTTCTGTGCTGCGTGTGGTATTAGCCACGATACAGCAGAGGACTCGTGTAAAAATAAGAAAAAAGCTACTGAGTTCGGGAGAATAACAAGGAGTTCTACAGCAAAAATGGCCAAATCTGGATTGTTTGACGGTGTTACGGAGATAGAGGCTTCAAATAAGATGTCACTCGAAGAATTACCGCGAGACAGGATGCGCGAAATCGAGGAACTATGGCTAGAGGAGGAAGTACGCTGCTTGCGGGAGGAGCACGACAGGCTCCTATCATTGCGGGAGAAAAGGAAAATAGGACAACAAAAGGAAATGGCGGATTCTCATGAGCCCCGGGACCGGGACACTGGTGCAGTGGAAATCACCGAGGAGAAATCTGGAAAGGAACCAGTGATGGAGCATCAAGACACTACCCTGGAATCAGGACATTCTACGTACGGACGGTCACAGAGACGCTCACGAGATGGTAGGAGACGACGGCGCTCAACGAGTAGTAGTTCCAGTACGAGCACCGAAAGGGAAATTGTGAAGTAAGTGGTCCCTGAAACATTTCCTCGAAACTAAAAAGGATGTCAGAAAACATAACTGTCATGAGATTGTGTGCGCAACAGCGGCCTGGGCGCTGGAAATCCCTATCATGTCGTTAAAAGATCACAGAGCTCTCCTGCAATATATATATTTCATTTCGCATAGACCGCGAAATGGTGAATATTTGGACAGTCACCATGCAGATTACGATCTGTGCATATGCAAATTGGTGGGAAAAAAGGGATTTGAGGCTTTCTCGAGCGCTAATACAGGAAAGAGTGTACTCCATTATGGCCATGAGGGTAGTAGGAAGCAGAAAACTACCAGTTCGGGCTATAGCGACAGGAAGTGCGGCATGTGAGGAGGTAAGCAAAACACGGCTTGTTACGCCTACAACAGCGAGCTAGGTTGCCTGAGAAAGGAGAGTGACTGCAGGTATGATCACAAGTGCTCAAAATGTGGTGGGAAAGGACATAAGTGTATAACCTGTAAAGACTGATGGAGTAAGTGTAATAATACGGCGCGGGTAGGGACAGAGATTACGAATGTCCGTTCCGTGCTCGCTGAGTCGAAAAATATTACACGCGTGACTACGGGTCCTGACACATCTGATACGAGAGGTCACGGAGGCACGCAAACTGAGGGGCGTTGACTCGTGATGGCGAGCGGGCCGGTTGACTGCACAGCATGGGACAACGAGTATTGTCAGGCAATGTTGAACACCCGGGTAAAGGGGGAGCGTGTGGCGAGGGTTTGAGGTAGCTGGAATGACCTGCCAATTGAAACTTTGTCACTTCTTTGCTGAAGCTGTATGCGGTTCCGACATTGATGTTGATGCACGTTTTATCCTGCAATGCATTGTATTTGGATTCCAGGTTGTCGATGAGAATTGTGATGTAACCTATGAAATAGCATGAGTAGACTTGAAGTGAGACAGGAGGCAGACGGTGCCGGTGCCGAGGTCGGGAGCGGAGAGAGTGCCCAGGCCAGGGTTCTGCTCAGTGTCATGGTGGTGGATAGATAGGTGGGGGCCAGAAGGGGCCCCAAAACATTATGGTCTATTCTTTATTTATATTCACATAATCACTTATATAGCACATATACATGTGTGTGATGGAAGTAGCCACTATGCATCAAACTAGCTTTGGAAGTTGTATTATGATGCATGGCTTATCTCTCTCTCTGTATATATATATTTATTAGTATAACCTCGTTAAACCAAACTTGAAGGGACCCTAGAAATTTGTTTGGATTAACCGATCATTGGTTTAACCGAACTTTGGCTTTGACTTTGAATAAGCGTGTATTGCACATGTAATATACAATGTGGACACTTTGATTATTGTGTTTCTATGTATATACAGTATAACCCCGTTAAACCAGTCTCGGTTAAACCAAATGATCGGTTAATCCAAACTTTTATTCGGCGCCCAGCAAAACACTATCATTTATCATATAAAAATAAGTAGGTGGGGGCTCAGATGACCTCATAACCACATGGAAGTTTGGTTTAACCATACCGGAGTGCCTGGGGTCCGACATTGGATTAACTGATAATTTGGATTAACCGACTTTGGTTTAACCAACTTTTTTATATGATAAATGTATTTTGCCAGACCGCCGAACAAAGTTTGGATTAACCGATCGTTTGGTTTAACCGAACTTGGTTTAAAGGGGTTGTACTCTATATATATATATATATATATATGTATATATATATATATACATACATATATATATATATATGCATACACATATATACATGCATACATATATATATATACATATATCTATCTACACAGTCTGTACATAAATATTTTCTTAAATTGTCCTTAATCAGAATTAATACATATTCAAGCTGAACAAATTTACTGACTTGACTCTTTATTGAATATGTAATGCTATGTTGAATACATATTCACATGTATAATATCCGTTTTATGCTTTGGAGTCTTTATAAGCTGCACTTTCTTCTGAATCATTGCTGTATATCAAATAGCATCGCTTCGAAGCTCGAACAGAAGCTACTCAGCGTGCTTTTGGGCAACTATAGAGCTGCCACCTCTCGGTATGGTTCAGAACCATTTTGATAGAGCAGTCACATCACCTGGCGGGTAACTTAGAAACTATTCACAACGGTCAAATAAAAAACTGCTAAAATTAACAAATCTAATCAACTCGCCACTTTTTTCTTGTTAACAACAAAAAAGAAAAGTTTGGAGGAACTCTTATGATAACGATAAGATATATTTTAAGTTAAGCCAAAAAATAATGACCATATTTCTTTCTCGCTATGATCGCATGATAATAGATCTAAATCAGTACCGGGTACGTCCTGCTGCCCTAGGAAATCCATGAAATAGCAAAGAAATAGACGTAACTATGGCAAGAACGTCAAGAGATCACAAGAACAACATAATATTTTAAAGCCTTATTTCATCAGAGCATTAATTTTTTGTCTCAAAGCAAAATACCATTCGCAAATGGTATGCGGCACTGAATGATCAATGAATGCACCATTACATAAGTAGGATTTGTAGGATAAAATCTAGATACCCGGTAAGTGGCTTGATTTGTCACAGGACTAGGCAACATACAATTTTCCGCCACTAATCCTCCCCAGGGCAGCAGCGGAAGAAGTAACGTCGCTGATACTAAATAGCAGCTCACTTGTCACAATACAGCTGCCTCTGTGGTAAAGATATTATAGAGGATTTAAACCAGCACTCTGCCCTCTGGTGGCAGTTTCAAGAACCAATGTTGCGGGTAGCAGCTCAGTGTAGATAGGTCTATTTTAAAGCTGGATAGTCCGAGGAATTATTACATTTTCAATCTAGATTTGATTCTACATATCTAACTTAGATATTGATGCATTTATTTTAATATAAAACATTTGTTTCTACATAGCAGGGAATACTGAGTCAATTTAATAGAATCTATTTTGATAGTAGTCTATGGTGTCAGAGTTTCGGCACGCTTGCCAAAACTAATTTGACATGTTTGCACCTCAAATATATCAAAGGTTTACCATTTTAAAACAAAGTTACTTTAAACTATAATGCAAAGTAGATAATAATGATCAATCGAATATATTTATCTAAAAGAAAATGACAGAAATTCAAAATCATCGGACTATGCAACTTTAAGCCTGTGTGAGGATGTCCATGGCAATCTGGCGCCGCTTCTCCCCCTGGCGGTTGCGCCTCACGATTGCGGCTGCGCACGGACAGCTGCGCACGAGCTCAGCAGGTGGACAGAACAGCAGGCGGATAGGCGCCGAGCAAAGGATCATCAGGCCGATGAAGACGGCAATGAAGAGCAGCATGCTGGTGCGCTCCACTGACCAGGGGAGAGAAAGGGGAATGCACCCTGAGGACAGCATACTGCATGGACTAATTAGAAAGACAGTGTAAGCCACTATGCTAAGGCGCATCTTAGATATATGCTTAGTAGATAATGTTGCAGCATTAATTGTCTTCAATTAGGGATTCAAAACCCCGCGGAGTCGACACAATAACTTTAAAATGTATATTCCCACCTTCACTCGTTGCTCCGCCTTTCTTTGTGTATTTAGGCAAGAGGCAGTTAATGTGGTGCCAGGGATTATACTGACTCAACCAACTTACTTGTCCTCTAGTCTTTCCAAATAGCCTTTATTTATATTTATATTAATGAAAGCAACAAGAACCTCACAGCTGAGACTATATACTTTGACTTGATCACATTAGTATGGGTCATGACGTCATCACTATACAGTAAAACCTCTCTAACCGACCACCTCCACAGATCAACCACTCCCATATATCGATCACTTTATTTGGGTCTCAAACAATTGCCCATACAATACCACTGTAACGATAAACAAAACTCCCTAAACCGACCACCTCCCTAAATGGACCATTTAAAGTTGGTCCTATGGTCGGTCGATTTAGAGAGGTTTTACTGTATGTACCTATATATGACTGCTTGCCTCAGCGGCATGATACTGTCATTGAACAGAAGAATGGTATACATCTCGGTCGGGCAGCACTACGAAGCCACCAGTAATATACACTCTCATAATTCGTTGCCCGCCATAACATGACCCCACATTTTATTAGGAGGTAGAACCCCATTAAAATGATAAAGTTGTACCCACCACTGAAGTCCTTGTTAAGTGTGATAGCGCACTTGAAGTCGTCCAGTATGAGTGAGTAGGAGGCGACATAGGCGCGGTGCTGCCACCTGGCGGCAGCGACCCCACAGTGGTCTTCTAGGACCAGGTACCGGCAGTAGAGGACATCGCGGGTTAAGCTGGATCAGGGAAGGGACATGGACAAGCCATTGACAGGATGTGTGTGTGTGTTCTGAGTTAGTGTCCGCTGGTTGCTGAGAAAGGACTACCGGGTGTGTTTATACACCTGGTAGTGAGCTGAGTAGATGGTGTGGGTTCTGAGTTACTGTCTGCTGGTTGCTGAGAAAGGACTACCGGGTATGTTTATACAGCCGGAAGTGAGCTGAGTAGATGGTGTGGGTTCTGAGTTACTGTCCGCTGGTTGCTGAGAAAGGACTACCGGGTGTGTTTATACACCCGGTAGTGAGCTGAGTAGATGGTGTGGGTTCTGAGTTAGTGTCTGCTGGTTGATGAGAAAGGACTACCGGGTGTTTTTATACACCAGGAAGCAAAGACCCTATAATACTAAGATGACTCACTCCCTATCTCTCCCATGCTAATGTAAATTTTGCAGTGCGACCTTTTGGTGGGTTTGATCAGCACGGCTGGTGCTTGGTGTTTCACATGTAAACATATACAATTATATTATACATGAGATAGGTAAGTATGAATACACATCAATATGAAATTGCTATGAACAAATACACATCATCATCAGCATAATCATCATCATTGCCATCATCACACATCTTTCACATTCATATATACATTTATACATATAATATAGCAACTGTTTAACCAAGAGAACAGCCAGCGCACAAAGTGGTGGGTTTGATCATTTCGATTACACAGTACAGGCTGAGATACGGCGACCCTCGCCGACCTATGCCGAGCATACTCGACCTATGCCCAACCTATACGTAACCTATGGCACCGTATGCTGACGTGTTGGTCAAAATTTGCATAGGTCAGCATACGCTAAGGCCATACCTCATAGTGTGACAGACAGCCAACATGCTGGGCATACGCTCGCCATACGCTATGGGTATGGCAGCATAAGCTGGAGGCACGTTAGACGTAAGCTAGGCGTACGCTATATACGCCAGAGATACGTGGGGGACACAGGTTCAACGTAGGGCTAACCTATGCTGACCTACCCCCAACTTATTATGCGTAACCTATGCCGATGTATGTCCAGCATACATCCAGCGTATGAGAAACGCATGAGCCACACACCAGCATAGGTTTAAAATTGTGAACATGCACAAAAATTGCTTGACCTACACCGACATATGACGACCTAGGAAAAGCATATACGACATATGCCCAACCTATGCGTAACCTATGACGGCCTATGCCAAGGTGTTGGTCGAAAAGCTCATATGTCGGCATACGCTAATGCCATCATAGATCATAGTGTGACAGCCCCTTAAGGTTGCCTACCCGCAGAATGCGTCCACTTCCGGTTGCATGTATTTACTGGGTGCACGCATCGATTCGGGAACCCCGAGGTATGACTGGCTGCACAGCATCAGTTCAGACTTCATGATCAGTTTATTTAAACAGTCCGGTCCAACATCGATATATTCTGTTGGCAGAATAAACCTGACATGAACAAATAAACACAGAATAAGCGCCACTGTATATGGGATAACTATTTGGGCCCTAAGGTTGTGATGAACTTTAAAGGTTTTCCATATTAATATCTCATAGGATTTTGAAATAATCCCAGTAATAGGATTGGATTTGTTTTCCTTTACTCCAAAATGGAAAATTTGTGGTTGAAATTGAGATAATATCGATTCGGTATTGACCCACATCATACAAAAGAGCATTGTATATAGCATGTTACTGGAAGTGTCGAGTATTAGTGCGTTACTGGTGGGAGTTTCAGCGATAAATATTTGTGCCCGAAAACCTACCATCTTCCTGACTAAAGCACATGAAGCTGAGCAATGCTACAGTATTCTTCTTGGCCCTTCGGACAGCATATCCACATTTCTTATGTTTTTCTAGACACTTGTCAGCAAGCTTGTATCTTCTGCAAAAAATGTAAACAAAACAAGGACATTGGGTATGGTTACAGGGAATTCATCATCGGTCGATCAGGATGTGTTCATCCTATCTGGAATATTCATGACTGTTCATCACAAGCATTCGCAATACCTCAGTCATGTTTATTTCTCATTGGGCATAGGTAATGAAGTCGGGTCCCAGCTTTGTCATCACTGCAGAACCATCTGGTGAATGATTTATGCAATCAGCCATTTTTCAAATCCATGTTGATACTTTACTTAGTTACTTTAGCAATTATGCTCAACAAAATATACTAGTACTTCAACTTTATCCAGAGAAAATTGACATTTTACCAACAACAGCTCAATGCAATTTACCCAATACATGTGTTGTTCAGGAAGGATGGAGGTTACAATATTCACCAAGCAGTATTTTATCTAATTAAAATGTTTTCTCAGATAAATTCCCTGCAATCTACATTAGGAACAGATTTAAAGCAGCAAGACTATGGGATTTGGTATTCAGGGGGAATGTAGTTATTGCAAAGTGAGTTTTACGCATATGAGTCTATTGTGAGGGATGGGAGTCGGAGGGGCATCAACCCAAACCTCCACTGTGTAAGGTAAAGTTGCAGTCCGGTGCTTTTGAGTTTCAATAACATGTTTGAGGTAACTTATTTTAAATGGTTAATTTAGGGATATTTGAGTGAGGACATTAAATTGAAGTTGGCATGCACGTCAACATTCTGTCACCGTAAGGTTCAGCAATACACTTTTCAACAAAATTGACTTCTATTCTGCAGCAACAAATGTTTACTTCGTACACACTACATACATAAATATTAGCCAATTCAGATTTACTCATATGTCAGACAATATTTATATCATATATATAATACTAATATTATTAGGCAATAATCATATACATTACGCTGTATATATACTTATATATTACGCAATATATGCCTATAATTATACACATGTGATTCAATAGTTAGTATTCGAGGAATGTATATAATATAGCTCATTTACCCAATACTGTTTTTTAAAAGAACGAGTAGAGGTATATGCATTGTTGCAACATGTACAATAAAACAGCATGTCCGTGCAGACTTATTCACACTTTAATATCTATGCCTCGGGAACCCCTTAGATGTTGCTAGGACATACCACACACACACCCAAAGAAAACAAATTCAAACCTCAGAGGCGAAAGAAAACAATTAATTAAACCCAAAATGCTATTCCGTTGCGTAATATAAATCCGAATTATAGCAGACTCGCAGGGCCTACCCATGAAGCTCGGCATGGAGTTGGTTGAATGCAAAAGAACGATGAAAACCCTAATGGGATGGATAACAGACCGGCAGTACTGCTCGTACTCCTGCATCGTGAGTGGCGGGAACAGGAAGCGCGTCACGAGGGTGATGTTAGTCAACTCGGAGAGGCAGCTGTTAACTGCAGCCACACTGCAGTTCACTGTAGCAGATGTCCGCACAATGACTGCAAATATAACTGCAAATATAGTGCAGAGTGAGATGCGGACCAGTACAGCCCTACGGCACTGTCACATGACCAAGGGCGTAGCTACATTGTCGCATTGTAAGCACAACAATTTCTCTCAGCATCATATTTTTACCATACTACTTTTAATGTTTATGAAGCACTGCGGTTTTTTGTTGTTATAAAAAAACACCAGATCTGGTACTGTCCTAATCAGCGGCGTAGCTACACTGCCACACTGTAAGAATATGCACTTAAAAAAAAACACCAGATGTGGTATTATCATAATCAGGGGGGTATACCACGGTCACACTGTAATGCCTAGTACACACCTACCGTTTGTGCGCACCCACCTACCGTATAGGATCTAAAACTGCCCGTTTCGCGCAAAAAAATCGCTAGGTGTGCGCTCCCCGCGCACACCTAGTGATTGCGATTCGCGACTAAAAACTCAGTTTTAGGGCAAAATTACGATTGCGATTCACGATTCGAAAAATGAATCGGCCCGTTTTCAGTTTTAAGCGGGTCGGGTCGAGTCGCGAGTTTTAGTGCGCGAATCGTATACGGTAAGTGTGTAGTAGGCATAAAAATGCGCACCTTTTTCCCTTCTCATTAACATTTTTTTAAACAGATTAGGTACTATTATAATCAGGGGCGTAACTTCAATATCACACTGTAAGCATGTGCATACACTTTTATGCTGATATTCTTGTTTAAATACATATTTTTGGTTACATCCCTGACGACTTGCAATTCGAATGACTCTGGTTGGCTAAACAAAGCAGATGGTTGCTATTTTTCATGGAAATCAACAGAACAATACTTCAGTTGAATTGATTAATTTGTTATAGTGGTCAAACTGGGGGAAAAGTACACTGAAATTCAGCTGCATAATTATGGATTTTTTTTTCTCAGTGTGTGAACCTGCCCTATGCTTCCGAAGCATTTTGAATGAATAAATAAGTAAAACCTACGTATCCATAAGAGTAATTCAGCTGTGATTGTTAAAGCAATATAATTATGGTAATGGAGATTAAATACAGAGGACAAAATACAATGAAAATACTATTTTGGCGAATTTGAAATAACATGTCTTTATATGTACCTTATATTTAAGTAACTCATATTTAGTGGCATGCCACATCCACAAAAAAAAACCTATGTTCGACATAATGGCTGATTGGCAAAGGCACTGAATGCAGTGAATCTCAACTCGCCATGTATTTTTTTTACTGGGTGTGCCTGTCCAATGCTTCCTGAACATTGCGACTAAATAAATTATATATCATATATATATATATATAAATTAGACATAATTATTTAGATATAATTATATATAAATTATACATAAGGTATATATTTATAATATACATTATATAAACCATAGAAGTACAACAGAGCTACTAGTAGGAGCATACTATCGACTACTGTACAAGTATGTAGCCTAATATGCCTTAGCATCCATCAATCAAAATCCGTATTATGGCTAAGTGACAGTAATGGTCACAGTTTGACCACAGAGACCCTACCTACATGGTTTGGCCCAAACAACTCATAGGGAATAGGCTGTTTCGAGCTATGCAAATTGTGACTAATCATATTTGATTATAACATTGTGAATAAATGAAGTTGTTTTGGTCATGTTATAGTACATTTACCCACCCTTTTCATCCATTTCGGCCACCATATTTCAAAAGCGGTGTACTTTTTCACCACAGTATAAAAACATATGCTCACATGAAGGAGGTGAGATGAATGACGTGAATCAGTTTATCTGTTAGGTTCCCGTACACGAGTTGCTACCCCATGTCCCAACTATGGTGGCGCCACCTAATGGAAACCAACCTTATGCGCGATAAGGACAACAGGGCGGCAGCACTAGTATAAAATATAAAGTTAGTAATAGCCACATTAGTGTGGTTTCATTTTGGGGGTGACATTCAGGATGTTACTGCTGGAAACAATAGATGTCTTCTATTCCTGCAGCTCTGCAAGGGAGATATTTGTCTCATCCACCACCTGACGCCCTTCCATGAGTGTGACGAATCGCGTACAATTAGGCTAGGTACCCATGTGGATGACCAGTGGATCTCATTCTAAACACATCAATTACAAAACATAATCTAACTGAAATAGATGCAGGCATATGTGCTTAAAGACACTGTGAATCTGAATTTAACAGGTTAAAACCAGACTTTGCGAACCCAACCGAGTAGAGACGCATAGGATTTGATGTGTGTGCAGACACTTTCAATAGCGCCCGACATCTAGTATAGCCTAGATCTAAGCAGAGAGCGTGTATATATACACGCTCTCTGATCTAAGTAGAGCCGTAGCTACAATGTCGCACGGTAAACCTGTGTGAACAATCTCTTTCAGCATTGTTTTCCATACAGGGTACTAAATATTTTGTAATATGCTTTAAATTTATTTATTTCGTATTTACAAATGTGTATTTCATGTAGGCTAAGCATGTAGGGTAGGAGCCTAAAGATGATTGAGTGTGCCAGGGGAGACATAATAGAAGCATTCAGACACGTCACTGGAAGATATGCGGTTGATGCTCGATACCTGAAGCTGGACAACTGTAAAACTAGAGGTTATCGATACAAGCTGAGGAAGGAAAGAGCAATAAAACCAGTCAGACAGCTATTCTTCAGTAACAGGATAGTAAATTCCTGGAACGCACTGCCTGAACATGTCATAGAAGCGCCTTCCGTCAACGCCTTCAAAGGCAGACTGGATAAGCATTGGAGGGGGCTGCAATATTGCACACATCCGGTACTCGATGCGTTTAATCCTAGTAAGTCAAATTTTGACATACATCGACCTGATACAGGCTTATAAGTCTAACATAATCAGAAGCGGATGAGTATGAGTGAGTGAGAGAGTGAGCGTACGTTTCACACTCTAATGGTGAGGCAAACCTATTTATACACCATGAAATGACATACCTGAAAATAAAGCTGTGAGAAGAAGGCATCTTGACGAAGAATCCATCTTTATGGCGAAATAAGGCACCTAAATGCATTCCGTCTTCCATGTAGGCCTAGTCATCTGAATGCCCTCCAGTCCACACCTGAATAAAAACATATTTTAATATGTTAACTATTGTGAGTATCCTGGTAAATATGGCATATTGTTAGCGTGTTGTATAAATGTACAGTAACTATGTAGGCTACGTACTTAGTGTGTATTGGGCAGCGTGTGCTTGTCCCCATTTGTGAATGCGAGTGCATGAATGTGCATTGTGACGAGTGCATATACCGGCGAGTGTATAGTGTGGTGGTGAGTGAGCTTATGTGATGGAAATGACTGAATCAATTGAGTAGGCCTACTGCAGGCAATAAACCCTTTGTGAGAACAGACATGTCAGTGACACCCGTGTGAGAGTGTAGATCTACATATCACTATTATCAGTGTATTATTACTAATATTAGGGTTCCTTCACAATTATCAACTTTTTCACAAGAGTATGCCTACTTGTAAAACACATCGTTTCAGGACCTCTCCTCTCCAGCACACACGAAGTATACAATAGAAATGTTGATATTGTAGTAGTCTGTACCAGTTTACCTCTGTGGGTTTGAAAACCTGCTTAAAGCTGCATAGTCCGATCAAGCATCTCAATTTCAAAAACAAAACAATTATCTAGAATTGATTCTACATATCTAATATAAATATTGGTTCACTTATTAAGCCTTTGTTGCCACATAGAAGGGACTATCAAGCCAATTCATTAGAACCTGTTACTGCATAATCCTATGGAGTCAGAGTTTTGGCAAGCTTGCCAAAACTAATCTTACATGTTTGCACTTCAAATATCTCAGAAGTTAGCCATTTAAAATAAAAGTTACTTCAGACTAAAGTACGGTAGATTATAACGATCAATTTAGTATATTTATCTCAGAAAAATTACAGAAACTCAAAACCATCGGACTGTGCAACTTTAATTTGACCCTCAGGAAGCGCTTGGTGGGTCTGAACTCCACCCCGATGTAGTGCTTAGACGGTTGTGAAAAAGTTGATAATTGTGAAAGACCCCTTACACAGCTCCGGGCAGGAGCAGATCAATAAGCAGCCCGTGGTAGGAAGAACACAATGTGTTGGTGTCCAGTGTGCGTGATAAGTATAATATTATATGGTTAACATATCAGGATGTTTATAATGTACCTGCTCCAATGTCCGTATATGAACTGTGGATCTTAGGTCCTCATAGGTATCCCACAAGTGTAGAACACTCTTGATCATCGCAACGGGCAACCCGCTCCATTGCAAGCAGACACACCTATGTAGGACCTATGCCTAGAACATTGTAACCTCTGTACGGTATACAAACACTCACACACACATTGATATATATATATATATATATATATATATATATATATATATATATATATATATATATATATATATATATACGATTTACTAAAAAATCAAATAAAACAAAGTATACGCATATACCTGCGTACACTTGGCATAACAATATACATGTGCTTATAAGCATTTTTCGTTGGAGAATATGGTTCAAGTAAATTGTTGGGAAAGAATATAATGATAGCAATGTTTATGGTACTGTGAAAATTATATATAGGCTTACATACATACATGAAGTACTTCCTCGACTTTTAACACGAGATCATAATGAGAAATTAAACCATTGAGTGATGCCTGAGGTAATTAGATCAGTAGCCTATATTGGTGGGAGCAGTGTGATTAGTTGTGACAATGCTGAGTTTATATTTGTAAAACATGACCGCCTGGGTTAGCTTGCAGCTGTGGTTAGTTAATATGCACACAACCGCATGTGGACACGCTCTGCCCGGATGAGGGCGCTCTGTATGCACAACGAAAGAGCACCCGTGCAAGGCATGTGTGTTCCTACATTACGTTGTCAACACATACACAGAATACAAATTGATCCGTAACTAATTTCACGCAAACTGCCACAAAGTTCGGCTAAAAACATTGAATTCACTGCGTGGCATCAGACAGCAGATTCTTCCATTTTCCATACCCACTCAGTTTGGCAAATCACGCTTTGGAATGCATTGTTCCGTTTAAATATAAATACCAGTAGGCTAATCAATATGCAACTACGGTGAGCTTTTAGGTTTGTTGAAGCACTTTAATAGTGGCTTACGTATTTTTCCGTTCCACTGGGCTCGAGGGCATGGGATGTCAAAAAGTTAGGGCCAATAGTACGATCTAAGCACAGGTGCACATTGTTACACGTATGGCCCTCTCACACTACGACGTAACGCGCCAGCGTAGGGACAACGTGAGAATAAATTTAATGTGTCGAAAATCTCGGCGTAATATGCAAATTCGGGACGTCAATGACGCGTAGTTGACGTGAGCGTAACGTCGGTATAGCGTCGTGCCAACCAACAACCAACCAAACAACCAACCAACCAACTACCAATCCACAACCAACCAACAACCCACCCCACCAACCAGCCAACCAACTAACCCATCAACCAACCAACCCACCAACCAACCAGCCAACCCACCAACCAACCAACTAACCCACCAACCAACCAACCTACAAACGAACCCACCAACCAACCAACCTGCAAACAAACCCACCAACCAACCCACCAACAACCAACCAACCAACAACCAATCCACAACCAACCAACAACCAATGAACCAACAACCAACCAACCACACTAACGAACAACCAATCCACAACCAACCAACAACCAATCCACAACCAACCAACCAACAACCAATCCACAACTAACCACCAACCAACCCACCAACCAACTAACCCACCAACCAACCAACCAACCTACCCACCAACCAACCAGCTAACCTACCAACCAACCAACTAACCCACAAACCAACCCACCAACCAACCAACCCCACCAACCAACCAACCAACCAACCCACCAACCAGCTGTAAGGTATCAGTACAGTGTGTATAGCCGTGTATGCGCGGACATCCTTGACCCTGGTGTTGGCCGCGTGCCCTAAATAAACTCACCGTGAACTTGTATCCACCATTACATGGTGTCAGATGTAAGAAGAATCTAAAGCCCACAGGACAAGGAACGATGGTGTTAACGGGCCTTAAACCGCCACTGCCACTGAGCTTTGAAGGTAATCTAGCTATGCATTGGAAGGCATGGTATCACTCATACAAGATATATAGTGTAGCGTCCGGAGCAGCAAGTAAAAGTGAAAAAGTGCAGTGCTGCATGTTTTTACACATGGCTGGGATTGAAACGCAGAAGCTACATCTAACATTCAAATTCAATGACAGCGAACAGGACAGAATAGAACCCTTGGTGAAGCGTTTAGAGACTATTATGTTGGCAAGACCAACATAACAGTAGTGAGATACACGTTCAACTCATTCCGGCAGACAAGCGAGTCAATGGATGCTTATATCAGAGAGCTACAACACAGGATTTCATATTGTGACTATGGTGACAGGGAGGAATCTATGATGTGTGATTGTCTAGTGTGTGGCGTCAAGGAGGACAAGTTGCGCGATAAGTTGCTTCAAACGCCCAATTTAACATTAGACAGATGTTTGGAAATGTGCACACTCAGTGAAAATACACACGCGCAACTAAACCAAAGTACCGACGAACAGCCAGACGAGCGCGTGGACGAAATCAACAAGCGGGGCCGAACCTGCTCAGCACATGCGCCACAAGCCATGGTAGGGCCACGTGCGCGTACATGGCCAGACCGCGGGCGCCGATCACAAACAAACAGAAGCATGTGTACCAAGTGTGGATATCAACACGGCAACGCCCAGTGTCCAGCAGCGGACAAGCAATGTCTGAATTGCAACCGGTATGGACACTTCCAAAAGGTGTGCAAGACACGTCGCTCCAGCTGAGCACAGATCAACAAGATCGCCGAAGACCAGGAGGAAGCACCAAATGAAGACCAGGACATGGACAACGGACAACAATTTGTTCATCGGAGAGATGATGACTGAGGAAGTGCACAAAGACAATTTATGGTACGTTGAATACCAATTACAAAACGTACCAGTGAAATTTAAGCTGGATACTGGCTCTGAAGCTAACATTGTATCACGTAAAATATATGATGCTCTCCACAACATCGTGTTAGCGCCCTCAAAGTGTTGTTTGATAACATATTCAGGTGATCGGATACGGCCAGAGGAGGAAGCCGTAATTGAAGTTGACGGTCTGCCATTGACGTTCCAAGTAGCATCGCATGGCAGGGCAATACTCGGGAAGGAGGCGTGCATAGCTCTGCAACTGATTCGATATGTCGGGTAAATCAGTCAAGACAAGGAATCCCGATGCCGGTAGTAAAAAAGCACAATGTAGTTATGGGCAAAGCATGAACCTTTCACTTCTGATGTGCCATTCTGCCTTGCCTCACTGCCTCACCATCCTGTTTGCTATAGGTGCTCCTTGGCTTCCTAAAGTCTTTATGCGATTTAGAATTGTCCATATTGAAATGTAACAGGGACAGGCCGTTATCACCCATTCTGAATGCCCACAGGCCTTTATCTTTCGCTTTCCCTCTGATCGCATGATCGTAACCCCTGTACGCCTCATCCAAGTAATTGTTTGTGGTTGCATGCATGCACATGTATGCAAGGTGCCCTAGGTAACCCATCAGTGCCTCTACATCCATGTCCGCCTTCTTAGCTCGCTTCGATCCCCATACACATGCCGCATACATAAGTTCATTAAAGTTCAAATTTTGTACGTTCTTTCTACCTTTAGTGTACTTGTCCAGTGCAAACTCACTGCGCTTCTTTCGTCATCTTTTCCTCCTTTCCCAATTCCGCTCCCTGCTGCTATAAGAATCTGACGATTCTGATGAGGAACTCGACGACAAACTGCTAGGGCTTGACAAGGGTTCACTGCCCTCATCATGCTCCTTATTGTGTCTGCCATTTTTTCCGCTCTTCTTCTTTTTCCTCTTCTCCTTCTTTTTTCTCGAGCGTGAGGCTTTCTTCTCCTCTGCACTTGACTCCTCCTCCAGCTGTGCCCTCAGCTTGGCCTTTCTGCGTTCCCGTACGCGCTCAGCTAACCTGCGCCGCAGCTCCAACTCCTCCTCGCCTGCTTCCAGCTCCGCCTCCTTTACAACTAATTTCGGCTTTACCTTTGACTCCTTCCCATCAGCGACCGTTAAGGCGAGCATACCTTCCACTGTATCTTCCAATCCTCCTGTTGCCAGCAAATCGTCCTCCTCTACTTGTTCACTTTTCACTGCTTTCACTACCTTGCACTTCGCCCCGCATGGTGCCTCGTGCTCATCACCACAACCTGGGCACAAGTCGACCCCCATTATAATGTCAATTCACCCACGGCCAACTCGACAGTTGGGGGTGCAAACCTGCGTACGTTAGGTGATACCTAGCACAAACCTAACACGTCCGACTCGAAGTAAATTTCTCGCCAACTGATGGCACATAGTATTGTGCGGATACGCCCATTGCCGCCAGGAGATGCGGGTGGCACCTCAGCCAGCCCGACTTCAAAGCAGGATACAGCTCTATACACACGACGGTTGCACAGACCCCCGGCCGGTGCTACCAACAACTCACACTTTGCTTAATAATAGCTTAATAATATTCGCATAACTAGTTACACGCCACATAATGCATAAACAATATGTAGTCAAGATATAAACAATATGTAGTCAAGATAAAAACTAATGCATTGAATCCTGCACCCAATTGTCTATTCGAGCAACATGACAAATCCAGGTATGAAGCCAGGCCGAATTACATCCGGCCACTGAGGTTCCGAATGAAACCTCATATAGAGGCCTTGGATGTGTTGGAGGATGCCAAAGTCCCAGAACATCTCCCGTGGTCGTTGAGAAAGCCATCGGTTATCCTCCGACTCACGGAACTGAGGAAGTGTGGGACACCTCCACATGAGTACCAAAGACTGCATGCAGAGATTCAACGTCAGTTTGCAGACCACCTCTCCATATACACTGATGGTTCGAAAGACCAAAGCCGGGTAGCTGCTGTGGCAGTCTGCCGACAGGAAAGATTTGGTGTATGTTTGCCCGATCAGAGCTCGATTTTCACTGCAGAAACCTGAGCACTCCTTCTCGCGTTGGAGTGTATCGAGGTATCCAACCACACTAACTATGTTATATACAGTGATTCGTTCTCTTGCCTCCTGGCTGTTGCTGGACTGAAAACGAATCACCCTATTCTAGCAATGGTCATTTATAAAATGAACCAACTGACAACGGATGGGTATGACATCTACCTGTGCTGGGTGCCTGGCCATGCCAGCATAAAAGCAAACGAACAAGCTGATCGGGCTGCGAAGAAGGCCCTGAACTATGATCTTGAACCGTGTCTGATCCCTCACTCTGATCTGAAACCACTAATAGCCACCCACATAAAATCCAAATGGCAACATGAGTGGGATGAAAACATTAATAAACTTAAAGAAATTGAACCATCTGTGGGAAAGCCACCACAGACTCATGGGGAGGTCGGCGGGACCAAGTGGTCCTTAGCCGCTGCCGTATTGGCCACTCGTGGCTTACACATGCTTTTCTGCGCAAGGGGGAACCTCCCCCCCTGAATGTATTGGGTGTCAGTCCCCGCTGACACTCAAACACATTTTTACTAAGTTGCGTTGATTTTTTGGCCCTGCGCCAGTATGCATGACCTTTTTACTAAGGTAAAACAGGAAAACATTTTAGCCTTTTTGAGGGCAGCTGGACTGTACCACCTCATATAGGTTACTAAATAGATTCTATCAATTATTAATCAAACTTTTCTTTTTCTATGGGAATTTGTTTCCCGGGACCACAAATACATGATTGTGAGCTTTCTAATTTAATGAGTGTCTATTGGCACATAAATGATTGTCTGCTTTTACATGTAAAAGCGATGGTTTGAACAAATAACAAAACATTTCTCGCCGTGAATATGGCCTATGCTGCCGATACGGCGTAAAGCAACCACCAATCAATCAATCAATCATAAACAATACTCGTACTCATAGAGGTGGAAAATGAAATCACCCAAATCCAGCAAACAGAAACGGAAATAGGTCTATATAGGGCCGTCATTTGCAGAGTGTTGAATTGCATAATAACCCAAATCCAGCAAACGGAAATGGAACATTTGGAGGGGGTCGGTCCTAAGCATTGCTTATTCATATTAGTGGAACAGTATTTTAATTGAATTGATCATTTTCATAACATTCAAACTAGCAAAACATAATACCGACCCACCCAGGGGGCGGCTAAGGACTAACATGTGTATATATATATACATAAAAAATACCCGTGCTCATAGGTGGAAAAGTCATAAGAATCGAGCAAACAGAAACAGAAATAGCCCTATGGCAGCCGTCATTTGTATACTCGTGTTGATTGGTTGGTTGTTGAGGTTTTACGTCCCGAAAACATCTAAGGTAATATCAGTATACTTGTGTTGAATCGCATAATAAATAAATCTCCAAGCATTTATATGTATACATGTCAATAGACTAGTTTGTAATTCCAAACTTTCATGTTTATGCCAAATTGTTCTGTATTTCTATTAATTTAGTTTTGCACTACGTGTAGCGGCAAACTCCATAGACTGCAAACTCCAAGGCCACGGGCATTTGTTTGGCTCTCGACACCGTTTTCAGCACATGCAAACTCGTCGAACTTCTGTCCGCAGCAAACGGTGGATGACAGCGATTGGTTAATAATATATTCAATTTCAGTTCAATACTTTATTTCAGACTCAGCATTATGGTATTTACATAAATATACAGATGAACCTCGATCCATCGGACTAATAGGGGGGAGCAGTTGGCCGTTAAAGCCGTGTCTGTTGCAGCGACAAAATTGCTTTATCTATAGGTGCCATAGTGATAATGTGGAAACAGGGGACCAAACACATAAACAACACGTCACAAGTCAGTACCCATCCTAATATGACCTTAGATGTTGCTAGGACAGCACTATGTGAGTATGTTTGTATGTGTGAATGAGTATGCATATGTGTGAGTATGCATTACACATGTGTGGGAGCCTAGCTCACTCTAGCGGATTGTGTCCGTTGGATCCAGAATCCGTTGCATCGGTGTCCGTTGGATCGAGGTTCATCTGTACTCGTGTTGAATCGCATAATATGCCAAATTACATCTTTGTTTTGCTACGCCGTTTTCAGCATTCAGTCTATAGGCAGTTTCGTAATTCCGACTAATGTGGGTCGGTCGGTCCTAAGCATTGCTTATTCATATTAGGCCTGCATTAAATTTCTATGGTTAGTAGTTTTGTCACTATGTGCCCATCAAATGCTCCCAAAGCAGTGCAAATGGATAAATAAAACCCATAGTATTCCAACTGCAAGCAATCTGTGATATTACAGGATGGCAACATACAAGAACTGTGAACTGTTAAGAGCTTAGATTATACTGGTGAATTGGAAACAACAATTCTTTAGATATTCATCTATCTAATTTTTTACTGGCATATCCAGAAAACACCAGATCTGGGAGGAAACTTTTTCTTTTGTAGCCAGGAAAAATGGAAAACACACTGAATATATTGAATCTCAGTTTGATCTGGTT
Source organism: Branchipolynoe longqiensis (assembly GCA_030323885.1). Lineage (NCBI taxonomy): Eukaryota > Metazoa > Annelida > Polychaeta > Phyllodocida > Polynoidae > Branchipolynoe > Branchipolynoe longqiensis. The sequence continues at coordinate 59,651,994 of CM059190.1, read as the reverse complement.
TTGTCACTGGGATTTAAGCCTAAATAAAAATCTAACCATAACCTAGTTCTAGTACTATCAGCTGTGTTTTACTAGTTTCTTCTGCCAACCAGGCAATGCGTATGTGCAAGAATTATATTATGTGTCAGAATAAACATAGTAAACATGAAGGACCATATAAGAACAAATTTGGTTCTGCCCACCTGTGCAGTCACTTGGTTTCGAATGCAAAGAGGACCAGTCAAATGGCTTCAGTGGTTTCAGTCAATCAGAGCTGTTCTTTTCCATTGCAAATGGCTGCCCTCTATGGTGGCCACCATTTGCAATCAGAGCTGTTTGTTTCCAATCAAAAAGAAGAGCTCGGATTGGCTGAAGCTCCTGAATCTTTCAACCTTTCTATATCAGCCATGTTGAAATACACCATATAACCTTGTGGATGCAACCATCATACTTATAGAAGAACTGTTTTTAATGTGTTTTAAGCATACATCCTAGCATATTTCATGTTTACGCACATTGAACTGAGGTTGTTAAAGCAGCCAATTCACGATTACCACTCAAAAGTAAAACTCAGAAAATCAGTAGGTATTGGGCGATAATATGAGATAATAACAATGGAAATTCCCTCTTTTTGTACAGGTCCACAAATCCATATCCAAAATCCTTAAGGCCAGTTGTATTTTAGAATTCCAAATTTGTCAGATTTCAGAATAAAGATAGTAATCAAACATTAATAGGCCTACTGCAATTAAATAATCACAAGAACTCAGTGAGTGGAATAAAAAAAAAATACCCCATATTAGATTATTAATAGAGTAATATGCTAATCAATGAAATAATGGGATAAAATTAGACCATAAACAGGCCTACTAGTACATTTTATTTCCAACAAAATCATTAGGTAGCCTACTGGTAAAGCAGATCAGTAGGCCTACAGTTCCAATTGAACTGCAATAAAACATATTAATATTCACTGAGTGGGATAAATAAAGTATTGTAGTTTACCAAACAAAACTTCAGTTCCCAAAATGTCGGATAAGAGATTATCACCCAGTAGTATATTTGGGACAGCTTAGAACCATATGGCTGGTGTTAAGTTGAGTTATGTTGGATTGTGAGGGAGACTGTGTAGTGTTTATTCTTCAGCCATCTTGTACCTAATTGTTCAATGTCTGTGCCATTTACAGCAGTAAGTTTGACAGAGCTACGCTGTAACATACACTGAGGATGTCTTTCATTCGGATACATCTGCCGTAGGCATCGCAATGGTAGGATGTTACCATTGGCACCTGTGTCCGCTTTGACCTTGAGAGTCACTTTGCACTTTACATCAGGAGGCTTTACATTCAATTTAGCAAAGATTGACTGTCTCTCCATTGCATCAAAGTCACATACCTGGATTGTCACCTCCCCACAGTCAAGAGCGTCATCATTTGGGGGACTTCTATTACAGTCAAAGTCATGTACAGTCCTATGATTATCCCTGTCTGCTCTTGGAACGGGATTGTCGATGCTTGGTCTTGGCACCACCAGAGTCCTTCTTCCCAGCTCTGGTGCTCTGATCGCATTTCTGACGGCACACTTTACCAAAATGGTTCATCTTTTGGCAATTATTACACTTCTTGCCATATGCTGGGCATTTCCTCGGCGGATGCGATGTTCCACAGAAACGACAAGTGTTGTGGTACTCGAATGTGTTGATTGAGGCACTAGTGGTACCAGCAAAACGGTTAGTATTTTGAAGTGTTGCCTGGTAACAGTCAGCACATTTAATTGCATCCTCTAGTTTCAGTGTGTTTCCCTTCTCAATCAACTTCTTCCGCGCTTCAGGCCAGAAAATACCTTTGATCAACTGAAACGTTATCTGCTCATTTTTCATCTCCTCATTTGAGAAAGTGCACATATTCGCCTTAGCTTTGAGACGGCAAATAAAATCATCAACAGCTTCACCTTCTTTTTGGACCAAACTAGCCAGTTCAAGTCGCATAACCCATTTGTTAAGGGTTCCCACCAAATGTTTTTCAAACTGTTCAAATACCTTAGCTGGGTCTCTCTTTGTTTCATCACTCAGACCCCATGAATTCCAGAGTTCATGACCTTTGGTACCAGCTGACAGCAAGATGTAGTGCCATTTCTTTTCATTTTCTACATCACTGATCACAAAGTAGCTGTTAAGGAAGCTCTTCCATTCACTGAATGCATAAGTTTGATCCCTGAGGTCCCAGTTCAGTTGTGGTAACGGAACTCCCAAATTAGTAGCCATGTTTGGTGTCTAGGACTCAGCACACAAGGATTAACACGACTATGCACAATGATAACAAGTTGGTGGTAGTCAGAAAATTGGCAATATTGTCAGGACACTACACTTTCACTCCAAAGAGGGAAAACAGCATGTTTTTACACTTGTAGTGGATCGAGATCTGTGGTAGGCCTTACTTACTGAACCAATTTCAAATTCTGCATGGCATTTCTTCACTTTCTATCTTCATCAGACACAGCACACATATTAATGGGCTCTGTCCTGCACAGAATGCACTTGACAGCATCCAGATCGGACCATTTTTGACTTAGTTACAGCCAAAGTTGTCAATGCCCATTAATTCTGGCAGAGGTCAACCTTGCATCCAGAGTTCAGAGTGAGCAGCAGGCAGCATGGTTCCCTATTATCACTCACACATCTCAACAATACTCTCATTCCAGAGCTCACAGTTGTCCATTGACAGATCAACACCATACCATTGTTGTTGTTGTTGACTTCCTGTTGACAGAGCTCATTGCAAGGGCAGGTTCCACCCAGCTGTCACCATGTTAAGTTGAGTTATGTTGGATTGTGAGGGAGACTGTGTAGTGTTTATTCTTCAGCCATCTTGTACCTCCTGGTGCCCATGCCTGCCAGTGTACATCAAAGTATGGATTCATGATAGTACATAATGGAATAGGTATACAACAGCTGGCTGAGTAATACAGCGAGTCAGAAGAAATGTTGGATCGGGTAGAATAATTGGTAGATTTGAAAGATTCACCCCTATTCCGAGTAGGGGTGAATGACAACCCTATTTAAATCTGAGCAAACACTGTTTCAGTAGGAATTAACTGTGTGCCGTTAATTATATTGGCTTACGGTTGAAAAAAGGAGAATGCAAAAAGAATTCCAACAAGATGGCAGCCACAGAAAGCACACAATTTGGATATGATAAATAATCATTAATTTTGAACTATACAAAATATAATGGTAATTTCCATATGCCAACCATTTTTTACACTTTTTCTAATAGTTGGTTCAGCAGCCACCTTACAAGACCAGGGCCGCAGGAGTAACTAAGTACTTATGCTGCGTTCATATGAACTGGTGAATATGGTGTTTCCCACTGGTGAATTGCGTTCAATTGACTTCACAACTAGTGAACACCACCTGTGAACTGGAGATTTTTTAAGCGGCTCATTATTCACCACTTGTGAAATAATGGCAGCGAATGGAGAAAAGTTGCATTGTAAAGTTCCATAATAAATTGACAAAAATATGTTTGTAATGAAACCATCATCCATGATGTGTAGTCTTAAAACAAATCATACATGGTGTATAATATGGTAGTGGATGCCATCTATGTACGTATGCGGGTGTTGCAGTACTTACCTGCTAAAATACCTCAGGGAGTTTGACACCCCTGCCTTGCAAAGTTATAGACCACTGCCATGTGGTGTACAGGTACTTGATAGAACCAAAGGCTAAGGGAGCAAACCCTAATAGAAAACCATGCTTCCGTGGCAGCATTAAGGGCGGTGATGAATGGAACTCACATCTTCCGACCAGCTACTGCAGGGACAAATAGTTTGCGCCTGTCTTGACGTGTTCTTGCCGGTGTGAGACCTCTATTTGCTCCCCGAGAGAGTGCTGCTAGTAACTTGCTAAAGCCAGCAGCACTTCAACACTTTGCAAGCAGCTTTTACAACCGCACAAAATAGCGGCGCTTAAGAAATAAAAAGCAGTCTTTGTCGCATTGCGACTGACAGCATGATGATGATGGATGCCATCTACCAAAAATGTGCAATTTACATGTTAATTACACATGTATTGTAGTTTGCCTTTATTATCGCCCAGCCTTAAATGTTTGATTAAAAAAAAAATCATAGGCCACAAAAGCTTGCTCAAAATTAATTATTTCAATCATATTTGATTAAATCTATGTATCTAAACTTCTGTGTTAATATATGGTTACACCATAGTAAAAAAAAACTAAAAGCCTTCTGCAGTCCATATTGTCGTTTACCGTAAATTTTCAAATGAACGCTCTCAGTTTACATGGTCGTGTTCACTGGCAGTAAGTGGGAAGTTCACCATATTCACCAGGATGTTATGAACACAGCATTAGCACCCAAGCCAAAGCAATGACACGTCGAGATCGTCCAAGTAAGCATTGCATAAAGTAAAATTGGGTTTCCATTTTACTCACCCAGTAGGGCCACCATAAGTTGACCGCAGACCCAGTGCGTCCTTGAAGAGTCGTTAATGTTTCAAGTTTGTTTAGAACTTAGTGATATTAGGTAGATGGAGACAATCGTTGAATTCGAGGATTTACGTCAGATAAAATTTTTTTTTAAACCTATCACATGAAACCTGGCGGAAATTAAAATCGTGACCGTTCATGCACTTTACCATACAACATATGTACACATTAAGTATTTTTTGTTGACGTAAATAAGGTGAGTTTTCCCGTTCAGCTTATTATACTAAGCATCAATGGGGTTCACGATGCATAAGGTTGGATTTTCATGTCATTAATCTGGGCTTCCACCACGAATTATACTTGTTTAAACTAAGTCACAGAAAGAGCTAGGTAGAGCTTTAAGAATATATATATATCTTTTAATGGACGTGGCACAACCACCCATTTCGCCCTAACATTAATATTTCATACAAATGTGCATAGTAGTTCAGGTCAAAGTTATTCAAGTTTGTGCTTCACACACAAAGAAAAGGACAAGCACTCACTGAATGTAATAAATATATCAATAGCTTTATTTAGTCCATAACGAACATAAAAACAAGTGACTGGAATTACATGTCTGTTGAAGGAGTCGCTCCAAGTATGTAATCAAGTGTTATTTAAGAAAAAGTCTGTACGTGCGCATTCCCCGTCAGCTGGCCATACCACAATTGACTACAATTAAAAGTATACGTAATTACTTGGCCCTCTTGACGGAATTTACACATGATTAAAACAATATACACGTCAAATTAAGCATACGCTATTGCACAAGACATTGGTTTGGACTATACATACATACATACATTGATTGGAAAAATGTACACACTGCAGCTACCTGCAGTTACAGGGATGGGCAGGCCCGGCGCTGCTACCCGTGGAAGCACCATAAACTCCAAATGTCACTGACTGTACTGTCACGTGACTTGGTCAGAGCCAGACAGAACTCGCTACACCCGCTCTGTACACGACCGTCGCCCCCCGCAAGTCGGCCCGCATCATCGGGCGTTTATCACAGCTCATAACGGGGCTGGCGGCCTAGTTCTGTTTCACCGCAGACTAAACACCAACAAAGTGTGCGCACGTGACATGCTTCTACGTCTACTAAATGATGCCTGCAGCTTCAAGAGTGGCTCACTCCTCGTGTAAGTACATCAGGAGCGGCTTCCTCCCGTTTCAGGCCGCCGTGGGGTGGAAACGGCATACGTAACAGTAAACAATACTATCTCCGCGGACAACACTCAGGTCGCCCTTTGTTGGTGTTTAGACCTACGGCGGTGGACAATCTGAACACGTATCTCTACATATGACGGCCCATGTAGACGACATCGTCGCTCGTCACGCCCTCCTGCGGAATGTCGAAGAAGCCGAGCTTGGCGTAGAAGGTGATGGTGGCCATGTGTCCGGTAGGCACCTCCACATGCACCCCGTGGTAGCCGATGTTCTTGAGCGTCAAGAGGGCGCTGAGCAGGGTGCGTCGCGCCAGGCAGATGTCCGCCTGGTAGGCGGGTCGCAGCGCCATCATCAGGCGGGCAGGGTACTGCTGGTACACCGCCTGGGGAACCGCAGGCTTGTCAGCGTAGAAACCGGCGACGAGCCCCTGAAAGCCACCCGCATAGTCAACTAATTAATTATATCTGCGAAGGCTTCATCTCAAACTAACATTTAAAAAAACCAACACATTATTTTCTAATTGTCGACTTATAGTGTTGCCCCACCGAGACCAGAAAGACGCCCCGCCCCATTGATCAGATTTCAGCCACATTCTGTTTGTGTTCTATCCTATTAATGCCAAGCACCAGGCTGGTAGCAACAAGTATCAATTTATGCGTCATTATTTTGACTCAGCTGGGATTCAAACTCCCGACCTTGCACATAGGAAGCCCGCGCCATACCGATTTGGCCATGTATACGCATGGTTCTATATCCGGACAGTCAGTCATAAATTTTCACATTTGCTTGATGACCATGACGCAAACAGCTGTAGCACAACACATGGCAACAGTGCTAAACTGCCATCTTTTATGGTTTTATTTTCAGTACAACTCATTACTTGACACTTGAAGGAAGTAAAAATTCCAGGGGGTTACAAGTAGGTTTCCCAAGTGCCTTGCCAATCCACCAATAATCTGTGTGTGGAGGCTTAAAATTCATCATTTTCAATCTGTTGGTGTGTTCAAAGTTGTTCACCAATTGAAATAAAATCTAAAGCAGAATAAAGCTTCACATTTCTTCTTTCTAATAGTACCATCCACATTAGGATATGACTTTGATCAGCTACAGAAAATCAATGCTTTGTCAAGTCCATTTATGTAGAAAATCACCTTTTGTTTCAACTAACTTATGCATGAAATTTTACACTGCTTCTTCAAACCTCTGGTGCCCATTCACCAGAGCTAGCATCATCATGCCAATGATATCATTTTGTTGCCAATACTACAGGCTATATAGTCCTATTTTGTCCTTGAATAAATTCTTTGTCCATCTATTTTAAATTTTAATTTAAAATGTTCAATTAACCACCATTTCTGAACCGAATAATGGATAACTAAGTTTTTACATGAAAATAAAGATCCTTTTTTTCTTTAAAAAAAGAAGTTAATAATAATTCTTAGCAATCCATGGCGTGAAGGCGTAAATTTGAGACAAAATAAATATTGGCTCCACTTAATAATTGAATGCTAAAATTGTTATGCAATGTGCCAGTTGTTATGCAATGTGCCATAAGCACACTGCCCACACACACACAGGGTGTGAAAACATTTTTTTTTTAAACATTCACAACTATCAAATTGTATTGTATATAATGTAAACAGAAAGAGTATATTGAAGATAGTACAGTGTTAAAATTTCATGCAATTATCTTGTACGGGTGCTTTTCTGTACATTTTAAGCCTGCTCAAAGTTGGGCGTTTCCTTTTACCGGATTTTAACACTTGTCAAATTGAGCTCTGGACCATTTTAAACCAATTTTTTAAAGCTTTTCCCAAGCATATGTAGTCCTGAAAAAAAATAGCTGTGACAAGACTCATCAGTAGGTTAGGGCTAAATCAGAATAATTTAATGATTGCCAATTCTTTCCACAACCAAGCCCCCAAAGTGGTCCAAAGTGAAATTTGGAAATTGGTGAACTTAAGGAAATTGTTATTTCGCGCATTTTTGAAGATGTATATCTTGAAATGTAACCAAATCAGACCCCTGGATCTTTTTATTCTCATTGTATAGGCCATGGATTTGAAGGAAAAAACACAGGAAGTCTGATAGGGTGGTTACTTTTAATTTTTGGAGCCATAAAAAAATGCTATCTTTTTAGTTTTGGGTGAGAACAATAAAGTAACAACCTAAAACAGTCCATATCTTCTTTAATATTAGAGCGATTTTCACAAATGAGGTGTCATTTTATTTCAAATTCAATATACTAACAGGTGAAATGCATTAAATCAAACTACAAACTATTTTTGAAAATCACTTGGGATACCTATTACAAGCACTTTCCAAGTCAAATTTCCAGGATCTTACAGAGTTAAGAGTATGACTTTTCTAATATGACAACACTACACTCGCTTGGATCTAGTTGTCGTGTAATTCTAGCATCGCGGGATATAAAAACAATACAAAAACACAATTTTATGTGTTTATATTTTAATTGACAATGTTCATTTTCAAGGGTTTCCAGACCCGAGATGATTTCCAGGTGCGCACAAACCCTGATGCAATCTAGGCGACTTTCGATCACATACCTGCACGGGATCAATTGCGTCCTCGACTGAGGGCTTCGAGTACTTGGTGCGCATAGCCATGTTCCACATCACGTCCGACTTCTGTTTGAACAGTCGCGCGTCGTGTGTGCAGAGCACATACCCAGCTAGTGCGTCCTCCCCATCTTCCACGACAAACGCGAGCTCAGGGCTCAGCCCGAGCATTGCCCCCACCGTGCTGTAAGCAACAGGCTTAGTGTTCAAACAATTGTCAGAATTTGGTCTAGTGTTCCGTTTTAAATGATCAGAAGAACGTACAGGTTTCTATTTTGAGTAATAAAGAGTTGGGGGCAAGGGATTGCTTTACATACTTTCAAACACTGCCTATACTAGATTTTAAATAGTCAATACAGACACTATTATATGCCACTTGATGTAAATTAAAGGTTTTAAAGTGCTTGTTTGTTGTTTTATGTCCTAGCAACATCTAAAGTCATATCAGGACGGGTACCGACTTGTGACAGTGCGCACTCATGGTGACCTTATAGTGCTGCCCCGCTGGGAGACCAGTCCGCCAGCACCAGGACCTGATACCCCACTCAGTCACATTATCCTGAAACCAGTCCGGTTTTAACGGAGGTACCCCAAACACAGGCTGATTACTTGTTGAATATGTCAAATTCTGTCAAAAAATGCTCCACTTCAACACCCTGGCAAAACAAACCACAAAGGATTTTTACATATGTATCACAGCAGAAACAACCTTTGTTCTCTTACCTTTAGCCTGGTCATGGATTCATTTTATTATTCAAATAAATAAGCCTGATATAGCTAAATAAAAACTACCACCAACTCCCATTTTTCACTCTCAAACCATGGTAATTCCCAGGTGGAGATGTGTCATGGTATCCCTAGTAGAATTAGCTAGTGTACATCCAATTTGTGCAACAACGCCATTTGTTGATCAAAGTACCCAGGAAAAAGGTAGTAATACCCCTAGATAGTTGAGATTCCGAGCTTTCCATTCATATAAAACTGTATGTTTTAATTTTAGAGAAAATGCAAAAAAAATTGATTGAAATTTGAAGTTAAAATTTCCATTTTAAGTGCTATTTTCTACTGAAAATATAATTTTAAAACCATTAAAAGTTGGTATTGAATTAAAGAGAATTTAATTTCCTGTCCAATCATAATTACCAGCGCTCATGCGAACCTATGGCGCTCATGCGCACGGCGATTTAACGACAAATTATTTTTTTTGGGGGGGGTACATTAGTAGTTTAAGCAGGAGAGCTGGTCTTCCTCATTCCACTGCTCATTTCCCTAGTTTTAATTTTGGGAGCTATACATTTTTTTTATCTTTTTAGCTTTGAGCAGGACTGATAGAGTAACAACCTAAAAACATCCATATCTTCCTTAATATTGGATCAATTTTGACAAATGAAATGTCATTTTCTTTCAAATTCAATATCCTAACAAGTGAAATCCATTAAATCAAGCTCAAACAGGTTTTTAAAATCACTTGGGATACCTATGTGGTAGTAGTACTTATTACCTGACTGGCCATGTGCAAGAATTTTTGCTACTTTTGAAGAAATGTATAAAATCATTGTAAAATTAAAATAATTCACATCTTCAAAGTTTATTATATAGATTATGATGTAAATAGAAAGAGCATATTGAGGATAATACAATCTCCAGATTTCATGGAATTATCTTGTACATGTGTTTTTCTGTGCCAGTTCAAACTTGCTCAAAATTTGGCATTTTTTGCCAGATTTGATCACAATCATTATAAAATTAAAATAGTTCACATATGTCAAAGGATATTGTATATACTGTAAATAGAAAGAGCATGTTGACGATAATAAAGCCTGAAGATTTCATGCAATTATCTTGTACGGGTGATTTCCTGTGTCATTTTAAACTTGCTCAAAATTGGGCAATTTGCCAGATTTGATCATAATCATTGTAAAATTAAAATAATTCACATATATCAAAGTGTATTTTATATAATTGAAATAGAAAGAAGATATTGAGCCTAATAAACCCTGAACATTTCATACAATTATCTTGTACGGGTGATTTTCAGTGTCATTTAAAACTTTCTAATTTTTTATCAGATTTTATCACTTGCCAAATTGAGCTCTGGAGCATTTTGGACCTATTTCTATCAACTTTTCCCAATCGTATGGTGTCCTGAAAAAAAATAGGTGACAAGACTCACCTATAGGTCAGGGAGAAATAAGAGTAATCCATCTGGGGTGCATATTTTTTCCACAAGCCCACCTCTAACAGTGCTCCACAGCTAAATTTGAAAAATGGTGAGTTATGGGAAATTGTAGTTTTTAGCATTTTTGAAGCTCCATATCTTGAAATGTAACCATCTCATACCCCTAGATCTCTATATTCTCTTTATACAGGCCATGAAATCACCAGAAAAAACATTAGAAGTGAGATAGGGTGATTAGTTTTAATTTGGGGGACCCTTCAAAAATGCTATCTTTTTAGGTTCGGATGGGCCCAATTAAGTAACAACCTAAAAATGCCCATATCTTCCTTAATATTAGAGCGATTTTGACAAATGAAGTATCATTTTGTTTCAAATTAAACATCCTAACAGATGAAATCCATTAAATTAAGCTCAGACCTGTTTTTTAAAATCACTTGGGATACCTATTTAAAGTGTAGACTCCACCGATAACGGCATCGCTTCGAAGGGACTGGGAACCTCTACAAACCGTCAACAGCCACAATTAGTGATTGCTAACACCACAAACCCCCTTCCCCCTAGACAGTAGACACAGGTCCGGATTGATAAGGAAACCCAACACCGACTGCACACGAAGCGAAGGTCGACCACTCACGCGTCCCCGATGAGGTCTGGGTGTTCCGTAAATGCACTGAATCCTTGTACTTCAGCACAGCTGCTCTGTTTGCTGATGGAGTATACCTCGGCCTGAATAATCGGAGACACAAATAATACTTTAATTCTAGCCAGTGCCCTACAAATTAAAACACATGACAGCTTAAATCGGTTACCAGGATGTTATATCTTGTACAGCTACACAGCCCACAACACACAATTCGGCTGGACTAAGACTAGAGAAGCAGCTCATGGCAATGGCCTGACAGCCCCGCCCCCCGAACAAATGCCTTCAAATCCAACCGATCCCTGCCTTACCACACGATGTACATGGAACTTTCCTAAAGAATTAGCTCTCACTATTCATCCGTATATTAGCTCCAGATTGCTAAGATGTTTTGTTTGCTGTTTTACGTCCTAGCAACATCTACGGTCATATCTGGACGGGGTTTCTAAGAACATTCAGTACATATAAATGGCTGTAGCTTAATTTGTTTGTTTGTTGTTTTACGTCCTAGCAACATCTAAGGTCATATCAGAACAGGACACAGCTTAATGGATATAAATCAGATGGCTACATAATTTCAAATAAAATAGACAAAACCAGTAGCTCTAGTGGTGACAGATCAGTCAGCATAGCAACTATATGTCCACCTGGTGTTCATAAATAGTCAGATGACCAGAAACCACATTGTGCTACTCAGTAAAGGTCTTGTCACACAACCACGTATGGGGCCGGCGTGTGCGTAACGTGTTGAAATAAATTTCAAATCAAAATAGGCCGGCATACGCCAAACTTTTCACGCTGCGAGGGATAAAAATGGGTGTACACACAACGTATCTTTGACCTATTGAGAGTGTTCATGTGCCTCACAAAACGTTTGCATACGCTGGCCAACATTACTCCAGCGCTAGAAGTATGGCGCAAACGTTAAGTACGCTGGAGATACGGCAGGCATACGTTCGAAGTATGTTATGTATCGGTTGGCTGTACGCGGACTGCATGTTCCCAACGTACGGCTAACGTGTTCCAACCTATCCCAACCTACCCCATATGTGGGCATAACATACGCCGAGCATACGAGAAACGTATGAGACATATGGCGACAATTTTGAACATGCAAAACATTTTTTAGCGTCTCGACCTATGACGCCGTATCCCGAGCGTACTCGATGTATGCCAAACGTATACATAACATATGACGCCGTATTGGTAGAAAATCGCATATGTCAGCATACACTAAGGCCATACGTTGTAGTGTGACAGCCCCGTAAGTGTCATAATTGTTGGACACTGGAGAGAACCAGAAACATTAAGACTAGAGGCATCAGTACATTACCTGAAGAAGGACACCTGCCCCAAATAAGGGGGGGGGGGGGGAAAGCCATGGGTCTTAATTAGTAACCAACTGGTTCATTTTGTCGCTGAGTCTGGCGCTTAAGATAAACTTTCATGATTACTAAATACAACTATGTAGCGCCCCCACACCAACCATACATACCCACGCAACGTAAAGTTGCTCACCTCATCCATGGCAGTGTAGGGGCGGACGTTCAGACTGTTGGTGCACAGCGTGGGTGGCGGTGTGAATAGCAACAGGTCCATGACGCCCTCTCCGGCCATTAGGAGGCGCTACAACACCAACAGGACATGCGTCAGGCGGGACTCGCGGTGTGCGGGACGCGCGCGGAGCCTGCAGGGTCCGCCATGGACGTAGGCTCCGCTGTCAGCAGGAGTTGCAGCGCGGCACAATCAAAACACCACACAACTTCTAGAAATTCAACTTTTCTTTTTCTTTTTTTTTCTTCTTCAAAGTGATCAGTTTTCTTTTTGACTTTGTGGAGTAAAAAAGCAAAAAAAAGAGGACGTTCTTCTTTAAATACACAATAGATGAGATAAATTTGACGGAACAAGACTGGTATTAACGTGTAGGTGCTACCATACTTAGGTTGGTGCGAGATTATTCAGGACATTCCTAACAGCATAGTCTGGTGAGGTCTACAACTAACAATTAAAGGACGCAGTATAAAGAGGGTCAGCTCAGTTATTCTGGATACCATAGCACAAGTTCCAGTAATGAAAACAAATTAAGTATTAACTGACGCGCGCACCGAAGCCGGGTTCTGCAAAAACAAATACTTTAGTACACAGGTACATGTAGCTACGAACTGGCTTAGTCGCTCACTCCTACATAGCACCTCACTGCGGTGAGGTGTGTCAATGAGCATGTTTTGTCGTGCAAATGGCGGAGGGAAAGTCTGAGCAAAAAGCGCTTGCAAAGACTTGGATGTTGCATCACCAAGGCGCTGGCGACGTTAGGGGAGGAGTCCTGTTGAGAATGCAAACAGAAATGATTAATTAGAGCTTGGGGGGAAAAACAAAAGAATAATAATCAACGAGTCAGACACAGTCAAGCCAGTTTATAGCTATCGCAGCGCAGCAGGGAAAACCTAACTTGGGATATGGGTCACGCAGAACAACTGATAGCTGAATGGTTGGGCACAGGACACAAAGGTAGTAGGATCAAGACAAAAACCGATCATCATCAGCAGTCTTGTCAAGGAATCCTGGACGCTTAGCCAGGATACGTACTTGTAGCTCGACCTGTAGACCACCACGGAAATACCAAGGCTCGTGATCGCCACTTAGGAAAGCGTCTCTGTACGACGTATTGGACCCTGTAGGTGGCAAAAAGTAGAGAACGTTAAAGACAATAGCTTTAATTAATTTGCATTAGGTTGTGTATCATTAAAGTAACGGGCTTCTCTAGGTCCCTACAGAGGGCATGTGGCGCATATACCTCACTTTACCGCAAATCCACTCTCCGACAGCTAGGTTTTTAAACTAGTACCTACTTTTGAATACTAGTTGCTTCAAACCAATATAACTAAATGCTATAAGAAAGGACAGCCTATTACTCATGCAATTTAGGCAAACTGTCTTAGTAGATCAACGTGCCGTGAGCCGCAGGAGTGACACAAGCGGTTTGGACATTATCAATGCCCAAAACACCGGTTTTACACTCAAAAGACTGCCAAATTGACCAATGTATGTAATATGAGTTTTCACGAAGAGACAAAGACCCAAGACTTCCATGTCTGTAGATGCGCATCGAATAACTTATAAACATCACAAATTGAAAACAACAAAAGCTTGAAATCACATTTCATTCTCTTAATTTAATGTCCCCGATGGCCTAGTTGAAGGCTCGAGACTTCTACTAAACGACGCCGTTGGTATCTTGGGTATTTGTTATCCCCCCTGTAAGTAACAATCTCAACATGCTAGTGAAGTAGTTTGTAAACCAGTTGTTAACTCAGGAATTCATAGATAGCTGTCCGTATGTGGAATGGATGAGGCACTCCTATAATACTTTGCACTTGGGCAACCACCTTTTCACAGGGTAAATAGACATGTTCTAAATGAGTGAATTTCCACCCAACATAGGATGTGATTGATATCATTAAATGAAACAATCAATTCCTTCGCAGCAAGGTATCAAATACGTGATGCTCATATTACATAACTGATGCTCCATCTGCTCTGCAATGGTTGTACAGGATTCACGGTTTTAATAATGCGGTATGGGTCCAGGGTGGGAACGTTTTATCTTTGAAGTGCTGAGGATCAACTGGTTAAGTCCAATAAATGCATGAGGAAAAGATAAGAATGAGACCTGCTCAAAAACAAGCAATTATTAGTGTCATCTGCTTTGGAAAATAGTTCATGGTTCACCTCTGCTGTGAAGCTCCTCATCGGCTGTATATATCAAGTCATTAGTTATCGATATCAGAAAGTAATGTACATTACCTACCACGACTTCTACAGGACACCCCACACCCAGGCTGTACTCACGAATTGTGCAACAATTGTTTTACTGATAAAATAAGGAAGAAGTGTTACTCCTGATGACATACACAATGGGCCATCCATGTAGTAGTGAGTGGTGAAGGGCGCCGATCCATTCACTATCCAGACAGAAAAAGATAAAATGGAAGACCATTAGTATGTGCAGCTTCAGTAAGTTAAGGGCGAGACAGAATGACTCCCATGAACTGTTAGGGTTATTGGTGGTGAAATACTGAACCAAGAGATTACCAACGATAATGGGACTGCATTATTCAATAGTGGCTACTTAGGCTCTTAGACGTTGTACACTCACATTCCCCAAGTGCACATGCACTGTGCCAGGCAGGGCTCCACAATCAAGTCCCTTATCTTTTTGATAAACAGCAGAGACAATGTACCAGATTTTCGATAACAACCCCTCCCTTTTATGACTGAAGGCGCTTTTAACAATAAGTTACACATTGCATGAATTGTAACCGTGGGGTAGCGCGAGTGTACACAAACAGCGAAGTGCCCAAGTTATTGCCCCATTTGGACTCCTGAAAGACAAGATTATCATTATGGTCAGTGCTCGGTGCGAAGGTTTCTCTTTAAATGCGTCAAATGAAAGCTCTTCTCAAATGCGTATCAACTATCATGATCAATACAGTTCATTGGGATAATTTTTCGATGTTAACGTTTTCAATTTAGCAGTGTGAAACAATGAGCACTAACCATGTACTGGAGTTCCCAAACAGTTAAATCTTCTAAACAGTAAAAAACCTGCAGCAAACAGATTTTACAACCTTGAACCACTGAACGCTACAGCATAACGTACGCTGTTGAAAATCAGTTCACATTCACCGTGTTTATGTGAAAATAAGTACACATAAAAACGCACTGTAGAACTCTGTACATCTTTAAAATAAAGCCAACAAAATGTCATATTTATTAAAAATTGAAATAGCTTTCAGAATAATTAGTACCCTATTTAGCTAATTCAACTTTAATATACAACATAGATCCGAGGATTGTAAATATGCTCGATGAACACTGGGTCAAGGCTGTCAAAAGCAAATAAATAATTATCCTGAGAACGCCAGTTTACGCAAATTGGTAATAGTAACTATAATCGAGTTCCATAAACACTTTGATAACAGCTTGGTTCATTGCGTGGTTATTTTGCCACATGTATAAAAAGTTAAGTTGAACTATAAACTTATAAAAACATGTTGGGGTCATTCAATTCATAAGAGTCAAACCGCTGTAACAATCTTAACGCAGATAGATCAGTTCTAGGTATATATACATCTGACTTATGTAGGATTGGAAAAATGACTACTTACGAATCGTAGGCAACCAACCACATTACAGTTGGTTATCAGATTATGTCATTTTATAATAAATAATGTAGTGGGCACGTTCTGAACTGGACCAAATAACAATGCTGATATGACTCATTAGAGAAACTGGTTATGTTGTCTCCAAGATAGCTAGTATATCTGTCCAGAGGGACTGACATACGAGACTGTCTCAAAAGGTGCTAAGCAATATGGGACAAAACTTTGTCCATTGTAACGATTAACATACTATCTGCTTATGCATTTGCTCAGGATAAACTGATTTGTTTTTTAATGGTGTTTCATCATCCCAATAGAATACATATTGATTTGAAGCAAATGTCCTTGTGTTTTCAGTGTAACCGTTTCTGTGCTGATTTGTGTCAATCGTTACAATGGACAAAAAAAAAGAAAAGAGTTATCACCTTTTGACACAGGCTCATATGCTGTATAGTTCATACTGCTGTATACTACGACTTTATAATATTAACAATCTGCGATGTTAATTAGGCCCTTACTGCATGTGTGACTGCAGTTTTACATCTTAGTACTATCTGAGAGCATATCAAATCATATTTGTGACAGGGCACTTGTGACAACCTCATAGTACAGTTTACACCACGACACAATATTCAGTCACACTACTCTGACACTGAAATAAACTCTTCTTAGTATATAAAAAAACATAATGGCGAATGACCGCCTAGGTTGCGACAAGCATATACCATACAATGGTATGGGATTAATGCCACAGACCCTCACAAAAGTGAGCGCCCTCCCTACATATGCCACCCGATTACTTATAGGTATATTGTGACGAGATCACAGAACAACCAAAGGAATTTCTTTTGGGTGAGCAGATGTGAAAATTTAAGATTCGGACAAAAGTAAGGGAGGCAACACTTTACTCCCAAAAATAGTTGACTTTGTTTGCATCAGACCAAAAGATGGATTGAAAGCACACGTTTGCTGCATATATAGGACTGCATCTCATTCAAAACGCAGTCTCAAGACCAAAAAGGTTTTAAGGCCTTTGAGAAAATTAGACTTTCGTGCCATATAAGCCATTCAATAAATTCATCGATAGGAGAAAAATACATTAAAAATGAAAACAGCTGGCAAGGTCATCAGAGGCTATGTGCTATTTAGATTTTGACAGCATTCAACGCATTTTCATGTACTATAGCTTGGGAAATATTCGAGTTTTAGTTAATTTTTCATGAGTTTATAAAGATTCCATGCCCTTTATAAAGTGGGAAAAGCTTTGCCCTAACAGCTGAGGTCTCAGTTGTTATATTCTATTGCCCCACCCAAATTAACCCCGCAGACAGCTAACAGTATAGTATCGCACACCAGTACTGCTGGGACCCTGTAAACAAAAGGGCTCGCTTCATTCAGCAGCCCATACAGGCGCATTAGTTAAGAGCTGGCGGCTGGCCGACCCTTGGACGTACCTAGCCATCTGACGAAGGTCAGCACCAGGCTGAGTGTCTCGCGCAGGTCCCAGATGTAGGGGAACAGGTCGTGCACCAGTGCTCTGTTTGGGATGTCGCAGAAGCGCGTCATCATGTCCATCAGCGCCACCGTGTTGTTCTGGAAGCAGAGGCAGCGCTGCTGCCACACGGCGGCGTTGGTACACCTCTCGGCGGCGGCGATGTCCGACAGGTGTGGGTCGGCCGTCGTCACCAGGTGGGCGTTGGCTTTGATCCAGCAGAAGTCACTGAGCAGCGCTAGCGCTTTGTTGCCGTGGTCTAGCGGAAGGTAGAAGAGGTCCACCAGCTGCTGCACCTCTTCCCGCAACAGTGGCCTCGTGACGGCCGACGGCGACGTCGACGCGATCTCCACTTGCATCGTGTCCGCGTCCTCAGACGGCTGCAGCCGCACCTCCTCTTCTGAGGACGTTGATGATGACGACGATGATGACGCCAAGTGTTGGTGCATGGCAGAGGTGGAGGCAGGGGATGACCCGGGAGTTACCACACAATCCATGGGTTCGATGGCCGGCTCACCCACAGACGAGCCGTCCTCACTGTCACTTGAGCCGCTGTCGATGAGGCTGTTCATGGGGCCCATTGAGGTGGGCTGCAGCAACGACTCATTCACCTCGGCCAGCGCCGACAGTTCGTTGATGTTGTCCACACCACGCACCGCCTGCACCAGCAGGTTTGAGATGGGCATGGGCAATGTGCTGTTTACCACAGCTGGAGGTGGGGGTTCGACTGGCAGCACTGGGCTGGTATTCTGCGCATGTGCCACCACTGGCTTCCGGGGCTCTTTGCACTCTGAGTGGATCACGTCCAGCCAGTCAGTGATGGCCAGCTCGAGGGCCCGGTGGGGGTTGTAGCTCGAATGCAGATAGAGGTCCTCACCATCATTGTCAGTGTGCTCGTCAGTCTCTGTCTCCAACTTGATATCTGCAGTTACCGGACTGCTACTGAGCACCACATCCTTCTTGACACCATCCGGGTTTGAGCGTGACCACTGCGCTAGCGTATGCATTGCCACATAGTTGGCCTCAAACTCACAGTTGGGGTTTGTCAACACGCCATGTAGGTAGGGAATCAGCTCGGGGAGCCGCCCATCATAGGGACCAAGGAAGACGCGCTTCGGGTCATAGTCATTCGCATGGATGTTATCCCAGATCACAGGCGGCCGTTGTAGAACCGTTGCAACTTCCTCAATCGATTCAATTGAGATACGTTTGGAAATTACTCGCGGTCCTGTAAAGTAGATAAAGAGATCAGCAACAATACAGTGGACCTGGACTTTACATCCACAACGCAATAGTCAGAGTAATTCAACCCCGTCCAATCATGTGGACAAAGTATATACAACCAGGTCTATCATTTATTACCGAGGCTATTCATCATGAGGTTAAATTCCAGCGCCATCATTTGATACTAGTTTCATTGGCCTGAAGCCGTCTATTGTGCACGGGGATTAGGGGATCTTTCACAACTGTTATGTGGGGAGGAGGCTGCAGAGAGCTACAGGACAAATTGCGATTAAACTTCCACAATTACAAACACAGAACGTCTCACTAAGAGAATGTGGCAGAGATAATTATATATTTTACACATGTGTGCTCCAGACTAGCTAAAGCGTTGCCAAGATTGCACTCCTTAATATAATAATGACAAATACAACTGGAGCTTGTAACAGACATCATCATCGACATAAGACAATCACTTCCGTGTTGGAGTAATCTTGACACAATCAATATGACTACCACTGGTTTCTCAAAAATAAATACCAATTTAGGCCAGATTACAGTTGTTCATTGAAGCATGTGGGGCATGCAATAAGGTGGTTGTTGTACGTCCTAGCAACATCTAAGGCCATATCAGGACAGGTACCGACTTGTCACAGTGCGCACTCATGCCGACTTTATAGTGCTGCCCCACTGGGAAATCAGGCCGCTGGCACCATGACCCAATATCCCACTCAGTCACATTATCCAGACACTGAGCTAACTAATGCTTGCCATATCCTATTAATTCCGAGTGCCAGGCTAGGAAGCGACAAGTATCAATTTTAAAGTCATTTGTTTGACTCGACCGGCAACCAAACTCCTGACCTTCCGCCCACGAGGCCCGCGCTCTACCGATTAGGCTATCGTGCCCAGACAATAAGGTGGTCGATGCACATACAAGCTACTCAACTTCTGATACAACACAAGACAATTGTCAAAAATAAATTATACACAGACCTGTCCACATGACATCGATGCCGGGCAAGAGTTTCGACCCTATTGTGGTCAGATAATCGGACATGGCGACATTAGGTACAGCTCGCGTAGCACAGTACTCTGTTGGACAGAAGAGGAACTTGGGCTGGCTCAAATACTGGTAGGTCTCATTGCTAACTGACACCTGGGCATGTGCGAAGGATGAGAAGACTGCCTTGTCAGCTTCACACATTTCCACCTCTATGTCATCGAACAGTAGGGCGAAGGAGTTACATCCGAAACTAGCAACCTGAAAAAGAACATGAAAGATACAGAAATAATTTGCTTATCAGATACTCAAAGTTACATAGTCCGATGTTTTCAGGTTGTCGCTTTATTTTGAGATAAATATATTAGGTTGATCATTAATAATGATCTATCTTGTAAGCTTCAAGTAACCTTGATTATAAATACTTAACTTATTATAAGATATTTGTAGAGAAACCATGCAAAATTCATTTTGGTGTGCATGTAAGAGTTTTGAAAAATGGCAGTCTGAGTTATATGTGTGAACAAAACGTTTTTCGTGTTTTTTTTAAAATCTGTTATATCCCATTTTCCAATACAGCCTAGACATGTTTCATGCGATTTTACTGTTAAAATGTTGGTATATTTCCTGCAAGCTTCATGTGATTTGGTTAACAACAAAAAATGAGGAAGAAGAGTGGGTATACCTACTACTGACAATACTGACAGCATACGCTAAAGCTAATATTCCACAGGTATGCAATTTTGTTGTTTAAATGTGTGTATGTACATCCATACATACATATCAATTCTCAAACACTACCAGTCCAGGCCACAATCCTATCAACGTAGGGGGGAAAAACCTATTATTTTACAGGCGCAAGCGACACAAAAACATGCTGTGCCTGCTGTCATTTTAAGAGCATACAGTAGCACAAGTGCTCATACTAAACCGTCACCATAGATATATCAAGCTAACAAAGGGTGAACTGACATACGACTGATGATTGGCCCAATTTCAATTTTATTTTTAAGACAAACACAAAATTACCTTCATTCACCGACAACAGCTATTTTTGGTGTTTAAAAAAACCACAGAAATGCCCCTCCCTTCGCAACTATAGAATTACATGGCTAAAAGGTAAGCCAAACTTACTTGTTCTAGCTTCCTCTTCATGTGCATCACATCCTTGCTGTTGGAGAATGTGATGTCTAGGCCAGGTGAAAGCGCATACACAAACTCCACCGAGCTCTCCTTGGCATTATCGATTAACCCAGTGAGGTGATCCGCCTCCTCCACCGAGTACAGGTCTCGCCAAAACATGCGGTGCTTGCAGTCATCTTTAGGGGCGTACAGGTAGGTGTTCATACCCATCTTCTTCATCCTGCAGATGAGATATTAAATAATGAACTGACATTGTGAAATGTAATCAAGAACCAAGTCTCCCAAATGCAACCTATAGGATTTAAATGTTATGGAACACATTTTGGGTTCCGTGAGCAGGGGTTCATGGGAACCAATCAGCAATGATTTGTTTGGTTCTGTGAAACAGGTGATGGGAACAGAGTTGATAGAATACATATGGGGAAACAAAATTTCGGTTCCGTTCTCAGCACTGTAACGATGTTACTATGAAACCTATTGACAACACAAGATATCCTCCTTTATTATGAAAAACAGAACAATTCTGTCCCGACCACCAGTTTAGGTACCCTCCTAAAATGTTCAAATGGGCCCAAACATTAAAATTACAATTTCACTGGAAGCTCCAATGAATCAAAAGCAATATCCTTTTTGATTTTTAACAAAATATTCCAGAATTTGAGTGAGATATATGCATTTAAAGTTGTTGAATTTCATATCTTTTATATTAGCTAATGCATTAGAGAAGTGGCTCATTAAGGAGTGGTACATGGGTTAATTATGACATTTGTTTGCAGTTTCTTTATTAATGATCAGACCATCCTCAAACTTGACATCAAGGTTCTTCTTGATATGACAAATCACCCCAGCTCATCAAAACGGATTAACAAAAGATAGATCCTAGAAAAATGTGGGTTTCCATGGCAATTGTAATACAATCGCGCCCACCTACAATGTGACAGTCAACTGTAGTTTCTTTACTAATGGTCAGACTTTGATCAAACTTGACATCAAGTTTCTTTTTGTAGAATCTGTCAAAATTAGTGTGCTTCAAAATGGTACCACTCATACCATACCATAAGCAGTGCTACTATCTGAAATCTGCATTTCCGCGAATGACAAAAAACACAGCACTGAAAAGTGATGATGTCACACTTCTAGTTTAGCAGTCTGCTCTTTCAGCTCAAATTGCTTCAAAACCAGCCATTTTTCACCAAAAGGACTCGACTAATGATTAGTACGCAATAACGATCATTTGATATATTTATCTAAAAAATAAGACAAAAATTCAAACGTGATCAGACTATGCAACTTTAACTTTCGCGCACGACAAAAAAATGGTGCGACTGGCAATTTGAGCATTTGCATTGGGTGAGGTGCCTTCTTTGCAATGAACTCTGCGGCCGGTGAGGTCGCAAAATGTACGAGTCAAACTCGTCCGGCGATAGTGGGGCCACGGGCAGATTGGAGGGTACCCAACTAGTTAGTGTAATATTAGAAATGAGGACTGTTGGTTGAATTAAATCCACGAGGCACAGAATATGAGGTTATATCTGGACAGCATGACGATGTGGAGCTTACCTCTTGAACAGTTTCCTTCTCTGTTCAGTCGACCATGGTTTTCCATAGAAACCTGCAATGTAATGATCATTATATTAGCCACGGTCCTATGCAAAACTTACATATATAAACAAATGCTGTAATCAATAAATAATTGGCATGTACCGTGCAACGTATATATATTAAAATGTGGATTGCATTATTATATTACATGTGCATACGATGAACCTAATTATGATCTATACTACTCATGAGATGGGTCATAGAATTCAACTGGTATTCCATTGAAACAATGGACCAAAATTACCCATAAAAAAAGCTTTATAAAGTGTCACAACTTCCTTGATAATTGTCACAGGATGATGATTTAGGTATCACTAGAAAGGACTTTCTAATACCGTTGCACTGATTTATTTTATGTTGGAATCTGTTAACTTTGATTTGTTTGGTCACATATAGGTACCCTAGAATCCGCCGGGAGCGCCACTGTCGCCGGACCAATAAAACTCGTACAACTTTTTGCGACCTCCTGAGCGGCACAGTCATGTCAGAAAACGGCACCACACATGAAGCACAGGCACACTGCATTCATTGCTACATCCGTGTTTGAAGCACCAAAGACTTACGCACATAGAGACTATTTTCAGTGTTGTATGACATTTGAAAGGCATTTTACTAAGCCATTAATATCTTCAGATGCAAAAATCAGAGGTAAGACTGCCAGGAATGTGCGTGTTAACTATCAGAATGTGAAACTATAGCATTTTTTTCTCTCCTAAAAATGGTCAGACAATGACTACAACTGGAATTGCAACTCTAGAATCTGGTGGCCAAAAGTTGGTGCCAGGCAGTTTTGACTGGATTCTCTAGGTCAGAATGTTATGGCTGGGGTGAGTGAGTCATCACACAGCCTATTATGCATCATCACAATGCATCTGCTCATCACCCAATTTTCATTAAAATTGGTCAATTACATAGAAAACAGGTATATGAAAATGAATATGGTAAATAAAAAAATTAATACCCTCAAATAATAATGAATATTCATGATTATCGGCCGATGCGAAAGTCGGGTAAATACTGTGATGTGCACATGCCTAATACTCATTGGATAATAGGAGTAGAGCTTAGCGGATTGCACCAATGTAAAGAGCTCATTCTAAAGGTTTTAAATACAAAGTTTCATGTTATTCTATAAACAACTCACGATTCTACAGATGCTAAACGGATATGGAGGTGGGAGTGATTATATTATGGTTGCCATGGAAACCTACATTTTCCTGTGATCTAATTTTTTAATATCAGTTTTGATAAGCTGGGATGATTTGCTATACGAAAAAGACCATTGGTGTGAAGTTTGATCAGGATCTGATCATTAATAAAGAAACTACAAAGAAATTTTGTTATAATTAGTATATTTAACAGCCCTAAATAAGGCACTTCTCTAATGCAATAGCTAATACAAAAAATCTTAAATTCAACAAACCTCAAATGCACATATCTCATTCAATGTTTGGAATATCTTAAAAATTCATTGGAGCTTCCAATGAAATTATAATTTGGATGTCTCAGTTTTCATTTGACTTTTTATATATTACAGCCACACTGATGATGTAGATCGCATGTTCCCCATAATTGATAAACCTTCTTTTTGAATTATAGATGTAGGACAGAAATTAAAAAAGTTGTGATATTTTGAAGTTGAAAATAATTTTCAATATCAAAATTCTTCTTGAAGGAAACAAATAAAGACATTTTAAAACTTTATCCACGACTTTAATATATATACTTATGTACATGTTGGCAAAGTTTGGTGACAATCTATCGAATCTTCAAGTTCAATCTTGGTCACACATTTTTCAGTTTAAAAACGTCATAACTTTCTTAATATTGACCATACAAAGATGAACTTGATACCATATTAACATTCAGTTACAAAGATGAACTTGAACCATATTAACATTCAGTTAAGACCTTTTCATCGACGTGAACAAAACTGAAATCCCCGGGCTTAATCTATTCATTCTCCCAAGTTTAACGCAAACTGGGTCAAGCGCACATGATCATTAAATCGAGAAAAAAAACGCACACAATACGTAATGAAAACAAAAGCATGTTATTTGATTCTCAAATAGAGAACATAATTTGAAATCGGACCATATCGTCACAGTGAAAAACAGGAAACGCCCAGAGCACCCAACAAGTTCATACCAGATCCAAGCACGAGCCGCCATCTTGAATAATAGTTAAGCCAGTGACCAAAACCAAATTCGGCGACCGACAAGATTGCGAATCACAACAAATTAAACAGAGTATCATCGCCACTGCAATATGTGTCTGAAAATGGGCAATGTTGGCAAACATATTAGTATCTTTGTTCGAACACACAGCTAAGATCTTACCTTCCACAACGCCACAAATAAAGTTTCCGTTCATGCAGTGGCCTTCGTCTGCCCCTGTTTCTTCCGGAATCATTTTAGTGTCGTTTTCAGTCCAATATACAATTAAATATCACTGTGCGTCTGTTTAAAAGGGACACTGGTTTAGAGAACTACCTTACACAACATATGCAATGGTTTTGTAATACTAATTTGCTTCATTGGTCATCTGGAGAAGAGTATTACTATTAGGCTTTCACACTATTCATAAAAG
The DNA here is from genome assembly GCA_030323885.1 of Branchipolynoe longqiensis. Lineage (NCBI taxonomy): Eukaryota > Metazoa > Annelida > Polychaeta > Phyllodocida > Polynoidae > Branchipolynoe > Branchipolynoe longqiensis. The sequence goes on along the minus strand of CM059190.1, from coordinate 59,626,748 downwards.
CCTGTTCAATAACAACTGCGGAATTTCACAACCCCGCACCACAGGAGAGCCTGAATACTCCTGAACTGCAACGTAAGCTGAGCTGTGATTGGTCTACGTCTCAACGATAGCCAATCACAGCGTTCTTACCGTCTGGGTTAGTCCACTGAAACTGGTCAGAACCGGTTTGCTTTGCTTCTCGCCAAGCTTCGGCTATTTCCGTAAGTAAACACGCAGCTTCGGAATTAAGAGGCGTGGCAATAGACTACATCACGGTTCCGACTGCGCATGCGCTAAAAACGGCCGTGGGAGCAAAGCAAAGGCGTACGGCCATTGACTTTGCCTATACACGCATTGAAAAATGTCGATTTTATTCAAAATTAATAGAAATCCAAAACCCTAACCTTATAAATCTAATATAATCTTTTTGTTAAACATGTTTTCTATATGTGTTCCAAGCAGTTTGTCTCTAGGTGGTGTGGTTTTATCAATATTTTACTTTTTCTGTATGGAGATTGCTCACTGCCATTGACAATGCATTGAGTACTCTGGCTATGGCTCTAACACTAGTCTGAGTGCCTAGATCTTTTTAAATCTAAATGCACATGGCATAAGATGTGCTGATTATATTGATGTAAATGCAATGCTGGATAAAAGATTAATATCTGAATTTATTATATATATTTTTTTAGTTAGTATTCTATGTTTCAAACAACAGCTGAGATGAGCTGAAACTAGCACATTTCATAGCTGCACCCAGTGTATTAGCATGTGCCATGTGCTTTTGGGGGGGTTGTTTTGCTCTGACCCATCCCACAATGCACCGCGCCGCTGGAACCGTGATGTAATCTATCCCAATGACCATGAGGCACTAATAGACTACATCACGGTTCCAGTGGTGTGGTGCATTGTGGGATGGGTCAGAGCAAAACAACTCCCCCAAAAGCACATGGCACATGCTAATACACTGGGTGCAGCTATGAAATGTGCTAGTTTCAGCTCATCTCAGCTGTTGTTTGAAACATAGAATACTAACTAAAAAAATATATATAATAAATTCAGATATTAATCTTTTATCCAGCATTGCATTTACATCAATATAATCAGCACATCTTATGCCATGTGCATTTAGATTTAGAAAGATCTAGGCACTCAGACTAGTGTTAGAGCCATAGCCAGAGTACACAATGCATTGTCAATGGCAGTGAGCAATCTCCATACAGAAAAAGTAAAATATTGATAAAACCACACGACCTAGAGACAAACCACTTGGAAGACATACAGAAAACATGGTTATCAAAAAGATTATATTAAATTTATAAGGTTAGGGTTTTGGATTTCTATTAATTTTGAATAAAGCTGATGCTTTTCAATGCATGCATAGGCAAACTCAATGGCCATACGCTGTTGCTTTGCTCCCAACGCCGTTTTCAGCACATGCGCAGTCGGAACCGTGATCTAGTTTATTAACTATAACTTTAGATAAAGGATTCACCCCGTACTTGCAGTACGTGTAGCACCTATAGGGTGAATCAGGACTATACAGCTAGATTAAACTTGATTGAATTATTAATAATATACATGTAGGCATACATCACGTTTTTTGGGTGATACACGAAAAGGATTACAATTTATTAATGTTAGCAGAGAGCGTGTATATAAACAGATGAGAGGGACAACTCCCGCGAAAAACGGTAACACAGGCTACAGTGGCGTTCCTGGCGGTTAGTGTTGAACAAGCCTTGAGTTTGCCGGTACGCTCAATGCAAAACATTTGTTTTTATTCAAAATTAATAGAAATCCAGAAGCCTAACCTTATCAATTTAATATAATCCTTTTGGTAAACATGTTTTCTATATGTCTTCCAAGCGGTTTGTTTCTATGTGGTGTAGTTTTAGAGATATTTAACGTTTTCTGTATGAAGATTGCTCACCGCCATTGACAATGCCTTGAGTTTGCCGTACGTGTAGTGCAAAACGTGTATTTTATTCAAAATTAATAGAAATTCAGAAGCCTAGCCATGTAAATTTAATATAGTCTCATTGTTAAATATGTTTTCTATATGTGTTCCAAACAGTTTGTTTCTATGTAGTGTAGTTTTAGAGATATTTCACTTTTTCTGTACGAAGACTGCTCAAGGCCATTGACAATGCCTTGAGTTTGCCGTAAGCGTAGTGAAAAACGTCAGTTTTATTCAAAATTAATAGAAATCCAGAAGCCTAACCATATCAATTTAATATAATATTGTTGGTAAACATGTTTTCTATGTGTATTCCAATCAGTTTGTTTCTAGGTTTTGTAGTTTTAGAGATATTTAACGTTTTCTGTATGAACATTGCTCACTGCCATTGAAAATGCCTTGAGGTTTGCCCATATGCTTAAGCTGTTCAACAACCACCACTTGGAGCGCCACAGTCGGCAGATGTTACATGCTCTAGTATGGGAGTTGTCCCTCTCATCTGTTTATATACACGCTCTCTGATGTTAGTATGGGGCTTTTGCCGAAACGACGAGTCTTCAGTAGATGGTAGGCAAATAAAGATCACTTTTCCGACGGCGCATGCGCTGAAAATCGCATTGGCAGCAAATCAAATGCGCATGGCCATTCAGTTTGCCGATACACATAGGGCAAAACTTCCATGTTATTCAAATTAATAGAAATACAAAACAATTTGGCATAAACATGTATGCACACATGCAATATAGTGATCTGATGAATATAACTAAGACAAAACTAGCCATAGTTAAACATTTTGAGCTTAGAAACATACATTTCCACACAAAACAATCAGTCACTTTGAGGCTGATATCCACATCACTATTATTAATTCTTGTTCTAAATATTAAAATGCCAAATGTGTCAACAGACACATGTTTCAGATAAATATATTACCAATATATGATTAACCCTACTAATTTTCTAGTTCTACATATGTCATTAACCATAGTATATAAATAAAAACATGAATAAAATAAGTAAAACTGACTGGCTATGGCTCTAACACTAGTCTGCGCGCCCAGATTTCTCTAAATCTAAATGCACATGGCATAAGATCTGCTGATTATATTGATGTAAATGTAATGCTGGATAAAAGATTAATATCTTAATTTATTATATATATATATTTTTAGTTGGTATTTTATGTATCAAACAAGAGCTGAGATGAACTGAAACTAACACATTTAATAGCTGCACCCAGTGTATTAGCATGTGCCATGTGCTTCTCGTGGGTTTGTTTTTCTTCCACAAATCCCACAATGCACCACGCCGCTGGAATGGTGATGTAGTCTATAGATATAGTGGTGCTGGCACGTCTTGGTGTGATTGCACTCAGGGCCTAGCCCTTCTGCTGGGGTAGGAGTCACCACACTCCAAAGGTCAAGGTTGGTGGTGGCCAAGGGGCCATAGAGGCCGTAATCGATTAACACGACCCGGGCGACTCGGGTCACCCGAGTCGTCTGAATTTCAAATCGAACACCGCGAGTGGAGTCGACAAAAACACGTGCCGTGTGCAAAACGACCCGACGCCAGTAACCCACCTCTTGGCTGGGGTTTGCTAGGAACGATGACGTCACACCTGAGCTGGTACCTGTAGGATAACAGCTACCACTACAAGTTCTAATCGTTGTTTTAATGCTTTTTATTTTAATAACCCAGATTGTCAGCTTATACTATCCTAAAATACTTTAAATCCTATTTTGCTGTACTTATATTGGTTATTAAAACAAATAATTAGGTTTTAGATTAAGCCACCATTTTTTCCACTCCGAGCACGGAGAAGCGTATTCGTTTATTCAACCCTAGTCTGTAGGATGTGCGCATGCGCCAAAAAGTGGCTCGGGTGACCAGAGTCGATTAATCGATTACGCCCACAGCTACTGTTGGTGGGCAGACCACTGGTATCCATGGAGACCAGGAATGCTGGATTCCTATTAGTAGGACCAGGAATGCTCGATTCCCATTGATGGAAGGAGGTAGTATGATACTCTACCATGACCCCATGTAACTATGTAATAATAAACCAGAGGGCTGGGCTCTCTCTTATAGACCACTTTCAATGTTTATAAACATTGTGTATGCTAGCGCAGCTTGGCTGCAGCACGAGTGCATACTGCCATTAGCCGTGTTCACACGGGAAAAGTTTAAAGCGATTTAGACAAAGCAAATCTTATGAATCGATTTAGTTTGAAAGTGTTTCGCGTTCACACGGGCAGTGCTTGGGCCGGAAATCGATATCAGCGCATGAGCAAGTCAATACTAACCAGCGCCAGTTTCGGTTAGTCGACCTCACCATGAGAGAGTCTGGGTTCGACCTAGATATGTATGGACTGAATCGTATTGGTTTGGAAGGGTCAAAACTTCTGCTGGGCAGTGAAACCCTAAAAATAAATGATGAAAAAAATATCTGTGCACAGCTAACGGTTTCATAGACTAAATTATATAATATGCGCTTTTGATCGACCGGAAAGTCAACAAACTAAGGTCTTGACTGCGCTCGAGTGTGACGTCCTTAATCCGCATCAAGTAAGTCGGTTGCGTTCACACGGGCGATATAAGTCGAATCATAAAATTTGGTTCATATAAACCACCTACAGAGGTGGTATAGATGAAGCGATCTAGCTGAATCGATTCAGCCCTAAATCGCTTTAGCGTCGCGTTCACACGGCGAATGTGCGTCGAACTAGGCAAGTCGATTTAAATGAATCGATTTAAAGTGTGTGTGTGAACACAGCTATAGAGTTTGCCGGTGTTGCAGTTTCCGCGGCACACCAGTTTGCGAGGGACACATCGCTTCTGCGCATGCATCAAAATCGAACAGCATCATCACTAACCTTATAAATTTAATATAATGTTTTTGGTAAAGATGTTTTCTATATGTGTACCAAGTGATTTGTTTCTAGGTGGTTTGGTTTTAGAGATATTTCACTTTTGCTGTACTTTCTGTATGCAGATTGCTCATGACCATTGACAATGCCTTGAGTTTGACGGTACGCGCATTGCAAAACATTAGTTTTATTCAAAATTAATAGAAATAAAAATCCCTAACCTTATAAATTTAATATAATCTTTTTGATAAAGATGTTTTCTATATGTGTACCAAGCAGTTTGTTTCTAGATGGTGTAATTTGAGAGATATTTGACTTTCTCTGTATGAAGATCACTCACGGCCATTGACAATGCATTTAAATGGATGTGTCCCTCGCAAACTGGTGTGCCGCGAAAACTGCAACACCGGTACGCGCAGTGAAAAACGTCGATTTTATTCAAAATTAATAGAAGTTCAGAACCCTAACCTCGTACATTTAATATAATCTGTTTGTTAAACATGTTTTCTGTACGTGTTCCACACGGTTTGTTTCTATGTGGTGTTTTTTTTAGAGATATTTAACTTTTTCTGTATGAAGATTGCTCCCGGCCATTGACAATGCATTGAGTTTGCCGGTACGCGCAGTGCAAAACGTCAATTCTATTCAAAATTAATAGAGATGGAGAACCATAACCATATAAATCTAATATAATCTGTTTGTTAAACTTGTTTTCTTTATGTGTTCCAAGCAGTTTGCTTCTAGGTGGTGTAGTTCTAGAGATATTTCACTTTTTCTGTATGAAGATTGCTCATGGCCATTGAGTTTGCAGTGTGGCAGTGTGTGTCCTGCAGCCAAACAGGGCGCGCACTGACCTAAATACCCATGCTGACGTCATATATTATTTATATTCTTGCTGACAGACAACAACACGACAGATAATAGTTGGATGAGAATATCTCTGGCTGAACCTCAAAAGGCCCCTCCGTTTATTGACATAGCTTAAGAATAAATATAAAGTCAAATTTCCGGCCGAATGGATACCTGATAGCGACCGCGCCGCCCGAAGTCGCCTCAGCCGGGCCCCCGGAACCTGATTGGCTGCTGTCGTGTGGCACTGGCCACCCCGGCCGGGTGAGTTCAGGCGGCACAGCGCCCACCAGCCATACACGGGCAGGTGATAATAAATAATATGGGCATAACTCGTTATACAATACATTATTTATATTCTTGCGGACAGACAACGACACGACCGATAATAGTTGGATGAGAATATCTCTGGCTGAACCTCGAAAGGCCCAAACCCACCCAAACTAGAGATTACCTCAGCCCTCCCGACAACATAGCCGCTACCCTGAGGTCAGATGCCAGTCTCTCTTCCATAGGCGCCTGAAGATATTCGAAGACTGCGTCTGATTTCCAGTCCCCCCTTTCCTTTATTTCTAATATGGATGCTCCACACCTTCTAAGGTAGGTAGGTAGCACCCCCTCTGCGTAGGCTATGGGTAGTAAAGGCCCCCGGCTGTAAACCTGCATGCCCACAAAGCAATTTCAGCGAACCTAGGTAGAAGTTGTATGGCATTGGGATTGAACCCCTCACCCTTGGGATCCTGAATGCTTGGCCCTCTGGAGGAGAGGCCATATCTGCAAAGTGCCTGCATACCCAGTATACGGCACACAGTGACGGGTTCAACACATTAGATACGGGAATTAAATGTGTTCTCTCGCGATATTGAATTGCCTTTGATTTCCTTACCCTGACCATCATCCCCCACCTGTAGAAGGCCTATCCATTACCGCCTATTGATGAGTCTCTTGAGAGCCTAGGTGGGAATAAGTGGTTTTGCACGTTGGATCTGCAGTCGGGCTACCATGAGGTAGCGATGGATCCAGCAGATATCGCTTAGTACTGATCTGGGTCTGTACGAGTGGAAGGTTATGCCGTTTGGTTTGTGCAATGAACCGGCAATGTTCGAAAAGATGATGACGGATATGTTGGCAGATCTTCAGTGGAGGATCTGCCTAGTCTATCTAGATGATGTCATTATCTTCGGTCGAACATTAAATGAATGCAGGGATAGTCTGCAAAAGGTGTTTGATCGTTTGCGCTCCTATGGTTTAAAGCTCAAAACCTCGAAATGTAGAATTTGTAGGTGTGAGACCCAATACCTGGGGCATGTTATCTCAGCAGAGGGGATTAAGGCAGATCCCGAGAAGCCCTCTGCTATTGCGAACTGCCCCAGGCCCATGGATATGAAGGAAGTGAGATCATTCCTCGGGTTTGTGTCATATTATCGTGATTTCATTGATGACTTAGTGCGGGTGGCTGTTCCTCTGCAGGGATTGGTTGTCACCTCTAAAAAAATTAAATTTGTATGTGGTGACGCTCAGGAAGAATCATTTCTGGGCTTGAAACGAACCTTCACCCAGACTCCGGTCTTACGGTATCCTAGGGCTGAGCGTAAATTTATTCTGGACACTGATGCGTCAGGGTTTTCGATATCTAGTGTTTCAAGTCAGGTCCAGGATGGTGTAGAGGTCCCGCTGTCATTTGCCAGTAATAAACTGAATAAAGCACGCCGTAAAGATGTTGTTAGCTTGGCTATGCAGGTATTGAGATTGGTTGGAAAGGACCGGGGGCCCTGGGGGCGCCAACAATCTGGCGCAGTTATGGCTGTTCTGCGTAATGCCCTCACTAAAAGCTATGTGTATATTTTCAGCCTATTCTCTTTATCTAAGTGGTCAGAGTTGACAGGCCTTACTGCGTGGTATTGGTAGTGAGTGGGGAGTGTTGTTATCGTAACACATGCAGTGGTGCAGCCGTCTAGTCAGTACCGTGGGATATCTAGGTCATGTTTACAATAGCGGTTGGGGGTTCCCTCACCGGCTCTGCGGCTGGTTGACCTAGTTAGGGGGGGGCTCCCCAGCCGGGTGATCCAGGGGGTGTTTCCCCATGGTGAGGGGCGACTCGGGATAACTGATTGATTGATTGATTGATTGGTGGTTGCTTTACGCCGTGTCGGCAGCATAGACCATATTCACGGCGAGAAATGTTTGTTTTTTGTTCAAACCATCGCTTTTAGATGTAAAGGCAGACAATCAATTATGTGCCAATAGACACTCATTAAATTAGAAAGCTCACAATCATATATTTGTGGTCAAGGGAAACAAATTCCCATAGAAAAAGAAAAGTTTTATTAATAATTGATAGAATCTATTTAGTAAACTATATGAGGTGGTACAGTCCAGCTGCCCTCAAAAATGCTAAAATGTTTTCGTGTTTTACCTTAGTAAAAAGGTCATGCATACTGTCTGCAGTGTAGAACTGTTGGCACAGGGCCAAAAAATCAACGCAACTTAGTAAAATGTGTTTGAGTGTCAGCGGGGACTGACACCCAATACATTCAGGGGGAGGTTCCCCCTTGAGCAGAAAAGCATGTGTAAGCCACGAGTGGCCAATAAGGCAGCGGCTAAGGACCACTTGGTCCCGCCGACCTCCAACATGAGTCTGTGGTGGCTTACCCACAGATGGTTGAATTTCTTTAAGCTTATTCTGGACACTGATGCGTCAGGGTTTTCGATATCTAGTGTTTCAAGTCAGGTCCAGGATGGTGTAGAGGTCCCGCTGTCATTTGCCAGTAATAAACTGAATAAAGCACGCCGTAAAGATGTTGTTAGCTTGGCTATGCAGGTATTGAGATTGGTTGGAAAGGACCGGGGGCCCTGGGGGCGCCAACAATCTGGCACAGTTATGGCTGTTCTGCGTAATGCCCTCACTAAAAGCTATGTGTATATTTTCAGCCTATTTTCTTTATCTAAGTGGTCAGAGTAGACAGGCCTTACTGCGGGGTATTGGTAGTGAGTGGGGAGTGTTGTTATCGTAACACATGCAGTGGTGCAGCCGTCTAGTCAGTACCGGGGGATATCTAGGTCATGTTTACAATAGCGGTTGGGGGTTCCCTCACCGGCTCTGCGGCTGGTTGACCTAGTTAGGGGGGGGGCTCCCCAGCCGGGTGATCCAGGGGGTGTTTCGCCATGGTGAGGGGCGACTCGGGATAACTGATTGATTGATTGATTGGTGGTTGATTTACGCCGTGTCGGCAGCATAGGCCATATTCACGGCGAGAAATGTTTGTTTTTTGTTCAAACCATCGCTTTTAGATGTAAAGGCAGACAATCAATTATGTGCCAATAGACACTCATTAAATTAGAAAGCTCACAATCATATATTTGTGGTCAAGGGAAACAAATTCCCATAGAAAAAGAAAAGTTTTATTAATAATTGATAGAATCTATTTAGTAAACTATATGAGGTGGTACAGTCCAGCTGCCCTCAAAAATGCTAAAATGTTTTCGTGTTTTACCTTAGTAAAAAGCTCATGCATACTGTCTGCAGTGTAGAACTGTTGGCACAGGGCCAAAAAATCAACGCAACTTAGTAAAAATGTGTTTGAGTATCAGCGGGGACTGACACCCAATACATTCAGGGGGAGGTTCCCCCTTGAGCAGAAAAGCATGTGTAAGCCACGAGTGGCCAATAAGGCAGCGGCTAAGGACCACTTGCTCCCGCCGACCTCCAACATGAGTCTGTGGTGGCTTTCCCACAGATGGTTGAATTTCTTTAAGCTTATTAATGTTTTCATCCCACTCATGTTGCCATTTGGATTTTATGTGGGTGGCTATTAGTGGTTTCAGATCAGAGTGAGGGATCAGACACGGTTCAAGATCACAGTTCAGGGCCTTCTTCGCAGCCCGATCAGCTCGTTCGTTTCCTTGTATGCCGGCATGGCCAGGCACGCAGCACAGGTGGATGTCATACCCATCCGTTGTCAGTTGGTTCATTTTATAAATGACCATTGCTAGAATAGGGTGATTCATTTTCAATCCAGCAACAGCCAGGAGGCAAGAGAATGAATCACTGTATATAACGTAGTTAGTGTGGTTGGATACCTCGATACACTCCAACGCGAGAAGGAGTGCTCGGGCTTCCGCAGTGAAAATCTTTTCCATGTGCAGACTGCCTCAGCGGCTACCCAGCTTTGGTTTTTCAAACCATCCGTGTATATGGACAAGTGGTCTGCAAAGTGGCCTTGAATCTCTGCATGCAGTCCTTGGTATTCGAGTGGATGTGGCCCAGACTTCCTCAGTTCCATGAGTCGGAGGATAACCAACGGCTTCCTCAACGACCACGGGGGATGTTCTGGGACTTTGGCATCCTCGAACATGTCCAAATCCGAGGCTCAGTGGCCGGATGTAATTCGGCCTGGCTGCTCAAATAGACAGTTGTGTGCAGGATTCAATGTATTAGTCTTTATCTTGACTACATATTGCATGGCCAGTTTGATTCTCCTGTTGTTAAGTGATGGTTCTTTGGCTTCGACGTAGAGGCTCTGAACCGGTGAGGTGCGGAAGGCCCCAACGACGAGGCGCAGCCCTTGGTTGTGGACTGTGTTTAGCAGCCCAATATACGATTGCCTTGCGGAACCGTATACTATGCTGCCGTAATCCACTTGTGACCGAGCACACGGAGAGCAGAATATCACTGTCCACTCCCCACTCTGAGCTGGACAGCACCCTGAGAAAATCTAGCGCTTTAGGCATCTTGTTTTCAGGTACTTTATATGTGGCATGAAAGACAGTTTTGTGTAGAAAATGAGGCCCACAAATTTTGTTTCCTCAACGACGTTAATGGGATCCCCATCATGGGTCAGCTCCGGTTCCGCATGCATTCTACGCAGCAGGTAGAAGTTCATGCAGACTGTTTTGGTCTGGGAAAATTAGAATCCGTTCAGAACTGACCATCGATGGATCCCATTTATGCTTAATTGTATCTGTCTCTCTATGACATTCATGTTAGCACCACTGTAATATAAGGCAAAGTCGTCCACGAAAAGACTACAGGAGACCACCCGCTTCACAGCAGCAGCAATACCATTGACCTTGACCACAAAAAGGGTCACAGCCAGTATGCTACCTTGAGCTACTCCTAGTTCCTGTGAGTGCAGGCTGGAATAGGTAGTCTTGATGCGGATGCAGAAATGCCTGAAGGCTAGAAAGTTCTTGATGAAAATTGGCAGGTGGCCACAAAGGCCAATCGCATGGAGATCTTCCATGATGCCGTGCTGCCACGTTGTGTCATAGGCTTTTTCGAGGTCGAAAAAGACAGCCACAACATGCTCCTTCTTAAGGAAAGCATCTCTTATGAAAGTCTCCATGCGAACCAAATGGTCGAGGGTGCTGCGGCCCCATCTGAACCCACATTGGAGGTTGGACAGGTGGTGTCCTGACTCCAGTAGCCAGACAAGGCCGTTGTTTCCCATATGCTCCATGGTTTTACAGATGCAGCTTGTTAGGGCTATGGGATGATAGTTGTTGGCTTCACTCTGGTCTTTACTAGGTTTTGGGAATCGGTTTTACTGTCGCCTGCCACCAAGAGGCGGGGATGACACCTGACTCCCAGATGTTGTTGAAGCGTTGAAGCAACACTCTCAGGGCAGGTTCGGGGAGATGTTTAGAAAAGTGATAATGAATTCCATCAGGTCCAACTGCCGTGTCATTCAAGCTTTCCAAAGAACACCTGAACTCACCCATACTGAATGGGCAGTTGTAGTGCTCCTCGGCATCAGAGGAGAAATCCAAGAGCTTTTGCTCTTGGAGTTGCTTGATGTCCAGAAAGCCTGGGAGGCAGTTTGCCAAAGACGAGTTTCCAGCAAAGGCGCAAGCCAATTCTTCACTTATTTCATCGAGTGATATGAGAATGGCGCCATTGTGTTTCAAGTGCTGGACTACAGAAGAATCACCTCCCCTTCGTTTGATTCTACTGATCATTGTGCACACTTTGCCCAACGGCGTGCACATGGTGATGCTAGAAACAAATCGTCTCCAACACTGCCTCGGCGCTTCTTGGAATGATCTGCGAGCGCAAGCCCGCAGAATTCTAAAGAGCGCCAGATTTTCAGCAGTCATTCTCCTGTGGAATTTATGCTGAGCTTTCTTTCATTCCCTAATACCCCTCCTGCAGCTGTCATCCAACCATGGAGGTGTCAGATGCTTGGGAGTTGCGAAGGTCTTCAGAACAGTTCTCTCCATGATCCATCTCAGCAAGGAATCAATGTCACTGATGTCTGGATTGAGCTCCTTGCGACATAGGGTCTGGAAGGTGGGCCAGTCGGCTTTACGCAAATGCCAGCTCCACTCTCGCTCTACAGGAGATGCCCCTTCGCAATTAAAAATAATTGGGAAGTGGTCGTCCCAGACCCTTCACGAAAAGTCTAGCGCCAGTTCTGGTTCTACAATGCTGAGATCGATGGCGGAGTATGTTCCGAAGCTGGGATGCAAAAATGTGTACGAACCATCGTTCAATACACACAGAGTATGACCGGCCACAAAGTCCTCAATTCTCTTGCCTTTAGCATTCCTATTGTCCTACCCCCATAATGGGTTGTGGCCGTTAAAGTCACCCATAAGTAAATATGGGGACGGTAACTGGTCCACAAGGGTTTCCAGTTCTTGTAAATTGAGAACGGAGCTCAGAGGAATGTAAATGGAATAGAGAGATATAGTCTTATGCAGCGTGAGACAAACCGCTACAGCCTGTAGTGTTGTGTCTAATGCCACTGGCGTACATACCACATCACGTCTGACCAAGATGGAGGAACTGCCAGTGGCTCAGTGTCCATCTGGTGCGTGCTTGTTATAAATGGTGTAGCCATTAAGAATACAACTGTCAGAAGCTTTAATATAAGTTTCTTGTAGGCAAACAGCAAGTGGATTGAGGTTGCAACAAAGAAGAGACAACTCTTTGATGTTGCTCTTAAAACCTTGGCAGTTCCATTGAATAAAAGATCCACCTGTCACTGTCATTTTGGAGCAGTGATAGGTGTTCTCCCCCTCCCCTTTGGTTTGGGGGAGAGACTTCGACTGCGGGTTTCCGCAGGCTCAGGCATCTCAAAATCAGCCAGTGCCTGATATCAATTTAATGTTAAGTTTTTGGAGATCGATGACCCCATGGAAGTTTTGTCCGTAGGGGGTCAAAGATCCCTTCGGAACTCTGTCCGACAAATTATTCTTTTTCTTTTTGGGCATCGCTGGCTCGGCCAGCGTCTGCACCGCAATACTATTATTACTATTGAATTGTTGTTGGTCGAAACTGGAGTCGGATTCGGGACTGGGCTTCCCCCCAGTCAACCACGTTAGTTCAGTCTGGCATTCAATTGTCCTCTTGGAGACTTTGGCCGCTGCAGCATAGCTCTTGGTGGTTGGCGAGGGAGTCTTTGCCTCAGCCAGCCTTTGAGCTTCTGGGTAGCTTAGCCGCTTTTCAGTTTTGATCTGCTGAATGAGCTTTTCTTTTTTCCAGACAGGACAGTTTTTAGATATGGCCATATGGTCACCCAGGCAATTGGAACATTTTGCCTGGTTTTGACAACTGGTGTTGTCGTGACCTTTCTGACCGCATTTAAAACAGATGATTTCATTTTGCATCTATCCTTGCCATGACATAACTTCTGGCATTGGAAGCACCAAAGTGGGTTTGGGATGATTGATTGATTGATTGATTGGTGGTTGCTTTACGCCGTGTCGGCAGCATAGGCCATATTCACGGCGAGAAATGTTTGTTTTTTGTTCAAACCATTGGGATGAAGACATCCACATTCACACTAAGGTATCCAATTTTCAAATTCTGGGGTGGAAAAGGCTTGCCAAACGTGAGGATATATATCCCTGTTTTTATGGATTTGTTATCCCTCTTTATAACTATTCTTTGTACGTTTAACATTCATTGAGACTTGAGCTCATGTGTTATTTCATCCTCATCAACATCATCAAGATCTCTAGTGCGGATTACTCCTTAGCTAGAGTTGAGAGTTCGATGAGGAGAGGCCTTGATGCCGACACATGCTAGCATGCTTGCAGATAGCAGATTGTCGTCATGCGCTTTCTTAGCACACTCCACCAGAATATGTCCAGTCTGTAGCTTCTTCACAGCCTCATCATTTAATGATTCGATCATAATGAACCATGGTCAATCATCAACATTTGGATGTGAGTCCGAATCCGAGTCCGATTTTGTTTCTTTGTCTAGTATTCGTTTTTTATTTGGAGGGTTTTGTGTAGCCATATTTAGTTTTTTTTGGTGTGTCATCCTCGCTCCCCACCACCATGGAGCCCTCAAAATTGGGGTGTGTAGCACTGCGGTAACCGACAGATACACACCAGGAATACGAGGATAATATACTCTAGCATGGAGGCAAAAAAGCATAACCAGTACTAGATTGACCCTAGCCACCGACTTCTAGGGAGTGAAGAATGACTTGGTAGTTGTGTAAATATAAATATGAATACAGTTGGTGTATGATATAATATATCCATTCTCCATTAATCTACCTAGGGCTTGGCATGACCAGCCGATTGATTGGAACTGGCCAGTCCAACCTCTCGTCTAGATGAAGTCGGGGGCCAAAGTGCAGTGTTGGTCCACAAGGAGCCTTGGCCCCCTGCAGTCATCATGCACCAGGATCCCTTCCTCCACCAACACGAGCCGCGACTCACGGAAAACGAGCCACCCCATTTGTCGCCTTTTACGATCTGCAAGGGGGTGCAGAGGTACTATTCTAACCCAGTTCCTCACGGGGCATTCAGCGATGGCTCCGCGGAGACTTCCTCAAATGTTATAAGTAACACCGCCCTTCTATCTTTCCATGCATCTACGACCGGAGCGGTTGCTGTGGAGGATGGCCACACCCGGGTGATGATGCATGGTGTGTCCACGACAGACAGCCACCTGCAGATTGCAGGCTACGTGGACACCAGGAGAGCAGACTGAGGGAGCTCCAGAGGAAGGCCGCTCCGCGCAGAAGGAAGGGACACCGCACAAACGGTCTCCTGACAAGGGGGTCGCTAGGGGTAGACTGAGCAGTTCTTAAATGGCCATTTCTGAGGGTGACCATCTATGTGGTGTGAACAATTCTCCTCTCTCCCAGCAAAAGACACTTATAACCAACAATAATTAGTGGCTGGCAAAGCGTTTGCCAGGTTCCCACAAGGGGGACAGAACACTTAATATTCCTTTTTTTCACCTATTTCTAGTAATAACTCAAACATCTTTCTTTTTGAATAACACAGTTATTTTCTTATAGATTTAGGCATTGTGCAGAAGGATACAATGTTTTGTAAGGCTTCTCCTCCTGTTTTGTTGGATCTCATGTTGACTTCTATAAGATCTCGATTTTCATTAGCATGCATGCTGCGACCGGTGAGAATCTGGGGGGGGGGGCAGTGCAGTAAGTAGTCCAGACATGAGCTCCCCTACCATACGGTGGCAGCAAGGACCTCTCCGTCACCATCACAGTTTACAGCGATAGGTGGCGGTATGGTAGCCGGCGGGCAGCGACAGGGCTCCCATCTACTGCACAAACGGTCTCCTGACGAGGGGGTCGCTAGGGGTGGACTGAGCAGTTCCTAAGTGGCCATTTCTGAGGGTGACCATCTGTGTGGTGTGAACAATTCTCCTCTCTCCCACCAAAAGACACTTATAACCAACAATAATTAGTGGCTGGGAGAGAGATTGTCAGGTTCCCACAAGGGGGACAGAGCACTTAATATTACTTTTCTTCACCTATTTCTAGTAATAACTTTCGTTTTTGAATAACACAGTTATTTACTTATAGATTTAGGCATTGTGCAGAAGGATACAATGTTTTGTAAGGCTTCTCCTCCTGTTTGTTGGATCTCATGTTGACTTCTATAAGATCTCGATTTTCATTGGCATGCATGCTGCGACCGGTGAGAATCTGGGGGGGGGGCGCAGTGCAGTAAGTAGTTCAGACATGAGCTCCCCTACCATATGGTGGCAGCAAGGACCTCTCCGTCACCATCGCAGTTTACAGCGATAGGAGGTGGTATGGTAGCCGGCGGGCAGCGCCGCAACAGGGCTGCCATCTACTGCATGCGGATAACATAACCTCCCCCCCCCCACGAGGAAGTTGATGTGGGACCCGGCAGGGCAGATGCAGGTCACTTGATCATGGATGCTGCAGTGAGCAGAGAATAAAGATGTGTGAACAAGCATACTCATTCTCCTGCTTGCTTGGGGGGTCTACAACGTGAGGGTCAAGTTCCGGACGGCCAACAAAGAGGCCCCATCACACTAGGATAGTGCATCACTGTGCCATGTCATCGTATCCCAGTGCATTATCAATCCATCATGTTGCAAGTCGGTCCCCAGCCTGATATGACCTTGGATTATGACCTTGGTTTTACTATGATTGATTGATTGATTGATTGGTGGTTGCTTTACGCCGTGTCGGCAGCATAGGCCATATTCACGGCGAGAAATGTTTGTTTTTTGTTCAAACCATCGCTTTTACATGTAAAAGCAGACAATCAATTATGTGCCAATAGACACTAATTAAATTAGAAAGCTCACAATCATATATCTGTGGTCAAGGGAAACAAATTCCCATAGAAAAAGAAAAGTTTCATTTACTATGTAAATTACTAATCAATCTGGAACGCCCCATTCAGACATACTGCTCTATTCTACTCCTTTTGCTTACTGGATCTGAGGTTAAATTTCGCATGTTGGGTAAATAAATGTAACTTGTTCTAAAGACCAAAGCTTAAAGTTGCATAATCCGATAGTTTAGAGTTTCTACCATATATCTCTTAAATAAAAATATTAGGTTCATTATTCTAATATACTTAGCTTTAGTTTAATGTAACTTTCATTTTAAAGCGGTCACTTTAAATATATTTGAAATGCGAACATGGCAAATGAATTGTTGGTATGATATAATATTTGTTTGTCCACTTTTTGTAGCATAGTAACTTAGCATAAACTGTAATAGTGGGGAATGAGCGAGTGCTCATTCGGGGTCATTGCGGGGCACGCGGGGCTGCGAGGCACCCCCACCCCCCACCCCCACCCCCACCCTCCACCCATCGCTGGGTGGTGGGGCGGGGGGGGGGACATAACACACACACACACTGCCACACACTCCTACCAACCCTCCGTCACCACTCCCTCACCCCCCAACTCACTCATGGCTCCTCCGGCCAATCACAGCCTCCCCTGCTCATAACCACTACTCATGCCTCTATGCTGGTCACTTCGCATCACCCATCCGGACTGACCACTACTCAATTTTACCCACCCAGCCACACCACGAAGAAATATAAACAATAACAATAATCATCAATTAATTCTATTTCAATAATTAACCAATGGTGAGGACCATTTATGTAATTAACCATTTATTAATTAATTAACAATCAACTGTTATTATATAATATATTACTTTACTCAACTACTGCTACCCGCTGGTGGACATCTCACCTCGCCTCACCTTGCTCATTCATGCTATTCTCATCCCCCACTCTGATCACCACATGACACTGATTCATTGCAGCTCTCGGGTGGCTGCAACACCATAAAACCATTCATGTAATGCCCCCGGGGGCTGCCCGGAATAAAGACATGTTATCCCACTCATGCCTCCTTGTCCTGTGTGCCATAGCTGCAATGACTATAATGAGTGCACCACTGTCTAATATGCTTTGGTATAGAACATTTAAAGTTTTCAAAGGATTATGTTGATTTAAGTAGTCATTACACCTAACTGGCTCCAAGTATTCAATGTCCATTCAAATCGCTGAAAGGTTCTTCGACTCGGATTAATGTGTACTGACAGAGAAGCAGATTTAACGTCTATAACAACAATGTAGGAATCTCACGTTGTTTGAAATGTGGCATTATGCACGCCATGAGAACTAAGTTCACAGCACAGTCTATAGGAAATTAGCAATTAACTTACATGTGCGTCTGTGTTGCCTTTACATACTGTAGGTTATTTGTTGTTCACTAGGTCTCACTTTGTTTGATCTAAACGTGACAGCCGGTATTCACGTTGCACAATCACCACGGGCATTGCTTGTTGGACTAAAGCCCCGTTCACACTGGTCCGTTAAGTCACCTCAACTAGTTCGCCTCCTATAGTGGACACTACTCTGAGGCGAATTAAACCTGAGTCGCCTCATCTAGTTCGCTTAAAGTAAACCACCTCACGAGGTAGTATAGATGAAGCGATTCAGCTGGTTCCCGGGCGGCGATAGTATCAAATAGTAGTGCGTGCCGGCAACAGGGGGGCAGTAACTAATCGCTGGTGCCCGGCAGTGTTAGGGCCCGATTACGCCGAAATCTAGTGAATGCGATCATATTTAACAGAATTACAGACTCAAATAATGAAATTTAATTAAATTAACCTTAAATTCCAAGCGATATTAACGTAGCAGCTACATCGGCGTCGAATCGACTAGTGAAAACTAAACAAATAGCAGCGCTCGCCAGATACAGATGGGGGTTCTTGCTCATGCTCAGACATCGATTTCCGCCTTAAACAGCTCCATGTGTGGACACGACACTAGTTCGCCTCATCTAGTTCGCCTCCTCTAGTTCGACCTAAAGTTATGCTGTGTGAACAAGGCTTAAGTCAACAGTGCTGGTGTAGGACGTTCAAAACACTACGCCGTTCAAAACACTACGGTAGTGTTTTGAACCTACGTTCAAAACACGAATGTAGTGTTTTGAACTTAGGTTCAATACACTACTGTTAAGTTCAAAACACTACCACTACGTACGTTCAAAACACTACCCAAGTTCAAAACATTAGCTGACCCTGCTGCGGCGTTTGAAGCACGTATTAGTAGTATACGCTGATAGTGCTGCGGCGTTTGAAGCACGTATTAGTAGTATACGCTGATAGCGCTGCGGCGTGTGCACCATGTATTAGTATACGCTGATAGTGCTGCGGCGTTTGAAGCACGTATTAGTAGTATACGCTGATAGCGCTGGGGCGTGTGCACCACGAACGTCAAACGTCATCCCTCCCTCCCTCCCTGTGTGTGTCTGTGTGTGTGTCTCTGTGTGTGTGTCTCTGTGTCTCCGTGTGTGTCTGTGTGTGTGTCTGTGTGTGTGTCTCTGTGTCTGTGTGTCTGTCTCTGTGTATGTGTGTTTCTGTGTGTGTGTCTGTCTGTGTGTGTCTCTGTGTCTGTATGTGTGTCTCTGTGTCTATGTGTGTGTCTCTCTGTCTATGTGTGTGTCTATGTGTGTCTCTGTGTCTCTATGTGTGTGTCTGTGTCTGTGTGTGTGTCTCTGTGTATGTGTATGTCTCTGTGTGTGTCTCTTTGTCTGTGTGTGTCTGTGTGTCTCTGTGTGTGTGTCTCTGTATGTGTCTCTGTGTCTGTGTGTGTGTCTGTGTGTGTCTCTATGTCTGTGTGTGTCTGTGTGTGTATCTCTGTATCTGTGTGTGTGTCTCTGTGTCTCTGTGTGTGTCTCTGTGTCTGTGTGTGTCTGTGTGTGTGTCACTGTGTCTTTGTGTGTCTGTGTGTGTCTCTGTGTGTGTCTCTGTGTCTTTGTGTGTGTCTGTGTGTGTCTCTGTGTCTGTGTGTGTCACTGTGTCTCTGTATGTGTGTGTGTGTGTATCTGTGTCTATGTGTGTGTCTCTGTGTGTGTCTCTGTGTGTCTGTGTCTCTGTCTCTGTGTCTGTGTGTGTGTTTCTGTGTGTGTCTCTGTGTCTGTGAGAAGAGCAGATGGGATGGCCGAATGAGTTGAGCAACCCTCTCCTGCTTTGGGAGATTGGGGGATCCGAACCCATGGGTTTGTGGGTTCGAACCCTGGTCGAGTCAAACCAGTGACATAAAAAGTTATACTTCTCACTTCCTAGCCAGCCGCTCGCCATTATTAGGATAGGGCAAGGACTGATTGGCTCAGTGTCAGGATAATGTTACTGATTGGGATATCAGGTCATGGTTCTGACAGCGTGGTCTCTCAGTTGGGCAGCACTATAAAGTCCCATGAGTGCGCACTGTCACAAGTCGATACCCATCCTGATATGACCTTAGATGATGCTAGGACGTTAAACAACATCCAGCAACCGGCTGACCCACATTACTACATACTGCTCCACCCTAAGAAAATAGAGTAGTGTTTTGAACTTAAAGGTAGTGTTTTGAACTTAAGGATAGTGTTTTGAGCGTGGCCACAGTAGTGTTTTGAACTTACCATCAACCAGGTTCAAAACACTACCATAGTGTTTTGAACCTAGGTTGAAAACACTACCGTAGTGTTTTTGTGGGGTAGTGTTTTGAACTTACTACACCGGCTGATCGGGCCTCATAAGCTGTGTTCACACACACACAACTTTAGGCCGAACTAGATAAGGCGAAATAGATGAGGCAAACTAGGTGAGAAAGTGTGTCGTGTCCACACATGCAGTGCTTGGGGCGGTTTAAGGCGGAAATCGATATCTGCGCATGAGCACATCCATACTAACCAGCACCACTTTCGGTTAGTCGATGTCACCACGAGAGAGTGTGGGTTCGACCTAGATATGTATCGACTGAATCGTATTCTTTTGGAATGGTCAAACTTCTGATGGGCAGTGAAAACCTAAAAATAAATGATGAAAAAAATATCTGTGCACAGCTAGCGGTTTCATAGACCAAATTATATAATATGTACTTTTGATCGATCGGAAAATCAACAAACTCAGGTCTCGACTGTGCATGCGTGTGACGTGCTTAAGCTGCTTCAAGTAAACCGGTACTGTCCACACAAGCAAGATGGGCCGACTTAAGCTAGTTCGCTTCATATAAACTACCTCGCTAGGCGGTCTACTTGAGGTGAACTAGATGAGTCGACTTGGCCCTAATTCGCTTCAGCATCGCGTCCACATGGCCCATGTGAGTCGAACTAGATGAGGCGACTTAACGCTCGTGTGTGAACTAGGCTTTAGATTATATTCATGTTTGAAATCCCTGCGTCTGAGCCTGAGCCTGATACTGGGTGCCACTGGCTTTTTGTATGGGAGGGAGGTCGGGTTTCTGTTATATTATTTATGCTAATCCAAAACAATACTTTTGGGCGGGGCTTACTTGTCACTGAATGCGGGCATTCTTACCAAGGTCTTATTGATATACAATAAAACCTCCCTAACCGACCACCTCCACAAATCGATCACTCCCCTATATCGATCGCTTTATGTGGGTCCCCAAAATACAATTGTAACCATATTCTAACTCCCCAAACCGACCACCTGCCTAAATGGATCACAAAAAGTCGGTCCCAAGGTCGGTCGATCGAGAGAGGTTTTACTGTATTTGATATTTCAGATCTACGTCCAATAGCCGATGATAAAAATAAATGTGCTCTAGAGGGATCGTTAAATAAAACAAGAAAAAACTGATATTTCAGATGTACATAATTCTATGGTTATATGGTCTAGAAATCTACTGGTACTAATATTACTGATGAGGAAGTTGCAAGCATGTAACGCCCCAACAAAGAAAATAAATGAGCCTGACCTGACAAACAAGTGGTTATACAACATTTCCTATCAGTGCCAATATACTGTAGTATATGCCTATATATTTAGTGTGTGGTGCTGATTAGAACGCTATCTACCCCGTGTGTGGAAGCACGTATTATCTTCTGGTATTAGTCACTCCCACAGCCCTGTTTTGATGACAGGGTTGTTAAGAACCTTACATAGAAAAAACTCTCAGATGGCTGCGTTATGAATATATTTTACATGAATTTCCAATCCAGTTGACTAGATAATTATTCTATTCAAATAAATATATATCATATGTCGCTACTTTAGGAAACCAATACTTATTTAGTAAAGTAGGTTAATATGCCTACACTTTAAAAAGTTGAATACAGAGAAACCAGTTGTCACCATCTTGGTGTGGGGATATTCTCCCTAAGTTCACCAACTCAAATTTAATATAGTGCTTTTGGTAAAGATGTTTTCTATATGTGTACCAAGCAATTTGTTTCTATGTGGTTTGGTTTTAGAGATATTTCACTTTTGCTGTATATATAACCATGGCATCCAGAGATTATTAATAGTTTATTCATATCAAGTCTTTACCCGGATTTAAAGCTAGTCCGGTGCAAACAACACATTTTAAAACCAAGACAATTATTTAGATTTGATTCTACATATCTAACTTAGATACTGGTGCACTTATTAAACAGTTGTCACCACATAGAAGGGAATACCAAGGAAATTAGATAGAACCTGTTACTTCAGAAGCCTATGGTGTCAGAGATTTTGTGTGCTTGCCTAAATTAATTTGACATGTTTGCCCTTCAAATATCTCAAAAGTTAGCCATTTAAAATAAGTTACTTCAAACTAAAGTAAGGTAGATTATAATGATCAAGCTAATATATTTATCTAAGAAAATTACAGAAACTCAAAACCATCGGACTAGGCTATGCAGCTTTAAACATGATCGCCGTTAACCGCAACTGCAAGTGAATATCAGGGGCCGTATGCAGGAGTCAGTGTTAGCATGGCAAAACGGTGTTTGGCGGGAATTTCCCGGTTAGCGGCGAAAAATGGTATGCACGAGGCGGTGATAGGCTTAACACCAAAAGCTTAACCGGTGTTACCCTACCCCTGGAACATAGCAGGTTTACAGCAGTCGGTTAAGCCCAAATCTATTCAATGCTGTCATATTTAACAGAATTACATACGCAATAAGTGACATTTTATTAAATTAACCCTAAATTCAAAGCAATATTAAAGCTGCCTCCGCAACGGCGGTGATATTAATATTGATATTTTCGAATCGACGAACGTAAAGTAAACAAATCGCCGCCACCGCCGCATCAATGTCGCTTTCCATACTGGCGGCGGCGGCGGTTGCTTGCATTCATCGGTTCGAAAATATTAATATCGCCGCCGTTGCGGCGGCAGCATTAATATTGCTTCGAATTTAGGGTTAATTTAATCAAATTTCACTTATTGCGTATCTAATTCTGTTAAATATGATAGCATTTAATATATTTAAGCCTAATATATGGGTACAGACGCAGAGGGATTTCCCAAATCTATAAATAACTTCACGTTTAGCTATAATGAAAGTGTTACAAGCTCTTGCATACAGTTCCCGACATCGGCGATAGCTACCCGGTGTGGCGGTTTCAGCGCCCGGTCAGTTTCAGCGGCCTGTCGTGGCTTCTGCGCATGCGCGGATTTTAAGACATATGCAAAACACCCGTGGCCTCGCCGGCTACAAGCTCAGCTGGTGCCCGGCAGTGTTAGGGTCCGATCAGGCCGAAATCTATTGAATGCGATCATATTTAACAGAATTACATACTCAAATAATGAAATTTCATTAAATTAACCTTAAATTCCAAGCGATATTAACGTAGCAGCTAACAACGTAGCAGTAAACAAATCAAATAGCAGTGCTCGCCGCAACGTGCGAAAATCCGCGCATGCGCAGAAGCCACGACAGGCCGCTGAAACTGACCGGGCGCTGAAACCGCCACACCTGTAATAGGCTGTAACACCAAAAGCCGCTATCACCGACTCCTGCATATGGCCAGAGAGCGTGTATATAAACAGATGAGAGGGACAACTCCCATACTAGAGCATGTAACAGCTGCCGACTGTGGCGCTCCAAGTGGTGGTTGTTGAACAGCTTAAGCATATGGGCAAACCTCAAGGCATTTTCAATGGCAGTGAGCAATCTTCATACAGAAAACATTAAATATCTCTAAAACTACAACACCTAGAAACAAACTGATTGGAATACACATAGAAAACATGTTTACCAACGAGATTATATTAAATTGATATGGTTAGGCTTCTGGATTTCTATTAATTTTGAATAAAACTGACGTTTTTCACTACGCGTACGGCAAACTCAAGGCATTGTCAATGGCCTTGAGCAGTCTTCGTACAGAAAAAGTGAAATATCTCTAAAACTACACTACATAGAAACAAACTGTTTGGAACACATATAGAAAACATGTTTACCAAAAGGATTATATTAAATTGATAAGGTTAGGCTTCTGGATTTCTATTAATTTTGAATAAAAACAAATGTTTTGCATTGAGCGTACCGGCAAACTCAAGGCTTGTTCAACACTAACCGCCAGGAACGCCACTGTAGCCTGTGTTACCGTTTTTCGCGGCAGTTGTCCCTCTCATCTGTTTATATACACGCTCTCTGATATGGCCCCTGATCTAGTCGTGTCTTGCGATGTGGCGTGATGTCATTGTAATGAAAAGAAGTGCATTGGAAAGTATAGGAAGATCTTTGGAAAATATGAAGCAGAACAAGAAAAGTTATTTTGTCAGCGGCTCCATAAATGCGGTTTCGCCATCTAGTGGTAGAATTGGGAAACTAGCCTGGCATCCTAGCCTTCTCCAAAGATGTCACCACTGAGGCTTGTGGATGGACCGATGCGCCGAGTGGCGATTTGGGATTTGGAACTTTGGACACTTCGCGTGTCTACAGTGCTACGTCATTGGGATAGCGAACTGCTGCCGCCCTAATCCAATATATCACTTCGTAACATTGCCATGAGGCAAATAGTACGGCGAGTTATGGAACCTGACTATGGCGAAACATTTTCCCGTCTCGGTACCATACAACGGTACTGACATGCCCCCTTACGGCATCCACCTGCAATAGAATGAGGGAAGTTTTACACAGTGGCGACCCCTATGACAGAGTCAACGGCGAAGACGGTACGGGTATCTCGGTTCTGTAACTTAAAGTTGCATGGTACGGTGCAACTTTTTTTTTTTCAAAACCAATGCACTTTTGTACATTTGATTCTATATATTCAACTTAAGCCTAGGTCACACCTGTAAGGTACGCGTAATATGTGGACCGACCCAGCGGGCGGTCAGGTGCGGGTCACATGGGGGAGTTGGCACATGACCAAGGTTTGATGAATAAAGCCAGTCGTACACCAGCACTCAAGTTGTCTACATCTATCATACACTACATGGTGTCAGATTGGACCTATGGCTCACTATGGCGTTATCAGGATTAAAACCACCACTACCACTTTTTCACGAAGGCAACTTGGCCCAAAATTGGAAGATTTGGCATGCTGCATACAAGATATATGCAGGTGCAACCGGTGTAACGCGAAAACGGAGATGGTGCAGTGCTTTATTTTCTTACATGTCTCTGGTGCAGAAGCCCAAAACCTGTACCAGACATTTGAAATTAACAGTTCCGACAAAGAAAAGATTGGTTCGTTGACGGAAGTGTTCTGTCAATACTGCACAGGAAAGGCAAACATAACCATGGTACATTTGCAATTCAATATGTATCAACAGACGACAGAAGGTATGGAGACATATATTCGAGAGCTGAGACAGAGAATCGCCTACTGTGGTTATAGGGAGATGGAGGGTGCTCTTTTATGTGATTCACTAGTGTGTGGTGTGTGTGATGATACTTTGCGAGATAAACTGCTGCAAACTCCAAATTTGGAATTACAAGAGTGCCTCACTATGTGCAGAACCAGCGTACACAACACCAAACTGTTGCGCAACTCTGCAGTCGGTCAAGCTGAAGCACAGGTGGACACAGTAGACAGGGAATGCAGGCCATGGACACGCCCCCAGGTATGCCCGCAAACACCGGCACATGCATGGGGCAGGCGAGGCGTGCAAGCATCGCCACCAGTCCAATGCAGTGACTGTGACAGATGCGGATATGTTCACATGCGCGGTATGTGCCCGGCCTGTGGAAAGCATTGCGCCAAATGTAGTAAGATTGGACATTTCGCTAAGGTGTGTAGGGGTGGGCGAACGTCCAGAACGGTTAATGAAGTAGGAATCAACCGCAACAACCTGCCCAGCGACTGGTCAATAAATGAAGACGAAATAGAAGAGGACGACAAACTGTATATAGGCACGGTCTATGAGAATGACGATGCTGGAGCAAATCTGTGGTACAAAGACATGACCGTCAATGGCCAAACCATACGTTTCAAATTGGATACTGGCTCAGAGGGCAATTTGATTCCGACCAGTTTGTTCAAGAATATTCCAGGAGCCGAATTGCAACCGGCAAGATGCCATCTGGTGACTTACAGCGGCCAACGACTGCGCCCCGATAGAGAGACGGGGCTCAACGTGAACGGTAACGTGCTGCAATTCCAGGTTACGAGCATGGGCAGCCCTATCATCGGAAAGGATGCATGTGTTGCGTTAAATCTGGTGACATGGGTGGATGCAGTGCGCATGACATATGAAGAAATGTCTACCGAGGAGTATGCTAAGAAAATGGTAAATACATGCAATGACGTTTTTACTGGTCTCGGTTTTATTAAAGTAAATGCAAAAATCCATGTAGACCCTAACATAACACCAATTATTGATCTGTCGAGACAAATACCGCATGCTAGAGTCTGATGTAGAAAAAGAGCTAGATCGCATGATTGAAATGGGTGTCATCGTACAGCAACATGAACCTACTCCCTGGGTGAATTCGGTGACAATTGTGAAAAAAACCTTAAAAAATACAATGGGAAGTAGGATTGAATTTATTGCAGCCAAATCACACATATGTAAATCAGAAGTACCATATGTCGGGCACCTGTTAACAAAAAATGGTATCAGACCTAACCCAGAGAGAGTACAGGCTATAGTAGACCTTCCAACGCCCACTGATAAACATGCTGTCCAGAGGTTCCTTGGCATGATTGGGTACGTCAGTAAGTTTGTGCCTAACCTATCTGATATCGCGAAGCCATTGCGGATACTATTAACAAAGAATGTGGCATGGCATTGGGAGAGCGAGCAAGCGAATGCATTTAGCACATTAAAATGCCTGTAAATGACAGCTCCCGTCCTAAAGTATTTCAACGTAAAAAAAAGCAATAACTATTCAGGTTGATGCTTCCAAATCCGGCCTGGGCACCACCCTGTTTCAAACAGATCATCCGATTGTCATGGCCTCAATGGCCCTCAATCCAGCCAAAGAGAGTTATGCAGTGATTGAGAAAGAACTGTCGGCGATCTGTTTCGGGTGTAATAAATTCCATGAATATATATTTGGGAAGGAAGTTACAATCGAAACAGATCACCTAATGACCAAACCGCTGCACACACTCACAGCTAGGATGCAAAGGATGCGAATGAGGCTACAAAATTATAATCTGAACGTAAAATATATAAAGGGATGTGACATGCATTTCGCTGATGCTTTATCGCGAGCCCATACTAAGAAAACTGCTCCAAGCAATTTGTTTGATGCTAATATTTCTATTGCAGCGATAGATCGTGTGGAGGATGACCTGAACCGCATCACCACTGAAACTGCAAAAATGAGACACTGCAACTGATAATTAAATATACACAAACAGGCTGGCCAGACACAAAAAAACAAGTACGACCAGATGCACAGCCTTCCTAAACACACAAAGATGATTTCACAGTACACAACAAATTACTATTAAAAGGTGAGTGCATCACAATCCCCACCACGATGAGGAAAGAGATATTGGACAAAATCCACAAGCCTCATTTGGGAATCGTTAAATCATCAAAACAGCTTGTGAGTGGCTCAGTGTACTGGCCTAGCATTGTAAAACAAGTAGAAGACAAAGTAGCCAGATGCGAAATTTGTCTTACACATCAAAGCAAACCACATGCCAAACCATTAGTACCTCACCATATATAAGACACAGCTTTCTACAAAGTGGACGTAGACTTGTTCCAAGTCCACCAGGAACAGTATCTGGTGTTAACAGACTATTATTCAAAGTACCCGGAAGTGGTGCAAATATTGTCTACGTGTAGCAAAGCTATAATAGACTCAATGAAAGACATTTTTGGAAGGCACGGTATGCCGTGAATTGTGGTTTCTGATAATGGGCCACAATTTGCTAGTCGGGAGTATGCCTTATTCGCTAGGCAATACAAATTCACCCCTATGTTCTCCAGCCCGATGTACCCGTGAAGCAACGGGCAGGCCGAACACACGGTGCAAACGGTAAAACAATTAATAAAAAAGGCCAAAGCAGACAATCAAGTTTTGGCAATTGCATTATTAGCATACAGAAATGCAGTGATATCTGGCCTAAATGCCTCTCCAGCACAGCTGTTAATGAGTCGAACACTCCGATCGAAAATTCCGACTGTACTGAACATTGAAATGTGCTATTATTAGATGTGTGTGCCTATGGATGAAATATGTATTATTATTGCGAATGTGATATGAAAAGAAACCTAGCTAATAATGAAGATATCTTAAATATATTTAATTTGTTTGTTATTTCTTGTTGTTTATTGTTGCTGTAACAGCTTTAGTTATAATGTTATATGAAAAGAAGCCTAGCTCATAATAATGAAATCTTAAAATATTGAATTCTTTTTTAATTTCTTGTTGTTTATTGTTGCTATAAGAGCTTTAGTTATTATGTTATATGTAAAGAAGCCTAGCTCATAATAATGAAATTTTAAAGTAATTATGTATTTTAAATATTTCTTGTTGTTTATTGTTGCTATAAGACCTTTACTGTTTAGTCCTTGTATTTCATGTGCTATTTATCTAAACGGGGCTGTTGTTTTCGGAAAAGGGGGGGACATTTGGTAAATAGTTATTATTTAATTTCAGACAATCTTTACCTTTATTACAAGTGACTATCAACTAAATGGATTAAGTCATAAATATAGATTGTAACAAACACAATTTAGTTATGATTTACATATTTTTCATATTTCTATTTGCAACAAGTGATAATAAACTACACAATCACAACTCTGTTCACTATCACCATCAGAATCACTCACGAATGACATCATAATTCAATAAATACAATGTACAGAAGTTCAGTTCACGATTGACATCATAACTCAATAAATACAATGTACAGAACTTCAGTTCGCCGTTTACATCACAACTCAATTAACACATGGTACAGAACACATGTACAGAACTTCAGTTCACAATCACAGAGGCTGCACACCCAGATCGTGTCCCATCCCAACCAATGTGGTACAGCTGAGATCTGAGAGTCCTGTTATGTTTCCGACACTGATCACTGGCGTGATGGATGCCCATGTGCAACCTGTGGTGTTCCAGTCACTCACGTCCCATACTTCGGAGCTGTGCCGTCGCCCACTTGTGTACAGAAGTTCAGTTCAGTTCACAACCACAGAGGCTGCACATCTGGCTCATGTCCCATCCGGCCCAACATGGTAAACCTGAGATCCGAGAGTCCCATTATGTTTCCCACACTGGCATGCTGGATGGCCGTGTGCGACCCGTAGTGTTCCAGTCAGTCGCATCCCGATGTACAGAACGTGCACTTCATAATCACAGAGGTTGCTCCGGATCGTGTCCCATCCCAGCCATTAATGTAGTAAAGCTGAGATCCGAGAGTCCCGTTATGTTTCCGACACTAGCGTGCTTAATGGCCGTGTTCGACCCGTGGTGTTCCAGTCGGTCGCATTCCGATGTAAAGTGCGGGAGACGATGTGCTCCAGTCTATGGGGTCCCATATGTCGAAGCTGTGCCTTTGTCCGCTGGTGGAAGGGCCCAGTCAGGGAGTCGTCCAGATGACGTCCGAGCCTCCTGGTTGTAATCCCGTCGGCGGCACAGGGAAAGCAGGGAACGGGCCTGGTAGTTGAGGCTGTGGACGAGGTGCTTGTCATTGTGGAATCTCTTGTTACTTCTGACTTCTGCCGCATCACCAAGGCGAAACTGTCTGCGTAAAACTCTCCCAAAAGAGAGGGGTCAATTTCTTCTGCCATCGACCCCAGCCACGATCCCCACAGCATCGGTGGTGACACTTTCATCAGCTGTAGCATCCCGCTTATCCGGCCCTGCATTATTCGAGCCTGCTCCTGTTGGATTGTCGTCATCATCTTCACCACACATAGGTAGTAGGGTGAGAGGGGCTGGACCGGAAGTCAAAGCTGTTGCTGTGGCTGTAGATGTTGCTGTGGTTGTTGCTGTTGAAGCCGGCGGGACGGGTTGCAACTAGGACTGCAATGTGACACCAGATCTCGACGGCTGCTGCACGATGTGACTCCTCAGGAAGCCAAAATGCTCCTTGATGTAGATATCCTGATCGGAGAACTCCCTCGCTGAGGCACAGGACTTGACATTGCTCAGTTTCCCCACCCTTGTCCGTATAGACTCGTACCAGGTGATGAGTGGTTTAGGGTCGTCCAACCCCATCTCCTTCGCCTTCTCCTCCCACACACGTCTCTTTAAAGCGGTGTTCTTATAGTCGCTACATCCTTTCACATAAATGTAGTCATGCAACCGTAGCCACTCTGACATCTCGATGTGCTAGTCACTTGTCAGAGGTAGAGCATTCACCTTCTTGCGCTTCACTGTCGTCTTCCCCTGTGACAACGGAACTGCTGGAGGCGGCGTCACAGCACGGGGAGGCGGCGACACGTCCCAGACAGATTCCTCCTTGGTAGACAACCCGGAAGTTGAGGGTGACAGTGGTGGGTTCCTCCATGGGGTTGTCTGGGGGGTCTCCGGCCCAGTCCAGGTACAATCCATGGATACACCGGGGAGTCCGTGGGTGGTCCAGGGTCGATTGGGGGTTGTCTGGGGTTGTCCGGGGTGGTCCGGCATTGATCCGGGCTCATCTGGGACCGATCCAGAACTACTCCATGGATACACCGGGTAGTCCAGGGGTGGTCCGGCTCAGTCCAGGGCGATCCGGCCTCTGGTCCATGGCTAGTCTGTGGCTCGTCCGGGTAGGTGTGACAGCGAGGCCAAAAACGACCAAAATAGCGATGTTATCCGGGGCTGTCCGGGAGAATAGTCCGGGGGTGGTCGGCTAAAAATCCGGGGCTCGTCCAGCTATGTGTGACTGGGGCTTTAGGTAGTGATGCATTAACTAATGATTAGGGACAACACATACAGAATAATCAGGGAATTTATTACCCCATCCATTTGGGAACCTACTTTTAGACAAGCATTAGGCAGGGAGGCCTCTCATCAAATAGGGTAATTTTGTGACGTCATTATTCTTGCCCTCACTCTAAGAGGACCATGCTACCAGTAGTATATCTTGAGTGATTAATCAACTCACACATAGCCAATTATATCTGGGAATACAAAACAAAGGTCACATAAATCAATACTAAGGTTAGTAAGAATTACTCCTAGGGTCACCTAAGGTCATTGTTTACCTCAGAGTGCTGAAGGAGAATGATAAATCATTTTCTGGTATAGCCACTCATGCCATACTCCTAAATGACGTGGTCATTACAAGATGACCACCTGAGTCATATCTAGGCCCTACATGAGCTTTGGCAAGCTTGTCGAAATTATTTTGAGTTCTTCTAGCTCAAATTGCTCCAACATTAGCATATTTTCATCAAAGTTACTTCGGATGAATGAAGAGTGGGTCATAATGGTCATCTTGATGTATCTACCTAAACAATCAGGTCAAATTTTAAAAGTCATCGGACTAAGCAACGTTAACCTACGCACACCTACCTGTGTATGCAGCATTTCAGCTTGGGTTGTGTGTGCAACTCATTACACGAGTGTGAAGTAGTTGAAATAAAATAATTAAGTCTCAGTTATTGTGTGCTTAATGTGGGGTAGTACATTCGGCCCGTGAATGACGAATGCAGGCTAACACAACCAAAAACTGAACCTCGACAGAGGCCAAAAGCTTCATCCTGGAGAACTACTGAAGATGATGGCTTAAGGCCCTGTCACATTATGACGTTTCTCACCAATGCGCGCCGACGTGTTGCCTTTTTGGGCGAAACGTTGGCATGCGTCGGGAAGCGTTACGCACGCATTACGCGCGCGTAGGTACATGTCAGTACATTTTGGCGCGCGTTGGCGCGCATTGGCACGCGTCGAAGGTTTTGTGCATGCACAAAACTTTCGACGCGCCCCAACGCGTGCCAATGTGTGGGTGCGGACGTTCTGGGGACGTTCTGGGGACATTCCGGACATTCCGGACGTTCCGGGGTCATCAAAAGCACGTGGACATCGCTGGAATAACGTTATGCGCACGCTAGGCAGACGTTGCCACACGTTGCGCCAAATGATTGCTTTGTTGTTTTATGTCCTACCAACATCTAAGGTCATATGAGGACATCGTGCCAAACTTTTATATTTTTTTGCCGAACGCATCGACACGCGTTGGCCGCGCGCGATGTACGCGCCGCACGGATGCCAAACTTTCTCCCAACCCGCCGAAAAGTTGAACATGTCTCGACGCGTTGATAATATTTTGCGCGCTGGTGGCACGCCGGTAAGAAACGTCGTAATGTGACAGGGCCTTAACCTGTGATGGGAAGCAAGACTGGTGCGCAGAAGGAAACCATAATGGAGCTGACAAGCGCTGGAAGGACTAGACGTGGAGAACAATGAGCCGGCGATGTTGGAGGAAATCAAGATCCTTGAGCGGTCAGTTCAGATGGACAGGTTACTGCCGAGATGCGCAGAACCTTTAGTTGCATCCACACCGGCAGAACAAAAGCACAGGAGGCGGCACAAAATCTTCTCGTACTCTTCAAAATTAAATGTATAAATGTCAGCTGCAAGGTGTTGTGTTTTACCTGTTGGTGGATAGAGTTAGCTTAGTTAGTCCCTCCTGCAGTGAAACCGGAAACAGTTAATATCTCTGATGTTTACGGAGCTGTTTTTTGTTGTTGGTAGTTTTGTTGATTAAGCACTAAATAAGGCTTCACTTGTGTCAGGGACCTGTCTTGGTAGATAACAGGTTATTCATGGCCCTTTGAATGTTGCCTTATTTCATAGCCATGTCAGAGGCATCCGAGGGATGCTATTGTCATGGGGTAATGAAAATGGGAAATATTGCAGCTAGAGCAGGATTCGAATCAATACCTCTTGCCATTTTGGGGATAGCATGCTACCCATTACACTGCCTAGGCTCCCTGATGCAATCACCCTATCCGTGCGCCCCTTTCTATGTGGTGCCTTGCCTGAGAGGTCAATGCAGACTACTAGTACTATACTATTCTTGTCCTCCCTGGAATTGTAAATCATTTTAATGATTTATGGCTAGACGTTGTTTAATGCTTACAATTACATACACACAGACAATGCACTTACATTTAATGTAGACACAGTGTACGTTCAACCCTCATATAACACATAGCTTTTAGGAATCCTGGTCATGACAACCATAGTAATGAGGGTGATGAAAATGGGAAATATTACGCCTAAAATAGGATTTTATCCCACATCACCCCTCCATACCTACCTGTCTATGTGGCTCCTTGTCTGAGATGTCAGCACAGACTGCTACATTAACTAGACGATTTTACGGTGCTAGCAGGTAGTTTGAAGCTATGTAGGTAGGATCACCTTAGCGTGATATGAAGAATAATGTATTATAGTTATATAAACTAGAGGAGGAAGCAATTAAGTATTATTTCTGCTATATTTTGTTCCAAGGTATTCGGAGTCGCGCGCCCACCCTAGAAAGCGCTCAGGATCGAGGACCTTGGTATATGGGTCATCCGCCGAGCGATTGATTGATTGATTGATTGGTGGTTGCTTTACGCCGTGTCGGCAGCATAGGCCATATTCACGGCGAGAAATGTTTGTTTTTTGTTCAAACCATCGCTTTTACATGTAAAAGCAGACAATCAATTATGTGCCAATAGACACTGATTAAATTAGAAAGCTCACAATCATATATTTGTGGTCAAGGGAAACAAATTCCCATAGAAAAAGAAAAGTTTTATTAATAATTGATAGAATCCATTTAGTAAACTATATTAGGTGGTACAGTCCAGCTGCCTCAAAAAGGCTAAAATGTTTTCCTGTTTTACTTTAGTAAAAAGGTCATGCATACTGTCTGCAGTGTAGAAACCGTTGGCGCAGGGCCAACAAATCAACGCAGCTTAGTCAAATGTCTTTGAGTGTCAGTGGGGACTGACACCCAATACATTCAGGGGGAGGTTCCCCCTTGAGCAGAAAAGCATGTGTAAGCCATGAGTGGCCAATACGGCAGCGGCTAAGGACCACTTGGTCCCGCCGACCTCCCGCATTAGTATGTGGTGGCTTTCCCACAGATGGTTCAATTCTTTAAGTTTATTAATGTTTTCATCCCACTCATGTTGCATTTGGATTTTATGTGGGTGGCTATTAGTGGTTTCAGATCAGAGTGAGGGATCAGACATGGTTCAAGATCACAGTTCAGGGCCTTCTTCGCAGCCCGATCAGCTCGTTCATTTCCTTGTATGCCAGCATGGCCAGGCACCCAGCACAGGTGGATATCATACCCGTCCGTTGTCAGTTGGTTCATTTTATAAATGACCGTTGCTAGAATAGGGTGATTCGTTTTCAGTCCAGCAACAGCCAGGAGGCAAGAGAACGAATCTCTGTATATAACATAGTTAGTGTGGTTGGATACCTCGATACACTCCAAAGCGAGAAGGAGTGCTCGGGTTTCTGCAGTGAAAATCAAGCTCTGATCGGGCAAACGTACACCAAATCTTTCCCGTTGGCAGACTGCCACAGCAGCTACCCGGCTTTGGTCTTTCGAACCATCAGTGTATATGGAGAGGTGGTCTGCAAACTGGCCTTGAATCTCTGCATGCAGTCCTTGGTACTCGAGTGGATGTGTCCCAGACTTCCTCAGTTCTGTGAGTCGGAGGATAACCGATGGCATCGTCAATGACCACGGGGGATGTTCTGGGACATTGGCATCCTCCAACACATCCAAATCCATGCCCAAGGCCTCCAAATGAGGTTTCATTCAGAGCTTCAGTGGCCGGATGTAATTCGGCCTGGCTTCATACCTGGATTCGTCATGTTGCTCGAATAGACAATTGTGTGCAGGATTCAATGCATTAGTTTTTATCTTGACTACATATTGCATGGCCAGTTTGATTCTCCTGTTGTTAAGTGATGGTTCATTGGCTTCGACATAAAGGCTCTGAACTGGTGAGGTGCGGAAGGCCCCAAGGGCCAGGCGCAGTCCCTGGTGGTGGATCTTGTCCAGCAGCCCAATATATGATTTCCTTGCGGAACCGTATACTATGCTGCCGTAATCCACTCGTGAACGAACCAAGGTTCTGTACACGGAGAGCAGAACATCTCTGTCCGCTCCCCACTCTGAGCTGGACAGCACCCTCAGAATATCCAGCGCTTTCAGGCATCTTGTTTTCAGGTACTTTATATGTGGCACAAAAGACAGTTTTGCGTAGAGAATGAGGCCCAGAAATTTGGTTTTCTCAACGACTTTAATGGGATCCCCATCCAGGGTCAGCTCCGGTTCCGCATGCATTCTACGCAGCAGGCAGAAGTGCATGCAGACTGTTTTGGTCTTGGAAAATTTGAAACCGTTCAGAACTGACCATCGATGGATCCCATTTATGCTTGGTTGTAGCTGTCTCTCAATGACATTCATGTTAGCACCGCTGTAATATAAAACAAAGTTATCCACGAAAAGACTACAGGAGACCCCCAGCTTTACAGCAGCAGCAATACCATTGACCTTGACCCCGAAAAGGGTCACGGCCAGTATGCTGCGTTGAGGTACTCCTAGTTCCTGTGAGTGTAGACGGGAATAGGTAGTCTTGACATGGACGCGGAAATGCCTGAAGGCTAGAAAGTTCCTGATGAAAATTGGCAAGTGGCCACGAAGGCCAATCGCATGAAGATCCTCCATGATGCCATGCTGCCACGTTGTGTCATAGGCTTTTTCGAGGTCGAAAAAGACAGCCACAACGTGCTCCTTCTTAAGGAAAGCATCTCTTATGAAGGTCTCCATGCGCACCAAATGGTTGAGGGTGCTGCGGCCCCATCTGAAGCCACATTGAAGGTTGGACAGGTGGTGTCCTGACTCCAGTAGCCAGACGAGGCGGTTGTTTACCATGCGCTCCATGTTTTTACAGATGCAGCTTGTAAGGGCTATGGGACGATAGTTGTGGGCTTCACTCTGGTCTTTACCAGGTTTGGGAATCGGTATTACTGTCGCCTCCCGCCAAGAGGCGGGGACGACACCCGACTCCCAGATGTTGTTGAAAAGTTGAAGCAACAGTCTCAGTGCATGTTCAGGGAGATGTTTAAAAAATTGATAATGAATTCCATCAGGTCCAACTGCTGTGTCATGCAAGCTTTCCAAAGAACACCTGAACTCACCCATACTGAATGGGCAGTTGTAGTGCTCCTCAGCATCAGAGGAGAAATCCAACAGCTTTTGCTCTTGGAGTTCCTTGATGTCCAGAAAGCCTGGGAGGCAGTTTGCCAAAGACGAGTTTCCAGCAAAGGCGCAAGCCAATTCTTCACTTATTTCATCGAGTGATATGAGAATGGCACCATTGTGTTTCAAGTGCTGGACTACAGAAGAATCACCTCCCCTTCGTTTGATTCTACTGATCATTGTCCACACTTTGCCCAACGGCGTGCGCGTGGTGATGCTAGAAACAAATCGTCTCCAACACTGTCTCAGTGTATGTTCAGGGAGATGTTTCAAAAATTGATAATGAATTCCATCAGGTCCAACTGCTGTGTCATGCAAGCTTTCCAAAGAACACCTCAACTCACCCATACTGAATGGGGAGTTGTAGTGCTCCTCGCCATCGGAAGAAAAGTCCAAGAGCTTTTGCTCTTGGCGTTCCTTGACCACCCAAAATCCCGGGAGGCAGTTTGCCAAAGACGCCGAGCGGGCCGGTAATAACAAGTGGTGATGCGACAACAGGCGTACGCAAAACTGGAAGTACACCGATTCGTCCGACCCGCTCGTGTAATATGGGATCCATGATACGCACGGCTAAAGGCTTAACATGGAGGATCTGGAGTCTGGTTCGGCTGTGCCGTCTACGTCGAAGCGACAAAGTATCACGTTGGAGGACATTGCCCATCTACTGGATACGTGATACGACAGTTGGCTCGCTGATTCGCCCGGCTCGCTCGTGTAATTCCAAGGCCATACTGCGCACGTCAATAGGTACTGTACAGCTTTCTTCTCAAACTGTTGCTCGTAAACGTATAGCCAGTGATGAACAATTTGAAGTTAGTGATGCAGAGAGCGGTGATTCCATGATGCACAAACTCATTCGGTTGGCAAGGAAATGCGCAAGCAATCTGAAAAGTTAAAACTGCTCCCTCATGAGTATATAATTAGAAATGAAAAGAAAGGAAACGTCGGTCAGGTTGAGGACCATTTAGACTCTATATTGGATATGGCACAAGATTACTCATGGCAACATGTTTAAATTACAGTGGACAAATTGTTAATATGATAGCAGATAAAAGATTGCCGGATGGTTGGTCAGACCGAGGTAAATAGTACAAATCCGTAGGGATATATGTGGTTTGGGCAAGCGTGTGGAGGTCCCCTTCAAAAGTAGGAGCATGGTTGGCAAGTTCTGAGTATAAGAAAGAGATTAATGCAAGGCCGTGTGTGATATGGAACAAAGGAGGTACTTGCGGGTTCACTGGTGACCATGGTAAAGGACTAAACAAATTTATCCATAGGTGCTCATCCTGTGCATATAATCTGCGGCAGAAGCGTTCACATAAGGATATTGAATGTGAAACAAAGCTCCGATCAAAAGAAGTCATGCATGTTGAATCTGACCGTGTGAAGAGTTTCTTGTGTGCAGTTCACCAGGGACTGCAACTTCCGTGAAGGGAGTGCATATAGCTAATGAAGACAAGTTCAGGGTCGCACACAACTCTTCAGATGGCGCCACCGTCCACTCGCCATCAAGTCGCCCAGTCGGCCAGTGTCGAAATCAGGTCGGTGCGGTTGCTTCGTCGGTGTCATGTCGGCCTTCAAAGTTACTGTTTTCGCCTCCCTTAATGGATTCCTTTATTAACTCTGATGTGAAACAGGATAGTTATCCTGATATCAATGTTGTTGTAGAAAAAAGATTGGCTCTAAACATACCCTTCGCTGTCCCCCCTAAGAAAATACAAACTGTTTTATGTAGCGTATGCCATCTATAGCTTCATTAAGGAACCACAAGTTCAAGACTCTCTCGTGTGGTGGCTCCACCTACAAAATAACACATTCTGAGCATTAACAGTATAATAACGGTCGAATTATACGTAAATTACAGTAGTTAATTCAGTATAAATGGTTTTAATCGGGTACAGCGAGGTGTATTACATATTAAAACTAAAAGTAATAGGGAGGACGATAAAAATTCAGTAGCCTTAGGTACGGTGGCACAACGGACACCACTGATGTTGGATTTGCCTCCGACTGGGCTCGATCGACGCGGTTGTCATGGTGACGCCCATTCAACAAACTCCCCTCCCACGCCTCGGGGAGGATTCAAGCTGTGTCTGATACACTGACTTCTAAGCTGTTGCTTTTGGACAGATTAAACGAGGTGCCACTGTCTGGTTCACAGTACTTCAGCATAACATATGTGTCTGATCTTGGGGGACGGCTGTTGCCTACCCAAAAAGCCTAAAGTTAGCCGGTTGCTAACTTAATTAATATTTCTTCTCACAGTCCATATCAACTATCTAATTCTGGTCTGCGTACTTCTAGGTTGCATGTTAATGTTGTAGACAGTTTGTTGGTTGACATAGACCTTGATAAGGGCTGTCATTCTATTAATAACTCGGATTTTATATATCCACCATATGTTGACAAGAAC
The DNA here is from genome assembly GCA_030323885.1 of Branchipolynoe longqiensis. Classification (NCBI taxonomy): domain Eukaryota; kingdom Metazoa; phylum Annelida; class Polychaeta; order Phyllodocida; family Polynoidae; genus Branchipolynoe; species Branchipolynoe longqiensis. The sequence goes on along the minus strand of CM059190.1, from coordinate 59,588,555 downwards.
ACTAACTATGGCAATACTGTTATTGCCAGGGCGTCCATGATGGACCCAACACACTGTCTAGTTACTAATATGGGTAGATATATTGGTAGTCTCAACCCAATTAAGCAGTTAATTCCTGAAGTTAAACGTGTTGCTACATTAAATTGCCATGTTGCTGTTGTACCACCGTTGCAGCTTGGAATGGTTACAAGTAATGCTGATTTGATTAACAATAAGGTTGATGGCTGTGATGATATAGATATATATGATAATGATATAACCATATTTTGTGATAAATCACCTACGGATTGTCAAATATATATACTCAAAAACTGGCCTAGTTTAGCTCTTAATTGTAATTCATTTTGGAATATGCTCACATTTTTGCTAAAGTAAGAGCCGCAGGTCTACAAAATTATCTCTCAGATAAAATCCCAGTGCCTTCTGGACTACTAATACAAAACTTTAAAAATTTACTAGTGGATTATGACGATGAAGATATAATCCCTTATTTAGAATTTGGCTGGCCAGCAAAGTTTACTGGTGCATTTATCCCAACTGCAACGGAATGTACTCATGCCTGTTATAAGGAATATCTATTTTGGATTAACAATTATGTACAGTCTGAATTGGCCCGCAATGCATTGCTGGATCCATGTGATGAGCTCCCTTATCTCCTTGGGCACAGATTAGCCCGATTATTACCCGCCCCACGAAGGACACTAATGTACATAGAATAATAGTTGACCATAGTTATCCAAAGGGGCGTAGTGTTAATGCTGGGATTAACAAGGGTTCTTACCAAGGGTGTCCTTATAAATATAGGTTACATACAATAATGTCATTAGCAAAGGAGATTACTAATTTGGGTGATGAATGTTTCATGTGGTCTATAGACCTGGCTGGGGTGTACAGGCAATTAAGACCCTGCCCCTTGAGACCCAGAGACTGATATGGCTGGGATATGAGATAATTTCAAAAAATTTGTTTGTACCTATCTCTGATGGCCTATTATTAGATATTTTATTAGAGTGCAATAAATGGATAATTGGTGGGAAAGTCACAAGGAAAAATGTTCAGAGATTAGTAGGATGCTTATAGTTTATTTCAAAATGTGAGATCCCTGCAAGGATTTTATGACTAGAATTTTGGACTTTCTTAGGGATACCCCCTTTTTAGGAAAGAGTTGTGTCACTCAAAATTTGGTTAGATATATAGCTTGGTTCCTACGTTTTGCAGAAGGTCATAATCAGCTAGTGTTGTTACAGCATCTCCCTGACAATATAAACAAAAGATTAAATTTTAAAAAAAATAATGGATAATCGAATGTGACTCATTTCTGAAGAAGGGGGGGGGGGGCAGTCAGTCCAACACACTTTTATTCCAGTTTGTACTCCCCAGAATTTCTGGAAAATAGTTTTCATATTTCCCAATTAGAGGCAATAAATTTAGTAGTGGCCTTATACATTTTGTCCCCTCCTAATCCCCACAATTATCAAATTATCATTCATACTGATAATACTGCCTCCCAACAGGTTCTGTCTTCAGGTACTGGAAAAGATCCTGTCTTGTGCGCCTGTGCCTGGGAAATCTGGAGGTTTGCCGCCACATACACTTGTGCGGTACAGGTGGTACACAAGCCAGGAAAAGATCTGGTACTAGCGGATGCCCTGATTAGGTTGTTTGTTGATATTAATTTAAACTGATCGCCGATGATCTATGTCGGGCTAAATTGTTGACTAAAATAAATGTTTCTCATGACGGCCATGTCTTAGATATATCATTGTGATACTCTGCTAGTTGATAATTTAGTTTTTTGCCTTTATCAACTTGCAGAGAATAATCGCGCATTAGTGCATAAACTAAGTGTGTACTTTTCGGCGGGACTAGCGGATGGGACCTGGGAAAATAAAAGGGTACAGTCTAGGGAGTATCTAATGTTTTGCAGGAGCATCAGAGATAACCCTAAAACCCCATAATGAAGACGGTAATGTTATATGCTTTGTATTTGAATGATAAATTGAATACTGAAGGTGCTGTAAAAAATTACATGAGGGGCGAGATCATGGGTAAGACTGCTAAAAGGAAATACTGAGGCATTTGATTGCCATGCTATGTCAATAATTAAAGCTGGCATATATAAGTTAAAAAGAACAACACTGTAAAGAGGGCGTACCCCTTGAAGACCAAGCACATTAAAATGATAATTTTGAAATTCAAAGAGATTGGAGACGATGGACTGGAGTTAATAGTTGCTTTGCTAATAGGATACCTATGCTTGCTAAGACAGTCGAATCTGTTTTATTCCGAGGTAATGGGAGGTGACGGTCACATGCTGCTCGGCAGAGACATCAAGGCACAAAACGCTGGCCTGACGGTCACAGTCAGAAGCTCAAAGACTACACACAAGCCTGAAGACGCGTACAGCATCGATCTACCAACATGTGCAAACCACACCTTCTGCCCAGTGCACGCATGGAACAAGTACATCAGTCTAACCCCTACGCATGAGGGCGCCCCAGCATTCATGTTGAACAACGGGCATCCGCTGACTGCTACAGTTTTCAACAAGTGCATGCAAGTTGCTTTGAAAGCCTGTGGGCTCCTCTGGCGGCCGCTGGTGACTTGCCATAGTCTATGGCACGGGGGAGCTCAAGAATATGCAAGAGTGGGCATGCCCCTAGAGTGCATAAAAACAACCGTTAGATGGAAATCTAACAGTGTGTTTAATTACGTAAATAAAAATGTTTTGTAGGGAGGAACCATTATCTCTCCTGTCCCAATTTGGCTGAGAGATTATCGCTCCTATGTCCCTGAATTGAATGTGCTGAATGCAATGAATGTGCGAATGTGTGTGAGTGTGCCAGATGTGAGCTGAACGTGTGACCGTGATCTGCCCTAGTTGCTGCCTCATGTCTTCTGTTCAAGTTGCCTCGACAGAAATGTATACAGTATCTTCAGAAATGTATCATATATCAGTATGATAGTACAATCATAGATATGACCTGCACATAAGTAATGAAATAATGCAATAGTAGATCTACCTTATATATGACTTGCACATAAGTAATGAGCTTCAAAAAATTATAGAGGCACAGGTTGTACTACCTGATATAAATAGAGTAATAATAGCTAAATAGCCTCAATTGTACTATTGAAGGTAGCTGCTATGAATATGTTCACAAAGGTGTAGGTCCAAAGGCTGCTGTAAAAATTTATTAAGCCTGATTAATAAATTTATTAGCCCAAAAAGAATTATCTTTGTCTGGTTTTGAATTGTCCATGTTGCCTGAAACATGCATAATTCACAAACCCTGACTACGGGCTTGATATAAGTAACACCATAGATACCGTTCGTAGCACGCGTCGCTATGTACAAAGTTAACTTCAGGTAGCAGATTCAAAGGCTTGTCCAGTCCTTACCTGGCCACCGTCGTCGACGGATCGATTGAGTTGAATAAGAAAATTTTTCCATCCCACCCACCCTTCTATAGGAAATTAATATAGGGCTGAGAGATTATGGCTCCTATGTCCCTGAATTGAATGTGCTGAATGCAATGAATGTGTGAATGTGTGTGAGTGTGCCAGATGTGAGCTGAACGTGTGACCGTGATCTGCCCTAGTTGCTGCCTCATGTCTTCTGTTCATGTTGCCTCGACAGAAATGTATACAGTATCTTCAGAAATGTATCATATATCAGTATGACAGTACAATCATAGATATGACCTGCACATAAGTAATGAAATAATGCAATAGTAGATCTACCTTATATATGACCTGCACATAAGTAATGAGCTTAAAAAAATTATAAAGGCACAGGTTGTACTACCTGATGAAAATAGAGTAATAATAGCTAAATAGCCTCAATTGTACTATTGATGGTAGCTGCTATGAATATGTTCACAAAGGTGTAGGTCAAAAGGCTGCTGTAAAAATTTATTAAGCCTGATTAATAAATTTATTAGCCCAAAAAGAATTATCTGTGTCTGGTTTTGAATTATAGTTATATAAACTAGAGGAGGAAGCAATTAAGTATTATTTCTGCTATATTTTGTCCCAAGGTATTCAGAGTCCCGCGCCCACCCTGGTATTTAATTAATTAATTATTCGCGTACATGTTATATATGTTATTCCAAGGTATTTGGAGTCACGCGCTAACCCGTGGGTCAATGGCGCAGATTGGCGCGATTGTGGCGCCACCTTGGAACGCGCGGGACACTAAACTGACGTGTCTCCCGCAGCTGCTGTACTTTTCCCGTGTGTCTCTCCTTACTGTTAGCCGTAGTGGCCTTTATACGGATAATCAGAAGGATGATATTCTGATATGAAAGCAACTCAGCATGCTCTGTGGATAAGAGGGGTGGACGACTGGACAAAGAATATATAGTATTTCAATATTCTTGTCATATTGAATCCCGGCAATTTATATAGTGCTGCCCCACTGGGAGATCAGGTCACCGCACCTATGACCCAATATAACACTTAGTCACAATTTCCTGACACTGAGCTAGCCAGTCCTTACCCTATCCTAATAATGATGAGCACCAGGTTAGGTATGGACAAGTATCAATTTTGTAAGTAATTGGTTTGACTCACTCAGGATTCAAAATCCTGACCTTCCGTTTGGGAAGCCTGCACTCTATCATTTCGTTCATGGCATCCGGTTCCCCTTGAAAAGAATTGTGAATTACTATTAAAGTGGTCTTGAAATTTAGATTCTGGAACAAAAATGAAAAAAAGGTATGCCATTTTAAAAGTTGACAATCCTGGTTAATTGTTGTCCTTTTGTAAAATATTCCGATTTATGGCATAGGGGGAATGCAAATGTTCTATTACTGATCGGTGTACGTGACCAAGCGCATGTATGTATATATATGTAAGGGCTGGTGGTGCCTGAGTGGGATGTAAATAGACATAGTGGTGCTAGCAGGTCTGGGTGTGAGGGCACTCAGGGCCTACCCCCTCCCCCTCTGCTGGGTAGGATAACCACACTCAGGGTCAAGGTTGGTGGTGACCATGGGGCCATACAGATTGGTGGTGGTGGGCAGACCACTGGTAGCCATAGGGACCCAGAATGCTTGATCCCTATTGGTAGGGCCAAGAATGCTTGTTTCCCATAGGGGTGGGGTGATACTCTACAATGAACCCATGTAACCATATAAATAATAAACCAGAGGGCTTGACTCTCTCTCCTTCTTTACACATTATACTCTTCCTTTCTCTTTGTCTGTATTGATTTCACTATAGCCTGCCTACACAACCATAGACTCGAGCCCTAGCCTTTACACTTTGTTTGAATGGAAAACAAAGAAGACCAGTAACTAGTCCTTTATGAAATACATTTCAAACTAGTGCAGCTTACCTGTGACATTTACATGTGTATATATATAATTAAAAACATTTTTTTGTGAGGCTTTGTCTCTTTTTTTCATTCAGGATGTGAGCACTTTTCTTGCGAGATTTTGTCTTGTGAGCTTTTGTCTGGGCACTATTCAACGTCGAAGCAATGTAATTTAATAACAAGACAAATTTGATCCTGGGGTGAAAGGAGAAGAAAAATGGTTATCAACATATCAGCTGTTTTTCTTCCTGTAAGTCTGAACGTGATAGGCGATTTATAGAGCCATGTATTCAATGATCCTTTAGAATGGTCACTCAGTAAGAACATGTTCGAATATATTTGCCGGTTATGCGGGCTTGCCAGATATAAATATTTTCCCAAGATACCCCGGGTACGGTTACATGTGTCATGGCAACCAGAGCCAGACTCCTGGCGAGTGCATGCTTTCTCTTTTGAGCCGACATTTAAGTTGTACTATGGGTTTCCACCATTCAGTCGTATCAATCGGGTGATACGGCCACACACAATACAAACTTGGTGATCATCCTTTTGATCACACAATCAGGGTCGGGCGGGCGGGTTTTATTGAATATTTTAATTTGTTTCTGGGGTATGACGTAGATGTAATATGTAACTATGTTGTGGGTATTTGGACATTTATTTCAAACACCCTGAATGCATACAATTCCTGTTTTATCTGCAAATGGTTTCCAAATGCTGCAGTAAAATACCTAATAATGTTGCACAGATTGTGTGCTTTCGAAAGTTGAGTTGCTGCTAGCTCGACACATTTTTAACAGTTAAGAAAACAAAGAATAAACACACCCAGGGGCGGGCGATTTGTCAGGCACTGGCGGGGACCATTACCACATTTAATTTATTTTATTTGGCCCAAGGAAGATGCAACAAGATCAGACAAAAGGCCATCCTTGTTATAGACAAAGACAGGCACGAAAGATGTGCTGGTTCCAAAGCCATGGGTAAGAAAGAACCTCTCGTTTCAAGGTCATCTGATGGGACAAAGGGAGGTTTCCACAACGCCACTGGCGCCATTCCTCTTTTAGGAAAACATCTAGCTCAAATGCATCTAGATGAGGCTTCATTATATCGCAAAGAACAATCTGCTTACAGGAAGGGTGCCATGACCTATGTTCAAATTATATGAAGAAATAATATGAATAAGCAATGCTTAGGACCGACCCACCGATATAACTACAGCAAAGTATTTTATGATTTTTGTTTTACTCCACTCGCGGTGTTCGATTTGAAATTCTATCAACTCGGGTAACCCGAATACGGCCATCGTTTCCACGGAGTAAACTATTAATATTTCATTTGTGCATCCATGTTTATGCCAAATTGTTATTTATTTCTTTTAATTTTGAATAAACTAAGTTTTGAACTGCACGTATCGGCAAAGTCTATGGCAGTGGGCATTTGTTTTGATATATTATTAACCAATAGCTGTCATCGACCCTGATTGCTGCGGACCGAAGTTTGACGAGCGATTTCTGTTTCCGTTTGCTGGATTTTTGTCATTCAACACTAGTTTACAAATGGCGGCGCCCATAGAGGCCTATTTCCGTTTCCGGTTGCTGGATTTTGACGAAATCCTCTGTGGGTATTGTTTATGGATATATTTTTTATGTATATGTATATATATGTACACGTGTTAGTCATTAGCCTCCCCGTGGGTGGGTCAGTATTAAGTCATTGTCTTTCAAGCAACGCCCCAGAATTAAATCCTCCGTCGGCACATGCACAATTTCTAAGAAAGTTAGAAGACAGCGGATTGAGATTTGGCTATGTAAATAACCTCTCTGTATGCATTAGCTGCTACGCCCAAACATTGCCCACTGTAGATGGATGCACTATGGGAAAACACCAGGTGGTTAACTGGTTTGCTAGGTTGGTGTACCAACGTAAACCCCCTCTTAAAACCAAAATACAATAGATCCTGTGGGTCGTGTTATTATAGTAGGCCTATTCAATGTGCTAACAAATTGGCCTACCAATGTCATTTTCTCCCTGAGGGACTTAGCCTTCAAATGGATAATTCTCTTGTTATTGGTCACAGGACACAGACGCCAAACAATTATGGGTATGTGTATGAATAGAGCAGACATAGATAGGGAAAAGAAAGCTGTTTTCAAGTTTACAATGTTGATTAAATCAAACAACAGGAATCCCTCTCTCAACAATTGTCATTCAAAGCTTCCCAGAAAATGTCAATTCATGTGCTATAGCAGCAAGCAGAGCGAATAGTAAAGCAACAAATGTTGGTGGGAGTCCTCACAATTACTTATTAGTGAAGTCCTATGTCCAAGGACACACTTGCAAGATGTGCAATCACGACATTAAAGAAGGCGGGGTTAATACAGGCATGGGCATACGCTGCACATTCTACAGGAGGGGGTGGTATTATCAGGGGCTGCTAACCACCGGATTTCAGTAAAAACGATCCTAGCACACGTCGAATGGAAGACAGATAAGTCCTTCGCACATCATTACAACAGACATATAGGTCAGGAATGGATTAATCTGTTTTGCATTGTTTCTTATGTAAAAATTGGTTTCAGTTTAGGAACAAATCAGTTTAGGAACAAATCAGTTTACGAATAACATTTAGGAACACATTATGTTCGAAAACCCCGTCCTTAGATGTTGCTAGGACATAAAACAACAACAAACAAACTGTTCGAAAATCACGGTTTCACACATAACATACACACATCTTCCAGCTTCTTATGTCTTTGATTTGACTCAGCAGGGGATCTAACAACCCTCAAACACCTGGACGAAAAACAGACTAAAACAGAAAATCAAACTCTCTAGCTCATCGTGCCGATGTCGATTTAACGTCGACACCTATGAGTGCTACTACCCCTTTAGACCTGCATCTTTCTCCCAGCAGCAGAAGCTACACATGCACAGCCATTCAGTAGCTGAGATATAAACTCGAACCTTGTTCAGTATAACTATAAGCCTGCTCTTTGCTTTTATGAGTCCCTTCCCACGCCAGACTACGTGCCAATCTCAGCAGCACGCTCCCTCCCTCTGTGGGTTCGGATGCTAGCCAGGCATCCCTCATTACTGAAGTAAGGCAAGGCCCATGAACGTGGGCCTGCATTCAAAGTTGGTCACGTGTCCAGGCCGCCCAATCCCCTAAAGGATAAAACATGCGAACATCGACCACAATTCACAGTTTTGTGATTGGCCGGGAACGTTGCCTAGGGAACCGAAAACCCCGGATTCTATATATGTGACAGGATTAACTGGCACTGTACTTGGTAACGAAACTACTGAAATTCGTGCACACAACGCACACCACAAAAAAAGCTTGTTTTATTTAACAACGCCTTTAGACATCGACCACAATTCACAGCGTTGTGATTGGCCGGGAACTTTGCCTAGGGAACCGAAAACCCCGGATTCTATATATGTGACAGGATTAACTGGCACTGTACTTGGTAAAGGCTCAGTCACACCTTACCGGACTGGGGAACCGGACAGAAACCGGACACTGCCCAGTGATATACGGCGATGTCTGGTTCGTGTACTTGGACTTGGGTCTTGGAGAAACGACAGTCACAAACAACACGTCACAGACACAGTGTACTACCCGGTTGGTGTCAGTGCATCATTGTCGAGACGACAACATGACAACACTAGCAAGGTAGGAATAAATCTATGAAGAATATATGCGTACAAATATAGTAAAGTTATGTGATTCATGCGAGATAATTCAATCGGCGGCAAATCATTGACGAACGGCGGCGGCAACGAACGAAGGATTATTGTAGGCCTACTTTACAACTTAAATGGGAACCAAGGCATTGATCAGTATGGCATAGGACAATAAGAACATTTGGAAACATATGTGGAAGTACGTTTTAGAGAAATCCAGGTGAAGTTTCATCCGACCGATGATATTATCGCTCAAAACATTGAACACGGAGGAGATCGGCGACGCGTGAGAAGTAAACAAACTGATTCCTGCAGTCTCCTGCCTACTACTGCTGATTTCTGTATGTATACCTGCCAACTATGAACTGATTACTACAGAACATTACTAAGGAGTAAAAGGTAACGACATCTGCAATATAATCTGGATCAAAAGCAGATCAATTGGATAATTTCCCTATTATCACTCACATCACTGACACTATCAACATCACAACTGTGAGTGTAAATTCAATATAGTGACTTAACATCTAGCTGATTATCATGCCTCAGCCAGAAGGGTGGCTGGATAAATATAAACAACTAAGGCTATCAAACAGAGTGGGGTTGACAACCAAGGAAACCTCCACAAAGAAAAAGCCCAGAGGCAAGGCAGCTAAATTCAATAATGACGAGGTCTAGAAATGTGAAGAATGTAAAGTGGATTATGAAAATGATGATGAGATGTTATCCTGCAGCTGCTGTGGAAATCACTGGTGTACCAAATCTATTGAGATGTCATCTGAGGAGTATGCAACTGCACAGCGTCCAGATTTTTTCTGGTTTTGCCCAACCTGCGCAGTAAGGGTTGAGATATTCCTGGGAACTGGGTTGATAGAGCAGAGGAAGCAGATTGAATCACTCCAAGAAGACATGCAGAAGAAGCTGAGCACCTTTGAGAAATACCTGGACAAGAAATTGGATACATTTGAAAAAAATTAGAAGAGAAGGCAAATGCTGTTCCAGACAAAGTTAACAAAACTTGGGCCGACATAGCATCCAGATCACTGAAATCGGAAGACACCACAGCCCCAAGTAAGATAAAGGAAATTGTTAAGATTGCAATGGTAGAACACAAAAAGAATGTGGATGACAAAGAAAACCGTGAGTTCAACCTGATAATCTATCGAGTACCTGAAAGTAAAGCTGCTAATTCGGAGGTGAGGGCAGAAGAGGACACCAAGTTTTTCAACAACCTCTGCACTGAAGCCCTTGGCATCGACCAGCTGGAAACTACCAAAGTCACTAGGTTGGGAAAGAAGAACACTGACAGTGATGTTCCCCGACCAATGAAAGTAGTCCTGGCAAATAAAGAGGACAAATCAGTAGTGTTCAGAAATGTAAACAAAATGAAGGACACAGAAGAGGAATACCATAAGATAAGCATCAGCAATGATTACACCGTGGAGGAGCGTAAGGTAATCAAGGAAAAAGTTGAAGAAGCAAAGATGAAAACAATGCAAGATGATAAAAAAAACTGGATCTATCGGGTCTGAGGACCCCCAAGCAATCTAAGAATAGAAAAGATAAGGAAGTAAGAAACACCAGAAGTCCAACAACACGAAAACAACAAGACATTAGAATCCCTGGATTTAGTCTGGTGTGGAACCTAGAGCAGGAAGGCAGGCTCGTGTGTATTTATGTATTGGAATCTGATAATATCACCTATCGAGAAAGCAACATAAATAAGTGTATAGGTTTTTCAGAATGTGTCTGGATCCAAGTAAAACCAAACAAGGAAGATACAATCCTAGTTGGGTGTATATCCAGAAGCCCAAACAGCAGGGATGCAACCAATGAAAAATTAGGCGACCTAATCAGGGCAGCAAATGACACAGAAGCATCCCATGTACTGATCATGGGAGACTTCAACATGCCTGAGATCGATTGGAGGGGAAACACAACAACAGTAGGGGAAACGCATCGGGCCAGCAAATTCTTTGAAAGCACCCATGATGCCTTTCTGTTCCAACATGTCGAAAATCCTACCAGGTATCGAGAAGGACAACAAGCATCAATATTAGACCTGATATTCACAAATGAAGAGAACATGGTCACAGATATCTCAGCCCAAGCCCCCCTAGGTAAGAGTGATCACCTCACATTATCTTTCACCTTTCAGTGCCATACAGAAGAAACTGAGAAGTCATACTTAAAAACATTCTACTCACATGGAAATTATGGTGAGATGAGGGAACTCATGGACATTGATTGGAACAGCCATTTCCAAGATAATAGTATATATGAATGCTGGGGTGAGTTATCACGAAAGCTGGAAGAAGCAGTGCGGAAACACATACCGACAAAGACAAATCCATCCGGGTGCAAGAACCAGGCCACTGTGGATGAACAAAGAAGTGTCTACCAAAGTCATACTCAAACAACGAGCTTGGAGGAAATACTCTGCCACAAGAAGCTCTGATGAACACAAAATATATGCCAAACTCAGAAACCAGGTACGATGGAAGTCACATAAGGCTATAAGAAACTTTGAGAAACTCATTGCCCAAGAAGCCAAGGATAATCCAAAATCATTTTGGGCATATATAAACTCTAAGATGAAAACCAAGAGTGGAATAGATGAATTGGAACAACCAGATGGGAGCCTAGCTTCAAAGGATATGTATAAAGCAGAGGTATTAAATAATTTTTTCTCAGGAGTTTTGACTAGAGAGGATGTTAACACAGTACCCCTGGTACAGAAATGCAAATTGGTGAAGGACTTCCCTGAGGTGCTATTCACACCAGACATTGTTAAAAAAAAGCTGGACAAACTCAAAACAGGCAAATCACCTGTACCTGACGGAGTACATCCAAAAGTGCTGAAGGAATTGAGTGTGGTGCTTGCAAAACCACTTGCTATAATTTTCAATAAGTCATTTGAATCTGGTTGCCTATCCAACGAATGGAAAATAGCAAATGTTATCCCAATTTTCAAAAAAGGAAACCGGCATTCTCCAGCAAATTATAGGCCAGTAAGCCTCACATCTATAGGATGCAAAGTAATGGAAAGTATCATCAAAGAGCACATGCTCAGCCATATGCTAGAGAACAAATTGATGTCGGACCACCAACATGGGTTTCTACCAA